>JAZDUA010000081.1:1650000-2250000 GCA_038098605.1 Gryllus longicercus | reverse complement strand
ATTAAATTTTCAATAATAGGTATTGTTTGTAGAGGGGAATGCGCATCAATAGGTTGGTCATGACGTACCTTATAATGCTTTAACATACAAATTTGATGCTGACCGTTCAAAATTGTGATCCAATATGAAGCTATTTATACATTTTTAAACAATGTCCTTCAAGTGCGGAATGTTAGCACATTGTCCGCACAAGGTAGTAATTATTTAATACTCTTAAAACCAATTTTGATTGTAGAAACGATATAGAGATTTCTGAGCCTGACCTTTACTAGCCCATATGCCGAGTTAGAAAAAAAAGTATCTTGTACGAGAGGGCAAGTGATGGATTCCTGCCGAATGTTCTTTTGTTCTTTCACTGCGCGCGCGTATTATTATTATTCAGCGAACATCGGGGGGCGCCGAGCGCCTTCTGTAACTCGATTGTTGCCCGGAGCTTCTAACGGCCGCCACGCGGTGCGCTGTCGCCAGCTTTGCGCCTCTTTTCGCATTGTTAAGTAAATTAGAGAGTTGCATCGCATTAGGGCCGCTGGCGCTGCTGCCGCCGGTGCTGCCGGCGTCGAGCGGCGATGTGAGAGGGGAGGACGTGGGAGGTAGGCGAACTCTGGGGAGGGGAGGAGGAGGAGGTAGGGGAGGAAGTGGAGGTTGGTGGGTGGCTGGAGGAGAACAGGCGAATGTTTCGGAAGGTGCGTAATAATGTAGGGAGAGATTGGACGTTTTTTGAGCATGAAATGAGGTTAGGAGATCTAGGTTGAAAACAGTAGTAAAAGGTAGGTGGATTTTGACGATAGGAGTGATTAAAAACTTGTTAATGAGTTCGAAATGGAGGTGTGTATGTGTGTATGTATGTATATGTATGGAAATGTACATAGAAAAAGGTAAGTGAAAATGAGAGAAGGCGGAGAGACAGGTAGACAGGAAATATACAGTTGACACGACAGAGATTTAAAGAAGTTGACTGCTCCATTTTGAGGGCAGTGGGAATATATAAGTTGATTCTCCAAACGTTTAAAGATGCAGTGGATTACTCCCGAAAGAGGGATAGATAAAGAAACCAGCAGGTAGTGCAAAAAATAAATTAGGAAAAGATGAGTGGACAGGGATGAAGAAGAAACTTAACTACTGGAGGAGAAAATGCCGAAGGGGAAAGAGGACACGACACAATTGAGAGTTACAGATGGTCGATGACGGGTTGTCCGTGAACGAGAAATTAAAAGGAATGTAGAGGGAGAGACGGGGTTTGTGTGTTGGAATGAAGTCAATTCGACAGAGAGGCGCACGGGACGCGATAGCAATTTCGCACAGATAGAGAGAGATGGAGGTGACGGCGGCAACCTCCACTGGCTCCATTGGTCTGAGGGAGAGGGGAGGCAGAGAGGGGGTGGGGCATTGGGGAATGCTGCAACTGTTGAAGCGGGAGGCAAAGTTCGATGCGCACCGAGGTACGTCGGAAGCCATGGCAGAGCTCTCTCGCCGCTGTCGGAGAGGGTTGTGAACTGAAAGTTGGCAAAATATTCGACCTTTGAGAAACAAAGAGGGAGTCGCTCCAGGGAAAAAAATTCGCATATCTACGTTGTCTGTCGCAGAGCTGCAGGCTGTAAGTCTGTTTATGTAGTTCCCAATGCCGGTTGCTGTAATGTAATGAAGCTAGGACAAAGCAACTACGAATTTACAAAAAAGTAATAAAACTTAATTCGCTATTGGTTTGTCTCAACTCGTACACTGTGAGCCAGAGACTGATCACGTCAGACACTGATCAATCGTTAACAACTAGAGGACAGGATAAATCATCATAACCTGAATAATATCACAATTTACATATTAAATGTTTTGCAAAACTCATAATTATAAAAAAAACGTACTGATTGATTATTATGAGCTGAAGGGTCAGCTGATATTGCCTCGCATGTATAAGTTCAAAGTGTATAGTTCGACGTTGGGGATAATTGTCAGAGTGAATTAGTTTTTTCCCGTATCGTCAGTAAAAATAGTTATATACAAATTAGTAGAAAAGCAGGTGAAAATATTTCAAATAATTCTCATATGGAAAAATAAATATTAAAAGCATGCACACGGGAGGTGAACGGCCAGCCCACACTCACCTAATATCAAAGAGTCCGCGCGTTCACTTTTATTTCACTTTGAATTAAATTCGCAATAGGCAAACGTTTCATCAAACAATAATTAAGGTAAATGATATTTATTTGAAAAGAAGTTTTGAAGTGAACTTTGTATATATTCAACGTTTTCAATGGAACATACTTCGGTTGTTTTAATGACACACTTCTCCAGCCCCAGCACACCCTTCCACAATCCCACCACACTTCAGCTAACGTTCGTAAGTAAATGTGTATCATTTATATGCGTAACTCATCGTCTACGCCCCCTATTCTGGTCAGAAAAAAGACTCAAAATACTTACGTGACTAAACCGAGTGTACTATTGGATTGGAGTGAATGTTCGTTCGAGATATTATGCGCCATGGCGATACGCTTGAGTGCTACTGAGAGCTGGTGGCAGCTTACGCATTTTCCCGTGATAAGGATTTTACATTGTGTGAGGGACATATTAACCCTGGTACATAAGCATATTAGACGTAGCTTAACAGCGTGTAACATTGTTCTCTGTTTGCTACTAAGCGCCTGGAATAATCCGGATGATGTTGTTCCCTTTCCATCCAATAGAATTTCGAGTATGAGATCTCTCTCATTCTTCATAAAGAGCAGGCATCAATGCGGTTTCTTTTTATTTGTAAGTAATTTCCATTCCTTGCCGAGTGTAACTACGAACTTGCATATTCTTTTGAAGAAACTTTCGTTTTCTTTTGTTTCTTCCGCTGTTCAGTAGCATTCTCGGTGTATGCTTGGGAGTCTGTGACTGGAGTTAACTGTGTAATCTGAAGCTTTCCACTTTTTATTATTCCATCTGGAGCTGTTTGCAGAACTCGCTTCTCGATTCCTTCCGGTCCTTAATCCTTACAGAGAGCGGCGCCAAAGGCTTTTTGATAGTTAATAAAGGCGGCCGTGAATATTACGTCGTCAAAGGAGCCGAGAAAAGAATGCGAGCAGAGTTCCTCAAAGATTAATTTTAGTCACGTCCGTGCCTCTCTCCTTTCTCACAAATCTTTTACAAATCCCGTCCGCTCGCGGCTTCCATTGTGAGCAGAAGGCGCGGGTCGCCGGCCTCTTCCGCAGCCCCGGCCCCAGGCCCAGCCCCGGTCCCAGCACCGGCGCCGAAGGGGCTGTTGAGGGCCTGTTGAGCCGCCTCTCGCCGGCGCCACCCTTCCCGCCACTTCCGGCCTGGCCCGCTCCAACGGCTGCCCCGCCCCTCTCCGCTCCGCGCACCATCCACCCCGCCCACCCCGTTCCACCCCGTTCCACCCCGTTCCACCCCGTTCCAACCCGTTCCACCCCGTTCCACCCCGTTCCACCCCGTTCCACCCCGTTCCACCCCGTTCCACCCCGTTCCACCCCGTTCCACCCCGTTCCACCCCGCCCACCCCGTTCCACCCCCCTCTCCGACCGCCCCGCCCCGCTCCCTCCGTCCTCTCCCTCACACTGCTCTGGTCCGTCAGCTCCACCGTTTCTGTTACACCCCGTCCACACACTCCGTCCTACCCGCCCCGCCAGATCCTGCCAACCCCGTCCGCTCAACTACGTTCCACTCTGTCCGCCGCATTGTCCGTCCCTCCATGGTCCCTCCTGTCTTGCTTGGGTCGCCGACAGGTAAATTTCACTAGTGCACTTACTGTATTTCATACTACTGGTTGTGCTTTCACCGATACTGTTGCTTCAGCCTCAGCTGGTTGCAACGTTGAAGTTAATATAGCCCATTTCAGTAAATGGGATATATTAACAAATTTTTCCTACCATTCAGAAATCAAATATCAGCCCCACACTCGCATGTCTGTCAATTGCTTAATCTCCTAGTCTTATATTTATTTTCCTCGACGTCATCTTCGTAGTTTTATTCATCTTTTAAGCTTTATATCTCTTTTTCTCGTTTTAATATATTTTCTGTTATTCAGTTCTTTTTCAGATATGTTTAATAACTTGTTTCAATAACGTTCGTGTTTTTAAATTATCTTAAACTTCTGTTTTTTACATTTTATATATTATAAATATCTCGAATTTTTTCCCTTTTTAATTTCATTTCTTCAGTCATTTTAAACCATTTTCTTTGCGTTTATATTAAATTATGCTTTTACTCAGCTTCATATTTTTCGTAAAATCGTGGGTGTTACCTTCCTTCTATTATCTCAATAATTTTCAACGCAGATTTTTGTTCCTTCTCTTCCCCCTTTCTCATCAGCGTTTATCTCAACCATTTTAAATATTTCTCTGCCACTTTTTTGCTCTCAATCATGTTTTTCTTTTACATTAATGGATTGTTGGAATTGTTTCTCACTTTATTCTCGTTAGCGAAAGTTTTAATATTTGAGGTAATTATATTATAACATATTCTACATAAGGATCGTCGTTAATATATAAAAAGGAACATTTGTAGCTCTTTAATGAGTAAAGAAAGATGAAAAACTCTTAATGCGGATTTGGATAGTGGGAATTGGATCACTGTCAAGGATCGGGGTTAGAGAAATGATATCGTGTCACCCAAATATTCTCTCAAACTGTGGTATTTGTAGTATTTTAAGTCCCGCGAAGGTCAACAATGGAATTCACAGATCAGAAGATTTAAAAGGTTCTAAAAATGGACGTGATGCACATTTTGTTCTTCGGAATTTCGATATTTTCTTTGAAGATTTATGGCATTCAGTTGCCCCATTCCTCTTTCTTACCGCAATCTACACGCATTAATGAGGCGCCCTTCCAGTGCATCTCGCAGTCCTTCGCGCTGTGTCCAGCCGTGGATAAGTTGCACCCTCTCGTGGCTGCCTCCCTGCACACTTCCGCCCGATTTCCCGCGCCTACGTCTGCCGCAGCCGACTTCTCTTCGCTGAACCGCCTCGACGGACTCGCCTCTGTTTCTGCCGCTGCCTCCTCCCCCGCCTCTGCCTCCTCTCCGCTTCATCCCTCTCTGCCTTCGCCTCCTCCTCCGCCGCCTCATCCTTCTCTACCTTCGCCTCCGCCTCTGCCTCCTCCTCCTCTGCCTCCTTCTCCTCCGCCGCCGCCTCCTCTCCGCCTCATCCCTATCTGCCTTCGCCTCCTCTCCCTCCTCCTCCTCTGCCTGCTAGTTCCGACTCCGCCCCGTTGTCGTCCTCGCCTTCATCCTTCTCGTTCTCCTTCTCCTCCTCTTCATCTTCCTTCTCCTCCATTTCGTCCTCCTCCTTCTTCTCCTCCTCCTTTACCTCCGCCACCGCCTCCTCCACCTCGTCATCAACCTCCAACGCCACCGCCGCCGCCACTGCCGGGTCGATGAGCCCCACGTGGCCCTGGCAGCCACAGTGGCGTTGGAGCAGGCCCTGCGTTTTGGTTGGCGCACGTGGCGGGAAAACGGATAGCTTGGCATAGCTTGTAAGAATGAGTCGATTCTTCAATTCTATTAGTTCAGTTATCACACAATCGCTGTCTGGGATAATGCGGGTTCCCTAGAATCCTTTCGAAAAATCTTCCCACCTTGTACTCATATATTAGTTAATAGACTATTACAGCGATTTGAAAATCGATAAATGATTTCAAATAATGTTGTGTATTCTATTGGACTGAATTGAAAACTATGCTGAATCCGAAATAATAGTGTAACCTCTGTTATTCATATTTTTTATGAAGACAAATATCTTTCTAATATATATGCGTACCCAATGGTACAATTATGACGAATGATGCATGACGTATGACGTATATGACGAATGATGCAAGTAAAGATAAGTAAATGATTGATGGCTTTGTTAAGAAAAGACGAACGCTGTGTGATAAACCTACTTATTGATAGCTAAAGTAGTCATGGAATTAGATGGAACTAGAATTCGCCGTCTACAGCTCTGCGAATGTAGATGTTGCACGGAGTTCCTGCGTTAACGAAACTAGCCTTCTCTATTTGTAGTTCACCGCGGAAAGTTGCGGTAGGGTCGCTATGGGGTTGCGATGGGGTGGCGGTAGTGGTCGCTGTGGGATTGGGGGTGGCAGTGGTGTTGGCAGCGGCAGCGGTGGTGGTGGTGGTGATGTGATGGCTAGGGTGGAGGCAAGTGTATGGCGGCGGGGCGGGGCGGGGCGGGGCGGCGGCGCTTGGTCGTTCGGCCACTTGGCCGCCACCACCGCGTGTTTTTTGCGCTGGCGCCCCGTGAGGTGTGCGGGGTGTGCGGGGCGTGCGGGGCGTGCGGGGGCGTGCGGGGCGTGCGCGGCGCATGGCCCATTGTGCGGCGCGGGGGCTGCTTTCCATTGTGCGCCTGAGTTACGGCGGCGACGCGCGACCTCCCGCCCCCGCCCCCGGATCGATTGCCGCCCCCGGCCGTGCCCACGCGTCGCGTCGCGCCGCCCCGCCCCGCCCCGCTCCAAAGTCCTAAGCCATGATATCGTGAAACGAAGGACCTGGGGCTCCTGTCTCAGTGGTGGCCGATGTTCGATACTACCTTCATAGTTGCGGTCGAATTCACTGTCTGAAACACAACTCTTACCTGCCGGCTGGTCTCCTAGCCAGTTCTGTAGCTTCCTGCCATCAATACCAGGCAAATGCCGAATCTGTATTCTAATAAACTACGCTCCCCTCGCGATCTTTTCTTCCTCCCATTGTCCGTTTCGCTTTAGGTACTAACACTCTCACTTAAATGCACTACAATGCTACATACACATTTCGGGATACAAGTCGGGACAAGCACATGTTCTGGCTAGGGATGCGACTTTGTCAGCAAAACAACGATGTTTCAAACTAACTTCGATGTTAATAATCAAAACATTGATGTTGATGATGCATCGCCCCAAAACATGAAAGGGAAATAGTAGGATGCGGAAATGATTGGAAGCGGAAATAGTAAGAAGCGGAAGTAGTAAGAAGCGGAAATTGTAGGAAACTGAAATGGAAATGGTAGTAAACTGAAATAGTAGGAAATGACAAGGCATCAGGGTCACTCCTCCGCCGAGAAAACATCTGGACGATCTCTCGACCGAGTGATGATCCCTCGAACTTGCTGCATCGAACAACGTAAGATTCGTCAACTGACCGTACTGTTATTTATTTCCCTTTTTAAGTTTTTAAAAAAAATATTATGGAACATTTTTCATTCACAAGCAAGAGAACAGCAACAAAACCGAAACTGTAAATAAAATCGAACCGAAACCACCAACGTTGAAGAATGGATATTTATATAAAAACATCAATGTTTTGGAAATATGGACATCGATGTCGCCTGCTTGCCGCTTTGCTCGTTTAGGGGAGATGAATTCTTCCACCAACTAGTGTATAACATGCAGTACATGTTTGGGACTAATAGCCTAATTAGTTGACGGACCAGGAATGATTTAAAATTGTCACAGTTCTTCCCAGTGCTGAGCGAAGAACCTAGTTTGGCGAAGTGAGAACATGCTGCACTATCTGTGGACGCTTTCTTGAGCTCAATGAGGAATGTAGTTATTCAAGTAGGCGTTCTCCATGTTTGTGCGGCTGTCAGTGGATTCCGTCATGAAGGGCAGCATGGGAATTTATGTCCGAAGTCTTCACCTAATTTGCATTTGCAAATAATTTTATTGTACGAGAGCTAATATTTTCTTCAAATTTTCTTCACATCTTTCCGACAAACGCTCGTTTCTGCCGCCTGTGTTCATAATTCACCTTAAAATGCATATGTGATAGGCATAGATTCCAGAGTTCAAGAAATAGTTGGCAAATTGCACTTCTCCCTGTATTATGTCCCACGCAGGTTTTTCCTGTTTCTTAACGCTAACCAAATAAATCGTGTGTCTATGATTGAAAATTTGCTGCGTGAGAATGTCTGTGTTAATAAATAGTATTATAATTTAAATATTTTGTGGTTCATTAAGAATGAGAGAATGTGTCACTTTGTAAGAAAGCAAAAATTTTGCTCTCTTTCTTTTTGTCTGTTACAAATGTTATTGAAAATTAATGTGTTTAACATTTTGAAAAATAAGTTCGAAACTTTTCAAGCTGTCTTCGAGAGCATGGATCATAAAGCTCTGGTAGCTGCCCGCCCCAGGTTTCCGAAAATCTGAGTAGCGAACAACCCAAAAGGCGTGGAGCCTCCCTGTTCTCTGTCACCTCAAATTCCTGTGTAAGTAATGAATTAGCGTCCAGGAAGTACCCACTACCAAATAATGAGGCGCCGCACAGGAAACAATATCAAGATCGGACTTCTACAAAAGTGTCGCGAGACGTAGGGGAAACCACCTACCGACTCTTTGTTCTCTCTTTCCGATCTCACGTCAAATAGTCTACAAAATGGTGGGCTGGTTGGTTGGTTGTTAGTGATTCCGATCGCATCAACTGCGGAGGTAATTATCCCCGTAAATGTAGTGCATGTTTTTCCCTCGGCAACTGGCGGAGATATTCCTCCGCTGGATAGCGAGACGATTGATCACCAAACACTTATCTCCCACCAGCAGGGCAGCGCCCCATTCGGAACAAGATCTAAGTTCACGCATGTGTGGTAGTGTAGTGCATGTTAAAGTGTAAGTAAGGGGTAAGATTAGGACAAGGACGAGGAAGGAAAGATCGCGCGCGGTCCGTGGCCCATTTTCTAACGCTACTGCTCCGGTAATCGCCAGGTGTTGATCGGAAGAACCACAAAAAACCACCGAGAGCAGGCGGCTGCGAGAATTCTCCTCCCGGACATCTGAATTCGACCTAGCTGACAAGGAGGTGCCGAAAATCCTGCCATCGTCGGGACTGGAACACAGAACCTCCCAATCAGAGGCACTGCAGTGAGGCTCTCCAGGTTGTGGACTGGTGTGAGAGCGATGATGGCTGTACAACGGTGAACCTGATTCCGTGTAATTGGCGCTTGGGCGTGTGGCGGAGTCGTGCTCGAAAAGCATCACCTGACACGCAAGTGACATGCCAAATGCTTGGCGACACGAATTTGAATGACAAAGAGGGATATAGAGAGCAAGGGTGGTTGCGCTGTGGAAGCCGATGAGGGGAGATAAATTGGTAGCATATTTTTTTTAGTGCGCGTGCACAGGGGAATATGTTGCTTTATGAGACCAGATATAGAGGATTTTCTGACACTGTAAATGCGCCCCTTTGCGACAGAGTCAGTTCCAATTGTCAATATTTCTTTAAGATTAAGCAGTGTTTTATTTGATCTGACGCAAATTAATACAATGTAGTAGAACCCAGTGCTACTTAAAATTTTTAACGCAACATTTTTTAACAAATTTTAGTATGATGTCATATTATATGTCAAAAATTGATGAAATTACATTGGTTATTCTAGGAAGAGCAGCTATGATGATTTTAATGAAATTGAGTTAACAACAGATACTTCCTAGCGAGAACGAAAATGGAAAATTAATAAGTATTACCTGCATAAGTACGGGTTCTCACTACACAAAGGCACTATTTGTCAGTTCAATTAAAATACATTCACATAATAAAAACTGGTATGCATATAATTGGGCTATTCAGAGAGGTTATAATAATTTGTGTGAATTGTGTGTGCGATAGTTATGCATGATACTACAATAACATGATGGCAGCTAATAAATTCATCGACAAAAATGTTTCTGTGATTTTCAAAAACCAATTCTAGGAAATACTTTGTTGATTAAAAAACTCATTTAATTGTTTTCATATTATCGACATAGTTTTCTTTATTTGAAATGTGGCATATATTTTACGATGCAGAAAAGTAATGTCTTCTTTTCCTTTGTTTCAGGTGAGTTTTTAGTGTACAGATTGAACAAGTCTTGCTGTGGAAATGTTATCGATTTCACAAGTTAAGTGGTGATAATATACATTTTATTAATTTAAAATTCACTGCAGCATTTGTAATGTTCTTATCTTGCATGCTTCATTGGTATGAAATAGTTATCAGTCTATGTATTTCTTAAATATTCTAATGTAGGATATGCCATGTTAACGGCATTGTGGAACATGCTAATTCCATGATATTTCTTTGTGTTAATTTGATTCCTTTGAATTTGTTAACATATATTAATTTAAGTACAGAGTTAGTGTTCTTGAAGAAAGCAATAGTATTTATTAAATTAATTTGTTTAATAAATTAATTTTAATATTTTATTTAAGATTCATAATTAGGTAATAATTTTCGATTCATAAACAGATACTGCAGTTTTGTCCCAGATACCGTATACTCGTAACATAACGATTGATTCGTAGCGTTTATGATGTCAGATGTACGAGAAAAGAATGAGTATCGCTACTTCAAGTATCAGAAGTGTTGCAACTTACCTACTTGCTGCCTTCATTTCCGCGCGTCGCGCTATCCCCGCAAGGTATTTTCCTCCAGCTAATCAAGCGGGTCGTGACCTGTGGATTCGATCAGCTGGTTCGACGTTTCCTCGCAACGACCTTAATTAGCGGAAGTCGTTTCCCGAGCCCCCTCCCCCCCCCCCCCCCCCGCTTCCGTCAACCGCTGCGCAAGCGACCGCGGGTGGTTGCTTGTCAACCGGTGTCGCCGCCATCGATTTCCGATGTCGCACACCGTTTTCTCTACCCCCTCTCCTTCTACCAGCCCTCCCCCTTACCCTCGCTGCACCACTTCCTCCAACGGGCGTTAATGACGCCATATATTTATAAAATTTCATTATCTCTCCGGAGCTAGGGAACTTTTCCAATCCACCCTCATCCCCCTTTTGCACGAGAGGCGTGCTTAATTCGCCCGAGGTGCGGCCTTCGACTTCTCGTTTCGCGCAGGCTCAGGCCCGCCAACCCCTGCCGCTTGGTAGGTCGAAAATGGAACAAGGTTTTAAAAAACGTTCAACACGGGAGAGCTGGTGACTTCTGATGCGGTTTGGTGCTGTCGACCTTTACCTTCAGCAGTCTTCACCTGACGTTTCACAATTTGACTGATGAGTGTCATGGACAAATTGGGTTCTGTTGAGAAATAAGTGGAGGTATTTTATTTGGTAAATGGATAGTAGGGTATTTAATCTGTCTTGAGATTCACCGTTACACGAACTTGTGTTCAGTTTATATCATCTGATGAACATCAGGATATTAAAAAATCTGAATTTTAATGTTTCATAATCAATTTCTTAGAATGTTTCCTTGTAGTGTAGACAATACCACGGAAAGGGAAAGATTATTTGCAATATTTTACGGATTATGGCTTCACTGATCAAATATACGAATTGAATGCATCTTTAAAGTATTATTTTATCCAACATATAAAATATTATTTATTTATAATTTATTACTATTTAACTATCATACGTCACACTTTTTTATAATAACCAGAGATTACAATACTTTTAAGGCTTGATGACTGAAAATGTAAAATAACAATTCGAAGAGTAAGTACCTGTATACGAGAAATGTATTCAAGAGAGGTCATTTTCCAAAAGATCTGGTCACTTCTCACTATGGCTGAATTTGAAAATGCATTCTGCAGGTGTATAGCGAAAGTCAATTAAGATAATGCTGGTTGAATGGTTTCATTAAGAGAATGAGGGTAAGTAAACTGGAGCACTCCCTGGTGTAATCTAGTTGATCAAATGCACTTTGCTGGAAGTACTGGAAATGAATTTAGGACAATGTTTCGTAGCAACGTATTCATTAATTCAATATTCTGAATTTATTTCTTCAAATAGTGTTTACTATATATTTAATACACATAGGAATTTTCGTTCTCTTACTAATGTTGTGAATGGGAACTGAATCGTAAATAAAAACTTAAGTGGCAGTAATCGAATTTGTCTCTTTCACTATTTTGTCTACGAAAGGTAAACAAAAACATTTTCAACTTCTTTATTTTTCAGGCATGTGTGTTCACCTGTTGACGAGAATGTAAAATTGAGTTTCAAACACTAGCCGCATGTAGATCTGGCATTCATCACGTTATCTATTATTGGAATATTCATCACCAGGTGGCTATTGAATGCCTCTCCATTTCTGTGCAAAACGCGTGCAATAAAATGTCTCGTTAATCGGTACTCGAATAAACTACGCTACTTTTACTGTTATTTAGAGGGCTCTATCATTTAGCGTATGCCAGCGACATGCGCGTTCATGTTTGTGACAACCGAAACGATGACCATTGTAGTTCAAAGAATAAACGTGAAAAATAAATTTCGCGAACAAATAGTGAATGAGGTTTAATCGTATTTTCCGAAATACGATATTCTTGGTGTAGTGATTGAATAAATACACAGCAATATTTTGACGCGTAGTATTGGTTTTATGGAGTTTATTTTAGCGGTGCATTTGAGCGCCTGTTAGAGATTCAATTACCCGTTATTGTCAAGTACTAAATGGGGGAAAGAGTTTCTATACATTTTTTTTTTGTTTCATTCTTCTCTCCCCCCTTCCGGCCTTTCGCTTATCGACACTTCGCGCTGTAATGGACTCCGGAGGCTGTTATTCGCAAAATCAACATTTATCTTGCTCCTACGATCTGCTCAATCTGTTTACCGAATTCACAAAGCAATCAGTGCCGATTAACGCTACTGAAGAGCGACTCCCTTTTGTTTTCTTTTTTTCGTGGCGCGCCCACCATCTCATTTACGCGAGTGGCGCGCCGAGAGAGACTCGCCATGCGTGGCGCAGTTAGCGTGTTGTCGGAGAGACGCGACTTTCGCCTGGGCGATGAATTATTTGACTGAATGACGCCGTGCAGCGATTCTGATATTTAGTTTCAGGGATTTGTTTTTCGAATATAGTGTAATTCTTGGTAACTGATATTGCCACGTAGGGTTGAAATTCTCGTATTTTGTTCTTAGAAAGAAGAGGGGAAACAAAGAAACTACTTGAAAGATACCAATATCAAAGTGAAGGACTAAAGAAGGCTACTCAAAACTGAAATGGGTGAGAAAAAGAGTAGCTTTTTACAATTAATGATTAAATTAATTTTTCTCTTATTAAGGAAACTTATTTGGCCATATTTAAGGTAGACTATTTCTTGAAAACTATTGCATTTTATCACAAATCCAGCTAGACTAACAGTCCGTCAGGATAAGTGGAAATGTAAAAATTTTAATTGTGTAAATTATAATTATAACCCATCTCCATCAGGTCCAGTTTCCCTGATCCATTGAGCTGCAAATACTGAGATGGCCCCTGGTTTTGCTTCTGGACGTAAATGTAGCTTCACTATGAGCACGTTTTGTTGAAATCTTTTGTTGTAATGGTGAGGGTGAGTTGCTATTTTGTTATCATTACAGAAAAATTATACTTGCAATTCGTGTACCGATGCAAAACGTTTTTTAGAAGTCAGAAACGAAAATGACTACTTTTCAAATATTGGTAATCTTGCGATTTGAAATTTTATTTTTATTTATTTATGTTAAACTTTTACTCATCTTTCAACTATTTATAGTTAAAATGACGAGAAGGGATTCTGGAACTCAAGAAAACGTGCGCAAGTAATCTTTTCCCCCTACGTCACATACAGGTTTTTCTGTTTTTTTGACTGAATAATCTAAATCTAATTGTTATGATCTTTGATATCTGCCGAAAAAATGTTTCTTATATTTAATTCTTCTGTGAATTGTGCCTATTGCACACTAAGCCTGTGATGAGGCAATGAGCCTCGAAACGTGGCGCTGTACATACTGCAGTACAATAATCTTTTAATAATACGTTTTAATATTACGCCAAATACGTTTTCAGAGTAGTTGAAACTGACGAACAAGAATTATAATAAGGGTTTTCTTCTCTTTCGATTAGCGAAATAACTGTTTATGCTGTAGTTCTATATTACGAGTACTTCTGTGATATTAGAGACTTGAAGATTTTCATTCAGAGTTTTATTAGAGAGGTACTTCGACTTAGGGGTTTCCTTCGCAGCATGACAAATTCTAATGTCTGCCCATAAGGGTTCTCTTATTATATAAAGTATTTCTTTTATCAGGGATAGGGTTTACAATGCGTAATAGGAAACATTTGTTTAAATTGATAATTTTTTTCTGTAAAATATTTAAATCTTCTTTCTTAACCAAGAAAGTACTAGCCAAGTGAACAAGAAACGAGTATTTTGGTTGCAAGATGATTAAGATTGTAAGGTGTTAATTAATACATTAGGATGACCGCTGTATTTGAAAAGTTTATTTTCGCACTATTATATTACAAAAAAAAAATTGCAAGTTCATCAAATGTAAATTCCTTATCAACTAAAACTTAGAAAATACAAGCAGGTATATGAGCTACCTGTATAAAAACTAGTCCAGGACTTAATGTGTCCATTACTATCGTTAAATTAACTTGAAAAAGGAATGGTAATGAAGGAGCTAACATTAAAAGAATTCTTTCTGTTTTTCTGAAAATAATAAAATAATAATTCTAATGATTGACGAATGCTTTTATTATGAATTTAATGGAAAAAAAATAGGTAAATTGTATTTGCAAATGTAAAGCACTTCCGTTAATTGATAAATGAAATATACATAAGTGAGATTGTTTTAGATTTCGTTTTCGGAGTCGATTACAGATTTTCATTCATATTTCATCCATTATATGTATACCAGATGATGAAACAGGTTTATCACTTAATTCAAAAAACGTCGGTTACAGTAAAATAATGAGAGGTTTGGGCCCCGTGAATGTATTTAATTTCCAAAATTAAGACTAGCGAGAAGTGTCTAGGTAAAACATCTAATATTCTTGAAACGTAGTTTACACATCCAAATCTAACATTTCCTGATTTTGATACGCTTGAATATTTTAATTTTGTTTGAAATATGAGCATTGCTGTTTCAACTCTGTTTCTATTATATGAGGGAAAATGGCTTAATTGATAAACAAGAAACACCACGTTGAAACGTGGATTTTCATTAAGGAAAATTGCAGATGCCCACTAATTATAAATGAATATGATCACCCCTAAAATGTTTTAAGTATCATTTAAAATTTGAATACCTTACATTTGAAGTATGGATCCGTACGACAGGTACTTATTTGGATCATGGGCGCTAAAGGCAAATCATCACATCTGTTAATTATCGCAGCTGTCGCTATTTTTTACTGAGTGCATTTGTTTTACGTAATTGTTGAGGAATCCCATTCTATTCCTTGCGGGACATGTAAAATATGTTTTAAGGTGAAGAAGTGAGAAGTAACCGGAATGTTGCCATCTCTTAGAAACGAGCATCTGTCACTCGCTCGGTGGACCTAAACGGTTGTCACGAGGTGCCGGCTGGCTGCGGCTGGAAGCGTAAAGGCGATGGCGAAAGAGGCGGTGTAAGGAGGCTGCGAGCTGAATTACTGGCTGCCAACGCAGCGGCGGCGAAAGCCGGGGGCGGCGGCGGCGGCAGCGGTGGCGGCGGTGCGCTGGTTCTGACTCGGAAGCGAGATTTATTTGGAAACGCTTGGCAGAAAAGCAATACCCTCCTCTCCGAAGAAATCCAGCGCCCAATAAAAGGCGGATAAATTTATCTTCGCGGAGCAGAGCGCTCCGGCGCGGGGGGAGGTGGAACTAATCGGTGTCGAGCGACGCCCAGGGCGCGGTAGTCGTTTGGGTCGCCGCTGCGAAAGACAGCGCCTGAGCGTATCCACTCGCACACTCGGGTGAGAGAATTGCTTTCGCAGGAAGGTCGATTCTGGTCACTGTCTAAGCGTATCGTGGCTCTGTGAGGACATGCGTTGCCGCTGCATCGTTTCTGGCCGGGAGGTCCTGGGGTCCGAGTTCAGATGCCAGCTGTGTCGCTGGGTCGGATCCAACCAATGTCTGGAGATTTCCAGGCGTCGGTTCCTCTGATCGGTAGATGTTTGTGGTTTCTCCGATTAGCACCTGGCGAATGCCCGACTAGTTTCTTTACAAACGGCTCACGGACTATTCACTTCATTCACTTCCTCAATATTGTCGTCTCCTGCCCCATAATGAACACAGACACGCTTGCATGTACATCATTAGGTCTGGAGCTTAGAGTTTGCCCCAGCTGAGACGGTGCCCCGCTGAAGGGAGATACCTTGAGGGGAAACATCCGCAATCTGAATTGTAAGTTGGCTTCAGATCTTACGTTCGCAGAGATTACCGCTCCTATATCCCTACTATATCCCACCGCTCCTATATCCCATATATCCCTACCGGGATATAATGGCCACTTACGGGGGTAATGATCATTGTAGTTGACGCGCCAGAGGAAGCCAAACATCCTCATTCGCTGTAGGGGTGTGCCTCCGCGCAGCGCCTGCCTCTTTCGGCGGACGGAGGGCAGCGTTCGCACTTGCGTTGACTGGGTTCACGATAAAGACCATAGTTGCCAGGTGGGTGGCTAGAAATATGGAATGGAGGGGATGCAATTATGGTACAGTATGGTACGATGTAAATCTACAATACTATAGTATAAGTATGGTACATTTTGCTCCAAATCCACTCCCCTCTAAAATAAATGGTATGATGTTATTATGTGAAAAACTTTTACCTGATATCGGTTTGTGATCAAAGCATAAATCGTTATTGCTTTTTCTTCAAAGTACTTTAATGTATTGCATCATGTGTATTCGCTTTTACTACATAGATACTTTTGCTTTCTCGTTTTCAAGTTTTTGTATATATTCTACGTATTAGATTGAAAGAGTTTTGTGTGAGCCAGTAGCGTAATGAAATGGAATGCGGGCCGGTCCGCAAAACTTTTACCCGAGCCCTTTTCATAAAAGGAATAGCAAACACAAGTAGAGTTAGTACTTTAAATAATAAAAATATCAGCTAAAAATAGGCCCTCTTTTACCTGGGTCATGCGGGCCCGAATATTACGCCACTGGTGTTATCGGTCTACAAGTTTCGGTTAGTTTCTAATACATTTAAAAAATATGATGAAATTCTTATATTATGATACAGCTTTGTTTAGAGGTACACATTTTGGTATGATTCCGTAATTGTGGTACGATGTGGCAACATAGAAAATACCCTTGTAGCGATCGAGGATCGAGGCATGTGATACAGGTATTAAGTTTTAGTCTTGTTTTCCGTGTTCTCCTATAATCTTCGTTACTGAAGAAGTGTTCAACAAAGGCAATTTATCATAACTACTTAGGGGAGGTTCTCAATTAACCAATAAATTAGGAACCATTTGAATTGCTCTGCGGAAACTAAATGAAGTTTGAGAAAAAAATATTTTGAAGGAATAAAGTTAATTTTGTAAATGTTATTGAATGTATGACTCAAGTGTTTCATTTCGTCGTGAAAACAGGATTGTTGCGTTAACAGTACGTGATTAGTGTAGGTCTCTGAAGAAAAAAACAACTCTTAATCTACTGAATAAATTTTATTGCTTAGGTTTTTGTGAACTCCGGAATACCTTCTCACTCCTTTAAGAACATAACATGAACTAAGAGCAAAATTTTTACACAAGAATTTTGTATTAACTATGAGTAATAAACTTTCGCTCTCGTGTAATGTAAACAATTCGCATTTAAAAATGAGCCATCGCTTGATATACTAGTACTGCTCTTGAAATACTCACGAAATGCATTAACAGTTGGCAAATAATGTGGCTAAGGGCAACAACTGATATCACTTAAGAGAGCCTTTCCCAGAAGTTCAAGGGATCGAATTCCGACGGTGGCAGGGTTTTCAACACTAGCTAGATATCTAGGTGGAATTCAGTCGCTGACGGGAAGAGAATTGTAGCGGTCAGCTTCTCTGATCGGTGGTTTCCAGTAGTTTTTCCCATCATCTGCCGATTGCGGAACAGTATCCTAACCAACTGGCCACGGACCGCGCGCGATCCTTCCTATCTCTTCCTTGTGCTATAGCCACCTCCCTAAGAAAAATACGCATTACACTTACGGGAATAAAGACCTTAGAAATTGACGCGCCCGGAAACTCGAAATAATCAGTTAATAAGCAACTAAAGGTATTATTATTATTATTATTATTATTATTATTATTATTATTATTATTATTATTAATGTTATTATTATTACATAACAATTCTGATACTAATTAGTATGAGTTTGAATGTAATATTTTAGAGAGATTCATTCAGGTTTTGATAACTTTTATGGTTAAAGTTCTAATACATTGTAGATTCTGCAATTATTTCCTTTCGATACATAAAATAGTACCTACTACTTGGAAGTAAATCGAGGTCCTTTTTTATTTTCAGCTCTACTCAGCCCCCAATTTCTTTCTTATGTGTTCTTTTATATGTGAGTTATAACGTGTCACCTGCATTCTAGGTTTTCAAACCCGAGCGTGCGTGTTGAATCGCGGAACGTGAACCCATACTTTGAAAGAGGGGCGATATTTTGTTTTTTTAAAAAAAAAAAGCTGTTGAGCGACCGATACGAGCACCGACAGATTCTTCTTTTTTCCTTCTACATAGTGGGAGTTAAAAAGCTGAATATCGAGCTGGCGCCAAAAGAGAGATTTCTCTGCTTCTTTACGGAGAAAATGTGCCATTTCTGTCCATACGAGTAAAAAAAATAAATAAAAAGGAAGCATTATCGAAGGAAAATTAAAGTGTCAATAGAGGAAGGGAATAATTTGCAAAGAAGGGAAAGAGATGAGATTTATGGGCTTTAAATATTGCGAAATATTGGAGGATGGTGGGATAGCAGGACGAGTTAAAGAATGATTTCAAGATTTCATGAAGAAAAGAGTTCATTAGAGATAGATATGAGAGTCAAAAGAGAATAGTCAAAGATTTTTTTTTGTAATACAGGTTAACATTTTGCTCCTAATGTTGTCTAGTTAAAAATATTTGTGGAAGGAACATTTAAACATTACGGACCTTTTTAAAGCCTTTTTGATATTTGTTTTAAAAATAATGTGTTCGTGTGCTGAAATTTTATTATTAGTTATTACTATTATCATTAGTTTGAGGACAGAAAAATAATTTAAAATGCATCATGTTTCTTTCAGTGAACAGTATATTTTGATCAGTTATAAATTAAATTACCATTTTTATTTTTCAATTAATTTTGTAAAATTATTGTCTTGAAGTGATCCTTGATTTGTCGTCATGAACTGAGCCGAAAAATGTCGGTTAAATTTGCCTCTTTAAATGTCTTTACAAGAGGGTAAACGTCCATTTAAATTCAAAATTAAAATTAAGAAAACTGTAGAATAAATCGACCAGAAGGCTGGAGATATTGTACTATGTTTAATATGGCGTTTTTCACTTTTTTTATTGATATAATGAAATTCAGAATAATAATACTTTTGAAACGAAGGGATACCTGAAACGTGAAGCAAGAAACTTGCCTAATGAGAAGTGCAGTAACTTTGTTTAAGTTATAAGTATTTTAGAATGAGAAAATGAATGCCACTGTACTTCAGACGTCAATGTATAACTATAACTAACAAACGTATATCTATTTTATTACGCAGATTGTTGATGAAAAAGTAAAATAGTTTTTATGGTGATGTTGGGTAGTACTTTCAATGCAATTCTTCCATCGTATTGTTTTTTACTAATTGCTCGTTTTTTGTATGAAAATATTTTACTGCGTTCGCGTTTCTTGCGATCATTGAGTATGGTTGCTAACGAGGTCGCGACGTTACACCGCAGCGCAAGTGCAGTTCTTACAGCTCTTTCTTCCTCGCGGGCGCACTGCGCTCTGGTGGCGGCGGCGCGCACTTTGCCGCGAAACAAAGCCGAAGCGTTTACGAGGTGTAAATTGCCTTTTATTGCGTTTCGCGAAACGCTCGGCTACCCCAACGTGCGGATTTAGCATACTGCGCCGTCCACCGCACCTGGCTTTCGCCATTTTCAATCTTTCGCCTTTTAATGCCCAATATTACCCTCCTTAGAACCCCTTCTCTTCCCCCACCCCCCGCCCCCTTTTGTTTGGTTTGCAAGGTTGTCGGAGCGGTACGTTGCTAACAGCGGGGTTATGAAATGACCTATTTCGTTAAGTTGTGCTTGGGGTTGAGGCTTGGTTGCTGATAAAGAGCAGAATGAGTGTTGCAAAGTGGTAATGTTTAAGTTAATGGAAATTAAGATGAATACCTTCGAACTAAGAGATGTATAAGATTATACCAGCAGATAATTTAGTACCTCAACATCCGTGCTTGAAAATAAATTTTATTAAATCTGAAAATTGCTTGCTTTTTCTCTCAAGCTCAACATTTTGTTTCCACTGTTGAATTAATATCGTCTTTTCATTAGAGTCATATTTTACATCCGTTGATGTTTCTTTGACATTGTAGTGCAGTTGTTTGAAGTCTACTCAAACATCAACAAAACTTACAAGAATATCTTATTATTAATTAAATTCAAGATTTTCTCGGCGTCTTTCTACAACTCAGTACTGAAGATGGAGAATCAGACACCTTGTCCTAAATATAATCTTTTTTTTCAATGACGTCTTGAAATAAGGTAATTTACAACTTCTGGTAAATATGAGTAGTTTTTGCGTAATTTTGTGGAAAATGTAGAGAATTTTAAATTTTTTAAATAATTTTTTCTCAAGAAAACAGCTCAAATTTTTTTTCTTTAGTTCTCTCTTTTGTGTACAAAAGAATGGTTAAAAATTTGGCGCTGACAACAATTTTCGGTCATCACTCATTAATTTAGAAAATTGCAAAATTATTAACATGACGAAAGTATAATGTTGATCATAAAACGTTTGTCTTAAATAAAACTGTTCTAAACATTAGATCAGGGCATACACAATTTTTTGAAAAATGTAGTTTTTACTAAATTTCTACTATATTAAATATATTTTTTAATTCTAGAATTTTTCCTCGAATAGTGTAAAGGACGTTTAAAAATGGCACAGGTCTAATTTTCGTTAATCTTTCATAATTTTTTGAAAATTTTAAAAGTTAAAAATAATGCTAGAATGTAAGTGCTATTGCAGCGTCACTAGTTTTCTAATAGAAGTTTGTTTATAGAAACCAAGTGACACGTATTGATCTCATCAGATTCCAAAGAAGTACTACCATACTAGCCTGAGCGGACGTGCTTTCATGAATAGGTTTCGAGTTTTGTGCCCATGACACAAGTGTGTATACGCACATCTCGTATATTGCTCAGCTGGTCGCAGGTAGCGCGAAAATATCTGTAAAGAATGTTAGTCAGATTTCATTATATTTACCAATGGGCTCAATCAAACACGAGCAAGCACATTGGTTACTATTGCCTCGCGAGTAACCATTTATTCTTGATTCCGAGAACGCAATTTTCGGAAAGGAAAAGGTACGTTTGACAATTCACACCGTTGATCCGGAGGTCATAAATGTGCAGTATTTCTTTGCTGTGTTTTACAAATACGATTATAGGAACATTTATTTCACAAACTCCTTTCTGAAAAATTCCGTTTTGTCGCGTAAATAGTATAATATGTAAAGAATGTAAGAAAAAACGAAAACAAAATGTAACAAATATAGTAAGAGGAAAATATGTAAACATTTGTAAATACCTACACCTAATACGAAAAAAGATGTATAATAATATAATAATATGTATAATAAAAATGGTTTTAATTCACTCAGAATGTCGTGCAAACTTTAAACAAATATTAAATGTAGTTATCTTGTATCTTTAAAAATATGTATTTGCATTAAAAATGGTTCCCTAGTTATAACTAAAACTTTGGAATCAGCTACATACCACCATATTTGGTCTTAATTCATTATTAATACCTAAGTCAGTTGTTTTGCAGGAAAAACTATAAATTCAATAGGGAGTTAATCAGGCTGCGAAACACGGTTATTTGATCGTCTACCCACTCATCTTCAAAACTGAAATAAAATAAATCATCTGGCAGCCTCTTGGGACGCGCTCTTGTTTTTCTGTATTGATGTCGTCGCCCCTGCGGATCCAAGCGAGGCACGGTATTAATTTTCTCGCCACGGGTGGGGGTCCTCGCTTACGCTCACATGTAAATCGATCTTCTACCTCCACCCAACCCCCCCCCCTCACCCTGTCGCCGTCTTTCCTACTGCTCACCTTCGGGAGCCCGTAGTTTCCATTCAACAGTTCTCGTCGGGATCCTCGGCTCCAGTGGCATTGCTCCGTAAACCCCTACCGCCCGTTTAACCTCCAATATCTCCACGTTGCCGCCACAGCTGCCTCCGTCTATTGCGTCTAAAGCCTGTTTTACACGATCACTTTTTCATCATTTTTCGCCGGTACAGAAAAGATACAGGCGAGACTGGATGTAATTTGTACGAAAAAATGACGCATGCTTAATTTTTCGGAACAGATTTCATCCAGTTTGACTACCGCGCTCCTGGCGGCACTTTACGGAAGTTTCTCTAGTTTGTTATGCGTGTGGAGCGATATGATCATTTTGTAGTTGCCTGAGAGCGTTCTGATGTGTTGAATTGTAATGTGAAGTAGTTATGTAAAGAGAAATATATTATGCCCTGTATTCTAATATTGTCGCATCCGAGTTCAGTCCTGACCTAACCTAACTTAATTTGTTACCACAGATGCGATGTTCAAATGTTTGAACTTCGGCGCTGTATGGGGCATCCGGAAGCAGTATTTTCTTCATGATTACGTACAAAGACAGACATGACCGTGTAAAACACTCATCCGGTTTCAGTACCGAAACATACTACGTAGAAACGAACGTCCTTTTTCCATCCATTTTCTGTACAGAAAAATGATGAAAAAAGGATGCAAAAATGACCGTGTAAAACAGGCTTAAGGCAGAGCCACCATACGGCATTGCTCCTTTCCTGTCTATTGCTCCTACCTAGGTTATCACCATCGACTTCTGTTATCAGCGGGAGGGTCAGTACAATCTAGGCGACTACCAATATAAAATATACAAAATGGTTGCGTTAACAACACGTTTTGAATGTATTCAGAATGTATTTTTAATAACATTGAATATAAATGTGTTTTTTGACTATGAATTTTGTTCTTTTCATAAAGTACTGTGTGAATTCGATAGTTATAAGGCGATTGGATTTTAAAAGATTTCTTGTCTGCTTCCTTCCTGCTGTTGAGATATAACTGTCTCCAAGTGCTTTGCTGTCTAAGTCTAACACCAAAAATGTATTGTAGTAACAACCACTTGAATAAAAGAGTCTATTTCTTACAGCTGGCACTGCACACACTGTGTCATGGACGTCGCTGCCTCTCGCAAAAATCGCAAATTTCTCGTTGCACTAAACCGTTACCTTTCTACATACATTTTCGTGAGTCCTCTATGTATCATGTCACGTCTGCTCGCCTCACGCGCTGCGCGTTGGCGTAAATCAGGCAGTCCCTTTGCCAACAGAGTGCAAAGCCGCAGCCTCCTCTGAGAACCCGATCGCCCGGGTTATTGCCGCTGGCGGAGCGCGCCTCTGCATCGCAGCCACTAATCGCCGGTGACGACGCTTTTGCGATGTGTGGAGTTGCGTAAGCGCCGTGGCAGCGTTGGCGTTGGCTACGCCTCCGCTCGCGTTCAGAAACTCTACCAACACCACCACTACGCCGGCTCGACTTACGTATACTGTACAATATTCCGACTAAAACAGCAAGTTGCTTCTTTGTCACGAGCTGGCAGGAGAGGGGGGCACTGTCATCCAATCGTGAACATCGTTACGACTTAAATATTTGGTATCGTAGCTCCCGATTGGATTACAGTGGCCCCCTGTCTTTTCAGCTCGTGACCTTAAACAGACTCTATTTTAACCGAAGAATATTACGCCCATTTCTATTTACGAATCAAGAGTAAATTGAAGAAGCCGGAGTTACATCTCTCTCATCTATATCTGGGTTGCTCAAGTGTACGATTTCGGGGACAAACTCTACGCGAATACCCCGTACAGAATACCTGCGTACCATTTCCCTTTCACTACACCAAGCTGCTTTCGCCCTCTCATCATTGCAAGTAGCGCCGCCTCTTTGTTACCCTCGGGCTGATTCGACAAGCAGAGGACTACACCGTTTACCCGCCCGCAGATACGCGCTGGCTTGGCGAACGCCACGTGGGCTGCCCACTGGAGAAGCTCTGATATATATTGTAAATACAGTGAAATGAAGATCTGAGGTGCAAGTAACGGCATGATATATTTGTATGATGATGTCGTTTGTAATTTAAGAATTCATTAACGTCACCCTGCGAAAATAAAGTAATGCAGCAAGGGTACAACTTGTTGCCCGAAAAATGAGTTGGCGAGCCCGCATGAAAACGAAGTCTAATTTTACCGCTGATAATTGTGGAGCCAGTATATTGTGCCTTTCCATATGTTGCCATTCCGTTTCCATAATTAAAGATAATGAAGGAAATTTGTGTTCAGATAGTCCATGAACAATATATTACATATAATATATTTAACTCCTAATTTCTCACATACGAACGTCTAGTGTTTATAATTTTTGTACGTAAAGAAAAAAAGTTTGTGAATCTAGACATTTCTCAATTCATGTATACACATCCTGCATCTGCTTAGTCACATAAGGGACTTCAAGGACTTCAATTTTTTGGGGGGAGGAAGGAATTCTCAAATCTTCCATTCGTATGTGTCGACGTTGTTTTGGACGTGAGATCGGTTCTGTGAACTGAATGGATCTCACGTCCAAAATAACGTTGACAATTCATAGAAGGCACATCATGATAAAAGAAAAGTAATTCATTCTCATGTTCTATAACCCTCTGTTCAAAATCCCTAACCAAATCTGAGGCTCACAATACAATCAATCTGTGTAGTATGTTCGAATGTATCAGTAATATAATTGCGTGAGTTCTGCGCTATTTTGATCCTTCCTCATCTATGTGAATTATTAATCGACTCGTGCACTTCTTCTTTTCGCATTAAACTGTTCACCTCACCGCATCTCTCCACTCCACATACTTTTTCAAACCTACTATGGTGAGTTCCGCTCCGCCATCATTCGTTGCTCATCCATCACAACTACTCAATTCACAAATAGCCGAAAATGTGAAGCACTGAAGATAATACGTTGTTGCCCAAACGTTCATTTCTAAACTACTTTATCGAATAATTTGTTTCTTACTTTCCTTCGTCTATCCTCGTTCCGTTCACCCACAAAAATCGAAATATCTTTTCCACTCTTCCCCTAGTGCTGTACTTCTCTCGCGCCATGATTCCTCCTTCCCCGATCCGTTTCTTTCCTTCGTTTTCAATTTAGTCTCGCTGAACTATTTTCATGTCTTATTATGATAATGATCATTCGAACTGAACACAAGGAATTGAGTAACTGTTCGAGCTGATGTCTTTTCCAACGAAATAGTGTTGCCAAATGTATTAAATGTGTCGAATAATATTTTTTTACGATTTTTTTCTTCCATTTATCAGATACGTCATGAAAACACGAGGCTACCGCAATCTGAAAACGCACAGAATCACATTTATATTCTTTTGATGTGTTAATAATACATACCCTCTTCCATTATCTACCAAAACAGCTCGAATAATACTGCTTCGCCCTCTCGAATACATTCAGTTAGACTGATTTTGAAGCAACGATCCATTATTATTAAAAATTACCGTCAAGACGAATAATGAGCGATAAGTGACATTTCCGCCGCTGAATCGTCCCCTTGGTGAGGGGGCCCTGGGAGCTTAATGGAGCCGTCAGGGGTTCCGCAAGGCCTCGCGAGCGCTCACCCGCGCCTTCCTGACCCGGCTCCCCTCGGGGGAGCGTGCGGGCGGACGGGCGAATGGGCAGGAAGTTCGCCGTGGGTGGTGGGAGCAGGGCGGGGAGAGGCTGGCCGGGGAGACGGGCGTTCGGGGAAGGGCGGAAGGGGGTGGACTGTCCGACGGGTAGACGCTCGGAGGGTTCGTCAGACGGATAGGTGGACGGACGGAGGGGCCGAATGAGGACGAACGGACGGACGGCGGGCGGGAAGGGTGGAGACGGACGGAATGACCGTCATTCAGTCGGTAGGAGTGATGGTGGGATGGGAGCGGCGGTGGGACGGGAGCGGCGGTGGGACGGGAGCGGTGGAGGGACGGGAGCGGTGGTGGGACGGAAGCGGTGGTGGGCCGGAAGGTCAGGGAACGGGTGGGCGGACGGAGTGAAGGGTGGGCGTGCGGACGGATGGTCAGATGAAGGGGGAGGCGGGCGGGCGGACCGCAGAGCGCGGGGGCGGGCGGGGCGCATCCTGCGGCGGGGCGATCCGCCCCGGGGCGGCGCTCCCCTCGCGGCCGAGGGACATGTCACTCGTAATAAGGCGCTGATTGCCCCGCGGCGGCGCGGCGCGGCGCTCCCCCTGGGGCGATGCGGGGCGGTGCGGCCTCAGGCCACCGCCGCCGCGCCGGATGCGGCCGCTGAAGAGGGTTCGTTTCTCCGAGTGGGGCGCGTTTACGGAGGGGATGGACTGTGATTGTGCGGGCGTTGGCGTGCTTAAGAGCATTTGCTGCCTTATTATATTACGTCTAGATATCGTCGGCTGTTCGTGTGCTAGAGCGGCGGTGCAGTCAGGGGCGGCGGAAACCACTCTGAGTTATTGATTCGAAACCGCGTTAAGGTATCAAAGTTTTAATTTTGTGATGGACTTTGCTGTAGCTAGGCAGTAATAGACATCTCCTTACCTCGTGCCATTACTCCACCTGAATTATTCAATATTTTATAATCACATGCTAAGGCATGAAGAAGGCATGAATGATAGTTGAATCGCGTAAAATCGCACATTGAAGACAAAACTTTCCTCTCCAATCGCAGGGGAAACGAATTCTGCAACTCTCCGGGTGTGGCTTTATGGTGATGCGACGGACGAGTGATTCCAGGCAGTGTTTATACTAAAGCACTGCAGATCTAATTCTCCTTTTCCGGTCATGTGTCATATAGCTTATATCGTCTTGTTTTGTTGTTTTTCACTATTTTCTGTAGGTTTTTCACACCCAACACTTACTGAAATTGTTAAATGTTTGTTCTGCTTTTAAGTACTGTCTTCTTTATTTTTCTGTCACTACATGTCACTACATATCACTACAAGTGAGAAAGATAATTTCACATTTCGGGACATATTGCTCTGAACTTCAAAAAAAATCGTTAGTTATCCTAATAATTTCACATTTCGGGACATATTGCTCTGAACTTCAAAAAAAAATCGTTAGTTATCCTAATTCTTGTATAATTAAGTTATAATGCCCATGCTAATGAACTACTTCAGTTTATACCGATATCTAAAGACTAGCAAATTCAATGAGAATATATCATTTTTGTGTTAAACTATTTTTATATAGTAGTTACCAACCAGTTTCTGTAAATGGTATATTTGTTTCACTGCTTGTGGGAAAGGTGGTGACTAAAAAATAACGTTTAGTATCCCTTATTGCACGTCTCCTTGCCCAGAGCAAGCGAGCGACCCATAGCCTAGGGACACGTCTCTCGTAATCAGGTGCTGATTGGCGTGACGAAATGCATCCCATGGGGCTGGTGGCGCTCTGGTCTGCCGATAACAATCACGAGCACACCCTCCTCCACGAGGTAATTGTTACCCTACTTAATTAGTCATTTGAGCACTCTAACGCTCACTTACTTTCGCACTCAGCCACTCATACTTTTATTTCGTCGTGTATGCACTTTCACACGTCGAAAAATAAACCGATACGCGGTATTACGTAAAAACAAACATTTTCGTAAATAAGGAACACATGAAGCGAATATCTAAAAGTTTTGAAACCTGCAGTGAATCGAAATGAAAATCTTCATTAAGATGTGACTAACATAACGAAGTTGTTTGATTCTGATCATATTAAACGCTCATTTCATATTTGGAGATATGTTACATATTCGGTTACAGGTTACACCCACTTCTATTGCACCTCCGTCATTTTTAAATATTCGCGGACTGTATCGGAAGGCTTTACTATCGACCTCAACAATGTAGATCGTACTAAGCATACATTTACAGAGAAGGATGATTCCCTTCCTGAATTATAACGCTGCGATATTGCTTTCAGTTGCGAAAGTATCGCTTTTCCAATCCACATCGAAAAAAATCTAAGCTTTCAAATCAATCGAAGTTTTCCAAGTCAAATTAGACCAGCAAATTCTTCACTTTGCAGACTCCTATACAAACTTTCGGAAGCACATACACGACGTCCCAGTGCATCCTCGGTATCACTCGTCCTCTGTTGTAAACCTTCATTCAGACAACGGGCTTGAGAGACGGAGGCCAAACGTGTGCAAAGTCGTGGCGTCGGAAAAAGTTTGATTGATCGTAGTATATCCCATTCGTATGAGGTTGCAACGACTGCGGCGGCGGAAGAGGGGCGGGAGCGGTGACGCCAAGGCACGCGGCAGAGACGAGAGCGAGAGCGCCAGCGCGGGCGGTGGCCAGGGGGGGGGGGAATCACCTGCGGTGGTGTGTGAGGGAGGAGGAGCGAGGGAAGTGGAGGGGGTAGCGGCAGTCGCTTCTCGATAAATCTCGTTGGTAACCGTTGCTTTACACGAAAGCCGATAATTTTGGCAACTTGACGCCTCACGCGGACATGGCGCGCAGAAATAACAGCTGATAGATGATACGGGAACACGGGCAGCATGCAAAGCGCTGGGTGACGCGGCGTGGGGAGGCGCATGATGGGACGACGCGGGGTGTGACAGCGCGGGGTGGGACGGCGCGGGGTGTGACGGCGCGGGGTGTGACGGCGCGGGGTGTGACGGCGCGGGGTGTGACGGCGCGGGGTGTGACGGCGCGGGGTGTGACGGCGCGGGGTGTGACGGCGCGGGGTGTGACGGCGCGGGGTGGGACGGCGCGGGGTGTGACGGCGCGGGGTGGGACGGCGCGGGGTGTGACGGCGCGGGGTGGGACGGCGCGGGGTGTGACGGCGCGGGGTGTGACGGCGCGGGGTGTGACGGCGCGGGGTGTGACGGCGCGGGGTGTGACGGCGCGGGGTGTGACGGCGCGGGGAGTGACGGCGCGGGGTGTGACGGCGCGGGGTGGGACGGCGCGGGGTGGGATTGTGCGGGGTGGGACGGCGCGGGGTGGGATTGTGCGGGGTGGGACGGCGCGGGGTGAGATTGTGCGGGGTGGGACGGCGCGGAGTGAGATTGTGCGGGGTGGGACGGCGCAGGGTGAGACGGCGCGGTGAAGAACGGCGCTTTGCGGCGAGTTGGGCGGGGCGGCGTGGAGTCGAGTGGCGCAGAAACGGGTATGGGGACGAGCAGTGCGGGGAGTCGCGGGGCGGCTCGCAACCTCCATCGGAAAAGTGGTAATCGATGTTGCGTCGTTTGGAAGCCGTCCGTTCGGAGAAGTGGCATCAACGGTCCGCCAAATAGACGGTGTGGTCTAGGGATGGCGTGCGCGTCGCGCCCGAAGAGATAGATTCCGCATTTGCAAGTTTATGAGGATAGAAGTTCACTGCAGTACGCGAGATTTTACACGTTGCAGATTTCAGCATTTCCTTTTTCATGTCCTTTGCTGTAATATTGAAGTACAACTGATGCGCACTTTATCAATGTGATGCTCTAAAGGATGATATTAGCGTCACTGTATCCTGCTGCATATAGATATATGCTAAATAATATCATTAACTTATTTTATGATTGTCTTATTGATTTAATCATTTAGTATTTCGAATAGTGTAAAGGAAGGTTTGGATTCACTTTTTTTGCTTCCTTTTTGATTTGATTGATTTTTCTATTGCTTTCTTCCAAGGAAGAACGGCACAGAGGCTATATAATTCGTTTGCCTCCAAAAGTGTAATAATATGCAGTTGGTTCTAAAACTATTTTAGTTTTTCACTACACGATGTAAAGCCCTGGAAAAGTGCTCGTTGTGGAGAAGAGATTTTAAAAATACTCCCGTAAGTTATTTTATAAATGTTTCAACGGCAATATGTCGACGCAGCCTTCTCAGCGTCAAGAGCGAGCTAGCACATCTCTGGCTTCATGTGTTGTCCAAATAGACCACTTGGGAGTCTGGATCTCGGAGTGGGGTGGGGAAAGTGGGGCGGGAAGAAACGGGACGATGCAAGGCGGATGGACCGAGCGGTGCGGGATGCGATGGTGTGCGACGGTCTAGTCAGGGGAGGTGGATCGAGGCAGGATGAGTCGCAACTGAGCGAGGGCCGGGGCAGGCTTTGCAGAGTGGTGTGGGGCACTGTAGGGCAGGGCAGGGCAGGGCAGGGCAGAAAAGGACAGGACAGGCAGCACCGGGGTAAGGGCAGGGCAGGGCAGGGCAGAAAAGGACAGGACAGGCAGCACCGGGGTAAGGGCAGGACAGGATAGGGCAGGACAGGGCGGTTAGAGCACGGCGTTGAGGGTATTAGAGGGCAGGGTGGGAGAGAGCAGTGCGGGGCAAAGAAGAGCAGGGCGAGGCTGGGTGGGCAGATGAGTTGGGGCGGCGCGGCGCTGCGTGGCACGCCAGCCGCCTGGCGACACGGCGCGCGCGGCACGCGCAATTAATAGGGCCGAGTTAACCTTAATGACCCATCATTATTATCTCCCGGCACCTCATTCCGGCCGCTTTCGCCCTCCGCCCAAAAACCGCGTTGACGAGCTGCCACGCCACGCCCCCTTCAGGAGCACAGCGGCCACAACGGATACTCCGAAACACTGAGAAGCGCCCTTACACGGAGAACATTTTTACAGTAAAGCGAATAAAATGTGCAGATGCGAACGTAAGCAGAGTGAAGCAGAACTGAAACAGATCTATGAAGCTGTACCTCTAACAAATATAAATATCAAAGGTTAACAAGTTTCTCAAGGCCTGACATCTTACAATACCGAGGAATAAATTACTAAAGAACCAGCTACGTGCGCAAAATAAATTATTGAAGAAATCTTTTAAAAAAATACTAAAGCAGGATTGTGGAAATGAAGAAACATAGAATAAAGATCAAAGACGATGGTGCAGTAGGTGTAAAAGCTGAATATTACTGTTACCACCCTGAATTAATATAAAGCAAAGAGACATACACAAAGAGGGAAAAGGACTGGAGTGGACAAGAGCAAAAGAACACGCGAGATGCGCTCCAAGGCGACTTCGGAAGAAGGCGAATGGTAAGAGCGCGACCGTTGGCGCAGCGCCGCGGGGCTCCTGGCGCCCGTTTGCCAAAGCTTTAATGGGCAGAAAGAAGATGCGCCGTGCTGACCGAGGAGGACTGTGATGAGGCGGGTTTCAACAAGGTGGAAGGGAGATGTATCTCGTCGTAAAATAGGTGGATGGATAGAAATATCGCTGTGCTGCTTGACATAGTTGTGCATATTTATTATCTTTTCAGTTACTGAAACGAAATAGACTATTTATTTTTAAATTTAAGGTATGTATATCACAAAGAAAATCAACACCGTATGTTCCCTATAACACTTAAGCATTTTTTGTTTGTTGGTTTGTATTGCATTGCCGCAAATATTCCCAGCATTATGAAATAATTCTAGTGCTAATACGTCATAATTGTTGCATTTAGTAGTTGCCAAACTGGGTTAGGAGAGGTTCTTTTTCCGTTCAATAAACTTTTCCGACACAATTTTTTGCACTATAGAGAAAAGGGCGTTCGGTTGGCTAATTCGGAGACGCCCGGGGCGTGGACCGCCTCCTCCAAAGAACAATAGGCGTCCCGGGCGGCGAGAGGGCGGCGCGAGCGGGCGGTCGTGCGCACGGGGGCGCTACCGGAGTCGCACGTGACTCGCATGCGACTGCGACTGCGGCGGAGGCGACTCCCGGCTCCACGCGAACAAGGTGGCAGGGAACCCTTCCGGACTGTACGCTACGCTAGCGACCAGTAAGAGAGAACGCGAGCACGTGACGGGGATGACCCGATGTAGAAGATTACTTTGTGGCTGTGTTGGGGCAAGATGACATGTGTATCGTTGTTTTCGCCTGTTTACACTTGCCTGTCTCTATAAAAAAACAGTAAACATTCGGGTGGGCTTCCACGCATCTGGCAGTTTTTTGCACGAGGGCGGTACACGAGTCGCACGTGCGTCCCATGGGGCTGGACATTTCACGTTACCATGAGAAGAATGGAGTATCGCCGCACGATGTACCGAAGAATCCGTCCGGATGCGCAACGACTGGGCGCACAACTTTTCTGGCGCGTCAAGTTGCGCTGGTTCGTCCAGTAAGTGTAGTGCAGTTTTTTGTCGTCTACGATGGTGATGTTCCGTTGCGGGGTGACAAAATCCGGCGCCGATCTATTCCTAGGCATAGGGGAGATTCATCAGCCAGGTACTTCTACCATAGACTCTGCCCCAGACGGGACAAGCTCTAAGCTCCGGCCTGGTCTTCCGGCATGTGTGGTAGTGTAGTACATAGTGTGTGTGTGTAAGGGGTAAAGATAGGACAAGGAAGAGAAAGGAAAATTCGCGTATGGTTACGAGATTACTAGGTGACTAAAAGTGGGACCAGGCGATAAGTCAGTTCTTCCACCTGTCGTCACTTGCTAGTCTTTTCTAAAGAGCAGTAGGCGTTTAGGTGCCCTAGTACGGCAGCTGCCAGACCTGTTCACGAAAGCTGCAGGAGTCGCACGTGCGTCGCATGCGATTGAAAGCGGAGACGTTTCATGGCGATAAGCGTAAAGGCACAACAACGTCCGGTCGACTAGAGAGCTCTACGTATAGGCAGTGGTGGCAGGGAACACTGTACACTTACTTAATGTCGATGTTGTCTACCGGCAAAACGACGAGGGCGTTGGCACAAGGCGACATGTGGCGGACCTTGCAGCTGAGAGTTCGCTTTATTTATTAATGTTTCTGGACTCATATGCTCAGGTCATTAGTCCTGTCAGTTTAGTAAATGTTTTATCGCCGGAGGTGGAAGTGATCCGCCTCCGCTTGATGGTAAGATCCGGCGCCTTGCGGAAGATCTTCCCATGCAAGTATCTCCCCCGGTGACGCACCGTATTAAAAAAAAGTACAAGATCAGTGTTCCCAACCAGTCTGCCAACATGTGTGGTAGTGCAGTAAATGTAAGTGTGTGTGTGTATGGGGAGAGGATAGGATAGAGAAGAGTAAGGAAATATAGCGCGCGGTCTATGGCTAATTTTTGACGCCTAGGGATGATTGGAGAACGGAAAACTACCGATGAGAGTAGCTGGCCGCTATTGGACGTGGGGACATAGCGTGTGTCGAAATTCCTCCACCTTCGGGACTCGAACCCGAGGACATCCCGTTTAGAGTTGCCGCAGGGTCAGCGACACGGATTGAGTTGACTCCGCCGGTGTGAGTGTTGGCGCCAAGTAATGTGACGTGATGTGAGTCATCTTCGCCTACTCCTGCACTCATCCGTGCCTCGAATGCGACTTCCTGTGTCAGCTCCCGGCGCCAGGCCAAGCAACAGGCGGAACGCCGCCCCGTTCCACTCCAACACGAGAAACGGATCTTCTCATCGGCACAAATTCGTAAGAAGGCCACATGAGGCCAATGTATGGCCCTTTATGTGGTGATGTACGACACTTTCCTTGTAGGAACTCCTTCAAGCAGGTTTCAAGCATGTTTATTGAAGGCCTGTTGTTGCTATTTTCGAAGTTGTGCCCTGATGTGTTGTGTTGTGTTCTGATTCAGCTTTTCGGAAGTACGTCAATTACCAGCCACAAGCCTTTGATTTGTATTTTGGGATATCTTTCAGGTAAAGTGAATTACGATCTAATCTTATGATATCATTTCCTCTTGGGTCATTCTTATTCTTCTCATGTTAGTACCTACTTTTTTGTTTCTTTTCCTTAGATTTTGATTTTGTTAAATTTTATTTGTAATTCATCGCTTTGTCCGTGTTTGCTTCGTCCCCTTCAGGTATTTCTTCGCTTTTTCCGGGTTCTAAGAGCAGAAAAGTATTGAAATCAATACGACATCCGAGCTATCATTAGAATTTTCGATTGCATTTTTTATTCTTGTAATGTATTTTGTTTGTTTTAATGTCGAAAAGCGTCTCATAATATTAATTTTCATTTCCAAACTAAAAGTAAATGCTAAAACATGATATATCGAGGATTTCACTGTCAACGCCATTGCTTGCCAAGGCACAAAGTAGGCTCGAAAAGAGTAAGGAAAAGAGATTAATATAATTAGTGCCTTTTCTCCCATGACAAAAAAATATATTAACGTGAAATTTTGATACTTTTTCTGAACAAGGCAGAATTTACGTTCTTTGTATACTGATGAAAATGCTATAAAACATTGAGTGTGTCATGAAAGTATTACGCAGTGTAATCTTCAGAAGGATTCTCTCTCCGGCTCCAAATCTCCTTAAGAGGCGTCTCCCGTCTCCCCTCGGACCGCGATCCAGATGCGCGTGGGCGTATCTGCGTGGGCGGGCGGCGGCCGCGCGCCCTCCTTGATGAAATGGCCTAATGCTGCACTGCGCTGATACGATCCACAAGGCGCGTCCGTCCCCATACTTTCCTCTCTCTGCCCCTTTCCTTCTCCTTCCGCCTCCTGGCTTCCTCCGCTCCTTCCTCCCCCCCCCACTCCCGATGGCCTCGCCCACTTTAGTAATTTCCCGTTTATTATTATTATTATTATTATTATTATTATTATTATTATTATTATTATTATTATTATTATTATCGTTAATCGGCCGACTAGGACCACGCAAGCAAGCATCCTGCATATACCGTGGCTCAGTTTTTATTTATTATCGCGGTGGCAGGTGCTTGCAACAAGCTTCTTAGGGGGGACCAGCATTTAGCTGGATCCGATTTTTATCCCCCACGGTTGTTAGCCCTGGGGGTGTGGAAGATGAAATGATGATATGATGATAATGGGGTGAAAGGACAACACATACATACATACACAAATACATCCATGCCCGAGGCGGGACTAGAACCCGCGATATTCTGGTCCGAAACCACTCCGGCACTACTGCCTTAGCGATCTCGGCCATCTGATCGGCTATTATTATTATTATTATTATTATTATTATTATTATTATTATTATTATTATTATTATTATTATTATTATACTGGTCGGAAGTGAAACGTCTTTAACATCTGCCCAAGGGGAGGGTTCGTTAACTATAACCGCAAGTAAAATAACATGTTATAATCACTTCTTATCGCTTATATCTTTGTAACTACACAACACTATATTCTTCCATTATGTAACGCTTATCTTCGTGTTGTATTTTAGATAAAAGAAACATTTGTAAGTGTTGCGCTTTGACACTCCGGCAAAAATAAACAAAAACGGTACATCACTCTTATCAGTTTACGTATACTATTCACTTCACTCGTCATCCCTAGCTGTTATAAAAACATTCCATATCCATTTTTGGCTATACATAAAGTGTGTGAGTGAAAGATGTAACGTCACTAATCGCGCCGGTCTAGGAGGCAGATCGTTGATAACTCCAATATCACTACACTGATCCAACTAAAACTAAAGAAGTTTAAAGCTAATGTTTATGTGAAGATATTGAAATCACGTGATTCCGATGGTTAAATATTTTAAAACGAATAAAATAATAATTTTGTGCGAATTCATAGCCCCCGCGCATTTGTACGGTTGAACAAAAAGGCATCATTTTAACTTTTTAATTTGTAGGCGCCTCTCTGTGATGCTTTTCTTCATAAGTGGTTCCTTTTTTTCTCGTATTTTTCGTCTGCTCTTATGAAGAAACATTGTGGTACTGTTTTCGTCGCACTCTCTTGGACACAGAAGGGTATCCGTTTACACCAACAGAATTCCAGTCCCTTCTAATTTCTCAGTAAGTCTAACTGCTCTTATAGCTTAAAGTTTCTTGCCAACTTTCATCGCCATGTAATCTTACCATCATTTGTCTTTAGTTGCACTTCTGTAGTGATCGACAACAAAATAACGATGTTTCCAAACATCCATGCTCAAAATTAAAACATCTATGTTAATAATACATCTATCAAAAACCATAGTTTTTTTAAACATTGATGTTTTAAAAGTGGTTTCGAAAACACCAACATTTAATTTCTGTGCAAACTTTAGTTTGACAATGGCCAACAACATTAATTTCTAATTCAAATTTAACTCAGAATAAATTTAGACAACGTGTCTCCATGGAAATACGATAAAAAAGAGTGAAATTCTAGGATATCAGCATTATCTCGGGCAAAGGAAAGCGTAAATTCTAGGCTATCCGGGAGACGCCGCGTCGTTAGCTGGGGTGCCGACGTTTCGCCTGACATGTCGCAGATTTCCTCAGGGCAGTGACGTGCCTAACTGCCCTGAGGAAGCCTGCGACATGTCAGGCGAAACGTCGGCCGCTCAGCCAACGACGCGGCGTCTCCCGGATAGCCGAGAATTTATGGATTCGAGCCGCGGAAGCTTACGTATATAAATAAAAGCGTGTTCGATGGAAGTAGTTTGTCAGTTATTGTTTCATATTTAAACTTTTACAAAACTATTTGGCAAATTTTCATCCATCAACAAAACATTGACGATAAAATAAATCGAGTACAAAACATCAATATTTAGAAAACACCGAATTCAATCAATCGATGTTTAAAATATGTGTTTATAGAAACATAGCTGTTTTGAAAATATCGACATTGATGTCGTATCTGCCCACTTTCCCCTGCCCGTGGGCCTGTCCCTGCCTTTGTTGGCGGTTGGAGGCGGTCGCCGCACCCATTGGCCTGCCATCGCGCGTCGTCCAACCTTTTTTCATTGCGGAGAGGACGTCGTCCTTCTTGCGTGCGGCCCAGGGAGGAGATTGGATCCAAATGGAGAGGCAGAGGGTGCGTCTAGAATTGGAGCTTCAAAGGCGTCCAAGAGATTGCCAATGTCCGCCATTTGATTGCTATATCACACTACGTGTTTACGGCTATTTCTTAGTTTTACATAAATCATGCGAATTCCGATGGCAACTTACATACTTGTACATAACGTGTAACAATGTAACGTATAACTTGGTACAATGCTCTCCAACTTTTTGAGTTATAAACATTGTGATACTAATAAGTATTGTCTCTGTTTGGCCCAAGATACAAAAGCAGTGAGAGTAAATGGTTATGAATTTTCTTTTTTACTTTCAGATTATGCTGGAAAGTAAAAGTTATGACAATTGTACTTACTTTATCAAAAAATATTATCCCTATGCTGCTATTTATTCTTTGCTTGCATGTTTTATCTGTTTCAGAAAAATGAAAGATTATTCTGTTGATGCAACATTTTGAATATGTATTTAGGTTTTGCCTTCAAAATTCAGTTTGTTCGTGCAATATAATGAATGTGAGCGATTTTGATGTATTACGCATTAATAATTCAAAATATGAGAGCACATATGATGGCGGGAGATTAATTTATACATTTATCATCTTGGTTTTCGCTATTGCAATTCTATATGGGGTTGAACTTTACTGATCTCTTTCTGTGAATACTATCTACAAATTTAACGGTATTGAAAAGGTGAATGGCGGGATGATACCTATATAATGAATGCCATGAAGATCAGGATGTGGTAATATTTATAAAATGTCTAAAACTAATTGGATAAAGTATTTAAAATGAAAAATAATTATCTTCCTGTTCGTAAAACAGAGGTAACTTTGAGAAAAAACGTTAAAAACCTGCTTATTGAGGATGTATAATATAATACTGTATAATATAAAATACTGTATAATGTAAAATAATCCGATTTCAGAACAAAGGAGTATTTTGTAGTCTTGAGTAGCACGATTGTGCAATACAGAACTAAATACATTACATTTCTCGCGCTTAAGAAGAGTTATTATTTTTACTAACTGCACCATCGTTTTTAATAACATGTTGTCGGTGCGTAATCTGAAGGACGTTTGAGAAAATGGTGCAGGTCTCGTGTGGTTGAAAACTCTGATTTTTTTAAAATTGAAAGAGAATCAAAATTTGTTCGGCATCTTCCAACAACTACAATTATGAAGATACATTTTTTTTTCTTAATGAAATGTTTTTATCAAAAGCAGATATTCAAATAAGGTCATGTTAAATTTTTCGAAAATATGAGTATTTAGAGTAATGGGGTGTGAAAAATACTGTTTGCTGTACCCGCTCTGAAAATACTGTTTTTCGTGGTCGTAATTTTTGAGCTGTTTTGAGGCAGTTGGAAGCTACGTAAGTTAGAATGTGTATATTTTTTTCATATTTCTTAGTTTTTTACTTTGGAGCTTTTATTATACGTTTACAAACAAATATTTTAGAAATTATTTAAAACCTATTTGAAATAAAAATGAAATAAAGATTGCTAGCCTTCAACCACCGCTCCCAATTTACGGATGCTAGGTAAGTTAGAATTAATACGAAATTATTTCATATTTCCATTTTAATATTATTTGTATTATATTTATGTTACTTCATTTTAAATTGCGTCTTTAATTGTGTTAAATGTGAAAACGAGTAAATGAGCGGTCATTGTTGGTTGTTACCAGTATTGTAACGCCGCGTAGATACCAAGGCGATAATGGCGGCTTCTCCCCATTCGCAGTAATAAAATCAGATCCTTTTATAGGTTTGTAGAATTTTACAATACCATAGGGTTTAATAATTACTATTATATATATTTTTCGATCTATTTGTTTGCTAACGCTATCGGTATCGTATTATTTATTAACTTTTTATTATTTTACTTTCTCGCATTCTGGCTATTTTTTCCACCGAATGTCCTGCGATTTCAAATGAGTTTTACAAAAAATCATTCGGAGAGAAGTAGTATTACATAACCATTACTAACGGCGAGAAAGTACATACTGTTTTAGTTTATTATTAGTTTATTTAGTAGTCATTAGAAGAAACTGTAGCAGCTGTATGCCATCAAAACTTAGAATGAATCTCATTGTAGGAAGTATTGGTTAGGCCTAGAAATTTAAGTGCAAAATCCAACGCCCGAACCGTCTGAGGTGTCTGCGGGCATCTGCTGATAGACGGTTTAGTGCTTTTGATCGGGAGGTTCTAAGGTTCGAGTCCCGACGGTGGCAGGGCTTTCGACACGGAGAACAATTGAAGCGATTTATTTTATTCGCAGTACCTTGAACCAAAATAATGGCGTTTTACAGTCAGGTGGCGCAGACAGTATTTTAGAGTTAAAAACATAATATTTAATGACGTATAACAATATTATAAGTAACTGATTTAATTGGATTAATTGAAGTAATTGGAGTAATTAATAAGTTATTAATTACTCCAATTAATAGATTTCGCAAATTTCTCCTTATATTGTTGCAATCCATACCCAGTAATGCTTATTAAGACATAAGACATCACGAAAAGTAGCAAGTGTTTATTGAAAAAGATGAATTGCTTTGAGGCGTAAGGCAGCGTGATGTCAACTGAATTTCAAGCATACAGTAAGGTAGAATTAGTTTGAAGTTAAGAGGAAGTTTTTCAAGCTTTGAGCCATATATCAAAGCTAATCTTACCAAAGGGCATTAACAAACTGCATTAATTCTGAGTGAGTATTTTCTCAAACTTTTCTATTAACTTTTTTCGACAAACCCGTCGATGGTACATTAGTGAGCTGAGGCACGCCGCTTCAAACCACTCCGGAAACCTATTGGTACCCACCAGACGCGTTGACGAGCTCGCAAACTGGGGGCTCTCTGCGTTTGCTCTTTAAGGTGCAAAGTTTCTTAACGCCATCCTTCTGCTGGCCCTCCGTCGAACCACCACCACCCCCACCCCCTCCCCCTTCCATCGGCCCCGTTGGCCCTTTCACGGCGACGAAGGAGGTGAAGGTGGCAGCGTCGGCCACCCACAGTGGGCCGAAATGACATCAAATTCCTGCATAAGACTAACGCAGCGGATTACCGTTGTCATTTGTCTTCTCCTTGCGACGATTTAAGACCCTAAAATAACAAGCGGAATTATTTGCGAGGTCGTTGAGACTTTTAAGACGTTACAGATCTTTCTAAGAACTGTAAGGGAACAATTCAACCATGGGTGTCGCCAATATTGATGTTAGTGTCCATGTTAATGGTGACGCAAGGCATAGTAAACAGAGTGACATAACTTCGCCGGGAACCACTATGATGCCGTGTTTGCAGGCAACGTTTTCCGAATATTGGCTTAACTGAACAAACAATTAAAGGAAGACTAAAGAAACATTCACGATTTTAAAGATAGGAACGCCAAACGCTTGGCCGTAGCTTGTGTTGGAAACAGAAAAATACTCTCTAATTGAAGAGACAAAGATTATGTAGAAGTGGTTTCATTGTGACAGAAGAAAAGGTTTGGACATAGCTAGACACCCCGAGAATCTGCAACCAGATGTTACGCGTACATAAAGCTTGACGACCAGTACGTTGAAGAACGAACATAAGGGGGTTCGCTCGCTAAGACCGAGCCAACTCCGTCTCTCCTCTACTTCACGTTCTCCCTGACGAGTCTAGGTACATAAACATCGTGTGCCTTGAAAAATAACAAGAAATAAAAAGTGTGTGACCGAACGAAGGAACCAACTTCCGCAAAAAATGGAATATTTGTTGGACATCAAGATTTCGAACTTATTGTCTCGTGGTATGTTTCATCCAAAAAGGTCTAGATGACGTGGGATGATGCATTTTATTGAAGCTGTGTCTCTCTCATAAAACAACGGTATATTGTAGAGATCATTCATTATGTTGGTCTCGTTTTTCTCTTGTGACATAGATGTTTGTCTTTGTACAAAACTGACGATTCTTGATTAAAAATATTTTATTAATAATTACAATGTTTAGTGATGTGTTATGTCATTTGCGACGAAACGATTCTCACTTATTATTGGAACTTCCCTGGATGCGCAGTGTTGATGAGCAACAGGTTCGGGGGGATGCGGCAGGATCTAAAATTTTATTTCATTGCTTCTTTTACACAATTTGCTCAGTCGTGAGTGTCCTGCTGGTTTGCTTCACGCTTCACATCTTGGCGCGCCAATATGTTCACATGTTGCCTTCGCATGTTGGCGCGACTCGACGTGGGCAAGCCAGGGAAGAACATCATGAGACAGACCACTTGACATTTTTCATCATGCGTGTCACATTGTTTTCCCTTTTTGTTTATTTTTACTTCACCAGTTCTATACAGGTTTATTTGATAAACTATTAAAGCTTCGATTGATTCATGATTGATGTTTTCGGTCACGTTAACTAGAATGATCAGTAGTCCTAGTGACCTTTTTTGGATGGTGATATCCGGCGCCGACATGGAGGATTTCCTTCTCCATTCAGCTTAGGCACCTCCTCAGTCGAGACAAGCTTCAAGCTCTGGACTGGTCTCGCGACGTGCGTGATAGAGTAATGTATGTGTGTGTGTGTGGGGGGGGGGAGTTGAACATGGAAGCAGAAGGAAAGATCTCGTGATTCGCGGCACGTTTGTTAGGGGACTGCCTCCGACATTTGCCATTGATCGGTGAAACCATGCAATTGTACCGTTCAGAGCAGCGGCTAGGTAGAATTCTCCTCTAGACAGCGGCTGAATTCGGCTCAGCTCTATAGGTAGTGTCGAAAAGCCTGCCACCGTCGGTTCTAGACGTCTAGGATCTCCCGATCGGATTTACTGCCGAGTTAGCAGTATAGCAGTATAGAACGATTTTCTTAAGAATGGGATAAAGTGACAGTTCGCAAAACAAGTGAACATCGCGTGTACTTCAGAGAAGTAAACACGTGCACCGTCACGAGTACGCATCTCACATTCAAGACTCGATTTTAAAACAACATAATACTTGTCACATAAAAACTAAAACTAAATTCAATATAATTTTCATAAAAAGAAAGAATTTTTACAGAAGAGCACAAAGTTTATACTTCCTAATTTCAATTATTTCTCGTGGCGCACTACATTTTCGGACGAGGACATCACAGCCAGGGAGCGTCGTAACTATTTACAAGTTAGCCAACTGCAAAAGAACGAATGGAGGAAGGAGAGTCTAATAAGTTCGAGGGCACAACGACCACAGAATCGTCAGTTGTGTTGGCAGCACTAGCTGTCAAATTATCCCATTCTAAAGCAAATCGGACAATAATGCTGGCTCTAAGGAAAATTCATGTGTATCAAACCGATCAACAGTGAAACACCAAGGAAATCCATTTAGATGGCTATGCATTTCGTTGTTGGAAGTTACGAATGGAGCGTTTGCTGGTAGACATGACACTCTCTTTTGAATTTTTTGTAGTCGACAGACATCGTGCCCCGTTTGGGCCCACTGTTGGAGGCGGCGGCGCCGGGCGCAAGTGGCGGAAGCCATCGTGTGCACGCGCTCCCAGGTGATCTGGGCGCCTCCGATAATTCAATTCCAACTTTTGGCCCCTCGGCGGCGGCGGCGGCGGCGGTGGCGGCTGGGGAGGGGGTGTCGTCGAGCGATGACGGGGCGTGCCGCTCGGGGAAGAGCGCCGTCGAGGGGGGAGGGGGGAGGGGATGGGGGAAGGTGGCGCGGGCGGGCGCTCGCGTAGAAACGAGGGAGCGATCAATCAGCGACACCGCTGTGGAGCACGTGTCGCGATCGCTCCCGACAGCCGGGGATCCACTTCGCCCACATCCCTCTCTTGGCAGGTGGCAGCCCGAGGAGCCTGGAGCGCGTGGGAGGGGCTTGGCTGCAAGTGGCGTAGAATAACAGACCTGTTCATTCGCTTTGCCGTTTATTTCCAAATAAGCTATTGTATAAGAGCTATGCTCTTAATAAGCTAAGGAACATACATCTGGATTTTCCCGATGATAATTCTTTCTTCTTCTCTATTATACTTTGTATTGTCTTTATCCTTCTTATTATCCTTTTCTTTCTCCTCTTTATACTTCGATACTTCGTCAGTCATTTCTTTCTCGTTGTTTTGTGCGTCCTTCTTTTGTTTCTTCTCCCCTTTCTCATTCTTGTCGTGGACTTCGTCCTCCTCCTCCTCTTTCTTCTTGTTGTCTGTCATTTGTGGATGTTGTTGAATCGTCAAATTTGAACTTCATTTCTAAGAAAACGATTGCAGAAATTTCCTCATTTTCAAAATAGATAAATAAAGACGCACAATATTGTCAATTCGCGACTATTTGATAGTTGAACAGATTATAGTTTTCTAAGTGAATTTTGATAGATATTATGAAAGATTTTATATTTTCAGAATTATGTAGCATTGAAGATTGTTTCAAAATGGGCAATGATCGCTTTTGTTACTATTAATATTTTATATTTTACAGTATTATTAAAATTTTAAAAGCTCGTTGCAATAACAGAGTAACATTTTCAAATACCGATTTACGCCAAGTTTTATAATAGTTTCGAAAAAGTTAGTAAGAGTTGTATTTTTTAATGTGTATGTGCTCTAATTCGTTCATGGTCCTGGGGAACATGATTTACTGGCGAGTAACAAAAATAAGAAAAATTTTGAAACTACGTTTGGAAATGGAAAGAAACACATGATCAAATTTAAAGTATGCAATGTAATACACTTGTGACACAAGAAGCATACTTAAATGGCTTGACTGACCTGGGCTGTTATATTCTTTTTTAGCAACAAGATGGAACAAAGTTTGTACATTTGGCTAAAAACAAATCAATTAAAAAAATTACTTCTAAATTTCACGTACATGTTCACTCATGGATCTGTCTGTCCCCCCCTCTCTCTCTCCCTCTCTCCCTCTCTCCCCCTCTCCCCCCTCTCTCCCTCTCCCCCTCTCTCTCCCTCTTTCTCTCTCTTTCCCTCTTTCTCTCTCTCCCTCTCTCTCCCTCTTTCCCTCTCTCTCCCTCTTTCCCTCTCTCCCTCTTTCCCTCTCTCTCCCTCTTTCCCTCTCTCTCCCTCTTTCCCCCTCTCTCCCTCTTTCCCTCTCTCTCCCTCTTTCCCTCTCTCCCTCTCTCTCCCTCTCCCTCTCTCACTCCCTCTCTCTCCCTCTCTCTCCCTCTTTCCCTCTCTCTCCCTCTCCCTCTCTCACTCCCTCTCTCTCCCTCTCTCTCTCCCTCTCTCTCCCTCTCTCTCCCTCTCCCTCTCTCTCCCTCTCCCTATCTATCTTTCTCTGTCTCTTTCTTCCTCTTTTTCAATTCGTGACGTCGCGTGTCATGTTGTAAAATTGGACAGCATTTGGTTTGTAAATATTTCCGATCGATGCGGTCCTGGAATAAGTTATGACTAACGCTAGATCGTGGCGTCAAGAGACACGTAGTAAAGTTGCATAGGTTGTTTGCACCAAACTGTAGGAGTCGTCGGAAACTGGCGTGCTAAGTACGGAGGTTCCAGGAGGCGTGTTTGCATCTGCCGGCGTGAGACGCCAGGGGGGGGGAGGAGCCCTTTCACGGCGCTCCCCTCGGCGCCGCGGGGCGCCACGAGGGGCGCCGCGCGCCACGTCACGCCCCCGGCGACGCTCATTCCGGGGGTCAACGACGCGTTTACGGCCGTCCCTCCACCCCCGACACCCGCCGCACCCCTCGCGCGGGAGTAGCTGGCCTACGCTGCCTCGCTACGTCCTACCCCATCCGCCGCTATCCGCCTCGCATGGTTGCTCCTCTTCCGGCTCAGTCTTGCTGAGAGAAGGTCCTCCCCGCCCCGCCCTGTCCCGTCCTGTCCCGTCTTGTCCCGTGCCGGCCCGTCCTGTCCTGTCCCAACCTGCTCCCTTGTTAGGAGCCCCCCGATGCTCGCCCGCTCTGCCTTACCATTCCGCCCAGTTCCACCCCGTCCTGTCTGGTACCGTGCCGTCCTCCGCCCCGTCTCGCCCCGCCCCGCCCCGCCCGTCCCATCCCGCCCCCTTCCGCCCGCCCCGCCCCCGTCCAGCCCAACCGGCCCCTCCCGCTCTGCCCCGCCTCTGCCCTCCCGCCCCTCCACGCCCTGTTCCGTCCCGTACCGACCCGCCTCGTCCTGTCACGTCCCGTCCATTCCCATCCCTCCCATTCCGCTCCGACTTGTGCTGTCCAACTCCGCCCCGCCCCGTCCAGTCCCATCTCGCGCCCCGCACCGTCCTGTCGGGCCTCGTTCCACCCTTGCTACCCTTTTCCGCCCCGCCGCTTCCCATCCTTCTTCGGCCCCTCTCCCCACAATTCTTGCGGCACCTGCCAACGCATCCATCACCACTGGCTCCCCCCAACTTCCCCGGTTTCCTTCGCCACCCTGCGCCCAGCGGGTGGGTGTCCCTCCGCCCCCTCCTGCCTTCCCTTGCTCTCCGCCCGTCTCTGTACTCCCTCCGCTGGCCTCTGCCATCCTCCACTGCCCACGGTCACTCTTCGCCCTCCTCCTCCCCCTCTGCCCGCCACCACCCTCCGCCGCCCATTCACTGCAGCCTCCGTCCCCGTCACGTGCCGCGCCGCCCAGCACTCTGCCCTCGGGAGGCGACTCCCCCGCTGGTCGTTTCCCCGCGCACTGTCCGTCACAGCTGCGACCGACGACGCGACGCGACGCCACGCGCGCGGCGACGGGGCTGCGGTTGCTTCGCTGCTGGCGCCCCTCCCCCCTCCCCCCCGTTCGCAGCGCGGCGACACCTCGGTCGCTTGTCGTCGACGCGCTTGTCTGCCCCCTACGACGCGCCCTCTAGGCGGTGGCCTGGTCACAGCTGCTCTGCTCCTTACGCTTCCACTCCAATTTACTGCAATTCCCCCCCACCCAAGAAAGTGTAAGTGACGTTAATCAAAGGAACTATTTTGGAGAAAAAAATAATTTGTGGAAAAAATCTCTGTATTTAAAATTTTAATGGTAGGAAGACGCCGAAAAAAATTCAAATTCTTGTAATTTCAGTCTTAACAATTAAAATTGAACCTACGCCATCTTTAGAAATGTGTTCGTAGGCTTCCGCGGCCGGAGTCAATGCATTCTTGGCTATCTGGGATGAGCCGCGTGTTGGTCAATTGTGCTGACGTTTCGGCCATCTTGCTACCTTCAGAGCTATACTGATGCAGTATAGTATAGACGCGGCTCATCCCGGATAGCCAAGAATTCATCTTTATAAATGTATTTCACTCTATTCTTACAAGTCATTTAAAGAAACAAATTGGAGCCATTATTCAGAAAATTGTGAAAATGTCCCCGAGTTTCATGTAAATTACGCCCATAATTTAAAGAATGTTTTTCCAAATCACAAAGCTTTGAGTCGAGCCAAATTGAACTGGGGAATACGCCATCCGTGGTTTCTATATTTGCACTTGCAATTTGTAACACCAATGTGTCCTCAATCTTTCAAAATCATCACGTCCTCATTAATTTCTAGTTCTTTTGCAACTTACTTACAATGTTCTAAAAATCAAAATAACGCCATTCGCTGTATATGTTAATATATTTTGTTCACTTGCATATTTTCGCAGAATTTCATACTTTTATTTCAAGATTGTAAATAGAATGATAGAATGATTCAACACGAGCTGTTCACTCTTGCGAATGCTCGATTGATTTGTGTTTAATGTACCCATTGCCGTTTGTTATTTTACGAAAATATTTTAAATGTTCATTTGTGAATCAAGAGTAATTTTTATTTTTGGAAAACCGTTTTTGCTTACCCTAAAAATTTGTTTCGCAGAATATGACACGCTATTTCCTGAAGTACACATGCAGAGTCAGATCGATGAGGCAATAAACTTGTTAATGGCTACATTCCTGGTATCAGTCAGCCATGAACGACACAATATATCAGCTACGATAAGCTTTTCGTAGTATGACGGAGACAGTGAAGAGCGGTGGTTGAAATATCCTCTATAAAAACTACCGCTAGTGATACCTAACCTTTGCTGCGATGTTTTACAGCATTTTTAAAATTCAAGAACATCAAGCTACATAGAATAAAGTTTGGAATAAAAAATATTTAATTGCGTGTTAACTAATTAATACTGTTAGGGATGTAATTATTTATAGAAAATATCGCGGGAAAGAATTGTTTAAGGAAATGTTAGATTACAGATGCAATAAAATATTCCCTTTTACAAAGCTTCACAAACATAGAAGAAAATTACAGAAATTAAAATCGGAAAGACATTTCCCTTTTTCTAATTTTTGAAGACTTTGAAACTGTAGAAAATTGGATTTGAGCCTTTCTCCGATGGTAATTCAACGCACTTGACCACACAATCTGAACATTTTTGTTACTCTTGAATTCTTCAGTTTGCTAAGCGAATTACATTTTCTGACTGAAAAGCGACTTTGAATTGTTGCATATTTCTGCGTATTTTTCTCCCACGTACGTCACTAAATCTCTGTATATTTCTATCCTTACATTTTTCTTCCCCTTTACTTTATTTCATATTTGTTATTTTCCTACTTCGCCTAGGGCAGAAGCTACTTCTGTTCCAGATTATTTTCTTGTCTTCTCATCTACTTTCCTTTCTCATCCATGCCTTCGTTTGTTTGTGCTCCCCGGCTCTCACCTGTCTACCTCTCCGTTGTTCGACTTCTCTCTCACGTAGTGTCTTTAATGTTTCCACTCGCTCCCATTTAACAGCTCCCATTTCCCCTTTTCTTCTGCGTCTCGTCCCACAGCGCTGCGCGTGGTCTGATAGCCGCGTAACGACGCTTCGTTTCCACCCGTCGCTTCCGACGGCCTCGCCACGGCGCGCGCGAGCCGCGATCGTCTGTCGGAGCGGCGACACCGGAGACGCACTGGCGACCGCAGCTGCCTGGCCCCACGACTCCCCGTCTCCCTACCTTCCCGCTTTCCCACATCCCACTTCCCCATCCACGCTTCCTCACTTCACCTTCTTCCCGACACTTCGTCTCTACCTTCCCTCCTCCGTCTCATTCCTCTTCACCGCCTTCCAGCCTCCCCCTCTCTCCTCCTCGCCGCCTCTCCAGCTCCCTGCCTTTCCTCCTCCATGCATTTCCTCCACTCTGCCCCTCCGCATCTCCTTCTCCCCGTCTCTCCTCCACCACGCCTCTTGTCCTCCTATCCTCTTCGTCTTCTCACCTCCCCGCATCCTCACCTCACTGCGTCTCTACCTGCGTCTCCACTTTTCCGGTTTTTCACTTCCCTCGCCTCTCCGTCTTGGCTCTTCCTCACCTCTTCTCCACATATCTTTCTTCCACCTCGCAGCGTTGTCTGGCGACGGCGTGCAGGCGTCACGTCAGTTAACAAGATCGCAAGATCAGTTCACAATGCCTCACGTAACTAATGCACTTGTGATAAGCAAAATGTTGCTGTGCAATTTCGTACCATCTTGATGAACCGTCTGTTTAAAGACTTTCCTGTTATCACATAATCGGAGTCTAGACTATAGTACGCTGACTAACTAACGCCCTTACTAGAAGAAATATTTCTTTAATCAGATGTCTTAAGTGTTGCTCAAGAAAATATTATGTTGAGATTTACTTTAAGAAAAGCTGTTGGAAATTAAGAAACTATCGGAAATGTGTTGCATATCTAATTTCATCGCAGGTTTTCAGTGTAACTGAAATTAAATGTGAACGAATTGGTTCGTCACTCTCCAGTGCGTCTGCTTTGTAGTAAGTTTTTCGAAAATAAAATATGCAGAATTCTCCGTGTATGTACTCAAAGTTTTTAATTAATTAATTAATTAATTAATTAATTTTTGTATTTCGATCAATAATATTTTTAGGCAGATTTTTGGGAAATTGTTTTGATCCTTTGTTACGATGTCCCTTCCAAGAACCCGCAATGAATGAAGCAGGCGTGTCACCTTGAGCCGACGGCCATGGCGTCGCGCGGCCGTATACGTCTAGCGTGCCAGTGTGCCGTCCATATACAGGGCCGGCCGCCCCTCAGCATACAGAGCGCCCGGGCTGCGCCGGCCCCTTGGCACGCGCTGGGCGCCACGGCCTGCGGGGATCGCCCGACACAATCGCCCGACCCCGCCCTCGCCCTCGTCCTCCCTCCCACGCCCACGCCCACGCACACGCCCGCGCCCGCGCTGGCGGAAGCGGCGATAGCCCCGCAGGCTTTCGCACTTCCGCCCCGGCTGCCCCCCCCCCCCCCCGGGCCGCAACTGCATCGCGCGAATACCGTTTGGCGAACGCGCGAGGAAGTTCGCGCCCTGCGCCGACTGATTCCATTTAAGGGCGCGGATGAAGGGAAGGGGGTGGCGTGAAGCGTGTTCAGCAGAGAGGCACGCAACAGGGAATACTGTTCGTTACTTGGTATTTACAGAATTTTGGGACGAAACGTACAGTAGAACCTCGCTATTCCGAACCCAGCAAATCCGAAATTTCGGATAATCGGAACAAAATTCGGGATTGGGGTAAACTAAATAAAATGGTTATTTGTTGTTTAAAGAAAGGATTTTATAATTACGGTACAACTGAACAACTAATTATTGAATCACAAGTTGTTGAAATTAAACGTTTATTGCCCTGGTAACTATGATGTAAATCACAGGTTTATGTAGCAGTAATTTTCATTTGCAAAACTTGCAAAATCGGTAACCTTCTTTTGCCGTAAACAACTGAATTTGCTCGATGATGCGATCGCTACGCTACGTGGCCATTTTCTCACCTTGCATGCTACGTGGCACTGTCTGGTAATCCAAGAGATGTATGTGTATGTGTAACGCACAATTTTTCGGAAAATCCGAACAGCCCTCACTCCCAATTAGTTCGGAATACCGGGGCTTCACTGTAATTAAAACTATAGTCAGAACATGAAAAATAATTTATTGAGGTACAGGAATGTATGTAAATGTATAAAAAGTGTACGAAAATAGGTCAACAATACCTAGCTAATTCTACTAATCAAAGAAGAAAAAATGCATAGGCAAAGTCTTATCTTTATCGCTCACTTCTTTCCGAAGAAAATAATAAAATTTTAGTACGTACTGTTTTTTCAGATCACATTATTCATATTTTCATCAAATTAAAAACTCTTTTGAGGAAGAAAAACTGTATTTATTAACATTTTTTATTCTCCCTTTTGTTCATTATTTCACGTGAAGGTAAAAGGCAATACGTCAAAAAGTAATGATTATCATTTCGAAACTTTACTCTTAATTTTACAAACTGACAATTGTCAAAAGAAAATTAAATAATTGAAGTATTCAGAAGACAAAAGCTTAAATCAAATGGGACTACCCATGGTTCAATCACATAAGAGTTCTGATGACCTTGCCTACACAAATGATTTACAATATCATAACTCACCATCAATATTTGCTCTGAAATGCTTCACTTTAGTAGTCAATTCATTTATATATACCGATTCCTCCGTGGTTACCCACATGTAAATCTTATGTAAACCAGTTGTTCGAGTTCGCTTTCATGTGAATTTGAAATCTGCCACTTTCGGTGGAATTGCTTTTCCATCTCTCCGCCACCGAGCACTGTATTTATTATTCACCGGTAAACTGTCATCGGCTCTATCTCCGCAGAAGCAGAAACGAATTTCTCGCAGTTATTAATGCATAACTCGCTCACTGCGGGCGCGCCAGACGCGCACCTGTCGGGGCCCTGTCGCTTGGCGCGCTTGTTTCGCCAGCCGCCGCTGCCGCCCTCCGCTGCCGCCCCTGTGATCCACCTCACCCACTCGCAACCTCGCCACCCCTCCATGGCACCAGCACTCCTCCACCCCACCACCCCTCCAACCTCCAACCCACCTCCCTGCCACCTCACCTCCCCGTCACCGAGCTCCCCACCACCCGTTCTCCCTGCCACAACCTCCCGGCCATGACTCCCCCGCAACCACCTCCACGCCACCTCCTTCCCCCCACCCGCTCTCCCTGCCACCCTATTAACCCACCACCCCGTTCCCCCTTCGTTTTGTCGCCTAGGCACTCCGTCACCTCGCCCACCTCACCACCTCGCCGACCCCGCTACTCCACTACCTCGCCACCCCACCTCCTCGACACCCCCGACCCACTGCCCTTCTTCACTGTTTCCTGGTTGTTTCGTTTCCTCACCCAGTCACATCGCAATCTTCTCCGCCACTGGCGCCTTCTCTCCCTACATCCCTTTCTTGCTGCCTCCCTGCCACCATTTCTTCCGATGTCCCCCATCGCTTTACTTCGCCTCCCCTCTTCCCCTTCACCCTCACTCCCTACCTACCTTCTTCCTACATTCCCTTTTCTCTACCTCCACAAGTCCACCTTCGCCGCTCATTGCTACCATCCTCTTCGATCGCGCTGTGTCCCCGGCTTCACTCCACCTCCCTCACCGACCCCCTCGCTCCTGCGCCTACTTTCTCTGCTCACCCTGAACGGCCCCGCCACCTGCACCACCTCTGCCGCTCGCCAGTTCCACTATACCCCTACCGACCCGCTGCCTCCCCCTTTTCCACTACTCAGGCCACCCTCCCCCCATCTTCCCAGCAACTTCCATCACCCCTCTACCCTCACCTTGCCGCCCGTGCCATTCCGCCGGCTTTGCCTCGCATGTCACTCCGTCACTGCCCCTTTCTCCTCCTCCTCCTCCGCCGCCGCCACCATTGCCGTCAGCGCCCTCACCCCCCCCGCAACGTGCGCCCCCCCCTTCGCCGCGCAATTTACGGCTTGGTGCGGCGACGCGCGTCAGCCCCTTGGCCGCGTTGGATTTACGAAGGCGGCGCCTCCGCTACGCAAATGCAGGTAATGGAATTGCGTCGCTGCAGCGATTTGTTTCCGCGTCGTTCGCGAAGCCGACGCCGCTGCTGCCAATTCTGCCCCCGCCCCCGCAGCCGTCGCGCCCCGCCGTCGCGCCCCGCCCCGCCCACTCGCTGCTGCGCTGCCTCGACTGCACTGCAGATGTCTCTGCTTATTCCAACGCGTTTGCGGAACCTCCGCGTGCCGTTAATTCGGACAGTTGGTTTTCTGTTTTAACATTGCTTTCAGGAATTATGGTGCTTTTCATCATATCATCGGTAATCCTTGTCACTTTCGATGCCTCACGCCGGCTCGCCCTATCGCAACATTGTATTTTGTATTTTTAAATTCTTTTCTCTGCACGAAAGTTTGGTTTGTCTTTGAAGTAGGTTTTTTTTCCTTTTCGCTTGTGTGCTACTGCTCGTTCATTGCAGCTTCTTCTGTTCTGCGAATCAACAACTTGCCAGTCCGATATTGCCTCTTTCGACTCCGTCGCGCGCGCTTCATTTTCAAGCGGTAGTAGATGCATCACCTTTCCTTTAGACTTGTTATCCTGGTTCCGCAAGCCAACTTTCCACCCGGCTGCTGTCTAACTGCTCCTAAATGACCTTCCCCGGTGCACTGTGCGGCTTCCATCGCACTGCTGGAATGCCCAATCCAGAGTAAAGCCCACTTGATCTCCGGAACATGGCGCCAAATTAGTCCAAGCGCTGATGCTTCGTGTGGTAGTATTCATTGCAATTGATTGTAACGTAGAGCTGGCGTTTCAGTGTGCCCGTTTGTGCTGGTAGAATGCAATCTTGAGACCATGATCCACGGTCGCGGCCTCGGCCTCGGGGACTTCCAGCATGATTTTTTCGACATATTTTATTCTTTAGATTCCATTTTTAATTCTTTTAATTTTTGAACATTTAGTCGTGTCTTTTATATTCAATTTCGCGTATTTAAAAAATATATGATTACTGTTTTTGTAACATAGTGATCAACACACCAGGGCGTTCACAATTTTTATATTTGAGGCGCATAATTCTTCTGACACCATTTTGAATTTCTGACGGGCATAACGATTCCACTTCTATTCCCGAGCCTCCTTCCGTCATATCCATCGCAGGCGCTCATACTGCCTCGTGCATCACTCTCCTTTAGTCACCGCTCTGGTACCGCCGCCAGCGTTGACGTGTTACGGACCCTCGGGCGTTATTTCCGCAAACCGTTCCAATGTGAAGTAAATGAACCGCAGAAGCAGTTGGTCGCGCCCCGGCGCTTAGAGGCGGTGGCGCGCGGCTGCAGCGACGTTGCTCGTGGACGTCGCGCAAAGGGCTTCGGCTTCAAAGGTCGAGGCAGCCGGCACAAGTGGAGAGCGGATTGATTGATTGTTTTATAGCCCTGAACCGCTATGGTTGTGAGGAATATAGGTGTAGCGATTTTTTTAATGTCTCGACGTGTCTGTTACTGCCTCTGTGATGGGTGAGATCCAGCGCCTGCCTATTCGACTTGCTTGCGGGGTATTTCCCCGTCCAAGAATCTCCCCATCCGGGACAAGCACTAGGCACAAGACTAGTGTTCCGACATGTGTTCTAGTTTAGTGAATGTGTGTGTCTACGTTAGGAGAGGATGGAGCAAGGAAGAGGAAAGAAATCTCGCGTGCGATCTGTGGCCCTTTTGTTTGTGATGTGTCTTGGCATTCATCCAGTATTGAAAGGAAAAACCTCTGAATCCAAACGATCAGAGCAGCCGGCCGGTAGAATACTTCTCCAGACTGCGGTTATATCCGACCTAGCTATCTAGTGAGTGTAGAAAAACCTCCATTACCGGGATTCGAACCCTATGATGTTCAGGTCAGAGTCGCTGCAGAGAGAACACGAAGTATGGAAGCAGGGGAGGTGGCAACGAAAATGGCGGCGGGCAGTGGGACCGTCGAGAGAGAAACGACGCCTTTGGGGGTGGCGGTGTCGGGGTCAGCGAGGGCGGAGGGGAGTAGCTGAGAGGGAGCGGAGGGGCGCCACACAATAAAACGGATCGTCCGTCGAGCGAACGAGTGAGTGAGTGAGTGAGTGAGTGAGTGAGTGAGTGAGTGAGTGAGTGAGTGAGTGAGTGAGTGAGTGAGTGAGTGAGTGAGTGAGTGAGTGAGTGAGTGAGTGAGTGAGTGAGTGAGTGAGTGAGTGAGTGAGTGAGTGAGTGAGTGAGTGAGTGAGTGAGTGAGTGAGTGAGTGAGTGAGTGAGTGAGTGAGTGAGTGAGTGAGTGAGTGAGTGAGTGAGTGAGTGAGTGAGTGAGTGAGTGAGTGAGTGAGTGAGTGAGTGAGTGAGTGAGTGAGTGAGTGAGTGAGTGAGTGAGTGAGTGAGTGAGTGAGTGAGTGAGTGAGTGAGTGAGTGAGTGAGTGAGTGAGTGAGTGAGTGAGTGAGTGAGTGAGTGAGTGAGTGAGTGAGTGAGTGAGTGAGTGAGTGAGTGAGTGAGTGAGTGAGTGAGTGAGTGAGTGAGTGAGTGAGTGAGTGAGTGAGTGAGTGAGTGAGTGAGTGAGTGAGCGAGTGAGCGAGCGAGCGAGCGAGCGAGCGAGCGAGCGAGCGAGCGAGCGGGCGGGCGGGCGGGCGGGTGGACGGATGGGCACGCGACGGGGGTGGCTGCCTGCGAAGACAGCGCCGCGTCCAGCTGACGGATGGCGCGTCCGCCGTCTGCTTCCCGTGCGACCCTCTGGCGCTCCCTCTTTTTCCTTGGTCGCCCACCTTCTCCCTCTCGCGCCATCACTCAACGCATCTCGCCCCTTCTCACCCTCTTCCGCGACCCTCTCATCATCTCTCTCCCTCTTCCTCCTCTCAGCCACGTTCACCCTCTCTTGCCCCGTCTCTCTCCTCTTTTCTTCTTTCATAGTATTATTAAGATATGATTCTTCTTTCATAGTATTATTTCAAATGCGTAAGTGCAAATCGAATGGACGTAGTAATATCTACAATATTATGATTAAATTCTTCAAAGGATTATTCAAGGTTAGATAACTGTAATACTGTGCTTTAATGCACGAAAAGAAGAAACCGTCAAATTTCAATTTTTTATGATGTTCACTTCAAAGAAAAATATAATAGTTGTGTTTAAGTATTGGATCAGTCTGAAAAGTCATTAATAAATCAATCTGTATTAAAAGTTAAATTTCATGAAGAATTGAGAAAGTCTATATTATTTAATTTCTATTATCGTTTTCCTTCAAACAAACCATACATGCATTGTTAAATTTAAAATCAGTTGCCTTCCAATTCAGCCCCTCGTTCATCTACTCCGCTAACAAAACGCGATCGTCTACTCCACTCCATTTCTTGCAAGCTAGTTTTACTGCACTTTTTGACATACAAATAATAAAAGCTCTGGGCAATAATGTCAGCACTGGCTGGAGAAAGACACAGCAAGAGTTTGCTCTGCGTGTTCAAATACTCACCTGCAATTTCTTGGGCGGTAATAAAAAAAAAGCGTACAGGAAAAATCACCTCCATCAATCATAGTCAATCTTAAAAAGTAAAGTGCGTCATAATCGTCTGGAACGAAATTTCAACCCTGCACGTTTCATTGTAATCCCTGGTGTAACCCGCAGCCCTAAATTCACATGCCCTGATGGCGATCGAATCAGTGCCAGCCCGACCCCTCCCGCCCCCCTCACGCAACCGCTAGCGCTGGCCGTGGTGTCGCGGCGGGCCGTCGCGTGCGCGCGGCACGCATTCACGCCCCCCCCCGCCCCCTCCGCCGACCCGCCCATCACGCCTCCCCCGCCCGAGGCTACGCGCCTGCGCGTAATCGCAGCGTGGGCGGCGGCGGCGGCGGCGCCTCTGGAGGTCAACGCCCGCGCCCGCCGCCGCCGCCGCCGCCGCCGCCGCCGCCGGACAGTGGTCGGAAAAGGATCGAAATGCGCGCGTGGGGTAAGAAGTTAACATATAGGTGTTGTGGTGCGTTATCGTTGGCATTTTTCATGAAATAATTGTAAACGTTGTCATTGCCAACAAAAGTATTTAATATAAGAGCAGATGGCTCAACTTACATTTCTATGTTTTCTGTTTAAAAAAAAAATTTACATGTCCTACTTCTATTTAATTCGCTTTTCTTTAGTATGAATGACTTAACCCCACCCCCACTTTTTTCTTTCTTCCAGTTTCTAGAATGTTAAATTTGTTTCCAAAAAATTTGTAACCTTTATCATAATCTTGTTGTATTTACGTTCTAATGTTTTGTTTTTTCTTCTTGTATCAGACAACTGATGATGATGGCTAAGCCATCGAAAGCCGCTCTTATATTAAATACTTTTGTTGGCAATGACAACGTTTACAATTATTTCAAGAAGTTAACAGTTCGAGTGCAGGCGCTTGGTGACCGGTTTTGGTTTCCTGAACTCCGGGTAGTTAGAGATATTTTAAGTGTCATCAGTAATTTGTTTGGTGAAATAAATGCATAAACGTTTACTATTTTTAGAAAATTTAGCTCTTTTTATGTGAAAAAATGGCTAATATGTAAAAAAGCTAATTTTTAGTTTTTATTGATCTTCTTGAATACATTACGAAAGTCGGTCAGATATCCGGAGATCGCTGGGGCAGTAGGGCCGTAGCGGTCTCGGACTAGGAAACCGCGTGTTCGAGCCACGCCTTGGGCATTGGTGTATTTGTGTACGTCTCTATGTGTGTGCCGTCCTTTCATTCCTCACCACCATGATCATAATTATCATCATCTCATCGTCCATACCCTCTAACGTTTTGGGGGCTAACAACTTTGGAGGATAAAAATCGGAATTCATCTAAAATGCTGATCCCCCTTCCCAGAATGGTACTTGCAGGATGCATGCGTGGTCAGAGTTGGCCTCTCGATCATTAAGCTAAGTCCGAGTATATGTCGCACTTGAGTTTCAATGTGTTGAATAACTACTTTTATACATTTTGGCCATCTAAATGGAACGTTACGAAATTTGGATGTATCTGATAGATAGTTCTGAATATACAATAGGGTTAGTTATGTTTTGAAAGCTCGTTCTCCCTGCCATTGTGTATTCGTTCATAACTCTCACAGCCTGTGGAAGAGTTCAAGGCAAAGCAAACATTTTACTCCAATAATTTAAATCTTTGAGCCGATAGGGAAAATAGTGAATATTATCTACTTTGGCTGATTTCTAACACTCTTTAGTAATATAACAAAACACGAATTTTTATCTTGGTTTATTTTTTAATTAATGAAGAAGGGAGAAAACCCAATCATGTGAAGTAAAATAGATATCTTCGCAATTGAGTATGTGATTGAATTGATTACAATTGCATTTATGCAATGCGATACATATCATGTATGAAATTTTTCCAGAACATGGACCTAATTACGTTTCATATTTAGATAATACACCAATAACTCAAAAGTGCATTTTTTACTTTCATCGTGGAGGCAAGTTTTTCAAAAACGGCTTTTATTGTTAGACCCGGCTAAAATGAATGTCACCGCAGCGCTGTTGTCGCACGTGTTGTCACTGAGCTCGTTTACGTCGTCTGCCTGCCTGCCTGCCTGGCGCTGTCTCGTGACCGCATCTGGTGGTTCGGAGGGCTTCGACCGACAGGCGAGGACGCTGCCGCCCTGCCCGCTTGCAATCCGTCAATGTGCACACGCTCTACTCCTCGCATCCGGGCGAGCGACGCCGCATCCGAACCTGTTTGGCCGTCTGGACCATTCTATACTGCCGCGAGGGGCATTTCAGATTGAAGAAGGCTCCCAAGTTGTCGGTTTCCGCGACAGCTGTCACGTGCTCGCGATTACCTGGGCGATATGTATCGCTAGGCAATCATTTTGATCATATTCACGAGCCAGAGGACTTTTCAGGCATTCTGTTTTTTACCACGACACAAAACTTTCGAATAATCACGGGTGACAAAGTGACGCCATATTGGAGACTGGTCACCGTTTGGGAAACCTGTCACGCCTTTTGGGGTGTTTCAGTGTTGAAAGTCTTCAAGCCGTCGACTTCAGCGGCTATTAATTCGAATCCCCACGACTTCTGGGGTGATGCGTCGTACGTTGCTGCGAATATGTTTTGTCTCCGTGTCTGGGCTAAAATTACCGCCTTTTCGGGGCTGAAATGCCATATGAGATGACCTTCACATGGGGGCAGGCTGAAATTTTGGTCTATTGTTACCGCTTTCGCTGTCTCGTTATCACATCTAGACGATTGTGAGATTACGGCAGTCTGGCGATGACATCATATTTTCCAGAATAGAGACCATACACATTCAGCGTTTTGCGACATTTTGTTTTACTCGTCTGAGCAAACAAGTATCTGTGACTTCTACTTGCACGTACAACTTTCGAAAGAAACGTGTGGGCTCCTGCTTTTCTTCATGATGTCATTGTCATGATATTTCACGTGTTTTAATTGTACAGCATACTACATCGGGAGATCATACTTCTAAATCTCTGAAGGTGAACGTTGTTTCATTAAAACGAGGCTGCGGTTGACCCAAAGGGGAAAAACAGGGGGCTATTGCTCGGCGCCATCGAGATAGTAAAATAAAAGCTAGATGTGGAAATACAGACGAGTAAGGGTTCTTTGTTTTTTTCCTGAACAGACGGATTCTTTCGTGAATGGACGGACGCTACTGGCTGCTCGGGCCGCGCCGCGTCACAAAGTATTTTCCCAATAATTCGGCTATCTTGCCGTTACCTCCTTCAGGGCTGAAATACCACTTGCAGACCAAATCATCAGAAGTACTTGGTACAGCTTATTTTTTATTTGGTTATTTTACTTAGAATTTGCATCGTTGGTATCGTGTTTGCAGCTGTTGATTTAAAAGTTATGCAACTGTGTTTCCAACGAGTCACGTATTTAACGAGTCAAATATTTAATCTCACGTTTTTGCGTACTCGTCATTTTTTTTCAGTCTAAGGTGTAAGAGCCATATCATGCCCGTAATTTGTTTTTCATTATTTTCTTAAACATATACACATATTTAGTCGTGTCTTTCTATAATTTGAGTTGTTTTGAATATTTGATAGATATTTCTTTCTTTCCTGTTTCATTTATTCATGAAACTGTTAACATGTTGCAATCCACTCTTTCAGTACTCTTCTTTACATGCTGTTGAAGACGTTATTTCACTCACGTTTTATGAACTCTTTCATTCATTTAATAATCACAAAGTAGTTCTCTGTCATCTCAATTTCTCTTTTTGTCTCTTTCGCTTTGCATTTTCAAAATCCTTTTATTAGTTTCTTTTTTTGGTCGAATATAATTACTGCTGTGATGCTACAATTATTCCAACTGTCCATTGTGCTATAGTCTACAACTAAACGACTTCCCTTTGTACAAGAAAGGAGACACAGGGTTTTCTGCTCTTAAGAACTGTGCTTCGTTTTCTTTTCATTATCGTTCTCTTTGGTAACACACACACACATACATAATAAACGAATTTATTATATATATCCGTTTATTGTTCACGTGGAAAAATTATTTAAGTATGACCCTATCATTATATCATTATTTATTCAATCTGTCCATCCATTTACTAAACTCAAGTAAACCAATTAATTCCTTCGCTCTCTTCTAAAAGACGTATTTAACTTTTCTAAATGCCACATTGACGAATTGCTTTCTATTGCGACACGCATAACGCATGGAATATTATACTTTACAATAAAGTCACGTTGTTGGTAGACCTCTCAATAACCGATTATTATGTCTTGTTGAATGCTTTACAATTTAATATATTTTCTAATTGGTTAAAAATAATTCCGTCTAATTGGATAAATCTGATTGTCTGTGGTACGAAATATGCGAACAAACTAGCAGAGAATACTCTGTATTTAGTTGTCATATGTAAAAATAATATTGTTGATTTATTTTATACTAATGTTTAGTCTAGTGCGCCAATGAAAACGGAACACGTGCCTTCGAACCGACAAACATTTATCTTGTGCGCTCTTTTTGTGAATCTCTTCACGCGTGTGAAATGTGTACTCTAGAACTGCTACGAAGTATTTCGCATGGTCACATAACTCAACACGTGCGAAATATGTGTCTGTATATGACGTATTCCGTCTTTGCTGAATCATGATTTCCAGAGCATGTGTTAGCATTCGTCGCAAATGACTTCAAACATTTTTTGGGAAAAGGGTTTTGCTCATTACAACCTAGCTGTACAGATGTATTTACTATACATTTATGGTTTTCTCTGAAATGTATTCTTAAGTTCAAAGTGTGTCCTTAGAAAAAAGATGAGGCAAAGAAAATATATCAATTAATTTAATTCCATAAGTTTTTCTCCACTATTTTACTTATACCTCTGCTATTATATTTTTCAAAACGCTTTCTTCAAGTAATGTTTAAATAGTGATTATATTGATATAATTGTTTTACTTAAAAATTATAAAACACTAAGTTTCTCATTTTCCTCTCGAACGTCGATATTTTGATTTTCCGAAACTGCTTTTGTTCTTTAACTTATTAGATCTTTCATTAGAAATAATATTTTTTGATAAGATACCTTCATGTCAGCTCTCATTAATTTGCTTCCATACCGAAGTTGCTATTTAGAATGAAAGACATGAAAGAAAACGTAGAACGAAGAGAGATGTTCACGGTCATAGCAAAAGCATAGGAACAGCTACGCAAACCGTAAGATGCAACAGAAAACGAACAGAACGTCAATTTGATATGTGATCGTATTTGTGGGGCACTGATGCGACGATTGCAATTTCCGTTGAGGAACTGAACGAAGGACAGAAGAAGAAGCTTTTCGCATCACATTCTTCTAACGGAAATTTCTGTCTTTCCCGCCGCCTACACCGACACCGATACTACTCTGCCGGCGCCACTAAAAAAGCCATCGACACCGACGCTACAACCGACTACCGTCTCCGTCTCCGTCTCCGTCTCCGTCTCCGTCTCCGTCTCCGTCTCCGTCTCCGTCTCCGTCTCCGACACCGACACCGACACCGACACCGACACCGACACCGACACCGACACCGACACCGACACCGACACCGACACCGACACCGACACCGACACCGACACCGACACCGACACCGACACCGACACCGACACCGACACCGACACCGACACCGACACCGACACCGACACCGACACCGACACCGACACCGACACCGACACCGACACCGACACCGACACCGACACCGACACCGACTGCCTCCGCCATCGCCAGCGACGTCGCTGCTGCCATCGCTCTTGCCTCAGCCAACACAATTGCTCACGCCATCTCCTCCACTTTGCCGTCGTCTTGCGTGTAACAAATCCACCGTCAGCAGTGCGAACTCAGCCCTATCTTACTGGACAGAACTCTTTGCAAAACAGTTTGCTCCTTGAATCCTACTCTAAGGGCGTTGGAATATAGAGTTTACTACGGAATCTTTCTGTACAGTTCTGTACAGTGGGCTTCATGTTTATAATTTATTTTTTATTTTAACTGGCCTGATTGGATTATTTGCTAGATATGAGCAAAAAAAAAATGACATCATGATGAATTGAATGATTACTTTGCTAATAGTTTTCCTTTTTCAATTTTTACAGGGAAATAGTAAGGTGGTATTATTCAGAAATGATTAATTTTATTTTATTTAGGAAGCCATAGGGTTATTCAAATGTAGTTTTTATAAAATTTTCATATGAATTTTTAAAATAATGTTGTGAACATGTGTAAATCTATGACCAAAACTATGGAGTGAACAATTATTTCAAATTTAATTGAGATGTCGTTTGTTATAGAGGAAATTTGCTGTGAACAAACATTCAGACAATGAAAATTAATCTTTGGGTCTGCAAATAACTCACGGATACTCGGCAAACTGACCACCGAGAAATATCGTTATAATGGACTTCATAATATAAAGCATGCTCTGCGTGCTTGACAATGAGTACATGAGCAGCGGTTGCACATCAAACATTCTGTGGCGCGCCAGACATTCGACGCTAATTAATGGTTGGTATTGTAGACAAAGCCAGTAATTTGACAAGGTACTTGCCACTGTCCATATTGTGTTTCATCGTACAATGCTACTTGGTAAATACGTACTCACGTGTGAACAAACAGTGTAAATGGATCGGACTTTATTTCGGAGGAGGAGTGAGTCAGTATGGACTATATTCATAAGAAAGAAGATTATAAACTGTTCGACATTTAAATTTTTCCCAAACTGACAATGTGTGTTTTTCAAATTTCTTGCAAATTATTGGAGAATCTTGCAATGTCCTGAGCAACTGCAAGATCAGTAAGTAAACAGTACGAAATATTAAAAACACGGTACAAACATTCATTTAAATGTCAGTTTGTATATTTGAAAGTTCGACTACTCAGTCGGCATATGTATAGTTTTAATGATTATTGTTCTACCATCCAGTTGGTAGATTTGAATTTGAATCATCTGAAGAAATTGTTGAGCAGTCGCATAGATGAGATTCAAGTGTCAGAGTGAACGTTCATGGGTATTATCGTTTCATCGGTGCTTCACATCAATGATCATACATTGTTTAAGAAAATAACGAAGCTATTAGTAATTGTGAAATTTAGTAATCGGTCAAGTTAATGATCTCTAATACACAGTTCAGGAGAAAATTTTCCAATGGAAGTTAAAGCATGGATACAAATTTTGTAAAACGATCATTGGTACAGGTTGAAGGCTTCGCGAGAGATGCGATGTAAGTCAAAAAACATTGTTTATATTGAAATACTACTATTTCTTATCAGATGCATGTCAGAAGTTCTTCACTGCGCTAATTGAGGCACAAAACATTAAGCAGGCTAATTGTTTGCCTTGCATCACATAACGCGACAATGAGTTTCACGATCAGATACCGAATATACCTATTGTATTTGTAGAGATAAAGTTGGAACTACACAACTTGCGTCATAGAGATAATGTGAATCAAGTTTGAAAATTCATGTATAGCAGTTTTCCTAAGCCAAATATCGTGATAGCAAAATTAGTGGATTCTAACTTAAAATTCTGCATCGATTACGTGGCATGCTCCATTCTTTCATAATACACTTTACATTCAGGAAAAAAAGTTAGTGAAAGCTCCACCATTATATGTTATTTTAGTGAGCGGGGCCCAAGTAAACGAGTGCTTTTCGCGTGGAAGATTGGGGCCTTAGTGGGTCACTGTGCACGTCCAATATCCCGCTCCTAGGGACGGCTTTTACTGCCCCCGTGATGTAGTGTTATTGCCACAGCCTAAAGTCGGACTCTCTTGTGTAGCTGCCACTTCAAAAGAGGCGTTTTTTTATTCCGTGGAGGTTCTCCTCTCGCGACTATATTGCGTGGCGGAAAATGGCTCACGCGGGCGAAGGCGATTTGGTTAAAAAAGCTGAATAACAAATGCCGTACGCCAATTCGGAATTCTAAGACCCTTGCCAAGAAAATTGTTTCTTCTGTTTAATATTAAAAGGATTCGTGTTTGTGAGGCACAAAAGGGAGAAATATCTTGATGAATGTAATTGTAAATCGTCTGGGGTGAACGAATAGAATAATTAATATCTAATATTTATTATTAGATTTGGTCTGGTCTGCGTCAAATAGAGACTTTAACAGTTGCGTAATTCAAAGTGCATAATGATTGGTAACATTTGCTGTTTGCTGAAAACCTTCACACTGAAGTGGCAACTCGTTTGTTTTCGTATTGATTGCGAGTTATAATGAGTGGCCAGATTGCATTGAATTTTTTGCCAGTGGTTTTTGTGACTAGTATCTTAGAGATGTTCAAAGAAAATGATAACGTTTTTTATACACGGAATAAAAGAACTATTGAAACGCAAATTCACAAACGCTTTCATAAACTCCTTCTTCTTCCTTTTTGGTCACAAACGTCTGCTCTTTGCATTTCAACTTTTGTTTAGTAATCTTGCATACGTGATTCCTTTTGTACCGCAGGCCTTCACCTTATTGGGTAGATAAATACGTGGGTTCGGAAAGTTTGCTTGGCATGATGAGTATCACCCTTAATGTAATCTACTCGTAGAACTACTCCGTAAGAACTGGTTTTATTAAATCAAATTGTTCAATGTATTAGGACTAGTAAGCTGACACTTTGAACAATTTGAATTATTTAATTGACATTGTTATTATATATTAGGGGAAAAAAGCTTTAATGAAAAGCTAATCCTTTTGTTGAATTCACAAGAACACTAGTTTAAATGCTCCGAATATCGGTCGCAAAGGATACTCATACGCGTGGAGTAAGGTTCTACATTGAAGAGCTTTTCACCTACTGCAGTACTGAGCATCCTCACACAACTTGTGCGCGGTTCCAAGTGTACCCTCGCCTACATCCGCGGTGGAGAGATAACTGACCTGAGATGCGCCGAGCGCCGCCGGCGACGGGAGACTCAGTCCGCGCTCAGTCCATCCGCAACCGACGCCGAGTTGAGGCGGCCTCGCTTCACGCCCCTCCCCTTACACCGACCCCCCCCACCTCTTCCTCGAAGCGAGTTGCGGCGCCGCGCGAGTCAAGTTGCGAGGGAAACGTCTGGCAGAGCCGGAGAAGGCGGCGATGGAAACGATGGCGGTAAAGGTGGCGGAGGTGGAGGTCGAGGACGAGGAGAAGGTGTGGTCTCAGTGATGGAGACGGAAGCAGAAGCGGCGAAGGCGTGGGTGGGGGCTGGGGACGAAAAGGAAAGCAGAGGTAGTGGTGGTGAAGGCGTGGCGGGTGATGGTGCCTAGCGGTGAAGGCGGCGGAGGTGACGATCGAGGTGCCGGTGGAGGCGGAAAGCGTGGCGCTGTCGGTGTGCGGCGACGCTGATGGCGAAGTGCAGGGCTCCCCCGCGGCTGCGCGCTCAGAGAAGAAGTTTCTGCGAAACGGCGCTTTTTACTTCGCGATGCCTGTGGCGCCGACGTCGCCTACAGCCACCGCGCAGCACTTGCCGACAGGCGCTTTTGCCATAGTGGAACGCCTCGCCTTCCTCTCCAACCCCACCTATCTCCCTCTTGCTTTCTCCCCGCTTCGACCTCGCCTCTTCCCAACCTCTATCCCCACCTCTCCCTGCTCGGCCTCGTTGCCTTGGCTACTGCTTTTCCGTCCGTGGTAAACCATCATTCTTACACCCTCATTCCACCTCTGAGCCCCATCCTCCACCTCCTTTGACGTTCTCGTCGCCTCGGCATCTCTTGTTCGGTCTTTTCCGGTCCTCCGTTTTCTCTCCTTACGTCACATCGTATCCAATCGTCCTTTTCTCTCCTTCTCTTCTACCATTTCATCTATCTACACCTGACTTTTCTTCTCCCTTTCCCTTTCTATACCCATTTGTTCTCTTTCGCGGTTATTTCTCTCTCTCATTGCGTCTACACAACTCCCTCTATTGCCTGCCAGTGGCCGTTTTGGTACCCGCTTCTTCCACGTTTTGCTTGTTCCTCTGTCGTCCGAAGACTCCTCTTTGTCCGCCATCCCTACTGTATTCAGCGCGCTATCCCAAACTCGAGAGAGGAGGGGACTCGAAGATATCACTTTTGGCAGAACTGCTCGGCGACAGCAACTGCTGCGGCTGGGAAGTAACAGTTTCTGCAATCGCGCTATCGATTAGTCGACGAGTGAAGCAGGAGACAGCAATCCTAATTCCCTATAGTACAGACCATAAACAGACCATGGTTTCTCAACAACTCCTGCAAGTTGCTAATGAGAGAGTGAGATGTAGGAACATTCTGCCGCGTTATTGGGATATCTTGAGCGCAAGTACGGATAACGTGTTGAGAGAGAATTCGGAATCGCAATACTATTGAATTGAGTTGTTATTTGATTACATTTCAAATATACCTGGCGTGGTAATGACGTGAAAAAAGTAGTTGCCTTACATTATGGGAAGAAGATTGTGGGCCAGTCGATTGTTCATTTTTCTGTGGTGAACATGTTCGCTTTCGACCCTTCGATTATCCGTCGCTTATTCGTGGTTGTAAAATTGATTTTGCAGTAGACTTGCTGTGATATTTCATTTCCCCTTTTTCTTATACCATCTCTGCTACCTCGACATTTATTCCAATACCTTCAATGGAAATACTGTGCTTGACATTTTTATCGCTTTGATATATTATGGAAATATTTATATACAGCAAGAATACCATTTTTATAATAGTTCTCGTCTTTCATGCTATACTTGTTTTCATCTCATTAAAGAATACTAAAATGTCATGATTGCATATGTGTAACTGAATGGATATCCTTTGAAATCAGTAATTTATTGGTTTATTTAATGAAATTCTCTTCAAATGTATTTAATTTAAAGTTTGAAATTTTTCCGCTTTCACAAAGAACTTCAGAAACTACAAACGTGCTTAAAGATGCTGGTTGAAATTAAATTTGTAATGCATCTTCTTTTCTATTTAGTTGTAGCATCTCCTTAAAGCTATTAATTAATTGTTCATTTCATCAACACCCTATTGACAATGTATTTTCGAAGGATGTTTTAAATTTTGAAAAACAATAAATTTATTGAAAATATACTGCTAACGTCATAGACGCAATACGATTAACCGAACATATGCTTGTCAGGTCCTGCTTCAGATTAAGCAGCATTATACGTGTGCTGATCCGCAGCAATAGTCCCGCATGTTAGAGCAGCACGCGCGTTTTCAACTGCCCTGTAGCCCTGTCATGGCCGATCGCCACCCGCCGCGTCCACTTGTTCGCCGGCGCTGTTCGCTTCATTTTTAACGCCGCCCGCCCGGCCCCGCGCTCTGCTCCGCGTCGCGCCGCTCGTGAATAATTAGTGACAAGGTGTCTGGCCGCCACCGCTCGCTTCCCGCTCTGCTGTCGCTCCCGCCTGCCGCCCGCCGTCCACGCCGCCGACCATGCCGCCAGCAGTTCTCGCCACTCGCCCCCGGCCCCGCCCCCGCTGCCACCACCACCACCGCCGCCGCCGCCGTCCCTGCCGCCGCCCCTGCCGCCGCCCCCGCCCCCGCCGCCGCCCCCGCCACCGCCGTCGCCCCCGCCCCGCCCCCGCCGCCGCCGCCTCCGCCGCCGCCCCCGCTGCCGCCGCCCTTGCCGCCCCCTTGCTGCCGCTCCCGCCTCCGCCTCCCCCGCCGCCTCCCTCTCCGCCTCCCTCTCCGCCCCTTCGCCGCCACCGCAATAGCTCCCGCGCCCTCTCCCTGTCCGCCGCTCCCTTCACCGCCCCTGCCTCCGCCGGCACCTCCGCTGCCGCCCACGCCCCATCCTCACTTCGCCCCACCCATGCCCCGCCCCACTCCGCCACCCCCACTCCGCCACCCCCACTCCCATCCCCACTACCATCGCGCCTCCTCCACTATCACCGCCTCCGACCACCAGCTACCACCACCTACCAACATCTAACACAATCTACCATCCTTATCACCATCCACGGCAACTGATCCAGAGGGGGCGAGGGCGGCGGCCATTCCCACCACCACCTCCACCACTTACCCTTGCCACATGCGGTCGCCTCCCAGTACGCCGCCCAGCTGCCGCTTGCCGCTTGCCGCTTGCCACTTGCCACACGCGGCTGCTCGCTACGCCACTCTTTCATCATCTGTCACGACCTGCCGCTGGGCGCGGACAAAGCTGTCACGCTGTCCGGTCGTCGTTGGTCACGAGGTAGTCTCTTCGGGCGCTGGCACCGGCGCTTCATTTGACTTGCATATTACAAAGAAATGCAGGTATGGAAACTCTCAGTCTGTGGATTTATTACTTATTGATGTACAAATGAGTCCTCCTTGGTATTGTTACTTAAATTGTTATCGTCGTACACTAAAATTTTTACATACTTTTCATTCACAACATTGGCATTCTTTAAGGGCTCCAGAATGAATGGGAAGAATGAATGGTTATGTATATAATGAAACTAGTATGAATGATATATGAATGTAGAAAAAAATAATAATAATTTACCAACCTATATAATAACTATTTACGTAGAATATATAACATAGAATTACAAAACTGATTTTAGTGTAAGTAATGCCAAAGTGCAAGTAAGTTAACTTTAGGTCTAGAATGTAAATTAGTTGTAAGAAAAAGCCCCGCCTCTAGCTGCTTAAGCCGCAAGGCAGCAGCAAAACTGTATAAACATTTATAGATAATAAATTCCCCTTCTTCACAGGGTTACTGTGGAGGGGACAAAAGAGAAGGGCTCCATCTTCTGTGGAAGATGTGGACTGTTTGATCTTCAGTGGAAGCATAACTCGGCTCCCGACTGAGAATCGGAATCGCGACACATCAATGATGCTAACTGTAACCACGAAAAGTCGCTTGATGGTTTAGCCTCTTGCTGCATGCGCCTCCTCGATACTAGGCTCGTTCATTATATCACGACCTACAGTTCGACGCGAACAGGGTTGCTGTCTCATGGACCCTGGTCGTTTGTGGTTGGTCGCCGGATGCGTTCTGTGGCTAAGTATCTTAGCGTTATGTTGCTGTCACGTACATTTGACATGCATATCGCTGCCGCTAGTAGACAAATCTGACCTTATTGATTGAATGCTTATTGATGTACAGGGGAGGTGTGGATGGGATTGTATGAATCATATTGGTTCATCGTCTTACCAACACCCTGCTTAGCAATTTTCGAAAGAATTGTAATCGAATAAAAGTCATCTCTTGCCATTTTGACTCTTCCGAATAACAACATGAACCTAACTGCGACAGATCTAATGGCAGCCATTTCAATCTGTCACTTTCTCTTAAATGTTCCCTTAGAGAATTTTAATTTTTTGACCTAATGTAGACGTGACTCTTACCGCGAGTTTTATATATTTATTATATTTTCTTACAGTACATTTATTATATTAAATACCTGTAGCTATGTTAAATACAATTAATTTTTGATACATAGTTCTCATGAATCAAAACGTCTAAAATATTTTGACAAATATGACTAGTGGTATTGTTTGTTAACCTGCGATGACAAAAATAAAACGTTGGCCTTGCGAGACTCAATTCCTTTGAATAGGTTAATGCAATATTCCAACTTCACTGCCTCAAGAGAAATGATTTCTTGAATGAGAAGTCCCGGAGAAGTTTCTTGAAATTGATCCATCGCGGAGTCGCGTCGTATCTGAAACACAATCTTCTCGATGGTCGGTCTACTTGGAAATTTAATTTCGGTGGTTTGAATAAGGTTCTCTTATTCGATTTCCTTGGAGTTGACTTCCGAGGTCTTATCATCTTCTTTGTTACATCATCCCTGTCGCCCCCAAGCTGCTCAATTTCGCGTCTGGGGACAAACACAATACATGAAGGGTTGTCCATACGTCCGATGTTTCAAAAAGTAAGTCACACTCTCGATTCTTCTAAAATATCGTTGCTTTCCTTGTAATAACAGAAGAAACACTTTTATACAACTCCTGCAATGAAGTAGTTTTCGTAATGAAGTAGTTATGCGAATGTTTTTTTTACTATTAGTGTCTTACTGTTTTTTTTCTGAACAGATGAAACATATTTACATTGATTGAATGCTGAATATTTAGAGTCGTGGACGAGATTATATAAATACGATCATATGGGAAGATAATTGGATCAATCCTCTGCGAATCAATGTGGTATGCAGAGGACGAAGTTGGGTTCTCAACATATCTTCTTGAGTTTCTCCCGTTTCCTCTGCCTCTAATTGCACCATTTCTCCATCATCCACCTCATTATTATCTCTGCTGCTCGGTACGCCTCAGTGTTCAGCAGTGGAAGATTCTGAACTCCAGGAAATAAATAAACAAATAAATAAAGAACGATCTTCGAAATAAAACGGACTTTAATTGACATTTGTGTATATCACTATTCATATCTGTGATGAATCAATATTTAATTTAGCATTCTATACAATTCTTGAAAGAGTTATTGGAGTTAAGGAAAATTTGTTGGTGTATTGAAATAGCTTTGAAAACTAGCTACAAACTCTTTGTGTATTGAAAAGATATTATTTCGTTTCTAACTTGATTCAATTCTTAATCTAAAAACGAAAATTATAAAATACATTGATCCAGCAGTTTTCAACTAATGAAATTCACATTGCATTAATTAGTATTTTTAGCAGTATTTTCAAAAAATCGTCATATTGAAATATTTATTTTGTTTTTTGTTACAGGTAAGTGAATGGACAATTCCCTTCATATCCGTGAGAAAATTCTGAAAATGTGAGTATTCTGATAAAATATGACTTAGTACTGTGTATACTTCTTCGAATGTTAATTCACCGTGATCAGTATTTAATAAATTAAAAAGATTGCATTGGTTGAGTTATTTTGTCATTAAATACGTAACAATATTGCTGCTCAGCGCTCTGGCTCAGAGATTGGTAATTTTCTTGTGGATTTTTCTTTATAACATCCAACGGAAAACAGTCGGTTGATTTCGTATGCGAGTACGATATCTCAATTAACGAAATCTAATGTTCATCCTCTTCTTTATTAATTTATTTATTTATTGACCATTTCACTGTTTCACTTTTCTAAGTCATTTATGTATATCTAGATAATATTCACATGATCTCTGGATGGGCGGGTCGAGCAAAGTGGACTGGTTGTGAAGTAATGAGGCTTCGACCCCTACCCAAACATTCCTAGCATAGCTCCAGTTTTAATTAATCAACTTCGAAGGACCACCCAGACTCCTGTGAAGAGAAAACAGGTTATAATCACCCTTGCAGGTCTGGGACTGCAAGGATAGGAGTAGGAAGAGAGTGCTTGTTACCATAAAAGGATAAAAATACAGAATATATAAGCGTGTATTATAAATTAAGGATACAACTTAACCTATGATAAAGATACATATTTGACATGAGATTAATGCATAATGAACTAATCAGCACACATGGCATAGTGCATTGGTTTGTAGGCAATAACTGAATACATGTAACATGGAAATAACACATAATGAGATTAATTAGCACACGTGGCGTAAGTGCATTAGTTTGTAGGCAATAACTGAATACACGTAACATGGAAATAACACATATGAACATGAGGGTTACAATGCACTGTTTGCCCACATGGCGTGAGCGTTAGTAATTTGCACTAATGTTACCAGCACGGGCACTGAACATGTGCGGCAGGAACCAGTTACACATGTATAAGCAGCAAGGCACCATTGTAGAAGGGCGTCCATGACCATGGGTGCCGTATGCACGTCACGGAGCAACGCGCAACGTGTCCGTTAAACTTGAACACGCGAGGAGAGCGGCGCAGAGCACATCCGCCCATCTCGACCAACAGCGCAGAACTGACTGACTGCTGGCGGTTGGGCCAGCGTCTTGCGAGCAATGGTTCTGTGTTGCGTCATATGACGTGTTCGGAAATTTCCAGTAATACAAAGCAGCAGCTGCGAGGCGAGAGTTGGTTGCATCGTTGCGTCAGCCGATTCCCAAGAAGCGAGGCGTTGCCACAGTGGTGTATCTAAAAGCTTGCTTGGAAATACAATTCTGAGAAGTGAGCCGCTATGGCCGTGCAGAAACCTCAGAGATATGCGTCTTTGAATAAAATATAAAAAATATAATTATGAAATAGAACAGCTTGCTCTGACATACACCCCCACAGGACGACTAAGTTGTCCGACAAAAGAAGATGTTAGGGCAAGCTAGGTAGTTAGGCATAAGATGGGAGTGGTAGGGTGTATGGAGATATGTGGCAAGGATAGTGAATGTAGTCGTAATAGTGAATGTAGCATTAGAAGGGCATAATTGACCTTAGACCTCGAAAAGCACCTCGAAAAGGTGGCAAGTGCGATAGCACAAGATGTAGTAAAGTAATCTGACATATTACATAATAATACATGAATCTTACAACTAACAAATGATAAACAACTAACTCTAAATAACTAACACTGAATAGCAATGTTGCCATAGCAGAGCTAATAAGGCATATCTCGGATGAGATGTTGTACCTCGGAGAGGTTGCAAATGCAGTAATGCAAAATGTTGCCATAGCAAAGCTAATAAGGCATATCTCGGATGAGATGTTGTACCTCAGAGAGGTTGCAAATGCAGTAATGCAAAAATCTTAATGACTAAGACTATCTATAATATAATGAATTGATTTTACAGCTGACAAAATAATAAACAAAATAACTCTAAATAACTAACACTAAATAACTATGAATTACCTAAATTTAAATTTGAATTGACATGTGATAGTCCACCCCCACAATGCCAGAGGTGATTAACACACAAAAGGTGTCACCTTTACACTTCACATTAGAGGGCAATACTTTAGATTTGGTGGAAAGCAGTGTTACGGTGTAAGTACCGTGTTCATTTGGAGAGCGTACATAGCTTGCTGCTCCGTAGGCTATCAGGCTGTTGTCAGAAGAGCCATGAAATTCGATTAATAAGTATGCACGTGGCAAAATGCATCGTGGCACATTAATTGTAGGTATGTCAATTAGTGACATGAACACTACTTGCCATTTAAGGGCAATGTCAGGTGGGCGCGGTTGGTCCCAATTGAGGGAATAGTCCCAGAATCCTTGAAATGACAATTTACATGTAATTATGCAAGTGGCCAATAGGCGGAGTGGATCAATTAAAGAACATATTACAGATAACATATATTGTTTTGTGAACCTTGTAATGTTGAAATTGATTTTGTCTGACAATACTAAGGTGGACATGTCAGTCACAGTATTCCAGGAAATACCTAAAGCGGATACTGCTTCGGAGGTCTTGGGTTCAAACATTTTGTGACCTGACTTGGCCAGCAGGTGATCTGAAAGATCTGACAAAACAGATTTGTCATTTGAAACCCATTCGCGTAGGAGGAAACCACCCTTTGTTAATGGACCATTTAATTCAGAAGTGAATTGTTTGGCAGCATGCAGGTTAGGAGATGAATGTAAAAAATCATCGTCATAAAGATTAGACATTGGCACATGTGAGCCTATAAGGAGGCCAGTGCATTCGTCTGTAGTTTGCTGATGCAAGGTGCGAACAGCAAGAAAGGTGGCTGGTTTTAAACCATATGTCACCGTAGTTAAGGCAGAGCCCTGCATGGGTTCAGGAGAATTTCTCCATAAGACACGTTGTAGGTTCCAGTCAGACGGGTCTACATTAATTTGACAAAACGTTTTAAGAACAGCGGAAATGCTAATTTTGTTAAATCTAGAATTGAGTAAAAGATCAGAGAGATCGTTTTGAATTTTGCTACCATTTAACAGTGCATCATTAAGAGCAATACCAGTAGTGGTTTTGGCTGAGGCATCAAGCACAATTCTAGTTTTGGTAGTTGAGCTGGTAACAACAGCTGATGCAGCCTGTTGATTAGTGGGAGGTTCATCACCAAAATGCAGAGGTTTATGGTGACTTTCACTACAGATGGTACATTTTGTAAGACAAGAATGACCATGGGACTCCGGGTGAAGGCATCTAGAACTTGCACTTTGTTTAAGAGTAAAGTCATTGCGTGCTTTAGGTGATGATTCTAAAAATGAAGGACAGTCCTTAATCAAATGCTCCGAATTGCATTTCGGACAAATTGGTAGTATATTCCCTCCCGTGTTGTTGACGTTGCCTGCCCTGGCGGTGTGAGGCTTGTCATTAACGTGAGAATTGGAATTCCTAGAAGTATGGTTGGGGGAGATTGTTCTGTTGGAAACAGAAACATTGTCAGCGGAAGCTGATTTGTAATTAGATACTGCCACATCAGCTGCAGCGAGAACATCATAATATACATTAAAGAGATCGTTTATTTGAGAACGAGTCTCATCAGTTAGATCAATGTCATCAATTAAATTGTCAAGCTTATCAAAAGTTTTAATCAGCGTCTCCTTTCTGAAGATTAACTGTTGGCACGCAAGTAAAGTGAGTTTCTCATTTTCTGCAAGAAAATTTGAAGTTAAGGTGCAATAACGTTTCAATTTGGCCATTAAGTTAATGACCTTCTTAGGGAGAGTTTGTGATGCCATCTTGGATGCTCAATCGGCAATTGATGGACACAGAATAGAACAGGAATGTTGAGGGATCAGAAGGGAGCCCTAACCTAACACTAATTGACACTAAACTTTCCCCAAAAATACATAAACACTAAACAAAGCACACTGTATGTACATGAGACACATAAAAGAAGCAAGTAATAACACTGATGTGTATACATGAGACATTTAAAAATTGCAATAAAGGCACAAATGTGTGTGTATGTGACACAATAAACACTTGAGTGGACATAAAGTTAAGGAAGCACATAAAAATGTAAATACACAAATGTATACATGTAACACTTGGAAGTGTGAATAAGTGGTGTGTACAAATTAAAGAGATACACACATGAAGTGTAAATACAAGTGTGTACATATGAAATTAAAGGACCACATACATAATGTGAGCCCACAAATGTACATGTAACACTTGTGAATGGAAGTGAGACACTGTGTATATATGTGCAATCAAAGAAGTACATACATGAAATGCAAATGCACAAATGTATACACATGAAGTTAAAGTAGCACACAACTTTACGTGCTGTAACAAATGAGATTGATAATTGAGTTGGAATTAATAAAAGATCAGTAATTGTAATATCTTTGCAAGCAAGCAAGCTAGTACCCTGAGTAGACGCACATCTTATGAGGTTACTACACTTACAAATAGTTGAAAAGCAGCTGAGTAGAACAGCGGGCAGCAGTAAGTAGTACAGCATACAGCCTCGATACACGATACAGGACAGTATGGTACATGTAACATTTTAAGTCAGGCATAAGTATGTTACATAAAAAGAGAAAAAAAAAGTACATTGACAAAGTGAATACAATTAACACTTGATTTGCGTATATGGTAACAAGCACACTCAAAAGACAAAAGATGATGGCTCAAAAAGCACATACAAAGTGAATGCTGATGTAAGTATCAGCTTTAATGCCTGGTAGACATTGACAATGGAAGTACAAAAAGAATAAGTGCTGATGTGAATATCAGCTTGGTACCTGGAAGGCATTAAAAATAGAAGTTAAGCTTATATATATATAAGTATACATAAATTTACTGGTTATATCCGAGCTCGATCAGGACCAAAATGGATGGGCGGGTCGAGCAAAGTGGACTGGTTGTGAAGTAATGAGGCTTCGACCCCTACCCAAACATTCCTAGCATAGCTCCAGTTTTAATTAATCAACTTCGAAGGACCACCCAGACTCCTGTGAAGAGAAAACAGGTTATAATCACCCTTGCAGGTCTGGGACTGCAAGGATAGGAGTAGGAAGAGAGTGCTTGTTACCATAAAAGGATAAAAATACAGAATATATAAGCGTGTATTATAAATTAAGGATACAACTTAACCTATGATAAAGATACATATTTGACATGAGATTAATGCATAATGAACTAATCAGCACACATGGCATAGTGCATTGGTTTGTAGGCAATAACTGAATACATGTAACATGGAAATAACACATAATGAGATTAATTAGCACACGTGGCGTAAGTGCATTAGTTTGTAGGCAATAACTGAATACACGTAACATGGAAATAACACATATGAACATGAGGGTTACAATGCACTGTTTGCCCACATGGCGTGAGCGTTAGTAATTTGCACTAATGTTACCAGCACGGGCACTGAACATGTGCGGCAGGAACCAGTTACACATGTATAAGCAGCAAGGCACCATTGTAGAAAGGCGTCCATGACCATGGGTGCCGTATGCACGTCACGGAGCAACGCGCAACGTGTCCGTTAAACTTGAACACGCGAGGAGAGCGGCGCAGAGCACATCCGCCCATCTCGACCAACAGCGCAGAACTGACTGACTGCTGGCGGTTGGGCCAGCGTCTTGCGAGCAATGGTTCTGTGTTGCGTCATATGACGCGTTCGGAAATTTCCAGTAATACAAAGCAGCAGCTGCGAGGCGAGAGTTGGTTGCATCGTTGCGTCAGCCGATTCCCAAGAAGCGAGGCGTTGCCACAGTGGTATATCTAAAAGCTTGCTTGGAAATACAATTCTGAGAAGTGAGCCGCTATGGCCGTGCAGAAACCTCAGAGATATGCGTCTTTGAATAAAATATAAAAAATATAATTATGAAATAGAACAGCTTGCTCTGACAATCTCTCTCTCTCTCTCTCTCTCTCTCTATATATATATATATATATATATATATATATATATATATATAAAATACAAATTATTTTTATGGTTATGACACTATATTAAGAAATCAAAACTAATTCAACTAGGTCTCCAAAAATGTCCTTTCTCCAATTTTAAAATTTAAATAAAAACATAATTGAACAATTTTATCTAATGAACTTCTGTCCTTGAGTTTTGTGCTATAAATAATTATATTCAATACATAAAATCATATTTAACATAAAACTGGGGAAACTATTTTGTATCGTGTGTGAAACACCTAAAAGCAGAAAAGATATGTTTTGGAGCTATAGAACACAATTATTGCCGTACATTCCCATTTGCAGTGTTGATAATTTTCAGTATTTACCGAGTGCCCCTTCCCGTCGCCGTCGTGCCTTTGCGCCCCCAGGGCTCCTCCGTGTGTGAGCGCCCATCGAGCGGGGCGGCGCTGGGGCGGGCAGTGCGGCCGCCTTCTAATTTAACCGGGGTTACTTTAACAAGCTGGGGCGGCGGCGGCGGCAGGTTCAACCTAAATGCATATTTATGGGCTGCGGTCCGCGGGGTGGCCGCCGCGAGCACAAAGCCAACACCTCCCATAGCGCACCGCTGCTGCCCACCCCCCGGCCCGACCGACGCCGACGCCTCGTTCGCGCCGCGCCGCAGCCACGAGCGTGTGTTTGGCGGCGCTGGCGGCGTAGCGGACCACACTCGCCCTGGGCTGCTCGTTCGTCTTCGCAGGGGTTCTTGTCCACTCCCCCATCGCCCCATCGCCCTTTCGCCCGCCCCTCGTCCCGCCTACGCTTTGACCTCCCTCTCGTTTTTCACTCGCGTGTGGTTTCTGCCTCAACCGCCTCGTTCCTCTCGCTGTGCACTGTTCCTGTTCTCAATTTGCGTTTAACGATTGTAATACCTTCCTTGATGACATCTGCGTAACTGTTACCATTAGGGTCGGAACAATAGGCGCACAACATTTATTATTATTATTATTATTATTATTATTATTATTATTATTATTATTATTATTATTATTATCTTATTTTCGCAATAGTAACTACCGATGCCTAATATCTTTTCGTTCGACGTCCTGCACCATTATCTTCATTTCATTACGAATAATCGTCAACAAATCTGGTTGGCAGACTGCCACGATCAGTGGCGTGGGATAAAAGTATAAGAAACAAAATAACATAACAAAAAAAAGAACCCTATTATTCATTGGACAGAAAATTCATGAATCTCTATTCACCTCCTTGGCAAAGTTGGCTTTCATAGCAGAGCCATTTTAAAAACAGCAAACTTTTTTAATTCATTAAATTTACTAATTGATATTGCTCAATTTTGATTTTTAATTAATTAACAAGTTGAAAATCTAAAAGGTACTCTTATAAATATTTCTTTAGTAATGTTTGATCTATTAGAAATAGTTTGAATTCAAATTCGGAGGCAACCATTCAAAATTTTCTTTTGCAGAATTGTAAATTAATGAAAAACATGTGTAGTGTATATGAATTGTTAACAGTTTTATAAATAAATTTATAAGTCCGAGATATCGTTGAAGGCAATGTGTAATTGTATAACATATTTCCAAATATGTTCCTTTCAGGCGGATCATAGCTTCTCGCGGGCGTCCCCCAAGGTCCATCGCCACCTCCGTCGTCGCCTTCCTCTCGCGAGCCCCGCGGCCGCGCGCTTCTGACGACGCAATTTATTACGCCGCTTTATTGCTTCAAAGTGTTGCGTCGTTATTAAATCAAGTGCGGAGGGCGCGTGTGAGCTTCGCCTGCAGACCGCGGCGCCCTGCGAATGCCGCTGCGCTCAAAGCTTTGAGGTCGAGCGCCCTCCGCCTCGCCCCGCCTCGCCCCGCCTCGCCCCGCCTCGCCCCGCGGCGCGATCTGGGCGCGTCGGCGCAGCTGCAACCTCTGCCTGCGTCCGTTCGCGGGCTGTCATGAGGCGCGGTGAAGGTTCTCGATTTGTGACATTTGACAAAAATTATTCTTAGTCTCATTCTGCTTCTTCTCCTGCCCCTCCTTTTTCTTCTCTTTATCCCTCTCGTTTGTCTGCTTTTCTTATCCTCATCACCTTCTTCTCTTTCCCCTTCAACTTATTTTCCTTCAACTTCTTCTTCTTCTTCTTCTTCTTCTTCTTCTTCTTCTTCTTCTTCTTCTTCTTCTTCTTCTTATAATTTCATAATTTCATTTTACATTATTTTCCCTTCTCAGTCTTCTCCTTTTTCTTCCTCCTCATCTTTTCATTCTCATCTTCTCCTTTTGATTGTGCTTCTCCTCCTTTTCGTTACCTTCTTCTTGTCCTTCTTACTTCTTTTACTTCTTCTTCTTCTTCTTCTTCTTCTTCTTCTTCTTCGTATTTTCCATGTCTTTAATTGTTTCATCAGTTTGAAATGTCGCTAGTGCTCCAAAAAATTCGAAATATTTTATTGAATTGTATAAACAGTACAAATAACACAAGAAATATTTCTGGACTCATCGTTTGTTTTCTGACCAGTTCTATGTTGCACTGCTCGAAATGAACTGATCTCAACAGCGGTTTTTTGTTAGCAATTAATTTATTCAAACCTCTTCACCATTGTTAATAGTTTAAACATCTTGTTATACATTAAGTTAAAACGATCATGTAAATAATGAAATCATAAATGTTATCGAGGAATAATACTGGTACTTCGGTATTATAAATCTCTTCGAAAAAAATAAATTAAAAATAAAATAAAAAAAATGAGGCGCCCGTATGCAACCCGCATTACTTAGATGCCTGACATAGTAGGCAGAAACTTACACGGCGCACTACCTAGTAATCTGGTATCAGCGTGGTGGATAGTTTTTTCTCTCTGTCGTATGAAAAAAAGTAATACATAATGCACAGAATTATTAGAAGGTAAAATCCCTTCAGGGATCAGGTCCGTAGCCACTCTGACGGTACGTTCTTCTAACATTTAAAGTAGAAAAATCAAAATCAAATCCAGAAACATTTTATATATAATTAAGCAATTGTGTTTCACGTCAAACAGGAGGAAATTGGCACTTCTTTCTAATTCCAAGCTAGACACCTCGTGGGAATGAATAGTGCCATCCCTGCAGGCTGGAGTTACCGCCACATGGCATGCACTAGGGTATTAGCTTCACTCACCCGTCGTCGCCGGGCCGGGTCCATTCGCCCGTCGCGGTCACGCGCTCTCCGTCGTGTCAAAGATGCGGCCACGCGCGTCCCCCCCCCCGCGCTTGGGAGTGCTTTGGACTGGGGTGACGGCGCGCGGTCATCCAGCCACGGCGGCCGGGGCCCAGCTGCTGCCGACGCCGAGCACTGATACAACTGTGCTAGCGGTGACGAGAAACTTTATTATAGAAATGATTAGCAAAGGGGATGTATGATAGTTTGGAATGGAACTGTACGGGAGAAAATGTCTGAAGGTAGGGTTCGGAAATGTAGATATGGCAATTACACGAGGAAGAAAAAAAACTAGAGCTGGGCAAGTTTTAAAAACTTACATTTAATGTTGGAAAAGAGTTTTTGATGATTCAGTTTCTGAACTTTTAGCAAGACCAAACTTTCTATTAAAGAAAGGAATATCTCCTGAGTCTTCAATAAACATTGTTGACAAAATGCTGACACGAACAATAAGCTCAGTATTAGTTTTGGCAGTAAGGGAGAAACTCTGAAGAAAGATTGAAACATTTGAACGAATGTATTGGGGAATCATAGAATTTTCAAGTGTATTTTTGGTGCAGATGGAAACTGATGCAAATGGACTAGTGAGAAAGCAAATGTGTAGATGTAAAGAAAGTAGCAAAATATTTGAGAATACTGAACGCTTGTTTTACGTGTTTTAGATTATTGCATTTGGTGAATATCCAATTCTAGAGATGCCGCGAAAGAGAGTTAAAAGACAAATTTAAAGATATTGTAGCAAAAGACAACCACTGTAAAAAAAAATGTACTGGCTGGTTTGTAATGATACAAAGGCGGCAATGTAATGGCACACCTATCAAAATACCGTTGCTTCATCCGTCGATTTCGTCACTGTTTCTAGCACCTCTACATTACCTCAGCCTCCATTACCACAACCACCACCACGATCAATACCTCCACCACCACCATCACAACCTCAACACCACCACCTCCACCACCACCTCCACCACCACCACCACAACCTCAACACCTCCACCACCACCACCACCACCACCACCACCAATAGCTCCACCACCGTCAACACCAACACCACCACCAATACCTCCACCACCGTCAACACCACCACCACTACCACCACCACCACCGAAACCGCCCGCACCCTCCCGCTGACTCCCGATGTAGTCCTCGTCCGTCCGAGCGTCTCCATTATGCATGTGCGATCCGGAATTAGCATGCCAAAGGCAGACAGCTCGAGGGTAATATCTCACAAATGACATAATAGCCGTCCGCCGCGGCGCCTGCTCGCAGCCCGCTCCGCTGCCTCTACTCTTCCCGCCCATCGTCAGCCGTCTGACGCGACGACGCGCGACGGGGCCTCGTCTAGTTGCCTTCGGACTCGCAGTCTCGGGACCGTGGCAGGCTGCTGGATGTTGGACCTCGCCTCGCGCGCCTAGCTGCGAACTGGCTTTGCGTTTGTGGGGTTTCAAGTTTGATTTACGTGGAAGATGGTCGATTTAAGTGGAATGCCTAGTGCAAGGAACAGTTTCGATGCACCTGTTCTCATTTTACTCCATTTTCACAAACGCCACGGTCCATAATCAATTCATGAATGTTTTTTCTCGACTCATTTCGGCAAGCGAGCGCTCGAGATGGGAGCTTGGACCATGCGCTGTCGCCTCCCTCTTTGAGGTTTCCATGAAAGAATATTCGCTATTGCGAACTTATTGGCCATAAGGCTAATGAATATTTTGCATGTGGCTGAAAAGAGTCGACGTTTGTTTCATATTAGTACTTGGGAACACAATATTTGTGTAACGTACTAAAAAACGTACAAGAGTCTCATGCACACATGTACAAGAGGTACATTCACAGCGGAAAAATGTTCCACATACAATACGGGTTTTACATAAGATTGACATAGTACAAGGAATAACAAAAATGTGCTGTATAAGAAATTATATTTTACCCTTCTTTAAGAATTCATCCTCCTGTTGTGTCAGAATAATATTTCTAAACTTCACTGAAAAAATATGGTTTTTGAAATTCTTTGAAAACGACTTATCATTTCGTGAATCATACCTTAAAATTAAGTGGTATTTACCGCAAGTCACAGTGGGTTTAAAAAACAACTTCCAGTGTGAATGCGTGAGTTTTACAATCGTCAAATAAATAGTGTGAAATGTTTGGACCTTTTCTTCAAGAAATAGCCGGCGGAAATAGCTATTTTTATGTTCATGTGATCCCGTCTATCTAAGTTTCGCTAACCTCAGGGACGGGTATCGTCTTGCTAAGTGGACTTTAAAAAGTATATTGGCTGAAAATAACAGTGGTGTAAAGGGAGACAAGATAATCCGTACAGTGTTCCTGTTTATTCACTATGCTTACTCACCTGCTTATTCACATTCAGCTCGTGTACGACTTGAATTGGGATGTGAATTTCAAATTCCGCAGGTGAAGATCCCCTATGCTGGTCTCGTACACAAAAACTTTTTTCTTCCAGTTTTTGCACGTGACTCCCTGTGCCTTTACGGCTTCTGCCGGTGATGGTGAATACGAAAATGTACAGATGATGTTGGATGACGGAATTAGAGTGATTGAATGACAGGCATGGAAAACAGTGTGAGACCCGATGGACGCCTCTCACTAGTCTGCTTTGCCCACGAATTGTGCATACATCGACCAGAATTTAAACCGCACTACAAAGATTGTATTTATCGTAAATATCGAAAATGGCCGAATGTCCACAGTTTTGACTCCAGTGTTTCAACACTGCCACGTGTCGGTTTTGTGCGATAATGCTATTCTGTTTTTATATATAATGATTTAGATGTTTTTCAAGCACTTTTTACCGATCCTGGAATGGAACCCGAATCTTCTGGTACACGCCCAGGTACACTAATCACTTCAGCTGCCTCAAATCTTCAAACAGTATTTCGGAGTTAAGATCCTCTCTGAGAGCATTTTACGTTGCACCACCTGGTTACAATTGTAAGTTTTAAAAATTGCTTGGAAATAGAATTCCAAAAAATAACACATAAATAATAGTACATAAAATGTAAACACACCTGCCTCATTCAGTGCCTGTCATCCTGCTCAGCGATATCAAGATATACTTATCAGCCTACATCCATAATTGTTTTCTTCGCTTCTACCAACCACGATACTTTTCATGAACACGTCATCCATTGTCAAATATCCGACAAATACAAAATGAATGATTCACTATTTATTATAGTTTTAAAGAGTGATACCTTACTATGCTAATATAATAGTAGTTTATGCAATTAGTTTATAGCAACATTATAAACGAGTTGCATGCTATATTTTTTGTATAACAGCATTATACATTTATAAGGGAATAAAACTTAATTTTGCGAAATAACTTCCCTACGACGACTCGGGTATTGGACATCCTGCGGTGGTCGGCTGTTCCGTTTAGCTCTACCTCCCCCGATTCTCTGGTTACGATTGCGTGATGACGCAGTCATTCGTGGCGTATTATCTAATACGTCGTCATTTATGCCATAAAATTCCCGATTATGAACGATTTCTTGCTACAGAAAAAGTTATTTTATAATGCTGGAATACCAAAAATAATTAATATGCCAAGGGGTCGCAACAGTGGGTAACCTGCGTGTCCGTCCATTACGGATAGATAAGGTCCGGTCCACCTTTCGAGGCTAATGAAATGTCAATTGACACGCCTTAACCTACCAGCGGAGAACTACCAGTTGTTTTCGAGTGGGAAGATGGTCGAGCCAGACAACCGGATGAGGTTTACAATTTCGTATATAACAAGCTTACATAGAACATGTACAAATTTTAATATGTAACAATCAATGTTTGTTTGTTTTTTCGTATTTTATGCGCTGTGATAAAATTTTGAGTATTTCCTGCACGTACGTGAAGAGAATAGGCATAATACAAAGGGAATGTGCCTATGTTTCTCGCCCATAGACGCGCGTTGATGATTTTATGCGTTGAAGCTGACTCACGCGCCCCTGAACATAAGCTCTATGCAACCCGCCGCACCACCAAGTATTAAGCGTGACTTGCCTTCTTATTCTGCCCCTGTAATTGTGAACTATCGGCCGTAATTATTACTTAAACATATTCATGGCTATATAAATCAAATTTCGTGAAGACAGTATCGTAGCATATGCAGGCCTAAACTCGAGGGAGAACGTTTTAACAACAGGACACTTGACAACCATCTCCAAACCAGGACATAGAACAAGCCCATACTCGGGATAACGCCTCTCTATTGACAATTATGAAGAGCGCAGCGTAAAACATCATTCGCAATAACTTGGCGATTTGCCTGTGGAGTGTAACACACACAATCACGAAGGGTTGCCGTGTCCACTATACCTGCCGGCAGCGCCATGCAAAACTAGTAAAGTATTGTCGATGAAGTATAGCAGGGAGACACTTGCCATGCTGCATCCACTTCCTCGGCATTCACTTGCCGTCGCCGTCGCCGTCGCCTCCTCGCCCCCAGAGCCGGGATAACCAGCGTCGACGACGCTCGGATGGTTCCCAGGCGCCGCGCTGCCGGCGAAAGTTCACCCGGGCTGCCGAATTTTCCAACGACGCGACTTGCAGTCATTCCGTACGTCATCGTCCTTCCGGCTCAGCTCTTCCCCGCCCCGCCCCGCCCCGCCCTGCTCCTTTCCATACATTAGCCAAGTTCGCGACGGGGAGTTTCTGCTCTAGTCCCCGTGTTCGTTTTCCTCACCGGAGTTCTCCCGAAATTGTTTGATACACTCTGCAAGTACGTTCCCCCAGCCACGCCCCCTTTTCTCCTCCTCCCCCTCGCGCGCTAAGTGAAGACGTGGAGCAGGCAGGGCACGCCCCTCCCCACCCCGCCCGCGCTCCTTGCGCCACCCTGCAATTAGCCGCACACGCCGAGGGCAATTCGAGGGAGGTCGATAAGGCCCTTACTCGCCGAAGGAAAGGCGCCTCTTTGCCGTGGAGCGGGCTCTCAGACGGCGGTAATAAGGCGGGGCGGGTCATTGCTTCGCCTGCCTCCCCCCCCCCCCGCCTTCCAGTTCTCTTTTCGTAACGACGCCCTCAACCGCTGCATAGAGTGGATTACGGCGCGGCGGAAGGGGTGGAAGGGGTTCGGTGAAGGGGCGGCGAGGAGGTAGCTGATCGGAGGTGCGTCCGAGGCAGAGGGGTGTGGTATCAACAGAGAAGTCAGGTGGGGTGAGGATGGAGGGAGGAACTCGAGAGAGTGGTCGGACTCGGAGAGCGGAATCTGAGATTTCGATCTGCATGCGGGGAGGGGAAACGGGGATGCTCGAGTGGACTGCTGAATTATTATTTGCGGTTGACTGAGTTAAGGTGTGGGTGGCGGAGGTTTTCGTGATACTGATCTTGAGTGTTTGCCGAAGAAAATGGGATATTTAAGTGGGCTTCATTATTTTATTTTTTGATGAAATATATTCTTTTAAGAAATGTTATAACCATTATCAATTTCGCTGGATTTTCAGAAAAACAATATGGTGGGAAGAAGAAGTAACAATTCTTTCAGCGATGGCATATTTCTAACATACCTTATCAGGCGACAAAGTTTAAAATGGAATTACCAAACGTTACGTATACCCTAAACTTTTGGATAAATAACTTTCAATAATCAAATATACTGGACTGTTTTGGTAATTTTTTGGGCAGATTGTTGGTTCAATTTCAGGTGTTTCTATACGAAAGATTGAAAATAGTATAATAAAATTCGGATATTGATTTTTAACGGAGTCTTAGAGGCTTGTCCATTATCTCCAGTCTCTCTTCAAGCTGCGGTATAGGGTTACAAAATCGGACAAAGGTGGCTATTTTTCTCCTGAAATAAAATATCCAATACGTCGCGTACTTTTGTGAAGAATGCATTTCATTCGTTGTATTTGAAGACTTGTTTGGAGAGAAAATACGGAGTCGCTGCTCACGGTCTTCTCAGTGCTTTCCCAAGGCAGGGGCACGAGCGCCGCTGAATGCGCGAGTGCGGCGGAAGGGGCGGTCGGGGCGAGATAGCAGGTAATTGGGTCTGTGGGCTTGCGCTAGGGCGCCTCTCCTCAGCAGGTGATTCGCTTGGAAGCAGGCCTTACCTCGCGCCTCCCCCGCCCCCCGCCCCCGCCTTCGCGGCGCTGCAGCCATTGCCTTCCTCCGCCGTCATCCACCCCCCCATGCCTGATGTCGCTCCCTTCCCCGCTTCACTTTGCATCTCTTCACAGCTCTCAACCGCGCTCACGTCTGTGCTCTTGTCGGTTTTGTTCCTGCTCACGCCGTCTCTTACCTTTTCCATCAGGTACTCTCGCGTCTCCTGTCCCTGACACTCTCCCGTTCTGCTCGCGTCCCCTTTCGTCTATCTCACGACTCCTCTCACATCTTATCTAGTATCTTCTCTCACGTCTCCTGTCGCTTTTCCTCTCGCCTCCCGTCACGTCCCCTCTCGCGTCTCCTCTTCCGCCTCTCCTCTCGCGTTTTCTCGCGTGTCGCATCTTCTCTCGCGTATCCTCTTGCTCCTTTCGAGCCCCCTGTCCCGTGTCCTCACGATTCTTCTCCCGTTCCCTGCCTCGTCTCATAACTCCTCTCGCGTCTCCTCTCACGTCTCTTTTCGCGTCCCCTGTCACGTCTCCTCTCGCATTTCCTATCACGTTTACTCACGTCTTCTCTCGCGTTCCCTGCCACGTCTTCTCTCAAGCGCGCTCGCATGCCCCGTGGCCTTGATTACTTTACCATGTCCCCGCACTTACAACTGCTTGACAGAGACTTTTGGCATTGAAATGTTGACTGTATACTACACTGTATTGGGAGTGGAAGTAATGAACACGAAGGGCAGCATTAAGACAGATGTCGGATCTACGTCGACGTAGGCAGATGAAGGAGCGCGTCGGGAAGCGAGACTCCCCCTCGTCACTGATCCCACCTCTGCCCCAGCGCCGCCCCCTCCATTTCCGCCGCCGCTCTTCCCGCCCTTCTGACGGAAGCAGCTGGGCGCCCACCCCTTCGCAAGACGGCTGCGCTGGCAGCGACCTCTGACGCAGGTAGCGCTCGAAGCCTTGCTCCCGGCTTACCTCACACTTGAAGGGAAGGCGGCGCTTCTGCGTGGCAGGGGGAAATCGGAGGAGGAAGCGAATGATTCTGTTTCATTTTATTTATCGGCGTGGGGAAGTTCAAGCTGTAAGGGGATTAGTGAGGTAACGAAATGTCGAACTCGTTTAAGTTTCTCCATGTTAGGCATTCGAGTTGTAATATTTCAAATCATCCATTCCATAAAAAGTAATTAAATAACTATTCCGTAATCGAAATACCTACCGTTGAGAAAAGTACATTATTAGAGGAAGACAATGATTGTGCAGTAGGTAAAATATAAATATTTTCAACTATTTTAAGTTTCGTAGTTCTGTTTTGACCCCCAATAAATTCAAAATTTATATACTAGATTCATTATTTTCAGGTTTATTAATATATTAATAAATGTAATATTTGATTGTTATCATCTATCTCGAGTCATGTGACTCGGGTTGTACACATTTGTTTTAGCTGAGCAAAATTGTATATTCAAGAAAACACTTATCGCAGCTTTAATAAGCATTATCATTTGAGATAACTACACATTTTAACAAAGTTTAAAGTGTTATACTATTGAAATATGTTATAATATATTACGTATTTTATAGCCTGTTGAGAAAACCCTTACAGTTCTTTAACCCATTATACGAAATAATAACGGCCGTGGTTGGAGTTTGCAAACCGAGGCGATATCCGATAATTCCATCTCGTTAGAATAAAAATTCATAAAAATAAAAAACACCTTTTATTTGAGAAGAAGTTTCCGTGTGCCATCTTTATTCGCAACTCGTTGGTTTAGATTGTCCTTACCAAACGGTGGAGCGTTGGAAGCCCCTCGAATGAAAGACGCAGACCGTTAAAGTCTGACTTTTCGTTCCTCTGCTTGGTACTTGATCGGAGAAACCACGGAAAACTACCGATCAGAACAGCTCGCCGCTTAAATGCTCCTCCGGACAGCAGCTGAATTCGACTTTGCTGTCTATCCACTGTCGAAAATCGGCCACCGTTGGGATTCAAATTTCAGGACTTTACTGTCAGAGTCGCTGTAGTGTTAGATCTGAGCTAAACTCAACCGGTTCCGTATTGTGACCCTTGACAATCTATCAGTACAATGCAATATCCATTAAAAACTTCCTTTCTGGCCGCGTTGAGTGGGCGTCCGTCTTCTTGAAGCGCCGTGGGGGCGCTGTGTCCTCGCGTCGCTTGGGCTCCTCGCAGAGCGATTGGCGGGGGCGAGGGGTGAGGAGCGAGGGGCGGGAGGCAGGATCATCCGCTTAGGGCGCCCTCTGCCCGATCAGACTGAATGCCCGCCCGCGCTTACCCCCGCTTCCGCCGCCAGCGCTGCCTCCACAGGTCTCGCCAATGCCACCTCCAGGGCAGCATCTGCACATGCAGACATGCATCCTACGCCGAACCGGAGCTTCGGCAGCACTCGCTTTCCATGCGGAATCTCCAGTTCATTCGTATGGTAATGGGGAGGAATATCACAGTTACCGCCTCTGTGGCACGTGTCATCCTCAACCTCATTGTTTCTTGTCTCCTTACATTATTAAATAATTTTTATATTACATTTATCTTCGCCGTTTCTTTCTTGGTACTTAAGTACTTCAATTACTCATACATCATTGCTAAAATAATTTTCATTAAAGTATATAAATGTGTTTTCTTAAATGAGTAACATTGTTAATCATTAATTGATACTGAACCCCCTTGACGTTTGCTTGCTCCCTCCCAACGTTGTTGTAGAATCTTTCCTCAGTTGAAGTTTCTATACTCTTTCCATGCATTTAGTAAAAACTAAGTAAAGTACATTTATTTATTGCTTTTAACCTCACTTATATGCCAGGTCACAATTGCGGAAATAATGAACAATTACTATCTCTTAGTGTCATATAGTATTTCTATTAGTACAGTTAGTATTTCTGCCATGCAATTAATATTTCTTTTACATTCGCCGTCGAAGTCTGTCTTCCAAACGGATGATTGATGTACTTGGAAACAATTGGAATCTTCCCAGTACAAATTTTCGTAAACATGTCAGATGGCATTACTAACAATACCAACACATTACTGGAAGATCAGTGTTTGTCGTGCATGTTGTGTAACCCGCGTGTTTTTTCATGCATGGTTGCTCCAATAATAGAATGATTTCTCAAAAATCTTTGATAGACGTTATTATCATACTGCGCACTATCTTACAATAATATTGCGTAGGTTTTAACCGTTCCGACATATTGGATATGAGTCTTTGCGCACCAAATTACGATGATGGTCATAATTACGATCCTGATGAATCACTTCATCCCCCTAGGATTGTGACCTTGCAGGTAACCGAAAGAACAAGCGTTCACCTTGTCTATCATGTCCCTCCGCGGTGACCATCATGGTGAATTATGGTTACCATCCACTGCATGGATAATAGAAATGACGATCATACAAGGTAAACGAAAAGGAAAGTTCGATGATCGTCCGAATGGGATGATAGATGCAATAATAGACCGGATGGGATTTTTGGCGAAGAAATTCATTCACACCACGAACACGGGTCAAAACTGTCTTGCCTTGTGCGGAACTCTGATTCGCGAGCTGGCGCTCCGTGTCACTGAGCCTAGCAAACAGGCTGCGATATCTCAGCGGTAACTTCATTGCCTCTACGAAATCATTATACCTGGAGATCCTAGGAGCGTCAATTGAATTGAATTGAATTGAATTTGCCTTATTTTACGTGGCGAGACTCAGGCCATTAGGCCTGCTCTTCCGTCTGACCACGTAAATTTCGCTACGCTCCTTTCACCAACTAGCGGAGAAAGGAGGTATTTCTTGGGCGAGAAACAGGCGATTTGAATTTAGCTCAGAGGCGTCATTTAGGCTTGAGGATTCTTTACATGCAAGTAAATCTACAAACATGGGACAGCCGGCTTTACTTCCCCTCCGAAGGAAAGCGCACGAAGGATTTTTTCGCCCTGAAAAATCCACGGCTTCGATCGGGTTTGAACCCGCCAACTTGGGTACAACAGTCCGAAACGCTAACCGTTACACCATCGCCGCCGCTCAAATGAGATACCGTATCAAGGGAGGAGCATTTTCTGCGCAAGCAAGATAGCTGGGTTGAATTTATCCACCGCCTGGAGGAGAATTCGTGCGACCGGCTGCCTTGACAGGTAGTTTTCTAATTTCTCTGATCAGTGTCAGGAAAGTGCCTTAACAAACGGAACACGAGCCATGCCCAAGCGTTTCATCCTCACCCTTATCCCTTCCTGTCCCTCACTTACACGCGCGCGCTCGCAATCACCCACCCACCCACCCACCCACCCACACACACACACACACACATGCCTGCACTCTACTATCACGCATGTTCAAAGTGCAATTGGAAGCGTAGAGCTTGTAGTTAGAGCTTCGGAAATTACGTGAAGAGATGAAACTCTCGCAGATCGATGTATAAATCTTCGCCGATTTCATTTGTCCACCTCCCGGAATATAACGAATCTAATAATCTAGGTAGTTGATGATTCCTGAATCAATAAATAAGTGATATTACTCACTCAGAAGAATAAATCATTCCAGAATCCCAGAATCAGTACTCGGATATTAGTAATACTCAATGGCTATTATTTTACCCAATTACTTATCTTAGAATCAGTCAATAAATAAATTACTCAGTCACTCATCCAAGTGATACACGAGGTACACTATGGCAATGAGGAGTGGTATCAATGTCGGTCGGCGAGGCCTGGCACGAAGTCGGCGTTCCAAAACATCCCATAGGTGATCGATAGGATTCAAGTCAGGACTCTGTGCAGGCTAGTCCATTACAGAGATGTTATTGTCGTGAAACCACTCCGCCACAGGCCGTGCAGTATGAACAGGTGCTCGATCGTCTTTAAAGATGCAATTGCCCCCTCCGAATTGCAGTTCAACAGTGGGAAGCAAGAAGGTGTTTAAACCATCAACGTACGCCTGTGCCTTGAGAGTGCCTCACAAAAAAACAAGGGATGCTAGTCTCCTCCATAAATACCACGACCACACCATAACACCATTTTGGACGTGTCTGGATACTTTTGATCACATAGTGTACATCGTGGGCGATTTATGGGAGCTTTCGCCTATCGAAGGGTGCAGTCTGCACATCGCCGTTTTTAACGCGCGCCCCTCGCCGGCGCGTGCCTGTGCACTGTAACGCTCTTCCGCGAGGGTTCGGGGAAAGGCGGCGCCAACCGAAAACGCGACGCCCGCGCGCGCGCGTAACTCAACGCAGACTTCCTCCCCCGCAGCTGTACATTATTGAGACCATATTCCTGTCGGCAGCCGGGGCGCGTTAATTTGTGACGGCGGGGCGCGGGGATGAGGCAGAGGCTGGGCGGGGAGGGGGCGGGGGTGGAACGGAGGTGAAATATGCCCGGGTCTGCCGCTCGCGTGGTGCGCGCCTCTGCGTTCGTTGTTCGTCCTCACCTCTGCAGCCTGCTCCCGACAACGCGCCTGTTCCCTTTGCTGCGCTTCGTCGTACTAGATTGTCTTTCTTGTACGCCGTGGTCTATCTCGTTTTTGGTGGTCTCACTGGCAATGGTGGTTCACGGCATCAACCGATGTCACTGTAGTGCCTCCGACCGAGAGATGTATGGTTCGAGTCGCGATGCTAGCAGGATTTTCCAGGCTAGGTGGATAGCTAGGTCAAATTCCGTCGCTGGCTGGAGGAGAATTCTAGCGGTCGGCTGCTCTGATCGGTAGTTTTGCGTCGTTTCTCCTATCAACACCAAGCGAATGCTGGAGCAGAATCCTATCAACCAGGCCACGGACTACGCGCGATCTATCCTTCCTCTTCCTTGCCCTATCCTTCCTCTTCCTTGCCCTATCCTTCCTCTTCCTTGCCGTATCCTTACCCCTTCCTTACACACGTTTGCGCCTACGTAATCTGCACGACCACACTCGTCTGGAGACCACTCGGGTGCTCAGAATTTGTCGCGGCTGGGGCGGTGCCACGCTTGTGGGAGATGGCTGGGGAATGTTCTCGCAAGATGACATAGGTAAGCGCCAGATCTCGCCAACTAGAAAGGGAAGACCGCCCAATCTGATACTGAACATGCACTTAACTTACGGGATCAATGACTTTAGCAGTTGACGTACCCGGAATCGCCAATCAATTTTGATGTCTTTGTAACTCCTGTGATATTCGTGTTTCTCTGCGGTTCGTGGCCCCTTCAGTGTGCATTGTGAATATGTCATCTTCATTGTTTCTATCGGTTCGGTGGTCAGCATCGCATTTTGTAATGTTGATTCTGCGTTCTGGAATACACAAATATATAAACAGTAATTCGACTCATGGCTATCGTGTTGGTCTGGGATCTGAGGGAGAGAACGAGATAAGGTTGCTGACGTTTTGACTATCGCCTTGCGTCGCCAATTTCCTGCCGCTTTCTCCCTTTGCAGATTGAATATAGCATCATGTTCTCTGAAAAAGATGGAAGACTGCGTTAAGGCAACATTGCCACGTCCATTAATCAGCCGAGAGCTCACGGTCTCGACTTCAGTAGACTTCGTTACAAAGCTGATTTAAGATATTGCCGTGGTAACTAAAACTATATTTATTTACCTGTGTCGTTTCAGTCTTGAGTATTTTCAACTGTTGAATATTACGTGGAATATCACAAACGCAAAATTTTTAAATGCAAGTTTTTCTCCACATGTTGAAGGCATATATTAATTTTCAAACGTATTTTCAGAAAAAAAGTGTTTTTATTTTTGTGGTTTCTCATTAAATTGATAACAGGTTTGAATCCTCAAAAAACCCGACTGTATGATGCGTGAATTATGATGCAGTGTATTAAAAGACTACCTCCTAGTAGCCAACGACATAGTAAATACACTGAATCAACATACGCCTTACGCCTTACGTCGGCTTCAAACCAGCGATGGTTGTTTTCCGACGGCCATGGATCAATCGTTCAAATCCCATCATTCAATATCTTGGGATTTCGTTTCTTCAGAGGCGAACGAACGGGTCATGAAAAACTGGGTGAACTTCGCTCAAAAGCTAGCACTGCCGCTGTTGCCAAACCTCCTCTGACCGTAAGATCCTAGTGTTCGTGGTCCACAGGTTGATTTTCGACTCTAGCTTGATAGCTCGGTCAGATTCAGACGCTGTGTGGAGGAGAATTCTAGCCTCCCGTTGTTCTTATCGATAGTTTTTCGTTGTTTCTCACAACAATACCGGGAAAATGCTGGGGCAGTGTCATAAAAACGGGACACAGACCGCTTTCTTCTTCCTCGTCCTTCCATCCCCTCTCACGTACTCTTCCACTTACATGTGCCACACATGTGGGGAGACCAATCGGGACGGTGTGTCCCGTGGTGGTAGACACCTTGAGGGGGAAATCCCTGGCAAGCGGACGCGTAGGTTGCCCACTGGCTCATTATCCATCGGCGAAGGAATCACCGCCACCTCGCGAGAAACATTTACTGCACTATCGGGAATAATGGCAATAGCAAATGATGTGCCCCGTAACATCAGTCAATAAGGAAAATGTGTACAGCGAATTCTTTCGGATGGCGGATGAACCGGAACTTATCGTTTCTGTGCCTTCAATCGAAACAGTCGTATATTGTGAAATGAAAAACTGACATATCAAATGTAGTGGAGGAACATATTTTCTTTCTCCTTGCAAAGTTTTCAATAAAGATCGTAAGAACATTATTTTTTCTTCTTTTATTCTTATTTTTTTATTTAATTCTTGCATGTAAATAGCGCTTACATATAATGAATTTTAACAACTTTCAACTGTATTACAGTGAGTATTATGCTGTAATGCATAATGCTGTAACATATGCTGTAATGTAGAGGACTTAAGTCATAGACGTTAAGAACATTCGTATTACCTTACATCTAAAATGAAGTCTGATCATCAACTGTTAAGCAACGCACTTGTAACCTTATAGTAAACATTTATAATATTGTATACCAAGTTAATTTTACTAATATTTTTGAAGTTTTCCTTTTTTTCGTATCAATCAATATTTCCGTTCTCTTAAACTACCAAGTTCTTAATCAGACGTACAAAGAACTACATCCCAGACTCTCCGCAGAATTTCATCTTCGTTAGTGCTTCTTCCGTATCCACGTGTTCGCTGCTGCGCCATTTGTATCGCTTTCCACCTCCACCCGCCCTTCGCGTCGCCCTTCCCGCCCTTCCTCAGCGCGCCCTTTCACGCACGCGCCCGCCCTCGCAACGACGCGCTCGATCGCCGGGCCCTTTCGATCGCAGAGGGCTGCTTCTCTGCGCCCTTTTGTCTTCGGCCTTCCCCCTTTCGGCGCTGCCCTTCTGTCTTTGTGTCTGGAGCCTCCCGGCTTTTCCCTGCAGCTGTAGAGGTTTACACCGCGCCCGTGCGAGGAAATAAAAGTATAAATTTCTCGGGCCGCGTTTCAGACTCGGTTTTCTGGGTAGGCGATGGGGCCATTGTAAATAAGGGATTGTTGGAAATTCGAGGTCATGTAGAGCGCGTTCACTATCCTAATAAATTTTACCTTTACATTCACACGATCCAAGTCGTTCAGAATAAATGCATTTGCTGAGTTCTTAACGCACTATGGTTTGTTCCTAACATTACAATATGGACTATTTAAAAAAAAACTGTGAATTCTAGTTTCTTCTTCCATCCTGTTCAAGCGCTGCTCTCTTTCACCTCGTTTAATATTCCCAATAGAATAATATCTCAATTCACGAAAAGTATTTTAAAACTATCCTGAACCAAATTTCCCCACATTTCCCCTCACAAATCTCCTATTCACTCCTTACTACATCTATAAACCGCCCCTCTGCCCCCTCCAACTACGCCACTGAACAGATAGTAATACATTTAAAAACAATGTTGATGCATATATTTCTCGAGACTATTGCAAAGAGAATTGAAAAATCATCTCCATTTGAAATACTAATGATCTATAACCATTAAAATAAAAATATGATAATATTAGTTCTTATTTGAATTTTTCTGAAGAAAAAACTCAGTATGTATTCTACTGAAACATATTTTTATTCTATTTGTAAATGCATCTATGTTATCAAATAATGTTTTCAATAACACCTGTGTGAATAGTAATGTGCGAATTTAATTTTGCCGCTGTATCAGTTGCAGTGAATTGTCTACCAAAGTCTCTGATAATTTGCATAAATTATTCCCCGAAATTCATTTGCTATGCTTTCATGATGCTCATTGAATATTGTGTTTTGAATAAATTATTCACAACATGGTCGTTTTAAATTTTGTTAATTTGCACTTGCTAGGAAATAATTTGAACCTATTTTGTAAGCTCTGTCCTGATTAATTTTTCTAAGGCACATTAAGAGACTTCAATACAAAAGTTAAATTTTCATTGCAAAGTCGACTAAATGAGAACAATTATCTTGCACTAGCTTAAACAGTTTTTGGAATTTCTTTTTGTGGGTATGTTCTCTCCATTCATGTATTCGGTTATATGGATTCTTTTTGCTATTCCTTGACATAATTATTTAATAATTGAATTACCTTATGACACACATGTTTTCTTCCGAGGTCAATTATTTTTTCCGAGATTGATTGTCAGACTTTATTTAATACTTTTATTTGGAATATGACGACTAACGGTTATGAAGAAATCTTGTTCTAACCTTGGGATGGCGCTGTTCAATCGATGACCACGGAGTAGTCATGTATGAAGCAAACAATTTCCGATTCTTTGGTGCATGACATTTTTGATTTGCATGCGTGTTGTTATAAAATAGTACCTCAGGATATGAATTTAACAACTTTTCATTTGAATTGTTTCAATGATATTTGATACAATACATATAATACATTGATATTTCTGTGTATGCATTTTATGTAATATTTGAAGTACATATAATTAATTAATATTTGTAAAAAAGTATTTCTTCTAGCTAGTTCTAGTTCCGTGTTCTTTCACAGTATGCAAGGCCTCTCCACCGGTGTATACCAGGAATGGTGGATTAGGTTTGGCTCGGCACGTACTCCTAGGCGCTTCTCGTATTACAATCTGGAAGATATGATGAAATGAAGATTCTGATGGGAAGGGGATGGAAAGGAAAGATCGCGCACTGTCCGTTGTGTAGAGTGCTTTCCAGGCATTTGCCTGGAAGTGATAGAGAATGCATGGAAACCCCTGATTTAGAGCAGTCTGTCTACGAATTGGATTCCGGCAGGCACCTCAAACTCATCGGTGTCAAATGCATCAAGAACATTTCTGGCCCTCGCGGGGTTCGAACCCGCTACATCTGTCGCACCACCCGTGCAAACGCCCTGATGCTAAGAGTTATTTTCGCTTTTTTGATCCCAGGGGTAAGACATTAAGTTCTGCATTCCGTTATTGCTAAATATATCTTAGAAAAGTAATTTTCAATTTTTATATATACATTTTGTATTCTCTGGTTCGGTGGAGGAGTGGCCTTTATGGACCTAGAATAGCCATGTTTATAACGCCAATAAAACTATTGTTATTATTATTATTATTATTATTATTAAAACATTCGTTGTGTTGAAACTTATTCACACTTGCGTCTTCCTGTGTTGGTTAATTGAATCAAAGTGAACATTGTAAATTTTAGAATTGCATATTAACTCACATAATAAGGTATTATGTACAATTAATTTTAAAAAAATGAATGCAAATTCTTATTAAATTGCGAATTTTTTGTGAATTGTTTATAAACCACTTCAAGAACGTTTGCTGGCACATTTGCAACTACGGCATCTCGTTATTAGTAAACTTTTATTAATCCCATCAAAAACAAACATCAACATTTACAGAAGTACCGTATTAACTGTCTCAATGACATTCGGTACACCAACAAGTAAGGGGAAAATTAAGGGTTCAAGTAGTCCGCTATGGAGCAAATTGTGCTTGAGTCAGTGGAGTCCCCAGGGTTCGGTGCGCTGCCCAAAGGGGCGGGGCGGGGCGGGCGCGGGCGGCGCGACGGTCGGGGCGATAAGCGCCGAGGGCGTTGCGAGGGCCGGCAGCGGATTAGAACGCCCGGGCGACCAGCACTCCCCCAATCGCCATTTCCAACTCCCTCGCCCTCAACTCATTCCAGCCACACTCGCTCTGCCTACCACTTGCATTCGCCGCCATCATTGCCCCGTCTCATCCTGGCCATTCCGTTTGACCCAGCACACCGGCCCGCCGTCCCCAATTATGTTTCAGATGCCCCGAGCCTCTCTGACGTCTCCTGATTCTGCCCGTCCCCTGTCTCTGCCCACCCTACCTTTCCTCTTCTTTCCTGCCCCTCTCTTTGAGCTGTATCGTCCCATCCCAATTCAGTCATTGCATGGACCAACCCGTTGTCTTTCTGTATGTCTCACTCTCATCGTCCCCTGCACCCTATCATCGTGATGGTCAACGTTTCGTCCCTACTCTTCCTCGCTGGGCCACCCATCCGAACTCCAACCCCAAACTCCGTTCGACTGTCCGCCCATTCTCCCCGGTCCTAGTGATATTAATTTGGGGGCGAGTTCAAAGTTGTTTTGGGGGAGAGGGGTTAGGGAGGGGGTCGCGATGGAGGTCTGGGAGGACGGGGCGGAGAGGAGCGGGGCGGAGAGGAGCGGGGCGGAGAGGAGCGGGGCGGAGAGGAGCGGGGCGGAGAGGAGCGGGGCGGAGAGGAGCGGGGCGGAGAGGAGAGGAGCGGGGCGGAGAGGAGCGGGGCGGAGAGGAACGGGGCGGAGAGGAGAGGAGCGGGGCGGAGAGGAGAGGAGCGGGCCGGAGAGGGGCAAAGAGGGGCGGGGCAGCGCAGCGCAGGGCAGGACAGGGTGGGGCGGGGCGGAGAAAGGCAGGGCTGGGCGCGGGAGGGGACAGGCCTGGCGCGCTGGCACGTGCGTCCGTCGCATACGCACGCACGAGCGCGTGGCGCCGCGCACGCGACCCAGCGATCGCCCCCTAATTGCTTGGCGGTGCGTGGGCTACGATGCGGCGGTCGATTCCGGCGGCTCCGGGTTTCCGGGTGACGCCGTCTTAGTTCTGCCGTCACCTGGGCAGCCCAGATCACCCACATGACTGTGACCGCGGAAGCCTAGGACTTCGTCTTAGTTCTGGACTCCCTTCCGCCTTGTGCCGTTGAACGTGCCATTCACTCGACATAGTAGAATCTTTTGTTTTAGTGACAATGGAATTTTGATGACCGAAGTGCTGAAAATTGATATTCACCTTCATACTTATAACATACTTGAAAAGTAATGACTTTATGTTTTATCAGTGCTTCGACGTTCTATTGTTTTTGATTGGTGACATTGAAGAGTCCAATAACTACACGTTAAATCAGTGGACTTTATTTAACAACTTAGAATGTTATCACATACTGAACCAATAACTTGTTCATCATTTTCTCAATAGCTGAAACTCCGATCTCATTATTGACGGAAAAAATGTATTATGAGTAATTATGACGAAGTAAGAGAAGTTGTAATAATTAGTTAAATTTAGCTAAACAATTACTTCAATAGGAGTTTTGTGAATGAATCCCTTGCTGGGCGACTTTTGAAACATCGCCAGTATTTCATTAAATATATAACAGTAAAGAAAAATAAATGAATCTTGGATATCATGGAACTTTGCTTATGGAAACACGACTTCTTTGCAGGCGAAATATTTGTGAGGTGTGGTCTGTAGGTAAAGAAACACTCTCGTAGAACGCGCGTTTTGTAAGTACGCGGTGAATGGTATCGTGTGAATCTTTCTTGACCGGGGAGTCTAACGAGAAGCGGCTATCTCCAGCGCCACAAGGTTGCGCGAAGCTTGCCTTTCGCGAAGCTCGCCACGCCCCTTTCTAGCTGTCTACTCCTTCTTCTTCTTCTTCTTCTTCTTCTTCTTCTTCTTCTTCTTCTTCTTCTTCTTCTCGTCTCGTTCTTTCTCTTCGTACTTATCGGCCACCACCGCCGCTGCCGTCGTCACAGCCACTATTGCCACCGCATAAATCTCTTACTGCGCCCCTCCCCCAGCAGCACCCCGTCAACCACTGCCACTGCCATCGCCACTGCCACCGCCACCGCCACCGCCACCGCCACCGCCACCTCTACCTGCATTACCTATCACCTCCATGATTTCGTTCACAACTCTGTCTTCACCATCACCACCGCAATCTTCATTGCCCCCGTCATCATTTATACCTGCGTTCATTTTGTGTGGTTTAATACAATTCTCGCCAGGATTTCGCCACTCCGTCTTTTCATCAAATGATTCTCTACATCGCTTCTATACCTTCCAGCGGCACTGCTCTTGAACGTCACACTTGCGCACATTTGTGTTTTCTGAGCCTGCTATACGTTTTTGCTTACAGACAATGTTTGTTCCTTTTGTTTTTTCTCTGTTGGAGGTCTCTATCCTCGCTCTAGTCTAGCTTTCGTTCCATACTTTCATGACTGTGGAAGAGTACCAAATCCTTTCCACACTCTTTTTCGATTATTCTTATAATAATAATGATAATAATAATAATAATAATAATAATAATAATAATAATAATAATAATAATATCAGCATTGTAGTTTGTTTTGCAAATATTTATTTTCCCCGTTCCGGTAAATTTTCCAATGAGTTTATAAAACACATTTCTAGGGAAGCACATACAACTTTCTTGGGACGATTCCGCAATCTGAAACCCATCTTCATTTACATGCGGTATATTTATGAAATAAATTATTCAAAACTGAATGTTATTTTTTCTTTACTCGCAGTTTATATATTTTATCGTGTTTTCCATTTCAATATTTTTTATTATTCGCAACTCGATGAAATAATAAGTTTGCTACCTTTCATTATCCGTCGACCTCCCCTATTATGCGTTTGTCAGTTTCCTAACCTCTTGTCGTCAATTGGCCCCCTCCCCCTCCAATTCCAAGCAATCTCCACAGCTTCCGCCTCCGCCTCTGCCATCGCCTTCGCATTCGCCGCAGCCTCCACCACAACCACAGCCACCGCCTCCGCCTTAGGCTTTCCCTTTGCCTCCGCCTTTCCTTCGCCTCTGCATCAGCCTGTGCCCCGCCTCCGCCTCTACCTCTACCTCTACCTCCCTTCCGTCTTTGGCACTGGCACCTCCTCCGCCTTCGTCTGTGCTTCCGCCTCCGCCTCCACCTCCGCCTTCCCCTCCGCCTTCCCCTCCGCCTTCCCCTCCCCTTCCCCTCCGCCTCCGCCACTGTCTTCGCCTCCGGCTCGGCCTGCGCCTCCGCCTTCACCTCCGCCTTTCCTTCGCCTCCGCTCCGCGTCCGCCCCGCCTCCACCTCTACCTCTACCTCTACCTCTACCCCTGCCTCTACCTCCCCTTCCGCCTTCGCCTCTGGCACCGTCTCCACCTTTGCCTGTGCCTCCACCTCCACCTCCGCCTTCCCCTCCGCCACAGTCTTCGCCTCCGCATTTCCTTCGCCTTCGCCTCCGACCCGACTCCGGCTCTATCTCTACCTCCCCCTCCGCCCCCGGTACCACCTACGCCTTCGCCTATGCCTTCCCTTCGCCTTCGTCTTCGCCTTGGCCTCCGCCTCCGCCTCCCCCCGCCCGCGCCGTCGCCCGGAGGGGGCGTCGAGGTGGGCGGCGCCGGGGCGGCCGCCTCAATATTCATGAGCGGCGGACCGGGCGCGGCCTCGCCCAACCTGCGGCCGCTTGCGCCGCCCGCACCTGCGCCCACACACCCACACACGCCCACACACACCCACACACACACACACACACATACACTTAAACGCCTCCGCCTCGCTGTGCCTCCGCTCGCTCGCCGCGCGCTCTCCCAGGGTGGAGTGCTGGCTAATGTAGATTGCTCCGCCCAGCAGTGGAACCTGTTATCTGCCTTTGAGAGTAGTACGTTTTCGAACAATCCTACATTTGGGCTGTATAATGATTACGTGAACAAAAAATAGAAGAATGCTGGGGAATTTTGAAAGACACTGTGCAGATGTAAAAGTTCACAAAGGTTTGGAATGCTGGATGTGAAGACAAGGAAGATCGTGTTAAGATAGTTCCATCTCGATTGTGGATCTCATAGGATTTCTTAACAGATGCTAAGGTGAGCCATGGTGCTTCTCGATAGTAAATGTAACTTGATATGTAACTCATGTCCATGACAACTACATTGACGTGGGCATGAGCCATTATCGTAATAGCCAATAGTTGAAGACACGAACCATACTGAGCAAGATGAATAATGAAAATATTCTTTATAAATTGCATTGTATGTACAACGTGATAGAAAATTAAGTCCAAAGAACACGAGTTTAGAGTTAGCTGATTTTTATGTTCGAGAGTTTCATCAACTAAATAATAATTGCGTTTGATGAGATTCCGAGGTCTGTGGTTCATCAGGCTTCCTACACCTTCGTCTTGACTTCATTTTTTTGTTATTCTCGATTGCTGGGAGAAGACCGTTCATCACCCAAGTATCTACTTTATGTTGATGGACATAACAGCAACCTTACTTTAAATGAATAAATAAATTTTTTACGACCAAACAGTCTATACGTTTTTAACAGAACTAGTACTATTAAATCAAAATAACTATGTGCAAAATGTTTGACAAAGGTCATCAATGTTTTCTCGACGTTTGCAACATACTCGTATTGACCGATAATATCAACTTTGGTGTTGTACAAACACGTTAGTTCTGCGATTTGTGATGGTCCTTAAATAATTTTGTTAGAAACCCACTATATGATCGTTTTCAAAAGTTTAATATATCAGAAATTATAATAAAATGTAGTTGTTGTGCAGATTACATCAAATATATCCTGTAAGAATTTAAAAAGATGTTTCCCTTTTGTGGCTTTTACATTATTTCAGGATAAAACTGTAGCGGATGTATTTATAGAAAATAAAATTACGCAGGTAATTGCGCTGAATGCGCCACGCGTAACAATGCATTTTTAATATCCACCGGGTGAACTCTTGCGTATTATCAATTATTTATTATTTTTAATGAGTTTTAAATTTCCCACGATATCGCTTTAATGAATTCGGTTGAACGGTTCGTATCGTCGTTGCGAATGGACTGGAGCAGTTTCGAAGATTACTTACGAGACAACGCCCAGGTGAATTCAATGCCAAACGCGCACTTGTAGATAAATAGGCTCTCACAAGATCCCATCGAACAAGACTTGCGAAAGAATCCGGACGCACCGGTTTATGGCAGTCGGTTGTTTTATTCCTCTCTTCGGTGAAAAGATGACGACGACGCCCTTTTGTTGTCACTCGCAGATCCGAGGGACGCGATGGAAAGGAATGTTAGGGTTCGAACCAGTACGTTACAGCTCAAGATTCCCGAAGACAAATTCACCTTAAAAATGTAAATATAACTATCACTCTCTAAATAAATCAGAGTATTAACCCTGATACTTTTTGGGAAAAATATAATATTAAACACAAAGAAGTGACTAAAAAAGAAAATTCCGAATTTTTGTAGATTGAAGTGCTTTCTAAATTTACAGAAATTTTGTTTATAACATCTGAAAAATGACCAAGGAGCAATGAATTAAAGAGTTTTATATTACCATTATTCTCTACACAGGAATAATGCATTCAGTAAACACAATATTAAACTCATTATCTACGATAGTCTTTATAAGCAGTAGTTCAACCTAAATGTTTTTTCTTTAATTGGAAATAATTCTCGTTGAGAGTTAAGAAATTTTTAGGACTTTAAATTTCGTCTCGAACTACCGTTTTTCGTGAAGTAACGACAGTCTGTTGCGACGCGTAACCATGTACTAATACTCGTAGATAGTATGCCAATACCTGCTGCTAGTCAAAATGTGAATCAAAATGCATACTGCTAGTACTGAAAGTAAAAATCTTAATAATATGCTATCATTGCTCGTAAGACTTCTACATGACAGCAAAATCCTCTCAAAATGCTTGAGAGAATGAACAAAGTTAAAAGTGAAATCACGATCTTTGATATGCAAACGAGACTGCGAAATTAGATTGTATCTGTACCACATGCATCAAAGCTGAATAGCTCAGAGTGGAAAGTAAAGCTCTTTCTCAGACTTTTTAAAACGAAGAAAAAAAGAATTGTAAGATGAAAAATGAGAATTAAATCTTATATTCTTTTTTATATATCGGAGCACGCTTGTCGAACATAGTTTTGCATATGTCGTTCTCACATACTGTATTTTATTGCATTGCTTTTGCACCTATTATTATTATTATTATTATTATTATTATTATTATTATTATTATTATTTCTTCTTTCTTTCCTCTTCCTCGCGAATGAGACCACGCTGAACAGAACACGAAAAAAGGGCAAAATACTAAGGAGCGTTTATTTTTGTGCCCAAATTTCCTTCGCTATTTTGTTGTTTCTTTTACGTGTTTCTGTATTATTTTATTGTGATTTATATTTATAATTTTGTTTCTTTGCTATAATTACCATTATTATTTGCTTTATTATTCATAATATTAATAATAATAATAATAATAATAATAATAATAATAATAGTTATAGCATACAAAGAAATTACATAGAAATAAAGCGTAAACATGGTGTCGTAGAATAATCTTATTCACTAGAAATTATTTCAGTCAGTTCCGTACATTTATTGATATCTTATTTTTAGTCTACTATGTATGTATTTTAGTGTAAGTAATTTAATTTCGGATGTTTTCGTGTTGATGCAATCTCTCGTCTTTTTACATAATGACTGGCGTGTAAATTAAATTAATTTAATATATTTTACCATGAGAGACAAAATTGTAAGGTTTTTGTAAAACCCTTTTAAATAAATATTCTGATATTTTTCAAGTAAAGATGACTTATTATATTGACTAACACATTGAATAGTAACAACTTAATTGTTTCACCTTATATTTTGTAGTAGGGGTCATTTTTATCCCCAAACGGCGATTATAGCATTAACTGGTACCGTCACTACCAACTTCTATAACGAATGAGTAAATTAACTCTCCTAATACCAACCTTTGTTTCTCCACCAGGAGTATCAGGGGAAAAAATGATATTTTACTCACGGAGTTAATTAATATAATCATTGTTGTTATTAATACGCTTTTGATACATTCATACAAAAGTCACATTGCTACATTTTGAAACAAATACTAGTTCATTAAAACAAAATTTTAATTTAAAAGTGAATAGATATTCTTTATAAGTGCAATGAAGTATCCAGTGGACAAAAATTCCCTCCAAGTAGAGAAAACATCAAAAAGAACAAATAATGGAGAAATGTTGTGAAATATCTTTGTTAATGCAGTTGGTGTAACTCTTCACAACAGCTTTAGTAGCATTGATCTGTGAAGTTATTTTAATTTCTACTAACGAAGAAATGAATTATTGTGGGAAAATTTGCCTCCTCCCTCCTTGTGCTACAAGGATTAAATTCGAAGTCAATGAAGTAAATCTAGTAATATCTTTGTAAATGTAGTTTGTGGAGTTCTCCAAAAAACAAACTTTAGTATCACTGTTCTGTGAAGTTATTTGAATTACTAATAATAAAAAATAATGATTATGGGAAAATGTGCCTTCTTCTCCTATGCTACCAGGGTTAAATTCTAGGAGAGCCGAGTCTTTGTCGCAATTTCGGGCGAAGCGAAGTGGCGGCGGCAATCTCGGGCGCGCGTTCTCCGCGTCCGCGCGGGAACTTCGCCCGCCGGCTGCTATCGCCTCATCTCAACGAGCCGCTGGGCGAAGCACGCGTCGCCATACGCGGCGACACGCAACGGCGGCGCGTGCGCGCGGCCACGCGGTCGCCTCGCGAAGTGTGTTGCCGATGTGTCAGATGCGTGCATTTCGTGTAAAAATCGACGTGCGTGCTCCTTGATGTTGAGCTGACACGAAAGTAGTGAAACCTGAAAAGACGTACACGGGAGGAGTTGGCGGTAGTCACGCTCCACTGTTCTTGAAAGGGAGATGCAAACCTTTGGAACTTAGTAAAAGCTTTTTGTGTCTTTCGATCCAAACTGTTTGCAACTTTAATATAATAGGAAGATATACATTACGTGGAATTTTTACATGAGGTTTAATATACCTTCCTAAAAATGTTTTATAACGTAACATACAAAATAATGTATTAACCACATAGTGAAACGTGTAAGTAAAATATTATTAATATATTATTATAAGTAGCTTATATCAAATTGTTCTGTTGAAACCATGGTTTCTTTCTCAGGTGCTTTTTAGTACTTATTAAACATTCCAATGCTAATTAATTTATAACAAACTACAAAGTTCGTGCATTTCTAATTTGCGTTTCTAATTCTGAATGAGACATAATTGTAAATTTTTGTAGTCATGCACTTTTATGTAAGACGACATAATTAATATAATTTACGCACTATAACAAAACTATTTTATTTTTTAATCTTTGAATAACGCGACACTTCAGTCACTTCAATTTCAGTCCTTGTTATACAATCTGAGTAGGGAGGTGAATATTTCTTAAGAAATGCAATTTTTCAAAGTCCTAATTGTGTACTTCTCTTCTCTGTTTCTGCGTAATACGACTTCACAATTCCTCAACTGTACAATCTCGATACTCAAAGAAATAATCTGGCCATCTGCATGTGGACGATGGTCTGAGGAAGAAAGAGGGCGCCAGAGAAGAGCCTGGGAAATGAATGCAAGATTGCAAGCAGACGCGCCCGTACACTGAGAAATGAAAGCGACTGCGCGATATAAAAAGAATGGACCCCGAGGAGAACACTTCGACGCGCGCGTTCCGTAACAAATGAACAGCGAGGCGCGCGCGGTTGTGGCAGGGTCGGCGGTGGTGGCGGCGGTGCAACGGAGGTCTGGGCTTCATTAGAGACAGCCTTCCTTCCTGCTCTTTCTCCGCGCTTCTTCCGCTGTGGCGCCGGCGAGTCCTGTGCATTCACTCGCGCTGCCTTGCAAACGTCTTGGCTACTTGCTTGCTTTTGCCCCCTCCGCAAACGGCTCGTGTTCTTGTTTGGTGCTGTTGTTCTCCGCGTCATCCCGCGATCTGACGTTCAGGGATACTGTTCGCCTTGCGTGGTAAAACTTTAAGTGGATGTAATGAGTTAGACGTACGCAAGCACAATTCAAATGTACTAATGTATTTATTCGGGAGAAATATCTGATTCTAGGGCATCGAGCAGACATGATGATGAGTTTTATGGAAAGAATCTTGGCGTTTTTCAAATTATTGTTAACCGCTTAATGAGTGAATTATTTAATTGACATTTATCGTCTTTAATTTATTGTATCTTCTCTGTCACCGTTCAGTTATCCACCCTTACCGGTTCTTACCTTTCATCTCCAAATTTTTGTCTCTCATCTCCCAATCAAAACCATTTTCGTTGCTGTGGTGTCGTCATCGCAACGTATCTCTTTTACCACCAAAACCCGTAGATCTCAACGAGACACAACCACCACTCCACTGCCACGATTACCAACAATTTTGTCACCCCTGCTACTACTTCCTCATACGTTCTATTATTAATACCGACTGTCACTATTCTTGTCATGTGTTATTATTATTTACAATATCACTAGTATTTCTAATCGCACTCCCACGACTCTACTACTTCCTAAAACTTGTACCATCATTACCACTGCCCCCACGTATTTCAACCAACAACATGAAGCCTTCTGAAGTCTGTCACACCCCATCCGTCCCTCCAATTTGTCCACTAAAACATGTATCGTTTCTAAAACTTCTACCTCCACTACCACCGTTACCACTGCCATTGCCTCCGCAGCTTTTTCGACCGCCGCCAAGAAGCCCAGTCGCCTTCTCTCGAGGCTGCACCCCGTCTAAGCCGCCTGAAACCGCGCGCGCCGCTTCTTGGTCTGTTCTCTGTCGGCGTCGAAGCCCCGTCTGCGTTGCGTGTCAACGTTTTTCCTTCCGACCCGCCTCCGTCACTGCCGCCGCCATCGCCGCCTTCTCTTTCGGCGGCGGATTGCCTCCGCGCAGGAAAAACCCCTTCAGGGGTGCCTTCGCCGTTCACTCCGCGCCGGCCCCCACCTAAAAACGTTAAGGTAACAAATTAGTGGATTCAGTTAAACTCTAACGTTCAACGTGCAATTTTAAGTCCATTACTTCAAAGGACCTCCAACTCGTTTAATAAAAGCACAATGTATGCGGGTTGTTAAAGGGGCGGGGCACTTGTTTAACTCTCGTCGTGTCTCCACAGGGCGAGTACCGCGATTTTAAACTTTCCGCCCCCGCCGCCACCCCCGCTCTCTCTTTGCCCGAGTAAAATACAAGTTAGCTATTATTCTACAGTTCCGCTCGTAATTTAATAACGTCGCTCGGATATGTCGGAGGGTTTACAGCCTCCCGCGTCGCCTCGTCGTTGGCGGAGGCGGCGTACGGCACGGCGGCGCCGCCGGCACAGACGGGCGCGTCGGCGTCGTTTCGGGTTCATTTGGCAATTTGGGCCGCGTGACGGCGCGTCGCCGGCGGCTGGATGGAGGGGGTGTGGGTGGGTGGCGGTGGAGAGGGCAGCTGGATAGCAGTGGAGGGCGGTGGAGACACGGCAGCGGGGACTCCGTTGGCGGGAGTGAGGAAGGCGATTGTGGTGGTGCTAGCGGCGACGAAGGCGACTGTCAAGAGTGTGAGGGTGGGGGCGGTTGTGGCTGGTCGGGGGATTGGAGCAGGCGGAAGCGGGGAGGGCGGTGGGTGGGGCCGCGGCGGCGCAGGGGCAGAGGACATCGGCGGGAGCGGGGTCGCCGGCAAAGGTCGATGGAGAGCGGGATTTTTGGAAGCGGGGAAACGGCGCGGGGGGGGGGGTGACGGCTGGGGGGGGGGGCTATTCTGGATGCGGTGACGATGAAAGCTGGAGGAGCGGGCGAGCGGCAGAGGCAGCAGCGAAGGTGACGGCGGGAGCGAGAACATCGGTGGGAGCGAGGCGGCGGCGGGGCGGAGTGGGTGGGGGCGGGGTGACGACGGGAGCGGGAGCGGGGTCGACGGGAGGGGCGACGGCGACTCTTGTTGCGGGAGGAGCAGAGGCGACGGCAGGAGGAGCGGGGGCGAGGGCGAGAGCGGCCGTGGTAACGCGGAAGGCCAAGGCCGCGGGGCCGAGGGGTGGGCGGGTGCCGCGGACGCAAACAAGAGATTTTCAAAGCGGCTCCGGGAGATGGCTTCATTACGGCGCTCGACAAAGCCCCCGGCCGCGCGGATCTTGTGCGCGGAGCCGCCTTCCGCCCCGGAAGACGCCGCGGCCGTCGTTGCGGCTAGGGACGGCGCGGCCGACCGGCGTCTGGAAGTGGAGCCACGAACTGCAAACTCAATATTGGTAATGACGGAAGTAGTGAAGATTTTTGCGCGGCAAGATAGAGGGGTTATGATGTGAGATTGTATATTCCGGTGACTGGTGGGGAAGGCGTTTAGGTTGACGTGACAAATATTAAATGTCTGTTTGCTGAAGTGTTTCAGTCATGTTTTTTGCGCATTTCGGATTGCACACAAAACATGGTTGTGTTAGTGCAATCAATGGACGTAGTGCTCGGAAATAGGATGAAATTAAAAACAGTGATTCCTTAGTGATAACTCCTGCATCTCTAAAACTGAATGGTACCATCAAACAACTGAAACGTAATGCATGAAAAGCAGCTTTGTAGCCCAAATTCTGAAAGAGGCAGTCGGAGAAACGAAGAGACTGGCCATTGCTAATTCTCATCAAGATCCCTCACTCGACTTTGCAGAGCTCTGCAAAGCGCGCGTGGAATGTGCCCTTGCAAAGGACTAAAAACCGTGACCTGTTTCCCGGGAATCCTTTGCTGCTTCAGAAGAGAAATACCTCAACCGAGTGGTTTTCTAAAATCGAAACTTCGTACCAGTGTTCTTTTTCCTCGGAATCTCATCCTTATTACACGTGTATGCGAGGAAGCATATTTTGATATCAAATTCTTTTGATTGAGTATCCGATTTGGTAAATAAATAAATTAAGTTAATTTCGATTCATAATTCTTCCCAAGAAAACAGCCTCCGTCGTCCATGTTCCCTCAGGTTTCTCTTAAAAATAATCCTGAAGATTGGATGGAATTGTGACGAACCTTGTGGACATTCCCTCTTTAAGCAGGATATTTTTAGCCATCGAGCTACAGTTTGAGTTTATATCTTTTAAAAGTTTGATGTCCTGCCCTTGGAATAGAGATTTAAGAGATGAGGCAATAAAACTGCATTAAATATTGAGATTTTTTTGTATTTATGAAATGTTTGTAAATAACTGGTTTTATTGTTATTTTTAGTAACAGGTAAAAAATTGTTTTGAATCAGATCAACAGAAAAAGCATTCACTGTAAAGAAATAGCTTTCTTGGGTTACTTTTTGTGTTTATATAACAGAATAAGAAACATCAAAAGAAGAAAAACAGATGGAATAAATTTAAACCAAGAGGAGAAAAATCGGGACGAGAGACCAAAAATCAGGAGAATCCGAAGAGAGAAGCAGAAGGGGTACAGACGAACAACGCAAAATAAGGGCAAAGAGAAAAGAAAAGTCAGAAGGGAACAAGCTGACAAGAGAAAGCAGAGAAAGTGCAGAGAAAATAAGAGAAAGAAGAGAATAAAGGCATGTGAAGGATGTGGAAATAAATGAAGGTGAATAAGAAAAATGAAAGAGTAAGAGGAGGATACATAGAGTAAGAGAACGTTAAAGAGAAAGTATAAAGTAGGAGAACGATAAAGAGAAAAGAAAAGGCAGGAGAATAAGGAAAAAAGTGTATAAGTATTGGGAAAAAAGTATCAGGGTAGAATCAGGAAAAAAGATAGTAGAAGTAGAAAAAGTAAGGGAAAGGGAAATGAAGGAGTAGGACAAGAATAATAATACAAGTAGGTGAGCGAGATCACAGGAAAAATAGAAGAAAAGTAGGAGTAGGTGAGTGAGAAAAGAAACCAGTAGTAGGAGAAGGAGCACATCAGCGTGGAGTAAACTCACGGGCAGTGCTTCGAGGTAAGCCGCCCCCGCTGGGCTGCGCTCTACCTGCGGCGCGGCGCGCGGGGCGCCGGCGGACGGGCGTGTGGGTGCAGGCTGCCAGCCGCGGCGTCGGCGCCAACCACTGGCTTTTGTCCGACTAATGAGTCCATACGGCGGAGGCGGCGGCGCGCGCGCCCGTTCTCAGCCGCATTCAGACAACGAGAACTGGCTATTGTAGCCGCCGTCGGGCTTATTGGGTGTATTGGGTAAACATGGTCTTTGAGGTTCATCTAAAGAATGTATTCTCTCATTGGAGGAGCAAAAGGCTCTCCGGCAGGGGAAACAATGGCTGCTGTTGATGGGCTGAAAGATTATTATGATTGTTCATTACTAACTTAATTCTCCAAACATTTCTCATGAGTCGTCTATAATTTCATTACGTTTTCTTCACATTTTGTAATCTCCCTTCTATGATTTTTGTTCTGTGTTTTTTTTTCTTGCCAAATCATTCAAGCTTTCTAATGCCTACAGTATTTTATCTTTTGAACCATTTCTAGTATTTAAAGTATTTAAATGAGACAGTATAAATAGTAGACGGTAAAAATATTTTATAAAGTAAATTTAACTATTTAATTTGTACATTAATTTCATTTGTATTTTAATTTGTAATAATGTACAAAATATGTACATTTTTCATAGCCTATTTGTTGTTTGCAGTACAACAAAAAATCACATAGATGCATTCAGTTATATAAAATGTGTATTTGTTTTATTAGTACAAAAGGTCTCGTGGGTCAGTTTACAATTATCTTACATCAGCTGCAAATTAGATAAGCAGATCTATCCGCGCGTACACTGTGGAACGAGTAGTTTTCTCCTGTGAGTCACTCTGTAAAATCGTGGGAATGACAAACAAACCATTTGCTGCGAGCGGAGGGAAGGTGGGCGATCGACGTATGTTTTATTATGTTACGTCACGTCTCAAAGACGAGTGAAGGGTCGGACCAGAAAACACGCAGATTACCGCCGCATTACTTTCGCATAAGTGGCGTGCTCCCTGGTCCGATGGAAAAATCAGAGTGTATCTAAGTGTACCAATATACCACAGAGTATACACCCACAGTGCTTGGCGTACGGCAAAGTTCATTGACGGAGAGAACTGGACCGTCCCGCCATTTCTTGAAGCAAGTTCGCTTAATTTTTTGATCCACCATCGTTTGAAGACACAAGCACTCACTGATATTTTTCTACATCATTCTACCAGCACTACTAAACTAGACTCGGGGCCATACGTAAAATATGAAGTATTTTAAAAATATATTCTTAATATTATTTAATAAATTCAAACATATTTTTGAAACATATGTATGATTGTTTTACAATAATTTTAATAATGTTTACGGTTAGGACAAGCCTCTGGGTGATGTCTCTCTGCAACAGTCCACGAACGCAATAAATGAAAAGAGCCTGTCCTCGAAATAAACTTGACGAGACTGTTTGCGAATCTGAAGTTCTAAGAGTGCAGATGCCACCGACAGCGACGAAAAAGTTCTGTGTGGTCCGCAGGAGTCGCGAGGCTGAGGGCCCTGCGAACGCTGGCGCTGCGCCGCTGACGTGTGTCTCATCCGCTCGGAAACGACGCATCGCGCGGGCTCTTAGGCCTCCTCCGGGGCAGCCGCCGCGAGCGCCTTCCAAACGAGCCGCGCGCCCTCGAGAGATGAGTGAGGCGTGGAAGCGTGGGGGGGGGGCGGAGTTGTGCTGCGCCCTGCCACAGGAAGCAGAAGATCTCTGCTGTCGCCCCACACCGCTCCCGCTTCCATCTCGTCGCTCTCGCCTTTCTTCCGTCTGCTCCCCGAGTACTCGCCCCCGACTGTTCGACCCGACGCCGCCCCGACGCCGCCCCGCCCCCTCCGATTCCATTTCCACTCTTCCACATCTGCTTTGGCTGTTACTGTCGCATTTGCCTTCACATCCACCTCCATCCCCGCCGCCGCACCCACCTTCCAGTGTACCTCTTCTATCCCCTCCGTCCATTTCGCCTCTTTCTCCGTCGATTACCTCCTCCTCTTCTTCCGCCTCTGCTTCTACCTCGACCTCCGCCGCTGCCACCACCCCTTCCTCTACCGCTGCATCCGTCACAACTTCTCCCACTGATACTGCCGTATTTGTTTCCACCATTGCCTCCACATCCGCCTTCATTTCTGCCTCTGCATTAATTTTAGTTCCTTTCCCTGCTTCTGACTTTGTCTCCACCTCCACCTCTGCCCCTACCTCTCTCTACCTTCTACTTCTTCTCCACTGCCTCTCTGTCCCTTCGTCTCTACCTCCATTTCAACCTCCCTCTGAATGTCCCATCTACTTACTTCTGCCGCTTAATCCACCCTTGCCCCCGCCTCGGCCTTTGCCTCCGCCTTTCCTTTCATGTGTACTGTCGTCTCTGCGCTCGCCTTCGTCTTGGTCTCCGCCGTCGTCCCCACCTCCCCTTCCGTCGCCACCTGCGTCTTCGCCTCCGCCCCTGCTGCAGCCGCCGACAGACGTCTTCTTACACGTCTTTGTAAGGCTAAATTTACTCGCGCCGCGTAAAAATAGGCCCGTTGGTCGCGCGACTCGGGCTGTTGACCCCCCGCCGGCGTCTTCCGAGGGCGCGCGGCGCGCGGAGGAGCCGGCGAAGGGGGTGGGGCGCGGGCCGGGGCGCCGCGCCACGAAACTCAAAATTACTTTCAGACAAGGCATGCCTCCGGCGTAGGAATCGCCGATGCGTTTTCTGTACGACGAAATTGATGACAATTTTTCACCATTATTATCTTCTGTATTGGTTCTTGTAGTTAATTCCAATGTGATAATCTGAAATTCGGTAATATTCTGTGCTGATTCCATGCTAATGCAAATAAATGTCTCATTAGTAGGAGTAAGCTCCTTTGCTGGAAGACTGAGATTCAGACTCATTAAGCCATTAGCACGATTTATACAGACGTCTATGAAAATATAGTCTGGATTACTCCATGAAAATGAGTTTTTTAAATTTATTTTGTTTCATTCTAGCAACCTTTGTTCATTTTTACGTGTAAACTTACCAGTTTATTTCCAAATATGTCATTAAAATGACTTCATAAAAGTATTTCGGATTAAATGTATAAAACATTTCCAAAATTATCCTGATATATTTTTATTTCTAATTTTTGTCACAAAAGTTTCTTTTTAAGTTTGGTGCCACAATATTACAAATACAAGGGCGAGAATCTTTACATTTGTATCTCACGTGATAGCTAATATTACGTATCATTATCGTGACTCTTTCGTTTAAATTTAGAAGTCACACAAGATCAAAGGTATCATTCCTCAATTTGCAGCGTCCAGTACATCGTAGGCATTTTGCTTTAAAATTGTGAACTACTGTTTGTTATATTTTATTTCTGGGGTGGAAGTCATCGTGGATTGATTCTGTTTAGGATGTCTGCAGACACAATATTTTTAAACCAAGTCTCCTTTTAGATCCGTGTTCTCATGAATTTGTTTCTGTTACATAATCACAGATATTTTAACTCCCACGAGGAAAGGCGGAAGTGAAATTCAACTACATTTATATATATATGCGGACGCAGCCAGTTGCATAAGAATGCGACGGCAGCTGCGCTGGGAGTTCGAGCGGGGCCTTAGCTGCGCCGGGCTCGGATGCTCTTTCCCAGCGGGCGTCGTTGCGGCATGTGCTACGGTGCGGCGCCTGCCGCCTTTGTTGCCTCGGCACAGTAAACGGCGGCGTTCGCTTTCCCATTGAACGGGAGCCGCTGCGATCTCCGCCGCAACCACCGCTCCCACCACTTCACCCCGCCCGGCCTGGCCCGCCCCGCCCCGCCCCGCCCCTACCCGCCCCTACCCGCCCCTACCCGCCCCTACCCGCCCCGACCCGCTCCGCCCCGCCCCGCCCCGCCCCGCCCCGCCCCGACCCGTCCCGACTCGTCCCGCCCCGCCCCGCCCCGTCCCGACTCGTCCCCCCCCGCCCCGCCCCGCCCCGACACGACCCGCCACGCCCCGCCCCGCCCCGACCCGACACACCCCGCCCCGACACACCCCGCCGCGCCCCGCCCCAGCTCGCCCGTACCCACCCGAGCCCCACTTCCCTATCTCCCCGTCGCCCCAGCCAATGGTTCCCACTTCCCATCTCATTCTATCATTTCCGCCGCCCCCGTCTTCTCACCCGTCCCCACCGCCCACACCTACCCGACGTCCTCACCCCACCCCTCACCGTCGCCACTTTCCCACCGTCCCTAAGAACCCTATTAACCCACCGCCCTCGTCTTCTCTACCTTCCCCTCTGCCCACATCGCCATCACCATCGCCTCCACGCCCCCCCCACCCCGATCCCACCGCCCTCAACTCCCTCGCACCCTTCACAGCCCTGACAATCGCCAGAGCCTCCCCAGCCCCCGTCCTCACCGCCATCTTCGCCCTCACTGGTCTCACCACACTCACCGCCCTCACCGCCTTCCCCGTCCTCACCGCCGCCACTACCCAAACGCTCCATCGAATCCTATCGACTGCACCGTCCCCACCGCTCTCATCGCCCCCACCGTCTCTACCGGCCGCCGCCGTCATTGCCTCGCCCCCACCGCCGCCGCCGCATATTGCGTGTAATACATTAAAGCGCCTTTGTTTTCTTAATGAGGTCGCGCGCCCGCGCAAGGGCCCTCCGGGAGCTGGTGGTTGGGAAGGGGGGGGGGGGAGAGGCGCGAGGAGATGCCCATATGGAGAGACAGTGCACACAGTGTGCTCCCGACTTCGGGGTACGCGATTGGTTTTCCGAGCGGACGGTACCTTTGGAACGATTGATGCTTCTACCGGCGGAGGTTTTCCGATTGATGCAATGGCTGGGACTTTCGAATCAGTGATTTTAGTTTGTTTTTTTTGTGTAGAAGACATTCTTCATTCATTACGGAATGAGAAATAAACAGGTTATGTGGAACAAAAATAAATATGGTGTGTCTCTACACACACAAAATATCGGTATGTTATTCTGACGTAAACATGTCAGAGGTTTGCTACAAAACGCTAAATGCTCATGTTGTAACAGCACCCTTGTCTAATTAGAGGCGAGATTATTTTCATGTTACGTTTATTGTTCGCGGGTGGGTAGCTACTTTGAGAAGTCGCCTATGAAAATTGATATGTGACGAATATTTAAAAAAGTGTATAGAAGAACGTTAATTTTGTCTGATATTTATTCGGGTTTTAAATATGCATAGTGTTAGAGCGTTTACAATAAAACAATTGAGCCAGAGGTCCTAACGTTTGGCTAATCATGTTATCTCTGTAACGAGTATATTAGAGAACTCGGATAGATATGGATGCAACAAAATACTGACAACTGGAAATCTTTCTTTGAGGAAAGCTATGAAGTTATTCAAAGAATTTTGAGATTGCTTAGCATGCAGTTGTTTTTGCGAAGCATGCGAAAAGTAATAGTATTGCTGGAAGTAAACGTTTCATTTTGCAATACTTAACATTTTTATCTTATTTTTGTTTAAATTGTACGTTTATTTTTTGTACTTTAAAACTACAATGAATGAATGAGTGAAATGAACACATTAATGTTACAAAGGATATATCAAATTGATTAGTTATAAAATAATTGAAACCTGACTTCGTATAGATTCAAGTGGCCTCTAGCGCACAATGAGAGAGTATAAAAGAAAGACACTATTACTCCGTTTTAACCTTAGTATCTGTGCTGATTTGTGAAACTATTCTAAGTCCTGTAGTAGAGAAGGTAGTAAGGGCTTGTATACGAAATGAAGTGTTATCGAGCCCAATATTAAACATTAGCATTTAATGTTGCAAGTAAATGACCCTAACGTTCGGAAGTCTATAGAATAAATAATTAAGATCTCCCGTGTTTGCCATGCTCTAGCGTGTCCCCGTTGACGCCTTTACGGCATATTATGCTATCAGTATAGAGCATTCCATTATTTTTGCAAAAATAAAAGAGTTACTACCATCAGGCAATTTACGCTTCTAGTAGTAAAAACAGTCTGCGAGACGACAGGTGCCGCAACTGTCTGCACCATGGAGACGGCTTTATTATTATTATCATGACCATTATCATTATTATTGCTACTATTATTCCTCTACATAACGGCTAAAGATATTATGAGTCGGCTAAATATAAAATCTACTCCATGGTTGGATTATTGGCTATACAGCAGTATAGCTCTGAAGTAGTACAGCTCTGAAGAAGGCCACAACACGATGGCAGAAACGTCAGCTCAATCGACTGAGACGCGGCTCTCCCCGGACAGCCAAGTATCGAATGACTCCGGCCACGGAAGCCTACGAATACTCCGGGGCTGCAACCAGCTACCTAAGGAGCAGCCTCTACAATACTTTGCGCCAAATGTGGGCTGTTCCAAATAAAGCAATTTCTTGCACTTCCCAATCTTTTGAATGGCACGGGAGTTTAACATTATTATTATTATTATTATTATTATTATTATTATTATTATTATTATTTTTCGTTAATCGGCCAACTAGGACCCCGCATGCAAGCATCCTGCCTTTACCGTGGCTCAGTTTTTAATTATTATCACGGTGGCAGGTGCTTGCGACTTTTTGGGGGGACCAGCATTTTAGCTGGATCCGATTTTTATTCCCCACGTTTGTTAGCCCTGGGGGTATGGAAGATGAAATGATGATATGATGATAATGGGGATGAAAGGACAACACATACAGACATACACAAATACACCCATGCCCGAGGCGGGACTCGAATCCGCGATCTTCTGGTCCGAAACCACTCTGGCACTACTGCCTTAGCGATCTCGGCCATCTGATCGGCATAATTATTATTATTATTATTATTATTATTATTATTATTATTATTATTATTATTGTTATTGTTATTGTTGTTGTTGTTAATGTTATTATCCCCTCGCCCCGTGCGTGGCCAGGCCCACTGTGCGTCGTGTATGGAGGGCCGCGCTGGGCGCCTGGCAGCGCCCCGTGGCTCCGAGCACTCAGCAGCCGCTCCAAGCGCAAAACGCGCAATTTAGCCGCCCTCCCGACACACGTTGCCCCGCGGCCCCTCGCCCGGCGGCCACAGCCTGCGCCCGCTGCCCTCTTGGCTCCTGCCGTGTCCCAGTGCTGCACCGACACTGCCTTTTTGCTTTCTGGCTGCGCTTTTCTCATCCTTGCAGCCCCTCTCTTTCTTGTTTTTATGCTGCTGGCACCAACTCACCGCTGTTGTGGCTACCAACTTCCATCACCCTATATCCTCTCTTCATTCAACTTTCGCCGCCTCTTCGCACTTATGTTGCAGACTTTTCACGATGAAAATTGCGCAGCAGTCCCTACTTTTTTGCCTTAATTCACTCTCGCCAACTCATCGGTTTTCCTACCCATACCTTGCTACCATGTCCTACTACCAACTTCTGCCTTGCTACACTATTCCAGCGTGCTGTCTCCTCTTATTCCACTATAACAATCTCCTATGCTTCACGTTTTCTCTTCTCCCTTCCTGCTTTTCATCCCACTATGAAGATCATTCCCTTGTGCTACCCACTCATTGTTCCGTTTCCTTTCCTTCTCTTTTAATCACTGCCACATTCACCTAATCTTTTCGCCTTCAACCGGCCCTCTTGACTTACCTTCTTACCTTACTTACTCCACATCATTTATTCACTCTCAAATCTCGTCATCACATCCACAGTTTTCATCATTTTTTCTGCCTCGCTGCTACACGACCGCTAACGAAATGTCTGAGTGTGTTTCACCTATGCTGAATAACTTCCGTATGATCTACAACTCACATGCGCTTCACTGTTCTCTTCGCCCTTTTAAATCCTCCGATTTTAATACGCTCTTGTAACCAATTTCTTACACCCTCCCTGTATCCCCTGCGCATTTACCATAACCTCCACCTATGACCTCCACATTTGCCTCCGCTTCGCTTGATCCAGCGCGCAGACGTTGATACCGCGGCACCTGCCACCACCGCCACCCGAGCCATTTCTCATCTCCTCTGCCGCATGAGCCTTCGGCCGCTCCTCGGCTCTTCACCCCGGCCCTCGACCAGCTGCCGCTGATCCCCACATCTCCATCAGCGTCGCCGTTTCTCTCTTCCCTCCCATCGTCTTGGCATCAAGCGAACAACTAGAACCCCGCCGCCTCCGCATCCCCCTCCGGGGTCGCGCTCGCGGCACGGCAGGTTCTTGCAGTGCCACTTGCTTCTTGCGGCTCGGCGGCCGAGCTCGCAGTTCGTACCTCGTTACGCGTCTGTCGTCCTCTTGCCTCTGCGGCAGCCGGTGGCGCGGGGGGGGGGGGGGAGGCAAGATAGCTCTGCTTATTGCGGTTGGCGAGTTTTTTTTATCGGCTGATGAAATCGCTTGTGAGAGTTCGCTTTCGCGTGGTCGTTTTGTCCGCCGCATGGCAAACTTCGCGTCTGGCCGCGTGTTTGGAGATGCAAATCTGTTTTTCGAGTGTTGGAGATGCGTGAGATTTATTTTGTCGTTAGGGATCGATGTTATCACTTCATCGGTTATCTTTTTTTTTCTGAAGGAGGCTATTCTCTTTTTCTTTTCCGGTGATGCGATTTAATCGTACTGTCACGTCCACGTTTTGACTTTTCAATTATTTTTAGCGTCTATCTGTATTCCGTTGATGTGATATTGAAATGTGTTGATTTAGTATTATGAAAGGATTAGTTTTTAATTTTTTCTCTAAATATTTGAAGCTCTTACGCCCTAAGACATTGACTTTCAATGTCATATTTTTATTGTGCGGAGACAAACAGGGAACATTATTCACTTTCTCCTTCATTTTTACACGAATTAACAAATTACATGAAGAAATATGTAAATTAACTGTTAGAAAAAATATGGTTTATAGGTTTTATTTTTCTCTAAAATGTGGATTATTTCTTATAGTTTAACATGAATTTATGCAGCTTGATATGAGTTTACGTTTTTAAAGCATGCAAAAAAGCTTAATATGAGTGGACTCAAATATCGTAATGCAATAATCCTTATAAACTTCTCATCTTAATGTTTGTTCTCCAATGTTTGAACCTTTTTGGCGATTCTTGTGGCATGAAGCAATTGTCTATTGGAACTGAACGATTCTCAGTTCACATTTCAATGCCACTATTCCTACATTTTAAAACAAGGACACTTTCTAGAGAGACGCATGACTTTTGTCTTACATGTAGGGTCACACAAATATCACCGCACTCCTGTACTGCGTGAGAATTCACTTCCGACTACCTTGTCGTTCATGGATGTCTCTTGTGACCCGCATTCACAGAAGTGTTGTCCATATTTGATGTGAGACTGTGCCAACAACATCACGCGCCTTTATGCACATTTTCTTCTCCATGCACTCAACGAATGCTGAGGCGCATTGTGAGGGACGTCGGCGAAATGCTTAATGGGAAACGCGTCGGCGTGTGAAAGTGGATTTCGCAGTACTTTGCGCGCAGCGGCGCGCGAGGCGAACGATGATGCATCTCGAGGGAGACTGTCGCGGGGCGCCCCAGAGGCGGCTGCGAGACGGCCCAGGCCGCGGCGGCGCACGGGGCCCAGCCGGACCTCTCCCACGCCCTCTCTTCTGGGAAACTCTTCTCTCCCTTCGCCTCTCCCTCCTCCACTTCTCCCATCGCCATTCTCCTACTCTTCCACCTCTCCTTCCCTCTCCCATCATCTCGCCTCTTCCCCTCCCTTCGCCGGCACTTCTTCCCCATCCTTCCCTCTCCTCCGGTCCTGCCCTTCTCTCCTCCATTCTCCCATCCCCCATACTTCTCTCCCGTTGTTTCCTCTCGTACCATTCTCTTCGCTGCCCCTTGCCTCCTTCCCCTCTCCTCCCCTTTCTCCCCGCCCCTACCTCCTACACTTCTGTTCGCAAACTACTGTTCACGTGGAACGCCCCACAAATTGTTCTCTTTATCTCTCCGAGTTTGCTTTCCGCGCATTTGCTTTGACAGGCGAGATATATTTGCTTTTTCAATTTTGGGTTGATTCTCCACTTTAATGCCTGCGGTAAGTCGTCTTTTTGAGTTTAGTGGTCGTTTTTGCGTTTTCTGCTTTTACTTTCCGTGTTCCTCCCTTTCTTGTTACAATGGGAGTAATGTGTTTTCCATTTCATTTCTGGGAGTTCATGTCCGCATACAGTATACGTTTGGGCACTCCAATCTTGGTTGTTGTACGATGAAAAATTATGAGTTCAGAAAACATTACAGTCACAGACGTTTGTCGTTCTTATTGTTTGTATTTTTTCTATTTTGTATTCTTTTATGTGACGATTTTAAATTCTTCACGTGTCCGATATATCATTTTGTTTTATATAATTTTGTTTTTTAAAATAAATTATTCTTTTCATTTCTGTCAATTATATTCTTGATTACATATTTCTTTTTCCATCTATTATTTCAGAATATTTTTCTAATTACCTCATGACCTATGTATCTTCTCTTTTCTGTTACTTTATTTGTCATATTTCCGTTTCCAGGCCCCTTTTGATAATTCTGATGTGATTTTCTTGGAGGAGTTGCTTGCATCGCATTCCTGGTTGTTCTTCGTCATCACCCGCGCCCGACCGCCCCCGCCGCCGGAGGCTGGCCCCTCCCCCCCGCGCGCCATCAGTATTCCGGCGGCGCGGCCGAGAAATGTGACAGCTGCTTTGAGGCGACGCGCCGCCCCCCGCGCGGCTCCCGAGCTCCCCGCGCCGTCGCCCCCTGGCCGAGCCCCCAACACACACACTGCCGAAATCACCGGCGGTATCGCCCCCACCCGCACCGAGGCGACCACCACCACCACCACCACCAATACGACGGCCAAACCTAACACCACATCACCATTACTAGGTCAATCCTCACAAACACCACCACATTCCAGCACCACTACCTCAGTAGCACCACCACCTCCCCTCCACCACCACCACCACCACCACCACAATAAGACTGCCAAACCTAACACATCACCATTACTAGGTCAATCCTCACAAACACCACCACATTCCCAGCAGCACTACCTCAGTAGCACCACCACCTCCCCTCCACCACCACCACCACCACCACCACCAATAAGACTGCCAAACCTAACACATCACCATTACTAGGTCAATCCTTACAAACACTACCACATTCCCTGCACCACTACCTCAGTAGCACTACCACCTCCCCCTCCACCACCACTACCACCACCAATAAGACTGCCAAACCTAACACATCACCATTACTAGGTCAATCCTTACAAACACCACCACATTCCAGCACCACTACCTCAGTAGCACCACCCACCTCCCCTCCACCACCACCACCACCACCACCATCACCACCACCACCAATAAGACTGCAAACCTAACACATCACCATTACTAGGTCAATCCTTACAAACACCACCACATTCCCTGCACCACTACCTCAGTAGCACCACCACCCTCCCCGCCACCACTAATTCCTCAGTACCATCCCCACCACCTCACCAGCACCGCCACCTCATCATCGCCACCTCCTCGCCAGCAACACCATCTCACCAGCCCACCAGCACCACCGCCTCATCAGCACCGCCGCCTCACCATCATCTCTCACTTGCATCACCAGACCATCATCTTCTCCACCTCACCAAAAAGCACTACCACAAGCAGCATTAACACCAAAACACATCCAGAATCACTCTCATCATCTCAATTTCCGCCGACGTCGCTGTTGCCAACGCCTCTTTCAGCGTCCCCAACGCTTCAGCCGCCTTCCCTTCAGACGCCGCCCCCCCACCACCACCACCGCCACCGCCGTTGTCTTTAAAAATAACGTGGCGGCGCAGCGGAAGTGGAAGCGGCGGCGGCGGCGGCGCAGGCAGACGCGCGTGTGCAGCGGTGGGCGCAGCGCGCGTGTTGACGCCTGGGAGTCAGGCTCCATTAAAGCGCCGAAAGGGAATTGTTTCAAGAAGGATGGGATCACTAGCGCCCCCCAGGTGCTGCTCTTCGCCGTCGGCACTTTGCGCGGAGAATCTCGAGCCAAATCGACTCGAGGGCCGTTGATTGTAAGGGCGTGTGGGGTGCATAGAGTTTGAAATTGCTGTCACATTTATGTTGTATTCTTTATACAGTAATTCTTCTGAAGTCCGATTAAACTTTCGTGGGACTTGGTGATGTAGGAAAATGGGTGATATTACCTCATCGGGATATTCAATTGCAAAAAATTTTATTTGACAATTGAAATATTGAAAAGAAGTATATGAATTTTTAATTTGAATTTTAGTACCCTTCTTCTAACTCACCAAGTGCCATACAATTTTAATCGTATAAGAAACTGGTTGGATTGTCGTTTTTAACTTGTGAATACAGGAATAGAAGAAAGAAGAGAACAAACGCATCTACAGTTGAGCGAATGAAGTTTATTTAATGAAAATTCTTCCACAAGATTCTAAAATGCTCCATTTTATTGAATCGCAAATTACCAAGAACGTTGCGCGAAAATTAAAAAAACTATATTGTATTAGTGAATTGTAATCAAACTGAGGGTAACGCATTGAAATAAGATTGCAAATAATCAGCGCAAAATATTTTTTTCAAATGCATGATTCCATATTAAGGACTCATGAAATGAAAATGCGTGTTTGTGACATGAAAGATACGGAATTTTTGTTTTATCCCGTGTCAGGCAGAAAATGAAGAATCGGACCGTGAAACGCATTTAATGACACACATCTCACAGGACGATTGTGGATTCTGCGAACATTTTTCTTTTATTTTATTTTGTTTGTTCTAATACGTGGACCTGAAGTGTAATTCTCTCTAATTTCGAATCATGTAAATTTACTTTTATTCCTAATTCATGTGAATCCGTGATATTTCTTTTCTTTTCTCGCACTTCGCTGTGCGTGTACATGAAATAAAGCTAAATTATAGCCATCCAAATATATAAGCAGACCTATTTATGTTGCAAATGTTCATTTTGCAGCTTCATTTCAGAGTGGCAGAAATTTACTGATAATTTGCAGTTTCTTTAACGTGTATACACACCAGCTCGTGGTATTGTCTTCTGCAGAAGCCCATTTTGCCGGGTCGGGAAACTTAATGTATCCGATGAACAACGCAGCTACCACACATTCCGTTTCAGCGCCGACGCGGCTGAGAGGGAATATGTAAACCAAGTCGAAATCTCGGCGCGGCATCTGGCGGTTCCGCGGCCCTAAAGAGCGAGCGCCTGAGAAGCAGCTGCTCCGCCAGCGAGCGGCCGTGCTGAGAATGCTGAGCTCTTAACAGCCACGTTGCGCCGCCTGTCGCTATGGCCCACGCTCAGCGGCATCAGTATTCCGGCATGGATTCGAGGTACTGCTGATGATTGGGCCACGGGGGGGAACTAGAGGGGAAGACGCTGCTGTAACGGGACGCGAGGTTCTGTGGAATTAGATTATTAGATTTATTAATAATTCTGCAATTAAGTGTGAGAACTTGGTGGCAGAATACACTAACTTAACATTACAGAACTTAACAACTATACAAACTCTACAAACGTTACAAATCTCATGAACATTTCACAGTGCAATCTTTCATAGAACTCCACTTCACCAAACTTCACTTCACCACACTTCACCGCACTGCGATACAGCGAGCTGTAATGTCTTTCTTACTCACTCGTTTCTCTCAGTTGTACAACGTCACTGCACTTCACGCCACTGCACTGCACATAATAATAGTAATAATAATAATAATAATAATAATAATGCTAATAATAATAATAATGCTAATAATAAAAAATAATAATAATACTAATAATAATAATGTCACCATTCGCACCCTTGTTACAAAAGTGGCGTAACTAAAAAATCCTCATGTTTGACTTGTTACTATGACACAGTTGCAGAAACGATACTTGGCTAGTCGGCAAACGTATTGTTCTATAAATTCATAACTGCTTGTTGTGGTTGTGGGCGGTTGTGTGGTCACCAGTAGCGGGCAGCTATGTGAGTGATCAAGACACTAAACGTGAGGTCAGTAACAGTGGAACGAAAGTCAGTTCTTCGGTATTAATGCTAGAAATAACAAAGATAATATTTCGTCCTGGTTTTATATCCGTTCTCATAAGTAGAGATACGTTTGTGTGTCTTAGTAATGTTTCATTATTGCCACAAACGTTTTTCGAGATTTACAGAAAACCTGACATTTTGAGTTGTCTACTAATGTACCATGTGTGCGAATTATGAACAATATTCCTTCCTTCATTTTGTCACATCTGAAGGTAATACGGGAATAATGATGATATAATAATAATAGTCATAATGATGTAACTTATTAAGTAGTGATTGAAAAGCACGACCACCCTTGGACCAAAAAGCTAAATAGGTATACGTGAATACAATGAAACTAGACTACTCCTAATCTTGAAAATACGATTGATGAATAGGATTCCTGATATTTCTGAAATATTTTTAAGAAAAATTGCACTATTATAAGGAAGTCTGCTGGTAGGAAAATAATTACAAAATACGAAAAAAGGCCTTCCGATCAATCGAAACGAAAATAACTGTTTTGGGAGTTCACTGAACGGTTACGAAATACTATGACGAAGCTTGTATCTTTCGAACGGAATTCTAGGCATATGAAACCGTCCTTGAGAATGAACAATACTGTTTTGGATCAACACTTATATCATTTATAGAATATTTAAGATAAAAATTGAATTTTTTTCACAGAAGTCCTGTGTTTTATCTATTAGCAAAGCAGACATTTTCCCGCTAATGAAGATTCGTGTCGACATATATACGCAAGTACTCAAAATTCTCATCTGCAAAGGAATATTCATGGTGGGGAATATGCATAGTGTATTATACAATGTACACTGTGCATGTCATGTGTTCGTAATGTTCGTGACAGGACGTTTGCATCAATGCATGCTGTATGAGCTGAGGGGGAGAGTTCCTCTCAGACGAAATTGCACAAGAGATAAGAGAACATGATTCAAACATTATTTAAATGAAATAATTTGAGGAATTAAAACAATTTCTAATCAACGTAATATAATCCGACGCATGAGAATCTACCACTATTAAAGACATCTTTTTTATGCTTTAGAAAAGAGAAATAATGTCCCTGGAACGTTTGTATCTAATGTAAAATATAGGCATAAAGAATATTAAGATGTACCTACGTTTTTGTGGGCAGATTCAACTGAATCTTAGGTCTCTCTGGGAGGCGTTGCGTCATAGATATGGTTGAGTTGGTATTCCTTGGGCACAACTGCCCGACCACCAAGATTCTCGATAAACAATATTTATTTTGATATTACTTTGAATATTATATTTTAAATATTTGCTGTTATGCTATCTCACATGTAATTAGTCAAGGAAAGAAGACTATTTTGTACAATTTTTAAGGAATTATCGACACACAACCCCGTAAGAGGACTACTGCTGGATATGGAATTATCCTCCAGACATGCATCAAACAGATTTAAGTTGAAAATGCAGTAATTCGCAGGCACACAGACGCTAAGCTCCATTGATTGATTGATTGATTACTAGGGAGCGTCAACTGCTAAGGTCCCGTAAGTGTAGCTCATGATTTTTGTTCGTGATGTGGCAGAGATCTGGCGCCGCTGGATGGAAACATCCGGCTAGCGTGGTTTTCCTTAACTAGGTATCTCCCAGCAGCGGGGCACCGTCCCAGCTGGGAAAAGTTCTAAGGTCCCGACCGGTCACCCATGTGTGCTAGTGTAGTGCATGTATGTGTCTGTGTGATGATGTTAGGAGGAGAATGGGGAAGGAAAACTCGCGCGCAGTCCGTGGCCCGTTTGTTAGGCACTTTGTATGCACTTTGTACAGTCCCGGCATTCACCTGGTATTGATGAAAAACACGGAAAACTAACTATCAGAGCAGCCGGTCGCTAGAATTCTTCTCCAGACAGCGACAAAACCCGACTCGGCAATCTAGTGTCGAAATCTTGCTACCGATGGGATTCGAACCTAGGACCTTCTGGTCAGAGGCACTGCAATGACATCAGTTGATGCCCTGGGTTACCTCTTCTCGTGCTACACTGCATTATCCGGTAGCATTGCGCATAACTCGAGATACATTCTAGGCTCTTGAAATCAGGGTTAGAGACACACGTTGGCGAAATGATCAAGTCGAGTCCTTCTTAGACATTATTTTAATTTTTTGGCAGGGCATGTTCACGACAAGAGTGTTTAGAAAAGCTGGATGTTGATTTCCACAGACATTTTACTTAAAAAAAAATTAACCACGTGTTATTTTGGGGCATTCTTCTACTTTTTTTTTGAGGTTTGGCTTTTGAGAGTACTTTGGCTATTAAAATTTTATTCTGGCTATACAAATTTTCCAGTTTCATCTGCCAGGAGAGCCACTGTCCTGGAACATTCGAGGAATGCAAGAGAAGTTGGCAATTGAAACAATTTGGAAATTAACTTTTGTTTATAACTTGAATAAATTTACAAAAATTCAAAAAAATAATGTTTATTATTAGAAACTCTCGAATCCAGTTAAAACATTACTTTATTTTCCATGAACTCTGTGTAATTATCAAATGTGGTTCATCCAAAGATTCCGGCGTCTATTCTGCCCTGTAACTGCCTTCCCGTCGCTAAGTTTTGCCGCACCGTGGTAATATGCGGCTTCGCCGAGAGCCGGCACTTCTTCCCGGCGTTTGCCGTGCAACTCAAACGTTTGCGAGTGAATAACTGCCACTCCTCCCGCCGCCCCGTGGAGGAAGAAAGAGAGGGGCTAAGAGAGAGAGAGAGAGAGAGAGAGAGAGAGAGAGAGAGAGAGAGAGGTAGAGAGAGAGAGAGTTATATAGGTTATGAGATAAAGAGAAAGAGAATGATAGAGGAAGAGAGAGGGGGGTCAGAGAGAGAAGAGAAATTAGGTAAATGGATAGAATTTCCATATTAGGGAAGCGCTGTTCCATATTAAACGAGGGAAATAAACAAAAGCGCGCAACCGCCGCCGCCCCTAAATTGAGCCTACGTTCTCCCCGGACTGACCGTCTGCGGAATTTCGCTTTAATTACCAGCGCGTTTTATAACCGTTTCCGTCGTGACGTGCGTTGACCGTTGTTATGACGTTCAACTCGTCCGCGTGGGATGTACGTCAAGCCGTCCGCACCCTCGCCGGAGCGTCCTGGGATCCGCCCACGCGCGATTTCTGGGACGTTTCATTTTAAATGAGGGGGGGGGGAGCTTTTGGGTGCTTCTGACTGCGAATATTCCGCGCGTTGCGAGGGACGCGAACGGCTTGTAATAAATGACACGCGTGTTGAAACAAAAAACGCAGCGACTGGCGGAAGGTAATGAGCTGAAAAAGTGTGTAAAGTTCATTGTTGTTGACAATGTCTGTTAAACAGCACAGTGTGCAGTTGTGGAAATGAGGAATTTTGAGTTTGTTTTATATGTTAATGAGAGGTAAATTTTGTGAAAAATATACTCCACTTTTGAAAAAATTCCGGACTGTGTTATTAAGTTCGGAAATTAGCCCATGTAACCTTATTAACATTATTTTGGTTCAACTTTTCGTTTATGTATATTAAAGTTACTCTCTTGCTTGAGAAAAAACAGCCTTTGAAGTATCAATTCCAGAGTACATGCGCTCATTTACAGTATCACAGTATGCTATGTCCATATTTAAAAACATTAATTCGAGTTAAATGTATTACTCCAAAAGAAAATTTAGGTGTAGTTGCCGATTTGCATTTGTAAATACGGCTGTACAGGAATTACATTGACTATTATCACTGTGGTGCTGTCACCCTTGATGTGAATCTTTATTCACAGCAACTGTTTTCTCTTTGCTATGATCAAACAAACTAAATGCTTGGAAAAATTGTGTGCAACGGCACTGCTAATAAAGTCATAATCTACCTGCGATAAAATTACTTTTGAGAGGATCTCACCAAGTTAATATATCAGACATTCGTTTTTAAATTTTCATATCTTTCTGCCGATTTCCTTTTCTCTTTTCATTGCAATTTTTACCATAGTTTGCGTCCTCTTTAATTTCATATTCTTCTGTGCCTTCTTCAGCACTTCACCGTTTAAACAAATGTTACAGAGCATCTAGAGTGGACTCTAGATTATTCGCTTTATTCCCGGTGTGTAAACGTTGTTCTTACAAAATTAATTTCGTTCTGGGAATCTGTGAAACTAAGTGGTGTATTTGACGAATGAATAATGAAGATCGCATCTATCTAAAGTGAGATTTGTCTTGATTTTGAGTATAAAATATAGCGCGGCTTACTTGACAAGAGAAGTACGTTAACAATATAATTTTCATAACTTTAAAAAAATTAAAATTAACTAAGGTGAAGTTATCATTTATTTTTACGGCTAGTTATGTACTCAATTCCTTTTGAATTAAACCACATCAACAGATCGAACATTTAAAAAAAATATCGTTGAAACACATTAATTTGATAAACGCACAGATTGCACATTACTGTAGAAATTACTCAATGCTTCTTTTAAGTGAATTGCAGTATGTGTTTCATTATCTGAGGAATCTAATGATTATCATCAATTACTTTACCATTATCTTAAATTTATTAAAAATGCGATTTCCTCCAAACCATTTCAAAAGCTCCATGGTTTGTAAATAACTCCCAGTTACATTACGAACTCGGCATTACTCCGATCTCCGTCCATTTCGTCCTCGTATCCTCTCGCTTCTATCCTAAAATTCCCCAGATTCCCTCTGTCGTTCATTTCAAAATCCGAAAATAAAATCCTCACAACAACAGACTAAAGCGGAAACTATCGAGACAGTTCATCGATCCTTCGGGTCATGTACTCGATGTGGCTTCGCACAGTTAATGCACGTGTACTCAATGTATTCATCTGTCATTGTTTCCTAAACAGTGCTAATGTAATTCCTTGTACCCTGAATGCATTGTACTCGGCTGCTGAGGGTCTTCGGAACAAGCAGAAATGAATGGAAAAAATGCGATTGTTAGATCGCAAAATGCGGTTCTAACCTTCCAAAGCGTGTTGTGCCTATCTCAATGAAAACATTCTTCTCATCCTAACCTATCTCAATGAAAACATTCTTCTCATCCTAACCCAACATTCTATCCGTTATATCATCCAAATACTCGCCAATCCCTTCATTAACCCTTAAATTCACATACCCCCTCATATTGATTTAAACAACTCTCACTCACCTTCATTACATCTTACTCGCCTACTCTCTCACATTCACTTACTCCTGCCTTTTCACTCCCGTCCCCACCCCTTCCCTAAGCCCCTTTCGTCGTCAGCTCGTCCCGCGACAGCACTCCCCGGCGTAGAGAGCGTCCGCCGCAGCGGCACCGCTTGCCGGGCCAGCGATTTCAAGGCGCGCCGCAGGCACTCGCGTGCCCATGTATGCTAATGCGCGCGCCCGCATTATGCTAACCGCTCTTCTTACCCCGCCCCCGCAGTCGCCTCCTGTCTCTGCCTTCGACTCTGCCCGCGCCTCCCGACCCCACCACTGTCCCTGCTCCCTGTTTCTGCCCTCAAACCGCCTCTGCCCTCGCTCCCATCTCCACCCTCGCCTTCCGCCCCTACCATCGCTCGTGCCTTCTCTTGTCCTCTCTGGTTCTGCCCTCGGCCTTCTTTCTTCGTCCCCTCTCACCTCCCGCCTCTGCCAACGTCGTCCCCACTTCTGCCCTTACCTCCCACTTCGTATCCCGCCTCCGCTCCGATACTAGCCTCCTGCCCCGTCCCGTGTCCTCCAATGTTCACTTTCCTCCAACTACCTCTAACTCCTCATCCCGTGTCTGTTGTCGACCCCACCACTATCCTCGCTCCCCTTTTCTGCTCTCAAACCGTCCCTGCCCTCGCCCCCACATCTGCCCTCGCTCCCATTTCCACCCTCACCTCCCTCCTCTGCCTTCGCTCCTGATTTCTCCTCTCTGCCCCCTGCTTCTGCTCTCTGCCCTCTTTCTCCGTCTCCGCTCACCTCTCGCCACTGCCATCGTCCTCGTCCCCACCTCTGCTCTTACCTGCCACCTCTTTCGCATCCCGCCTCCGCTCCTGCCCTAGCCCGCTACCGCTGCCCGTCCTACCCTGCTCTCTTTCGACTCACTTCCTCTGCCCTCACCGTCCTGCGGCAGTCCGCTTCTCACGCCCCCGGCGCAATGCCGTCCCGCCCCCCCCCCCCCAATGTTATTTGTGCCCTGACCTCGCCTCCGTGTCATCCCTGCCGTTGCCCTCGCTTTAACAGGACACTTAGAGCCGTATCCGCCCATTCTTGTCGTTCCGCATCTCAAACTAATTGGCGGATAGCAGCGACAAGTGAGGTGTGTATTCCAATGGACACATCCTGCAAGACATCTCAATAAAGAGAAATTCTAAGAAAATTCTTAAAAACGGTAATTTCTGATAAAATTTGGTTGTTCTATGAGTAATTGTTTTCGTTTCTTTGGTTTTCAAAGGACCGCCTAATGGAACATATCACATATTGTATTTAAAAGTCTGGGTACATGTATCTAAGAGAAGCTTGTCGAAGATCCTTTCTTCTCTCTTCTCCCCTATTTACTCCTAGTCTTACTCTAAATTCATTAATGACCTTATTGTTGCAGAGAAGTATCAAATTGTTTTTCATGTATAAATAATTTCTATAAAGTGGGCCTTACAAAATTTAAAAACAGTATCGCATTTATCTTCTTCAAAACGTAACGTTATTTTAAAGCAAGAAAAGTGATATTGATTGAGAAGAATTCTGATTGTTTCTAATACTTGCATGAAAAGTACTTTATTTAAAGGTGTTAAAAAAGTTAAATAAAAGGTGTTTAAAAAGTTAAATTATGTATATTTTTATTTACAAAATTACATTTATTTTATGTTTCTGTTCAACATTCGTCGTAAAATATGCAGACCATTTCAAACGGGAGTGCTTCACACATTGACGATATAATAATTCAGCGTTTATTTAATTATGTACTATTCTAAAGCAGAGTGCGGTATAATGTAGCCTTTGTTGACTACTCGTTGAGGAAAACTAAAATTAAATCTGGAATGCTGGCAGGTAATCTGTGAATGGGTTTTGACTCTCGCACCATCGCAGATAATACAAAATTTGCTCATGTATCTGTGAACTGCCATATTTGAATTATAAATACGTTGTTTTGCGAATAAAATGTTATTTCCGTAGGGTATAGAATTGCTAATTAGTAATTGCCACTGAACCCAAATTAGCAGTGCGCAGGTTCATTAACAAGGGATACGAGGTCGTTCCCAGTGTCAGTACATAAGTAATGAGGTAATTTACAGGCAAATTATGTGAATTATCAAACGAATATGTTTGAACTATTTAGTTCAATAATTTCGTGAATAGGTATTACAAGTCGCACTGGTTTTAAATGTTCTCTTCAAATTTCAATGCCATAAATTTACAGATTGCGCTTATTTACTACTCAGTAATATTACTCTACGTATTTTTATAGGGCAATTAGTACAAAACATTTTCTCCAACAATGCCTTTTAACAAAGAAACCCCGCAGACGTCTGTTGCTTTATTTGTAAATACAATCAAATCCGTTTCTATCCAGTATGCACACAAGACCTAATTTCATAATACGACTAATAGAAGTAATTGCAGAACTTGATAGATATTACATTTCTATTAATAGTGTAGAATACTTTCACATTTTTATTTTCGATTATCGTTATGCTATTAATTATTTCTCGCTAAACAAAGTATCAATATTGAAACAACCGATCTCGGTGCAACGTTAAAAGAGTAATGATTTATTCATGAATTATAATTGCAAAAACAGGCACTCTGCCATATTTTATCGTTAGCGCGGGATTTATTATCGAAAAATCACTCAACTAACGATCAGTTAAAATATGTGGGTACATAAAATGGACTGTAAAGCCTATTGCAAAAAAAAAGAGTAAATATGTGAATGTAAATTAATAACATTTTTTAAAGACATTATATACATTGTTACAGTTAATAATATTATTTTATCCCCTTTACTTATCACGATGGGAAACACTTGTAAGGAAAAAATGTATTGTATAATTGCAGGAAATATTTCATTGATATTTTTGTACAAATTCGTTTTAATTGTAATAAATGAAGTGGGCGGAGCGCTCTAGAAAGTCGTGACGACTTGAATATTGAGAGACGTGGCTGCGCTCGGTTTCTCACATGACGTCACTTGGCGCTGCGCGGGCGGGCTTGCGCTCTTTCGCCGGCCGGTGCGCTCCACTTCCAGTACAGGCGCAGGCGCAGCTTGCGCATGCGCGGAAAGTGCTCTCTCGTCCCGCTCGCCGCGTTGCGTCACTCCCGGCGCGCGCACGGTTATGTCCACGCACGCGTGAGGGCGTTTACGCTCTCCAGAAAGGATTTTTTTTTTTGCATGGAATTTTCCGACCAGTGAGTTCCACGCTCTGTACTTTGCTTGGGTTGCAATCGAGGGCAAGAAATGTCTGTGCGTGTTTTTATTTCAATCTTAGTGTTTTGTTTTGATCCGAAACAAATTGTTCAATTAAACAACTATGAGAAAATAACTTTTTTTCATGTATGGCTGATGCTCTGAGATAGATTGTTAATGTCGAACACATCAGTATACCGAGAAAGGTGATGACCTGTTTTGCTTACCCATTATTTTAGAGTAAGGAATTCGTTTTCTCGCTGGCTGATTCTTTGGATATGTTTTATATATCATTTTATCAAAATCTATGTTGAGAGGGCAATCAGTCTTTATATTTATTTGCAGTTTCAAGATCATGGAGACTTCATCCCCCATTCCCGAGAAACTGATGACAAATTAAAAAATATAGATTTAGTAATTTTTTATAGTAACGCAAATCATTCAATTTCTTAATTGAATATCTTAATATAACTACAAGTCAACAAATAAACCACATTTTAGAAAAAAATATCACGTACTTCAATAAATACTATTTTCGACTCGTGAATATCGTGTAGTGTACTGTTGTCAGTTACACGCAATGGGCATTGGAACAGTTCTTTAAGAAGTCCGTTATATTTTCTCGGTGATCAGTATTGCCATACGTCTTAAGCGGAATTTTTAAATAAACACAGTCAATTAATCAAAGATCCTTTTACTTAATTTATCTTTCCTTCATCAGAGTGGTATGTTCTACATGCTCCTGGTATTCTTCATTCGTGTGTGGTTTCCGTCCGCACACAATGTCTCCCTGATTGTTTATGTTTTCCGTACTATACCTTGTCCTCCAAAACATACAGACCTCTGGCTGCACACAGTACCACTGGCTTCAAGCAGGACACCTTAAAGCCTTACGCTGCACCTCCAGTAAGTCACTTGGTCACCAGGTCCCAGATCTCTGCGCCATTCATCTCCCGAAGTCTCCCCCCTCTCCATCAACCACGTGCGCTTCGTTAGGGGAATCACCTCTCGCTCTCGCTCTCTCACTCTTTCACTCTCGCCCGGGAGAGGCCGGCGGCGCTGCAGGGTGAGTTACGGGCGCTGGATGTTTTGCAAGGGCCGTTTATCGTTTTAATTGCGAATCCCCTCACGGCGATTACGCCGTTCTATCAGTACTTTATGAATTAATTATATGCATCCCCGCGCGTAATGTATTATTTGCGATTTGTCTCTTAATTGCCGCGTAATGGCTCCTCCCGCCGCGTCCCCGCCGTGCTGCACGGACCGGCTCCCCGCGCTCCCGCCCGCATTCATAAATAATGCGGGACGAGAGTCGGAAATGGGAGTGGGTTCGGGTGGGATAGGGGGAGGGGAAGGTGCGGGAACAAGTGGGGTGCGTTGTTGAAACGGGTCTGCGTGGGGGCGAGATATGACAGGGGAGGGACGGGAGAGGGACGGGGACGTGACGGCCGCGGGGCCATTGCGGTACAAGAACAGGCTGGGGGCGGAGCGAGGCGGGTCTGGAGCGGGGCGGAGGGGGATGGGGCTGGGCGGGAGCGGAGCGTGAGCGGGGCGAATGTGGGGTGCGAGAGGCGCGAAAGGGAGTGGGAGTGGGCGAGAGCAGGGCAGCAGTGGGGTGGAGCGGGGCAGTAGCAGGGCGTGACCTGGGCGAGAGGAGCGGGGCGTGGGCGCGGGGTGCGGAGCAGATCGTAAGCGGGGCGTGAGCGGTGAGTGAGCGGGGGAGCGGAGCGGGGTGGAAGCGGGACGTGAGCGGGACGTGAGCGGGACGGGAGCGGGACGGGAGCGGAGCGAGGCGTCAGCGGGGCGAGAGCAGGGCGTGAGCGGGGCGAGAGCGGGGCGTGAGCGGGCGAGAGCTGGGCGAGAGCGGGGCGAGAGCGGGGGGGAGCGGGGTGAGAGCGGGGCGAGAGCGGGGGGGAGCGGGGTGAGAGCGGGCCGAAAGCGGGGTGTGAGCGGGGCGAGAGCGAGGCATGAGTGGGGCGAGAGCGGGGCGTGAGCGAGGCGAGAGCGGGGCGAGAGCGGGGCGAGAGCGAGGCGTGAGTGGGGCGAGAGCGTGGCGAGAGCGGGGCGTGAGCGAGGCGTGAGTGGGGCGAGAGCGGGGCGAGAGCGGGGCGTGGGCGGGGCGAGAGCGTGGCGAGAGCGGGGCGTGAGCGAGGCGTGAGTGGGGCGAGAGCGGGGCGAGAGCGGGGCGTGGGCGGGGCGTGGGCGGTGAGTGAGCGGGCCGAGTGTGGAGCGCGAGCGGAGCGGAAGTGGGGTAGCAGGGACTGAAGCAGGCTCCGATCTGCCCTTTCTGCCGCGTTTTGGTGTGCAGGCAAGCGGGATTTTGTGAATGTTTAATGCGGCTTGGAACTCCCGCGTCTCTGGGGATTGCGCCCGTGTCGAAGCGGGGGCGACGCCCTTCTGTCGGCTGAAAAAAGGGAGTGGATTTCGATTTACGCGCTGATGACAATGGCAGCGAGAGGCTGTGATGGTTTACCTCGCACCATGCCGGGCCACTCCGCGCCATGTCGATATTCAGAGTGGTAGGAGGGAAGGCCAATGGGATTTATTATCACCATAATACATGAACTCAATAATTTTTGATCCATTGGTGTGGGGTGACCTTTTCTAAGCCGTAGGCAAATTATTAATACCCTCCACGACTATTGGTAATATATCGAAGTGTTCATCGTAAATCAAAACCTCCATCTCAATGACGACTCTAGTAAAATATCCCGGAAGTCCAAGAGCTTCCCTTTGTTGTTTTCTGTCTTCCAGCCCGCGCTATATTCGAGGACGCGCCGAGCTCCTCAAATGGTTTAATGAGGACCCGACTGCCGCAGTGGCCCTCTCGCCACACAACATTACGCCCGAGCCCCTTTCTTCTTCTCCCCTTTCTCCGGGTTGAGTCGAGAATTGAGAGTTAAGAAATGATTATTGAATTTGGGGCCCCTCACTATGGATTGTAATCCACACCGGTGGCCCGCAGATGAGCGCTGGGACAGGTCACGTCAAGTGAACGACCTACTTGAGTAGATAGGTATATTACATTTGCCAAAATCTTTATTTTGTGCTAATACTGTTTTTTCTGTTGCATGTTGCAGGTGAGTAAATCGGAAATGCAGTTCTACATTTGACGAGAATTACCGGTTGGGAGTAAGTAGATGAGGGAGCTTTTATTTGGTTCTAATTACTATTTTTGTCATTTTTAACTACTCTTCAGTTGAAAAGTTCACTTGGGTGAGAAAATGTAAAATTAGTTTTCCAATGCTAATTCAGTTTTTGTGACTGACATTGTAGCACTGAATTCATCTATCTTGTCAATTTTACTCCCATATGTAAAGTTACTGCAAAATTAAATTTTAGTTATATCGTAGGTTTACACATTTTTTTGAAACATCCAAATTTTAGAAACATCCAAATGTTAACAACAATATAAAATTATCAACCTTTGCATTAGTCCACGTCGCATTTTATACTCTGTAATTTATATTATTTTTTTAGAGAAACAAAGAATGAATATTAAATTGCCGTAAGATATATCACTATTACCAGCGTCTCATTTCGATTGAATTTTTCGGGGTAAAAATGTTATTTTTGAAATTATGTAAAATATAATCCCAGACATGATCTTTTTTAAGAAATATATACCATTTCCTTTAAAACGTTAGTTTATGTAGAATTAATTATAAAATAGTATAAAAAGTACTCTAAAATCGCGCAATCGCAAAAGTGCGCCACGGCAAGGGCTTATACAAGTTCGGCTCTGATAATATCTTTTTTTGACATTTATGGAGGGAGGAATATCGTTCAAAAACAGTGACCACTCGAAGTGCACAACCATTGAGCAGCATCTGCCGAAAATATGCGACGAACATATCGCTTATGAGCTACAATAGTATCATAACTAAAAAAAAATAATTTCGAGTTAATGCAGTCTCCAGAATTGCAATTTGGTCTACCTTCCAGCAGCTACGGCAGAATATCTTAGAGTACAGTCATCCACCAGCAAAAGGCAGAAGAGAACCAGAACGATGCATTTCAATACAAGGTGAAACTTCAAACGCGTTTATTTTATCATCTGATTTTTTGAGATGTACCACTCTTGCATAGCGCGAACGGTGTAATATTTGCACGCGTAATTTGCTGGAGGTCCACATATGCAGAGACTGCAACCTATATAGCGATACGACCTCTGGAGCACGTGACCTCCCCTGAAAGACGCCTGTGAGTGCCATAGCACACTCTGGCAAAACGTAGCCAATCGCCGAGCGTGTACCAGCCGTGTAGGCAGTGCGTGGGCGCAGGCAGTGGGCTCGGCGGTGGCGGTGGTTAATTGGTTCGCCGAGCGGCCGTCGCTCGCTCCGAAAGAATTGAAGCCCGCAATTGGCGGGGCCTGAGCCCGCAGCTTTGCCCATCAGCCGCGCCGCCTCTTGAATTGAAATTGTTGCAGTTTCATCGGCGGTTGCGCGAGATCGCCGTGTCGCAGCAATGGTTTGGCGGGGAGCGCGAAGAACTGATAGGGATGTGGAGAGTTGGATTGAAGAATTGATACGGACTGGAAAAATTGATAAGGGAGTGGAAAGTTGGATTATAAAAAGCGATGAAAAAATAGAGATTTTTTTTTCATTTTTCAAACAATATCTGGTTTCGTGCGTATTTCAGCAGGTTAATCTACAGCGTAGCGACCAGATCACTAGCTAGTGCGGGTGACGCTGCTGGAAGGCTGCGGTGCCGACGTTTCAACCATCTTATCGTGGCCTTCCTCAGGGCTGGTCTGCTTCTAGGTCTCTTTTTGGCAGGTTTGGTCGAAACGTCGCCATCTTGTTAAGAATTCATAAGGATTGGAAAAATTGATAAGGGAGTGGAGAGTTGGATTATAGAAAGTGATGAAAGAATTGAGACTTTTTTTCATTTTTTAGACAATATCTGGTTTCGTGCGTATTTCAGCAGGTTAATACAGTGTATACAGTATATACAGTGTAGCGACCAGATCACTAGCTAAATGAAGTCGTAGGCTTTCGCGACCAAAATCATGCCAATGATCTTGGCTGTGCGGGTGACGCCACGTCGAAGGCTGCGGTGCCGACGTTTCACGCATCTTATCCTCTATGGCCTTCCTCAGGGCTAGTATGCCAAAAAGAAACCAAAAAAATGTCCCGTTTGCCAGGCCTCTCACTCCGCTGTTGCGTTTTCTTCATTACTTCCGTTACCGTTGTCAAATCATTAATACATTTAACGATTCTCGGTTCGTACCTGTAGGCTTATGTAAATAGTATTGTAGTCTATATTCGAATACTCATAACATTTGTTTTAACAAAACGCTATTCCACATTAAAACTTGGCCTAAAATGCGTACAGATGAGAAAGACGTGAACATATTGATATAATTTTTGAAAGTAGAGAAAGAGGCATTCTTTGAAGCTTATAATTTTTTACACTTATATTTCAAGTTCGCCCCATCAGCATTCCCAGCGAGGCGGTGATTGATTTTCTTTTGGGGGCAGCACAGTCTGCGCGCGTGCCGGGAGTACTTATAATGTAGCTGAAGCTAATCTTACAACTAACTTACAGCTGGCATGGCTTAACTAAACATTTTGCAGAATAATGGTTTGGCTGTTTCCTTAGATCTACAAACAATCTTTTACATATAAATACGATTTAGTTTGAACTTTAATTATTATTATTATTATTATTATTATTATTATTATTATTATTGTTGTTATTTTTATTCTCGTTCACACTCCAATTCTGGCAATCTTTCGTACAATGTACACTGATCTCGCATTACATTCATTCACTCATTTATAGCGCCCTGATAGTCAGGAACGAGCGACCCTTCGGCGGTCGAGTCTCTGGTTGATAACACGCCTTCCTAGTCGATGTTCTCTCCCAGTGCGATGGCGTCATGTTCTAAATACCTTCTTTCTTAATCTTTAAGAGGTGTCTTAACTGCTGAGTAGCATGCACAGTGTGACTAATTTTTGAATCTGCCATGATGACTCTTGAATCTGAATGCTTAAATAGCACCATCTACAACAGCACCTATTGATGCAAAAATTGTAAAAAATACAGTAGGCACAAGATATTCTGTTTATTAAATTAAGAAAATAACTAATGTTTAAAAGAATTGCGGGTAAAGAAAAGTGAAATATCTCTAAGATGTTCCTGTTTTGATTGCTAACACTAAACACTTCCTTAATTCCTCACGTTGTTTTTGTATCTTATCTCTTTGAAAGACGCGCCCTTGACAATTGGCCGTCTCGCTCTGCTCTGATGCGCCTTCTCGTCCATGTTTATCCAGAGTTGTGAATGTTTTAACGAATTACAAAACACTAGTTTAGTATATGATGTGCGAGTATTTGTAACATACACTCTTCAGTTTGGGCATTGAATGCGCCTTCTTATCTCGAGTGGACGCTTCTTCACCATCATTGACCACAGGAAGGGCTACGATTTGACTCCCGATGGTGGTGGATTCTCGAAGCTAGCAACAAAGCAGGGTCTAATGAAGCCTCTGTCTGGAATTCTTGGGTTCGTCTGCTATGATTGGTAGTTTACCGTGTTTCTTTTTCTAAAGTAAAAAGAATTCTAAAGCAGTGCGCTAATTAACGAGCCAAGGATCGCGCGCGATATATTTAATCTTTTTGCTCCTCCTCTGACCCCCCTCCCTTACACCATTCAAACACCTACTTGCAACCGCTACATTACCACACATATCAGGAGCTTGATGCTTGTCCCGCCCGGGACAATGCCCCGCTGATGGAGATATCTGGAGAGGGAAACCCGCAAAGCGGCGTACAGATCGGCGCCGGATCTGACTTTCTAGCGGAAAAGCTCCGAGGAATAATGACTTTAGAAAAAAGACGCGCATGGAATCAATATTCCCTCACTCGAAAGCACGCGTTGCAATCATCTCTAGCATTGCATCTAGTGCGCAGTCGCCTCTTTCTTTTTTCCTTCTCTCATCCCCTCCCCCACCCGTCCATCCCTTTTGTGCGCTATTCACGGCTTCGACGATGCGAACAATCCTCTTTGATGAGCTCGCAGTGCACATCGACAATTCTAGTTAATATTGCTGTCCATTCAGAAGAGGAAGCGGATGACTCCCTTTTCTACCTCGCCAATCATCTCGTCAATCGTCTACCTCACCAATCACATCCTTCCCCTCCTTTCCCTTCTCTTCTCATTTAATTTCCTAGCTCGATTCCTCCATCCTGAGTTCGTTAGATTGTGTTTTTCCTTACAGGCAGTCAGGCCTCTCGCAGGATATCTGTTTTTGATAAGCCAGAAGAGACCCTCGTTGCTCACTGAAATATGATGGACGTTTGGCAATGTTGTTTTGATGTCTGTATGTCATATTCATATTCGTTACCCCCTCTATTGAAATGGCTTAGGATATTAATATTTTTGCGCAGCAATGTGGTGTGAAATATTGGTGCAGAGAAATAGTACTTTTCCTCGAATGTCATGCAATTTTTTTGAACTACGAGTATTAGATGAAATGTAAACGTATAGTTACGAATAAAAAATACTTATACATTGCTTCATGGACTAGATATTTTTCTTCGTAAAATGAGAGCAGAGGGGGTTTAACGACTTATTTCATAATAGAAATTGTTTTAAACCGTCTTTAAGTAAAAATATGTTAATTTCACACCCAAGAAATGAATTATTCCTCTATAAATTTTATTTTGTTATTAATAATCATATCGAGTATATGTATTTACAATGAAATGAGGAGTAGGAACAAAACACATTAAAACTTTTTTTAAAATTTGTTGTAAGTTGGATTGGGTGTTTTGTGCCTGTAAGTAAAGACTGAACCCTTAAAGTGAAATATCATAAATGAGTAATGGTATGTCACACATTTTTAATATGTTAAGTGTACGTGCTGTAATGAATAATGTAGGTTATTTTTACAGTTATTTTTATCATTATCGTTGTTTAGTGAAATTTATTTTTGTAAGCAAAAAGTAAATGCGATCGCATATTTTGCCGAATGTATGTTGGTTTGCTCTGTAATTTTATATGTTTAGCAACGAAAAAAGCCAAAGGCCGCCTCCGTAGCACGCGGTCGCCCCTAGGGCAGCTCCCTGCCTTTGACAACCACGCAGTCTGCGCGGGAGGCGGGGAAGAAAGCCCAGAGCAGGAAGGTCCCTTAGATTATCTCATTTCCTGCAATTTATTCATCTTCATTCTCCTCCTTCTCCACGGTGATGATCACGAACTTGTTTTGCTCGGCCCACATCCGGTGCTGTGGCCCTTGAACCTCGCTCTCATCCCTCCTCCACTACCCTCATCTCTCCCTCCGAGTGCGAGAGCGCTCCTTGTGTGCTCAGATAACTGCTCGTGAACCACGTTGAAAACAACCTTGCCCTACGCATGCAATGGGACGTTCGATGTTGTATTGGCGACTGCCGCTGCATCATTGAGATAACAATTGGTTGCTGCCGGGCAACCTCCTCTCCGTTGTTGAACTTAATGTCGTAACGCGTTCGGGATTGGTGACAGTTGATGCTCCTGAAACATAGTTGTGATATGCTTATAGAGAACCATCCCTAGCCTAAAGATATGGACCATCCCTAGCCTAAAGAATGGAGTGGAGAGGCTCCACTCCTGAAGAACTCAGTGTGGGATTGAGATTGATTGATTGATTGATTATCTTGTGTTTCTGGGTGCGTCAACAGCGTTGCTCAATTGTCCCGTAATTGTTGTTCATGGTTTATTACTGGAGGTGGTCTTCCCCCGCTGGATGGTGAGATCTACGCCACCAATCGAGACATGAATTACTTCCCTAAATGTAATACCTACACATTAGGTCGCGGTGTTTTCCGCATTCCGGCACCTCTCACCGCAGCATGGAGGAGCCACAGCCGGGACAAGCTCTAAACTCCAGACTGATCTCGCTACATGTGTGGTAGTGTAGTGCATGTTAGCGTGTGTGTAAAACAGGGGTCGAGATAGAACAAGGAAGTGGGAGGAAAGATCGCGTGCTGACTGTGGCCCGTTTGTTTAGATTCTTCTCCTGCACTTGCCTGGTATTGATCGGAGAAACAAGAGGAAACTACCAATCAGAGTAGCCGGTCTATAGAATTCTCAAGGCAATGGCAGAATTAGACTTAGCTATATAAATAATAATAATAATAATAATAATAATAATAATAATAATAATAATAATAATAAGTCGGCCCCGTGGCGTAGACGGTTGCGGCAGCCGTCGTCTGTGCCGAGGAGGCTGCAGGTTCGAGTCCTGCGTAGACATGGTCGTATTTGTGATTGTCCCTTCACCCCTCATCATCACCCCTATCATCTCATAATTCACACTTCAAGGCGTAACAACCTTGTTGTAATCCAAGGATACATCTGAAAAGCTGATCCTGGAAGAATTGCGTGGTCAGTAATGGCCTATACGCCAATAATAATAATAATAATAATAATAATAATAATAATAATAATAATAATAATAATAATAATAATAATAATAATAATAATAGCCGATCAGATGGCCGAGATCGCTAAGGCAGTAGTGCCGGAGTGGTTTCGGACCAGAAGATCGCGGGTTCGAGTCCCGCCTCGGGCATTGATGTATTTGTTGTGTATGTCTGTATGAGTTGTCCTTTCACCCCCATTATCATCATATCATCATTTCATCTTCCATACCCCCAGGGCTAACAACCGTGGGGGATAAAAATCGGATCCAGCTAAAAATGCTTGCCCCCCCAAAAAAATTGTCGCAAGCACCTGCCACCGTGATAATAAATAAAAACTGAGCCACGGTAAATGCAGGATGCTTGCATGCGTGGTCCTAGTTGGCCGATTATCGAAAATAATAATAATAATAATAATAATAATAATAATAATAATAATAATAATAATAATGCCTTTATTAATGGCGAGGCTCAGCACAGGGCCTGCTCTGCCTTAGCTTCAAACCTCCCGGTCAAAGGGCACTCCAGTGACGTCATTCTGTCCTGGGCCACCTCAGCTCCTGTGTAGGGTTGTCATTCACGTACTAGTATACATTCGAAACTGAACTTCGATATTTTATAATATATTTTGGAATAGATTATTAAAATGAAAGTCACATATGTAATGTTACGCAGTTAAATTATTTTTTCTAACACAGTAAGTTTGTAGTGGAAAAATGCTTCAATACTTTTCCATTAAAAAATTAAACTACTCTAATTAGGTATATTGCTTCAAATTTGTTACAGTTGAAGTCATTGAAACTGTGCAAGAAGTGTTGAAGAGTTCACGTGCACATGTGTTGTTTTTTCTACGCAGACTGAAAAATAATTTGAAACATACAAATATGGACAATTCATAGTTTGTTTAGGAATAATTTTCCAATAGTATGTAGTAACAGATTATTGTATGTAGATATACATATACAATTCAAGTAAATAATCCAAATAAACATTGAATCATTGAAATAAACATTAAAACATTGAATTGATGATATCATGATATTATACTATTCCTAGTAAATCGTATTTTTTCATTTTTAAATGATTGACTTCGCGCTTATTGCTTCTCAGAACTTCTCTCGGACATTTGGACTGACATTAGTAGTCATTTGGTAGTTTATTAATCTGATTTAGCTCCATACGCCCTTCCTAGCCCTCCAAGACGCGATTTGGAGAAGACGAAACTGCGACGGGTCTGCCACATCGCATTAATCTGTTGGCAGCGGGGGCATTGGATTTGGGCAGAGCAGAGGGGCGCTAAATAGCCCTACCTGCAGGAAATGGCCCCCTGCCCACATCATAAGGGCTCTCAGGCAGTCGGTAGGACTCTGGGGCGCGGGAGTGTCTGTCCAGAATGGTTCAGGCCCATGCCCTCTGGTTCCTGCGTGGTTTTGATGTATTTATACTTTACGTGATGTGGGCAGTAATTATTATTGTTGAAAAATTATGTTCGAGATGCGAACATTACTAAATGCCTCCGATGACGAAAAAGTTGAGGAAACACTCCTTCAATGATGACATTGAATTTATGTACGTGGTGAATTCTGTAAATGAACTACAATCTGCAGTTCTACTAAGAGTAAATGCACGGAAGACATATTACTAATCATGTTAATGCTCAAAGAAAAATATTGAGTATGAATATCGAAGTATGAATTGTCAAAATAATAACTTCATTAAAAAAGAAGAAATTAGAAAAGAATTAAACATTGTGAGTGTAAATGAAATAATTAAACATTATCAAGTAAAATGGAAAAACATGTACTAAGAATGTCTGGAGAGAGAATAACTAGAATGGCTCTGAATTGTAAGCCAAGAGGGAGAAGAAACGTGGGAAGACCACTAAGAATGAAGAGTGAGCAATTCTAGGAGCCATAACAGACCGAAAAATCTAATCCTTGTAAATAATGGAGGTGGCGTTCATGATATTGATTATTATATATTTATACAATCAAGATCCTGGACAACATTGTTTATTGTTATAAAGAAGTGAATGTTCCGCGGAATGAATATCAAAATTACATTCTTAGTTCAGAATTTAATTACTCCTTTATTAAATAAACAGTAGAAATTACCGAAAAAACTGTATTTCCTTATTAATATTTTACGTTTATTAGTTTCTCTTACTGCTTCTTTGGCACATCCTGAATGCCAGGAAAACATGTCAAAAAATGTATTGTAGCTAACGTAATTATGAGTAACTTTAGATACTCAAATAAGCATGAATTGTATTTTTAAGAGTCACGTGTTTTTTTTAAATCACTGTGGCGTATACTTCATCTTTTATCTGCTTATCACTGTCATTACTCTCGTACTTAACTTTTAAGTTTTGGAAGTTTGTTTTTTGGTCATTGAAAAGCATAGTTTGCGATACCGGCTCATTCCCCTAATCCTCTACAGAGCGCTCCCCCATCGTCCAAATTCGTTGCCAGTTGTTTGGGGTGGAGAATTATTGTACTCGTTACCCACAACCGAGTGGATTTATGAGCTCTAAACACAGACTCCCATGCACGTCGCATGGAAATATAGGTAATAAATACGAGAATGTAATTACTTTTGTGGTAATTTGTTTTAACGTGACCTTTAGATTTCATTTATATTCTCAATTCATGCATGATTATTGACATTTAATAAAATAATATTGTGCATGCAACGAAGAGGCGTGTCATGCTGCAGAAAATATGATTTATTCTCATTGCATCGTAAACAGTTACACACGAATTATTGTTGTTTTTTAGAATTTTCATTTTAGTTAATTTTACAATTACTGAGGGAATATTAAGAATTTTATTACACGCGTAAATAATTTTCAATTTATTTGTTCACATTTGTTGGTTGACCAAATTTAGCTCATTGAACTTCCAGATTGTAATCCGATTGATAAATATTTTTTCTCGTTTGCTTACGACCCGAAAAATTCAAAACGGTTGAGAACTTTTTTTATTCGACTTCAGAAAATCTAAAACAATTTCTAAGTGTTCTGTAGATTACATGTGAAAAATAGACTGAAAGGCAAATTTATGTTCTCAGTTACTGGTAAGATGCTTCTAAGTACAGTCTTGCTTGAGTTTGAGAAAAAGCGGTTATATGACCTAATTGTAAGATAAATGACACATTTCTCATCATGTATAATTTCAATGATGATTGCAAATGGTTTACTGCAAACTGAGAAGCTATTTTGAATTTTAGAAGATAATTTACGAAGTATTGAATGTTCTCGCGGATCTAAAATCCTAGTGACCTTAAATCCTTTTTCTCTTGAAGTTTCTTACTATGTAATAATTTTGTGAGCAACGCGGATAAAGGTGACGTATGAAAATATGGAGTTGTGCTGGAGAGATCTTAAGCTGTGAGTTCTTTACGATGTAGATTAACAATCAGTTGTAGTGCAGACAAGAAGCGTGCTAATGCAAATACGAGTAATTAAGTTTAGTAGGTTGTAACCCATGATAAAAGTAGAAAACATACTTGTGGATTTTTTTTTTGTATTCCAGCATTATAAATGACCATTTCTGTTGCAAGAAATCGTTGATAATAGAGAATTTTACAGCACCAGTGATTGCGTCATCACAGGTTCAGCCCACAGCACCTAGAGAATCGGAGGGAGGGAGGGGAAAACTGAACTGCTGTCCACCCTTTTCTCGCTCAGATAGATGTCAAATACCCGAGACCTCACAAGAAAGTTGTTTCGCAAAATTAAGTGTGATTCTCTTATAAATTTATAATACTCTTTTAGAAACAACAGCGCATGCCACTCGTTTTGCTTTATTAACTCGCTCCTAACGTCGATCGTTTCCAAAACATCTATTCATGGAATAAAGCTTCACACTATAAACTAATTGCGTAAACTACTATTATTTACAAGCGTATATAGGCTTTTTGATGCTGTTACACTAGCTCTTTATCACCTACGGATGGTAATATCTTTTAAAGCTCGTGGTACGGGCTCGCAGCGAATGCGTTCCTACAGGCGATGCAGTAAACTATTTGTCCATGCGTAATCTGGCATATTTTGTATTTTCTATTTTACTAAAAAATGGAATAATATTGAATAATAATAAAATTAATAATAATAATAATAATAATAATAATAATAATAATAATTAATAAATAATAAAAATGGAATATTACAGACGACTATACTTTTCTGCTTGAGAAAGATACCTCTTCTGCGCCAATCGTCGCCCGTGTCGTAATATATTTGTCTCGTAGATAAACACTATCTCGTTACCATCTAATACAATAAATTTCTATTATCTCACTGAAATGAAAGTTAATTTTTCGTTGCAATTGGTAATGAAACTGGTATAAAACATGAATTTAATAAATAATAATATAGTAGAATAGTAATAGTTATTATACTTTCGTTATTATTAGTCTGGTCTATTTTATTCCATACTAGCGGAACCCGGCTGACGTTCAGCATTCCATCTCTCTGTTTCTCCTTTCCTCTTCCTTATCTCTCCGTCTCTCTCACTGTCCCTTTCCCTCTTTATGTTTCTGACTCACCCTGTCTCTTCGTCTCTCTCTCCGACTCTCTATCTATGTCTCTTTCTTTCTGGTTGTTTCTCTCTCTCTCTCTCTCTCTCGTCTATGTCTTGCTCTGCCCCCCTGTACCTGTCCCTCCATAGCGTTATTTCACCATCACGGGGGCAGGCGTTCTCTTAATTCTGTAGGGCATTGCGGGTTGCGTAGAGCGCCGTTGCGTAGAGAGCCTGAAGAGGGGCCCTTGGGTCAGCATAAAATTATCAATAACGCGCGCCTACGGGGGCAGGCATATGCATGTTCCCATCGTATTATACCTATATTCTTCCCCAAAGTGCAAGAAATAAATTAATTTTTATTTCGCAATCGAATGAATTATCGCAATCGACTGAACGGTAGGCCAGCGCATTATCCGCCTCCGGATGAACGAACCAGTAAACAAACAAACGCATCGTTTTTTTGTATTAGATAATATACCATGGCAGCGTGACAGCAAAGCGCTATGAATGAAATTTAAACTTTATTAGTTCGATATTAATTTAAAATAAAGCAGTTCCAAAAATAAAACAATTTTCAAAATCTTATTTATATATGATTTTTATTTATTGCACATGTTTCCAATAAGCAGATACGATTCATAAGGTGCAAGCTGACAACCAGAAGAGTATTTAAAGGCTCGCCCATCTACAGAAAATGCAACGTCGCTGGTGAATTTCGTTCCGTTGACTTCCCGGCGATTGAGTCGCCTTGAGCTCCTCGCCGCGAGTGAGCGACGCTCCAAGGGCATCTCTTCTGCGCCGGAAGTGACACCGTTCGCGCCGCCCCCGCCGGAGACACGCACAGGAAACACGCTGCGCGCGGCGACAGATTTAGGCGCTGCACTCCGCCCCCGCACGCCCCCCCCCCTGCGGCACAAGGCTCCCCGCGGGCGGGAAGGAAAACCGAAGACAACAAAAATTACGGACGATTCTTGGGACGAAGGTTTGGTGGCGGGGATCAAGATGGGCCACGAGAGGCGCTTCTCCTCATTTTCGTTTTAATGTTCATCGCGTAGTTTCTCGTTTTCGTCGTTTTCTTAGTGTTCCTTTTCTTCATTACTTTCGTCTTCTATTTAGGCTTCGCCTTTTTTCGACTTTGTCGTCTTCTTCCTTTTTTGGCGTCCTTATAATATTTGTCTTCTTCTTAATATCCGTCTTCTTCTTATATATCCGTCTTCTTCTTCTTAATATCCGTTTTCTTAATATTCGTCTTCTTTTTAACTTCCTTTTTCTTCTGAACTTGCGTTTTCTTCGTAACATCCGTTTTTTCTTTGCCTCCGTCTGGTTCCTGTTATTCTACGAGTATATAGTCTCCGTGGTGGATATGATTGAAGTGCTGCCAGTGATGGAGGTGACGGAGTGACAACTCTTTCGTGATAATGTCGCCGGGGGGGGAGCGGTGTGGACGGCGGCGGCGGCGGGGTCAGCCGTCCCAGCGGCGGCTACAGCGACGGCAAGAGCTCTCTGCAAACGAAGTAGAATACATAATGGGTTCCCGAGACCAGAAACGAAGGCAAAAGAAGTCCCGGGGCGCGGCGCGGGCGGCGCGGGCGGCGCGGGCGGCGCGGGCAGGAAGCTATCACGATCCCAGCGAGCACGAGAGCGAGAAACGAAATTAGCGAGACAGCCCCGGCCCGGCCGCGCCGCTGTCCCCGTCGTCGTTCCTTTGTCGTTTGTTTCTGCGCGATGCCAGCTTGCTGTGAGCTCTGCGACCTCCCGTCGCTCTGTCAACACTGTTTTAATCTATACTCTTGAGCTCTGTCGTGCCGCATTCCAGAGCAGATGTTCTCCTTTATAATGAGGACATAATTGTAATAACGTCTTTATTTTATCATATAGGTACCTTCTTCCTGCAACTCCTCTCTCTTTCTCTCTTACCCTCCCTCTCTCTCTCTCTCTCTCTCCCTCCCTCTTTGTTCCTCTCTATCTATCATTTAAGGGACATTTATTTTAAAGTGTTCATAAAATTGAATTTGTAATAAACTTTGCTGAGGAAATTTCTTTGGATTGATTGCGGTTATCGGTGTCGGTAGTTCAATACCGATAATTCAGTACTGATTTTGATACCGGGTGTTTTAAATGGATACCTATGTCTCGATACCTTACCCCTATCATTTCATAGATTTATTCGCCATATATGAAACTAAGAGAGCGCGGATGTTTCCGAAGTCCCAGCCCCACTCCCAATTTCCATCAGCAACACATTATATAAAAGCTTCTTTGCCCGTTTGTATGCCCGGATTTACTAATATCCTAGTCAGCTCTCTGCACATTACACATTTCATTGAAGCAAACACTTACACATGCACATGTACGCGCACTTACAATTTTGGGTTTAGTGTGTGCAAGATGAATTATTTGTGGAGAAACAATGTAAATTTCAATAATGGGAACTGACAGGATACCAGTAACAATACGTTTCTTAGATAGCAGAATATGCCTGAGGCATCGATATTTTCTCCTGGCACTCATTTTATTCTGTGCATTGATGGTTACGCGACATCTCTACGCCCAGAGTGGGCTCAGATCCCCTTTCGCCGGGGACGTGCGGCTTTTCCGCTCGGTCCAGGGGGGGGGGGGAGGGCGGCCCGGGCTTTTCCCATACGTCATCCGGCTCCCTTTCGGAGTGGCAAACGACACGCGGGCACCGCCGCCCCGCGCCGCACCGCGACACGAACGGCCATTTACGCTCGCAAATGAGATTCCAAATTAGGACGCCTTTTCGAAAATTGACTTGGCAGCGCGCGCTCGCTCTTGCCGAACTGCCCGCGCGGACCCGCCCCGTCCCTAGGGCCCGACCGGCTCGTGGAGTGATGCCTGCGCGAAGGCCCACGGTTGTGGATGTGTCTCTCCTGATGTGGGGAAGCAAATCATGGCGCTTTTGTCGTTACGGTGTTTTTAACATCCTCATTTAGAGTCAACCTACGAGCAAACGAATAACTTCGCGTTTATAAAAAAACAATTACTATTCAGTTTTTTATCATTAAAACTTCTAAGCCGTCTCTTGTTTACAAGTGATGTTCAGAATGCATGAGAAATTGATAAATGTAGTCTATATCTAACATATATGGATTTCCTGGACTATTTTTATTTAGCTCCTTGTTTCTTGTAATCTCAGTTAATTTACCACATAAAGTTGAACATATAATATATAAAAGACAGATTTTGTTTGTTGTTCGTGCATAATGCGCTGCCGTATCGTCCATCTGATTGCGTTAAAACGTTATCAATATATTACTTGCACTTTTGGGAAGAATATATGCATAATACGATGGGAATATGCATCTTCCTGTGCACATAGACGCGCGCTGATGATTTCATGTAGACTCAAGAGTACTCACCAGGACGCTTTACGCCACGGCGCTCTCTACGCAGCCCGCCGCACACTGGAATACGATTATTAAGACGTCTTCGTTGCGTATTCTGCCTCTGCGGTTATGAAATTTCTTCCGGGAGAGACACAGGAAGATAGAGACGTAGAGAGAGAAACGAACAGAAACAGAGAAAGAGAGAGACCGATACAGACACTGAGAGTGACAGAGACGGGGAGAGAGACAGAAAGACACGGAGTTATTTACGGAAGCACATTCGAAAGGAAGTCTATTAACATTTTTGCACGGCGTAGTGTAAAACGTGATTGACATTAAGGTGACCAGTAGCATGTGACGTGTAATACATTGTTATGGTGAAGCATTGCCGAGTCCACTAGTAAGAAATAACAATGACGAAAACTAAATTTTCGTTGCCCCTTTCGGGACGAGTCATTCTTTTTATACTCTTTTTGCTTTCTCATGAGGGTTGAAAAGTTTTATGAGGTGATGGCTGTCATTAGTTAGTGATGTTATTGTCTTAAGAGAAGCTTCAATGTTTATTGCAGTACTGCTTCCAATTATTTAATTGAAATTTGAAAATACAGTTTGTTTGTTTAACAAAGCTGAGTCACCCAGTTTTGCCCGAACGTGTCACAATTCGCTGTCTTGTATCTCAGATGAGTGGTCGTTTGACTTCCATCCCACTGCCATCCATCCCCTCCCGGCTTGCCTTTGATAGTATAAGCTCGTGCTTTATTTGGGCGAGTAACTTTCCCTATGCGAGACTATCATGATCAGGGTTACGTGAACAGATCTTCAGAATGTAGTTCCCTTCTTACATGGATCCCAAATAATGGAATTAGGAGCCGATGGATTATGTTGGGAACCGTTTTATGTCCCGATCTGATGCCAGCGACGATCATGATTATCTGCACTAGCTAAAAGCAACCTGTAAAACTCTAACATACTCTAAAGGTATGTGGGCCCCTTAGCCGGACATTAGTCAGTCTCGGCGAGTGCAAGGTATAGACGAAAAAGTGTATAAAGGCATTTGCGCTAGCTAGTTTGGACGATATCTGCTTGTAAACGTTTTGTTTAAAACCCGTAAAACCCCTGTTAACTACTTTTTACACTTCATTGCTATGTTCCATTTGAACCTGTCTCATTCGTCAAATTTGCAAATGTTCAAAATGATATGAAATCCGCTTTACTTGTAGTAAGGTTAGGAGAATACATATTCAATTCTCGAAACGGTGTAACTGAACATCGCCTGTCATTTGTTATCCTGAAGAATGAGCGAACATGTCGGTAACGAGAATCAGTGAAACGCTTGCTCATTATTAACGCTGTGACGGCGTGGCGTTTATTGGCTGATTTCGAAACATGATGACACTTTCCCTTTCCTGTTCAGTTTCCGAATGTTGTTTCTTGCCGGAAGCATCTATCAACGGTACGCCGTTTGGCCATTTACACGCCCGGTTTAGCCGCGCATTATGACGGTGTGCTGATTGTCGACTCATCACGGCGATTTGTGACAATCACAATTCGCTGCCCTGCGAATCCGCTTTGTCTGATTACAAATTCAATACTGCTTATTTCGGCCTGTGTTGCTCACTGACAGTGACACCTTGCCACCTCTATTGTTTAATTTTTGCTGTCTTTACTTTACATACGAACTAAAATTTTAAGAAAAATGATAGTTGTCAGAGAGCCAGATAAATTTTTATGTTCTGCTCGTCAATTTAACAAGCATTCCAGTTCAATCTCTCTCTCATTGCATTGATACTGCTAGTAACATTCTGGGTAACAGGGCTACCGTTGTTTTTAAAACAAGTGACATTACAAGATACAAGAAAATCATTAACAATTATCTCTTGTATTAAAGCCAAATTTGGAATTTGAGGTTTCAGAGAAGTATTCCGCCGTTTTAATATGTTTTTACAAATAAGTAGTTTCTGGTTATATTTTCACAATTCTTCCAAATTTATGTGAATGGGGGATGAATGGCGAGACGAAAGTGGAAGTGAGAAATAGACACGATGGAGATACGAAAGTGCTGGTGGAGTGACAAGATAGTGCTGGCGAGACGAGGTAGAGGTGGCGAGACGAGATAGTGGTGGCGAGACGAGATAGTGGTGGCGAGACGAGATAGTGGTGGCGAGACGAGATAGTGGTGGCGAGACGAGATAGTGGTGGCGAGACGAGATAGTGGTGGCGAGACGAGATAGTGGTGGCGAGACGAGATAAGGGGGCGAGACGAGATAAGGGGGCGAGACGAGATAAGGGGGCGAGACGAGATAAGGGGGCGAGACGAGATAAGGGGGCGAGACGAGATAAGGGGGCGAGACGAGATAAGGGGGCGAGACGAGATAAGGGGGCGAGACGAGATAAAGGGGCGAGACGAGATAAGGGGGCGAGACGAGATAAGGGGGCGAGACGAGATAAGGGGGCGAGACGAGATAGAGGTGGCGAGACGAGGTAGAGGTGGCGAGACGAGATAAGGGGGCAAGACGAGATAGAGGTGACGAGACGAGATAGAGGGGGCGAGACGAGATAGAGGTGGCGAGACGGAGATAGAGGTAGCAAGACGAGATAGAGGTGGCGAGACGGAGATAGAGGTGGCGAGACGGAGTAGAGGGGGCGAGACGGAGATGGAATTGAAAAGGGGGAGAGGAAAAAGGAGGTAGGTGGGCAGGTGGAAAGATAAAGAGTTGGAAAGGCTGGGATAGAGAGATGGCATTGACAGGGGGGTGGGGTGATGCATGCTCTCCGTCACGCGGGGCCTTTCACCTTCCCCCCGCGGGCGCTAAATGAAAGTGTACGCGCGTCATTAATTCCCGACCTTCCCGGCCCGCGGTGTCGGCAGGGAGATGACTTCCGCCGGCGCGCGGCGGCCGCTGCGGTAGAGCGAGCAAAGTGGAGCAACGGTACGGCAGCGCCGACGAGAGCGCAGATGGAGCGGAAAGCGAGAAAAAGCCGCGCCCGCCCGCGCTGCAGAATGTCAGGAAGTAATGAAGAGGGAAGGTCAGACACGTGGTCGGAAGGGAGCGAGAGACGAAACGATACGAGACGCGCGGGGGGTCCGAGAAGGCACGGGCGGAAAGTCAGAGACTGTGGTGCGCTACAGAATGTGGACTGTGTTCCGTGTCATATTTCTAGTATGAGATAGAAATATCGTAAGGAACTATCATCGCAGTAGCACTGAAGTGAATCAAAAAATACTATGAGTAAAGATTGTGAAACATGTTGGTTGAAATTGTAATCCTTTTTATGTAGAAAAGAGGGAAGTTGTGTATTAAGAAAGTGTACCAAGTAATATTGACATTTTAGTAAATCAATAAAGTTTTACGTTGCTTCAGAATGCGAAATACAAACAATTCATTCATTCGTCAAATATCAGTATGTTTCTTTACATTGATAATGAATCATGTATGCCCTTGTAATTTCGAATGTTGTACAAGCAATACCTATCTGGCGCGTCGACTCATGAAGGATTCTTCACAAATTCCAGCAGACGTATCGAAATACGTAGGATGAATGTTATCTTCCAAATCACGTCTTTCTCTCTACCCGTTGTCCAACAACGAATTGCTAAGCGGCATGCGAAAGACTGAGGCTTTGCAGAAATCAACTGTTTCCATGCGGTTGGCACGCAATACGCTTGGTCCGACAGTGCTTCAAGATAATCAACTGTCACCGTCAGTTGCGCCCGGTGTCACCACGTTCAATGACGAGGAAAATCTTCTCCGGCAGCCAATAGTCGTTGCGGCATCACAACTGCCCACCTGCACCTGTTTTAGCGAATACGTAAGGGAAGTTCGCTTATCATTCCGTGTAGGTAAATTAATAATCCATAAAATAAAGAGAAAAGTAAGCATTAGTGGTCCGAGCGTTTTGTCTTAACATAGTGATACCAATTTAACGACATTAAGAAACTCCATCTGGTATGTAATTGCTTTATTTCCTTTCATTAGTCCGTTTGGCTAGATTTTTGAATTTCAAAATTTGTCAAATGAGATGTAAAAAATGAAACAAAACTGGTATAACCGGTAGATCATTGCCGTGGACCGAAAAGGAGGGAAGTGGCTCAGGGCGTAGCGCTGTCTTCGCTTTAGGGAGGTCCGGGTTTTAGGGAGGACCCATGCCGGCCATCCTGACCGGGGTTTTCGTGGTTTCCCTTAGTCATCGAGGCGAATGCCGAGATGGTTCTACTGAAAGGCCACGACTGCGAAATCGGCTTCTAGCCGAATTCCTCAACTCTAAGCTTCCTTAGCTAAATACAAAGACGCCGGAAGAGGCGATTCAGGGAATTAACTGATATCATGGCAGTGCCTTTGACAGGGAGGTCCTAGGTTCGAGTCCCGACAGTGGCAGGATTTCCGACACTATCTTGTCAGCTGGGTCGAATTCAGTAGTTGTCTGGAGGAGAAAATCTCTGGCGACAGGCTGCTCAGAGGTAGTTTTATGTGGTTTGCCGATCCACACCAGGCGAATGCCGGAACAGTACCCTAGCAAACGGGCCATGGACCGCCCGCGATCTTTTCCTTCTCTTCCTTGTCTTATCCTCACCCCTTACTTACACAACACTTACACGTCCATCCATTACACACGACGAGAGCTTAGAACTTGTCCTGGCTGGGGCGGTGCGCAGTTAGTGTGAGATACCTGGCTGGGGAAAATCCCGCTAGCCGGTGGTAGGTCGGCACCGGATTTCGGCATCCCTCCCAATGCACTTCACTTACAACTACAACTACAGCTAATGACCTTAGCAGTCGAGGCGCCCGGAACCACTAACAATCAATCATCTAACTCCAAACACAAATACGGCCGTGGCCAGGGCGAAGTGGGCGCCGCGTGGGTAAAAGCGTCGTGGGGGCTGAGCCGCGAGCGGTGAGCGCCGGCAGCTGAAATTCCATCCCCGCCCGCGCCCCCTCGCGCCCGAAGCTTCCGACTCCGGGCGCGGCGCCGCGCAGCGTCGGCGGAAGTGCTCGCCGCGGTCGTCTGCGTTTATGGAGCGCGATGTGAAGCTCTGCCAGGGAGGAAGCGAGCTGCTTCGGCCCCCAGCGCGCGCCTGAAGGGCAATTCGATACTCCCGGAGAAGCACGCGCCATGTGAGGGCGCGCCCAGGCGAATCGCTTGGCTGTTCCTGGTCTAATGGAGGCGCTGGCTGAGTGTTTATTTGGTGAGGATGTGGATGTGGGGAAGTGGCAGAAAGGTTGTTGTTGTCTATCAATCGAGTTGTCTGGAATGTCCCGGAATATGTATTTTATTTTGCCGGAAGGGGATAATGATACAGAGTTGTGGAGAGTCTGGCGAGTCGAGAAATAAGTGATGAAATATAAGTTTTGCAATAAACGGGATGGGAAGTATGAATATCTCTGTAAGTCTATCAACTTAGTTTAATTAAATAGAACTTGAATATGGGGAAACTCATGAACTAAGCACTGATATTGCGAAGTGTAAGATCAGGAAAGACGGTCCTATTCGTGTTTGTTGTAAAATTGATCAATTCAGTGCCGAATATTTCAGCGCTCGGGTTTGGTTTGTTGTATTCAGTTGAAACACAGATTTTCAGATTTAATGCCACTTGTTATTGCCTTCCTTCAACACTTTTTCCCTCTCAACAGTTCTTTCCCATTCTCCTTCACTTTGCTCCGCGTACCCTGCTTCCTTCCCCTTCCTCTTCTTCCTGTCCTCTCACCTTCCGTCTCTCCTCTTCCGTCATTCTCCCATTCCCTTTCTTTCCCTTTCACCTTCCATCCCTTTCTGCTTCCTTCGCTCCCTTTCCATTTCCCCTCCCTTTTCCCTTTCCGTCTTCTCTTCCATCCCACCGCTTCCATCTACCTTCCACATCCATCCACTTTCCCTTTCGATCCCTTTTCTGTCTCTTTCGCGCCCTCTCTCCTTTCTTAACTAGCTCTCTCCTCCTCCCCTCTTACCCCCTCCCATTTCAAAACACATCTCGCGAAGTGGCTTTCTGAAATATATATGCTGCTACAAACGCTTCGCGCTCGTGAAAGTTTAGTGCTCGAAACCAGAAAATGAAAATTTCGCCGGAACACACGCTGAACGGGAACTGCATCGTGTATATTGAGTGCACACTGAATTTTGCATGCAAGTGAAAAATGTAGAAAATGTTGTTAACTTCAGCGGCAATTTGCAACAGTTATCAGAGAATACCTCTCTGCAGAAGTAGAATCATCTCCGCACCGCATCCAATTAATACTCAGTATTTGAAGCTTCATAAATTCCAGAATGTTCGTTTTAATACTGCATTTCATAAAATATGGAATATTCATTCACATTAATGTTTCTAGTATTGCCGTGTCATTGAACGGTTAATTAATGGACAAATAATAACCTAAAAATAGATATCTAAGTAAAATCCAGTAACTTTGATATCAATGAGGGATGTAAAATTAACTTTGATATCAAATACTATATATATGAGAGAGAGCGAGAGAGAAAGTTAATTTGTTCGTGAAACAAACGTACTTTGAAGTATAATTTAGATAAATATTTATAATTCAATATAAACTTGAAAAATGTTTGTCATGAATTCAATCACGAACGACATTTGATAATGTATTTCATTTTTTGGAAATAACATTTATAATCACCGTTACAGAAAATATTACACACGTAACGATGAAATAATGGTGATCATACAAACTTTCGAAGAATATTAGTGTTTTTGGTTTCTTGTGATTCACCTGGGTTGAACCTGTGTTCGTTTGATCTTTCTTGACAGAAAATTAATGGTTGTCTAATGTGAATGAGAATTGAATAGCGTAAACTTCAGTTTCATTATTCTTTTGCATTGTGAATTGCATGTCTCGAGCATTTTTTTTTTCATCATGAGCATTTTTTTCCCTCTCAGATACGTTTCTTCTATTGCAATGTGAATTATTTTGTTTCAGGTGAGTACCTGCCCTTTGTCTTCCACAGAAGGCTGTCGAACATTCCCTTTGGTGAGTACTGAATCGCGTGTTGCCTCGGAAATGGCAGCAGTCAATATGTCGTGCATTTTTCACGTGGCCTCCGTTCTGTTCTTTCCAGTCTCGCATTCCGAGATTCCCCTTCTCTCGCGGGGCGGTCTCGTTCCGACGGTTCATTGGGCGCCGGTCTCCTGCGACAGTGGCGCTCCCGGAGGCGGTGGTCGCTTCAGACACATCTCTTTACGCTGCTGTTTCTCGGGTTGACAAAAGATGGTGGGGATTCTTTGACATCTGAATTAGGATTTGCGTTTAAGTTGAGCTTTTGTTTGTTGATGCTTTGGCAATAACTTTGTATGCTTTTACAGTAACAACCATGCTTTCACGTAATATGTTTTGTCGACGATGGTTGGTAAGTGAGAAGCACGCGGCAGTATATTGCAATATTTAAAAAAATATTCGCTAGATAAACTAGCGAAACATGTTCCATTCTTATAAGCACACAAAAAGTTGGACGAAATGTAAGTGTATGAACCAAGAGTTCGTCACCATAAAATAAGTTTTTCGCTAATAATGGGACGATGGAATTCTCGTCATATAATGGGTTGCGAATTGTGATGGCAATGACTGAGGCACGGATTGATGCCGCTGCAGTGCCTATGACCGGGAGGGGCTAGAGTTTGAGTCCCGACGGACGAAGGCTACCGCCAGGTCGGATTTACCCTCTGAACGGAGGAAAATTCTATCGGGTGACTGCTCTGTTCGGTAGTTTTACGTGGTTTCTACGATGAATAACAGGTAAATGTCGAAGCAGTACTCTAGCAAACGGGCCACGCACCGCACGATGTTCCCCTACCCTCTGTTGTCTTATCTCCTCCCCTTCGTTACACACACCACACAACCGCACATCTCGGGCGACCAGTCGGGAGCTAAGAGCTTACGCCCTATGTTTAAGCAGTGCCCCGCTGATGGGAGATATGTGGTTGGGGAAGACGAGCCGACGTGGAGGTCTGCGCCGAATCTCGCCATTCAACGGGGGATGATCACAGCTAACTACGGCGACTACACTTACGGGAATATTTACTTTTTGGCTGTAGACGCGGCCGGAATCAGCAATCAGTCATGTAACAGCAATGAGATCTCATTTCCTGCGTATGGAATTAGAATACAAATTTGCGCTTTGTTAGATGTACCTGCATGTTATTAATTGAAATTAATGTGATGGTGATATTTGCAATGACAATAATATAAATAAGATTTATTAAACTGCTATTAGGTAAGTTTTGACTTTCCCCATGTTGTCATTTTGAATCGCGCAGAATCATAAATATTATTTTGTACGTGGTTCGTAGTACTTATGAAAAAGACGGTTGATCCATTCAATTTATTCTTTATAGAATCTTGAGTTGCGTGATTATATCAAGTTTAGTGACCTAAATTATCCTATAAAATAATGCATGTAGTTCTCAATGTTATTTGAACTGTTTGGCATCTGTACAAAACATGTAAGCTACCTGTAATGTAGTAGCGAATGTTTCACAAATATTCAGCGCAATTGTCACAATTAATTTACATGAATAAAAAGCGTACAGTTGCAGTTAAATGGTCATGATGAAATGTAATGCCTTAATACGTTTCTCATTCATTTATAAAAAAATAAAAGTCAGGCATTGGAAGTTCGCAGAAAACATTTGTGACTACTTTTAAATAAAAATGATGCTAGAAAACTTGTTCTAATAGGGAGAGAAAGTATGGAAGTCATTTGTTTTTCTTTTGTCGCGAAGAATAAACGTATTTTGTAGGAGAAGCGAAAAACAACCTCGTGAATCACGGGTCTTGTCGCTTATTAATTTCCTGTGTTTGACTTTATGGCTTACAAATTTATGTTCGTAGCTATGGTTATGGTTATATCCGTCCGTCTGGAAATACGTACGATTACGACTGTAACTGCTCGTGGAGTGAATCAGGGAGTTTTACGAGGAGCTTTCGGAGTATATGCAGACCTTGGCTGATGCAGAACGCGAGTTGTAAGAATTAGGCTTTATTATTACTCTAGGTGGAAGTAAAGACGATTTAAATATGTAAGCTAGGCGAAATATCTCTGCTTTCCAAAAATCTTTCCTGGTCAGTAAAAATAATAGAAACTCATCGCACTATATATGAAGAATGTAATAAAAAATACACGTGAAAAGGTTTGCATATATCCAGTTGTGTCAAATTTTCAGTAAAAACTTGAAAACCTAAGTAACTTCATGCCTAAATTACACCGTAACAATCTATGCTCCAACCAAGCTGTCCAAGCCAGGAAGCCCTTCATCGGAGTGAATGTTTTGAATTTCAAAGTAGGTATTTACGAACATTATTTTGAAGAATGTTTCGTGTTAAACTATTTCTATTTCATCCATAACAATCGTTAAAATTTTTCACTCACCAATTGATTGATGAGATGGATAGAGCACATAGATTGAAGTGATCTTTCGCTGCTTGTTGATGAGATCCGGCACTGACTTATACGTCGGCTTGCGGAGTTTCCCCCAATCGGGTAACTCCACCAGCGGGGCAGAGCCCTGTCTTTGCCAAGTTCTAAGCTCCCGACTGTTCTCCCGACATATGTGATAGAGTAGTGCATGTTAGTGTAAGTGTGTATATGTAAGATGTAGAGATAGGACAAGCAAGAGAAAGCAAAGATTGCTTGCGGTCCGTGGCCCGTTTGTTAAGGAACTACTCCAGCATTCGCCTGGTGTTGATCGGAGAAAACTACCGATCAGAGCAGCTGACGGGTAGAATTCTACTTCCAACAGAAGCTGGATTCGATCTAGCTCACTCACCTGTGTCGAAAATCCGGCCATCCCTAGGACTCTAGGACCTCCCGCCCATAGGCAGCAGTGACATTTAGTTGATTCCCCGAGCCACTTCATTCGGTTTTACCCACCCAACTGCGCGCCGAAAATATTAGTTTCATAGCAAGCTACCATTTTAGTGATGATATCGTTGATGTTTCTACCCGTGCGCGGCACAACGAAAAATACCGTAAGAAAATAGCGTGGAGTCTCGTGTAAAGTGCCTGGCCCCGTTCGTCTCGCTGGAGGCGTCCGCGAAGTCTACGTGGCGCTTCGTTCGTGCGTAACTCAATGTTCGCGTTAGGGAAGCAACGATGGCAGCAAAGGCCTTGGCGGCGGTGAAACGGTGGTGGTAGCTGTGGAAACGCGCTGTCCAATTTTTTATCCACTTCGACGCAACTGATTGATTCCTGTGAGGATGCGGGCGCCACGTATCGATTACATCTCTATCGTTTTTCAACGAACGAATAGAAACGATAATATGAAAAAGAATAATAATAACAATAATAATAGTAATAGTAATAGTAATAATAGAAACCTTAAACGAATCAATATTCTATTTTTAATTATGCATGTTTGTTGCAAATTGAGGAAACTCTGGCGTGTAGTTAGGTCAGGAAGATTTTAATGCGTCATCTTAGTGTGTGTGTCTGTTTCAGAGAAGATCGGTAGTTTTTACTAATTGATGCAAATGCGTCTTCGCAAAGGGATCCACAATACACTTTCAGAGCAACACTACGAAGCCTGGGATATTTATTTCTGACCACGAGTTCACTAACGTGGATGGATTACTGATAAATATCGCCCACTGGTTCAAGTTCTAAAAACTGGCTAACTCTGAAACCATGTTCCTTTGCTAGTGTTTTAAGATGCTGAGCAAAAGATGAAAGATCACATTCTTCCATATTTCCTGTGCTCAGTATATTTACAAATTTGGAAAACTGAAGGGGAATCTCCTTTAAAATGCTCCGTTCATATCTTTAGTTTCTTCTGACACTTACCTTACCTGAAATGTTACACACCTTTCCTCGTAATTCCATATTTAGTTCACTTAATGTTGAGGTGATATTGGCAGGAATGTTATATATAATGGCCAAGGCTTCTCATCACGTTCCTAATGGTATTGTCCTGGAGATGATTTCTAGGTGTGTCTGATCACATCCAAGAGCAGGCAGAATCATTTCAGTTTTCCACTTTTAATAGTTCCAGACTAAATCATCGCCAACATTGAAATCGCAGAGGCGTCGCGGGCGCCAGAGAAATTTATCAGGCACGCCGCGTTGGACGAGGCTGCTATGAAGGGTATGGTAACGGCAGAGACGGGGGTTATGGTGACGGTGACGAATGCGAAGGTGGTGTTAGTGTTGATGATGACCGAGGCAAAGGCGGCGGAAGTGCAAAGCTGTGGAAATGAAGAAGAAGGCGGTGATGATGGCGGCGAATGCAGTATCAGTGGAAGTGGCGATGCAGGCGAAGACGATGTCAACGGCGGCGGAAAAGGAGGCAGAGTGGGAGAGTAAGACCGTGGCGCAGGCAGCGGAGGTAGACAGAAGGGGAGAATACGACGGCAAAGACGGCAAAGATGAATGAGAAGGTGGAGGCCAAGGCAGTGAAGATGGCGGCGAATACGTGAGTGAAGGCGGTGGAGATGGAAGCGAAGGCAGCGACTAGGGTTGTGGAGACGTTATCGAATGCGGTGGGGACGATCGTGGAGATGGAGGCGAAGACCGAGCGAAAGCGGATGGAAAAGCGGCAGCCAAGGCGTAAGAGACGAGGTGAAGGCGTGGACGTGGGCGGTGGAGACGCAGGTGTCTCCTATCGCACGTCGCCAGGTGCCAGGCACCGCCTCCGCATCTCCTTCCCTTAGGGTACGCGTGGGACCTCCGGCGAAGGCCAGGGAAGGCGGCGTTCGGAGTCAGGCTAGCAAACCCTAGACTGCTACGAGGTGTTCCGAGGTGTTGCCGCATTGAAGGGGTTTCGTGGGTGAAGAAGGTAAACGTTTGGTGAAATTTAAGTATAAAGATCGCAAAATGAGTAGCCAGATAAAGAAGGCAGGGCATCTATTCTGTACATAAAAGAAGGATATTCACGTTTATACGATTCACGTTCGTATAAGTATTTCCATAAATTTTATTTTGGTACTCTGTGAGGGCGTCTGACAAAGGGATACTGCGCTGCTTAATATTCACTTTTTCCTGCGCTGGCATAGACAACGCTATAGAAAACTATTAAATATGTAAACCACATCTGCTAATGTCCTTTCAAAGGTGAACGCCATATGAGTGAGATGGGTTTTCAAATATATCTCTTTAAAAATTTTACATTTAGGGTACTCACTTCTTCGATGTAGTTTTGTTCTAATTTCTTTAAAATAATTAATTTTCTATTTTAACATTTTATACCACGAAACAAGATGTTTTAGTCTTAAAAACAATTATCCGTTTAGCATAGTCTATAGGCAAAAACCATTCAGTAACGTGTTTCCTCTTGAAAGTCGTACACTGATTGGCCAAATGTATGGAATGGCATTTTTCAATGACAAAATTATATGTTTTATTGTTACCGCTGTAGCTTTTCTGTAGGTTATCTAGTCTAGAATTTGCGGAACTAACTATTTAAGAATTAGCGATCTAGAGTGTTCATTAAAAAAAAAATTAAAGGTTCAAAGACGCAGGTCTTTGCAATACATACATTGATTTGGCAAAACCATTGTAAGAATATATTGACTTGTCACAATCTTTGGCGATATTTCAACTCCCTTTGAATTATTATAATTATGAATTATTCAACGTTTTCACCTGCTTCTGTATTCGCTTACGACGCTTAACGCTGAACACCAGGAGCGGGAATCGAGCGCCCCCCCCTCCCAGTCTGCAGTCATTCATCGACAATCGACGCACGTGAGTGTCTTGAGGGCGCGGGGGAGAGGGGGGAGGGGAGGGGGGTTGGCGAGGGCGTGGCGAGGTCGCATGCGCGGCGTGCGCTTGGGAACCGGTTCCCGGAGCAGACGCCGATCCGCGCCGGTCCCCGCGACACGCGCCAGCCGCCGTCGCCGCCGCCGCCGCAGCCGCCGCTGCCGCCGCCGCGGTGCACGGTGGTCCGCATTGGCAAATATGCGTGCGCAAATCATCGGTTCACAAGAAAAAGGACAAACATGTCCATCATCTTCACGTTTTGGTCGTCTTTTGTTAAGAAACTAGTAAATTTTCACTACAAAACATTTCATAAACATGGTGTATTTTTTGTGATACGTTTTTGCATGTTATTGCCTTTGATACGGAGCCCGATACCTCTGCGTAACGTTTCTGAATCGAGAGGATCGTGATTGTGGGAAATATGAAAACAGTAGAATGATGCAACACATTCTCTTATGGAAGGAATTATGAGAGGTCAAAACAAAAACAAAAAGTCCTCGGCCGAAAGGCCCTCGTTATTTTTGTCGCCGCTTTGATCTTTAGAACACTTACACCGGCTTGTTTCATAAATAACTATTCTCCTCTGTATCTACAAACGTACTATAAGGGGTACGACGACGCTACTGTGGTCGTAGGTTCGTGTCACCAGGTGGCGGATTATCGGCGGCTGCTAATTAATTGAGTTCAAGCCAACACATCAGAATTGAGAATTGTAGAGTTGCGGTACTCTGAACTGTTCTTTTCGTATTTTTTGCGATTAATTCCAGGCAGATGCGGGAGCAATACTTTAAGCAGTGTCTCACAAACGGGGCGCGATTCTTATATTATTATCTGCGTTATGGACTGTACCTCAAAACACAATAGTATGAAGTTCGCTCATTGTTGGCGGGAATGGAAGTGAAACATTCTGGAAAGTGAAGCAGTATTTTTACTAATTCAGTTTTTGTTCCAGCTTCATGAATTACGTGTGATTTTTTTTAAGTCAGGAAATGCAAATGCGATGTAGCTTCTAGCTGATTCGACGTGTTTATGTAGTAAAGGAGAATAACTGAACAAAATTTTAATTATTTTTTTACGTCAAAAAGTTATAAAAACTTTGTGTGACGTGCTATAGGAAGTTACATTTATATTTCACATAACGTTCACATATTTTTACAAAACATTACATAACGCTCACAATTACAGTGGATTCAAAAAACCTTCCGATCCTAAAATGATTATCATCTGTCTTCTTAAAAAAAACACAATGTTTGCGGGTCTTATACACAATAATGGAGACAAAATATGGAAATGTAATGTTAAACATAAAGCATTGAACATTTTGTCTTTCGAGTATGTTGGAATGTTTGTGTATTGAACAGGTTGAAAGAAAAAATTTCCGGTATTTGTGTCCTTCAAATCACAGAGCTCCGCCGGCATTGCTCCGACCTCGTGACATTGGGAGTTGTGACAGGACTTAATTGTCGAAAAATGAGAGTGTCCAAGGTAGCTGTGGATTTTGCACAGTTCTGCACGGTATGTTTGTCTGTAGCGCTTCAGAAAAAAAAAAGTGTAATGCATGTTGCTTGAAATATTTTATGTATAATCGTATGTTCATTATTCTAATGTGTTACTGAATAACAATAGAACCCTCTGCTAGAGTGCTATTTGGGACAGGTTAACCGGTTGTAGAGTGTTCTCTTGATGTGTGAACCATTTCAATAGAGATTGTTCACCGTGATTACATTCTTGACATGAATCCATAGATACACTAAGTGTTTATTTGCATTTTTTTCTATATAACGACATTCTCGGTGTCGAGAGAATTTCGAAATTCATTCATATGTCTCTGCGTGCTACGATCATCTCAGAGCGCGTAGGCTTCCGCGGCTGGAGTCAGTATTTACTAGGCTGTCCGGGTGACGCCGCTTTCGTGTAGTTCATGTAGTCCGGGTGACGCCGCGTCCATGGCAAAGGGGCCGACGTTTTATTCGCCATTCTGCGACCTTCCCGGCATTACGCCCTGAGGAAGGTCGCAGAATGGCGACCGAAACGTCAGCTCCTTGGCCATGGACGCGGCGTCACCCGGACTACATGAACTACACGAACGCGGCGTCACCCGGACAGCCAAGTAAATATCGTAATATTTAACAAGAAAATTGAAGTGCAAGCTGATTACGGGAAAATACGCTGATGACATTAAAAAATTATTTTCCTTCTATTTGTAGAATTTTGATATCTGAACCGATCCAAACTATTGGCAGAGAAAAAGGGAGAAAAAGTGAAAACCAAAATTATATGATCCTATAGTTATACAGTTACAGGCCTATATGTTTTGATACGCATTTTGTCTTAAGTATATAACTGGTAAACTACAATCAATTTTTGATATCCTTAATTTTTCACGATACTAAGAGCATTACTGTAATCAAAAAATCGCAACAACAGGTTACTTCCATGTAACGTACTAATCTACTGTTGTTAATATTGCAAAATGGAGCAGATGTAACTCCCGTGAAAGGAACTGGCACATTAAACGAAGATAAATGGTGTCCTACTCGCACACTACGGCTGGCACTGTCATTCTTCGGACGAAGTACTTTCATTCATTAAAAACACGAATAGAATGTTAAGTTATTGGTATCATCATTCTGAGTATGAAAAGAACAACAAATTCTTCATGAGTTTCCCTTGCAGGCGAGGGAGGCGGCGGCGGAGGCGGTCGCGAAGGCAGCCGGTTGGCCTCCGAAGAGACGACCGGTCTCGTTCCTTTTTTGTCTTTCGTTTTCGGTCGTAAATGTCGAAGGCGGGATTTCGACCTAAATTCCACTGACAACGCGCTCAACAGGAAAAGGCGCGCACTTCAAACTGCACGAACAAAAAAGAAAAAAAAGTCCCTCTCCCCCACGAGAGATTTGTCTTTCCTGCCTGACGGCACCGCCCTTCCCTCTCCCCTTCCCTTGTTCGACGCTTTTCATCCGAAAATTTCTGGAAACCGTATCGACAGCGCGTATGTTTTGTTTTATTCATCCGAGCGCGTGCTGAAGCAACGGCGCGAGAGGAGGGGGAGGGGGGGCTTCTTGCAGCCAGCCCGCGCTCTCGGGGCGGCGCCGAAGAGGGGCGGGGTTGCTGAGTGCTCGCGAGATAGCGATGGAATTGGTGTATTTGAAAGGAGAACCTGTGCGTTGTAGGGAAGACTAGCAGTGGGGGAGGGGCGGGAGAAGGAAAGGAAAGGACTTCAACTGTGGGTGTTGCGCTGGGGTGCTGCCGACGCTGGCAGAGGGATGTAGCAGGCGCGGATGCACGGGAAGGGAAATGTGGGAATTTTTTTCTGTAATTATTTAACTTGTCACAAAACTTTCAAGCCGAAATATTTTCGGATAATCATAAAACGATTAAAATCGTATCGCAGCAAGAGCTGAGTGTAGCCTGTGACATTTTACAAAATCTGTAATGATCCATTCGACCACAACATTTTTAATTTCCGATCCCAAAATTTGTCTTTGGATCCGCCCCTGGATGTGGGTGGGGTTCTGTATCCTGATGTGATGTGCATTATGTAGATTTGATTTCTTCTGAGCTATGTTAAGAGGGATGTAGTGGGGGAAAATGTAGCAAATGAGTATAAAGGAGTGTTGGTCGTAGAGAGGTGGAATCGTGATTTTTTATGTAAAGATACGTACGTTTGTTTTTAAGAACTTTTTCAATAATGAACAGTGCCGAAGAAATGTGGTTTTGCGGAGTGCTCGTGTGATAGCGATGGAATTGGTGTATTTAAAAGAAAAATCTGTGCATTGCCGGTGATAATGTCTGTGAGGTAGGAGATGGGAAGGAGAGGACTTTAAAGGTGGGGGGGGGGGGGCGAAACAGGGCAGAGGGGTATAAGAGGTGGGGTTTCCGTACTCTGACACGATTTGTTTTATTTAGGTGTTTTTCTGAACTGTGGTGAGAGGGAAATAATGAGAAAAAATGTTGAAGGAAATTAGTTTGAAGGAGTGTTGGTCGTAGATGGGCTAAACCGTGATTTTTTATATAGTACTACATACGTTTGTTTGTTTGTTAAGAACCTTTTCAATAATGAAAAGTGACTCAGTGATTCACCTGGGGTTGATTAAAAGAAAAAAATCCCTTCTGTGTTACGGAGGATAATGTAGCCACACGGAGTGACTGGGTATGGTTTTTCGAAGGACTAAAACCTTAGTGTTTGTGTCATACTGGTAGGGTCAACCCATTACTATTATTTTACTTTAGTCTCCCGTGAAAAGCAGTTCATTCGTGCATCAATTGATTCATATTCGACATTTCAATCTAATACTGAGACTATACGAAAATAGAATTTGGTGATTCAACGAACCTTTGCGTCCAATAAAGGGAATATCGTATAGATTATGGTTCGTGTCTAATTGTATAAATTTATGAACAATTGAGTGGGGGGTCAGGCCGAGTAAGGTGAATGCTCGAGCCCGATCTAAATCTCTACCCAACTTTGAGTTCTTTCAATGTACAGGGCCAGCAGATGCGTTGCACTGTAACATGGATAATATATTACGTCATGTAGCCTCGTTAAAAAAGTCTTAATTTAAGCTGTGGCAGAAGTTATCCGAACATGAAGTTCGTTTTTTATGACAAATAACAGAAAAGAGTCTACAACCACCAGTCATTGACACCATTACTTCCAATTCAATGGAACGGGGTCGCTTTGTCAAACATGCACATATTTCGCGTCTGTGACGCAGTTTGCGATATTGCAGAGCAAACGGTGGGTCGGTTCCGAGCGAGGTGAGGTAGAAGCGGGGTTGGCCTTGGGGGAACGGGGCGAGGTTCGAAACGGAGCGGGGTAGGAACGAGCAGGGGTAGGATTAGGAGGAAGAACGTGGGGAAGCGGAGCAGCGAGAAGGGGGCGGGGCGGAGAGAAACAGAAGTGGTAGCAGACATACGGAGCGTGCAGGGAGAAATGAAGTTGGGAGAAACGAAAGCAGCGAAAGTATAGAAGATCGTGCGGAGCAAGCCCGGAGAGGACGGGCCCGTACAGGACGAAGCCGGGTGAAGCGAGCCGGCGCGTTGGAGTAGTAGAGAAGGGCGAGGCGGGTTGTGGTGGTGAGGGTGGCGTCGTCCGGGGTGTGACGATAGTCAGCGCAAGTCCGCACATGAGGGCGCGTTATCAGTGCCGGGGCCCCTGCGGACGTGGCCCCTCGTCGCTGCGTCCCAGAGCGCGACAAAACACCTGCTCTGACCAGCGGAGTTCCCTCGGGCCAACAACTGATGCCGGTGCAACGGTTCTGACTTGGAGGTCCTATGGTGACAGAGCGGAAGAAGGTGGATTTTCTTCACTAAATAGGTAGATGTCATGAATTCACCTGCTGTTTGGAAGTGGCTAGTTGCTCTCATGGTTTCTCTGATTACTACCTAACGAATGGCGGAGCAGTACATAATGAAACGGGCTACAGTCCCCGCGCGACCCTTCTCTAGTCTTGCCCCCACTCTCCTCCCTTACACATACATACACACACACGCACACACTTCAATGCCCTATACTCCCACGTGTGTTGGGAGACCAGTCGGGAGCTTAGAGCTCATCCCGGCTGGGGCGTGCCAAGGCGATGGGAGATACCTGAATGAGGAAAACCCCACTAGTTGACAGGTAGCTCGGCTCCATATATGGCGTTTATGTAGGGGAAGGCCACCGACCTCTCCTGCAGTATAAAATTCACTATACTCACAGGACTTATGATCATAGCAGTTTACGCTCTCGGAAACAACAGGGAATCAATCAATCAAATCAACTGCTCTGAGAACAGTCTTTGATGCATTAGAGATCGAAATCGCCCAAGAGATTATATTTCATAATAATTTGTTCGTGGCGTGCGTCTATTATAATATGTTTCCCGAGTCGATAAATTTGTACTTTACAATGTTTATCCCTCACTTGCATTTATTATTATACTTTTATTTAGTAGGGTAATTCAGGTAAACCGGAAAATGTTTTTGTTTAACCCCACAAATCCTGCAGAAAAACAGTTCACAACATATTCCCAAGTTCTAACGTCATGAGAAGATCCTTTGCTTTATTATCTCAAAATGGATCGTAAAATGTTTCATTTTTATCATTTTACAGCTGCTAAAAGAAAATCCGGAAAATCACGTTATTCATAATCTCGTCGGGCAAGTAAAATGCCAAAAAAAGTAAAAATAAATAAATAAAGATCGCAAAGTATCAGTTTAATAATGTTTTGTATGTTTTTTTGTCAGAAGTACACACTGTTAAATAAAGAAAATATAATTCCAGAAATGATAGTAATTGAAAAAAGAAGTTCAAACAAATTGAAAAAAAAAATGTTGAAAAATACGAACATTTTTATCAAATCGAACAATGTGTTGTAAAATACGAACATATTTATTAAAATGGTTGTTTATAAGTGTTTCCCTCAATTAAATAGTTGTTCAGACTTCTACTCCTGAAAAATTATGCAGAAATCCTAATCTTCCGAACTTGTTTCCTTACATTACGGCTGGTCCTTTTTCTGCCGCTCGTTTTGTTACTTTCTTTTTTCTTAAGTTTGTTGGCTTCACCCTTTTTGGCTTGGTTTGTAGTTCATCTCTTTTCTACGGATGTTAAAAATGTTGATTTCTGTTGACTCGCAAATGCCTAATAAAACCTCATCACTACAATTTGACATTTCCAAGCTTATCTGATATGCCATATGCTTTACTAGATTGACCTACATTTTCCAATACAAGCGTTTTCACAACACTGTGTAAGATTATTGGAAATTCCCTTCACATGACAACAGATAACACTTCAACGAACACTTTTCACTAGCTAACCTTTTTTGATATTGGAAAAATTGTAGAATTGCGAATGTTCAAAAAACAGTACAAACGATTCAGTGTGTGGTGTTCTATTTTTATACTATATTTATGAAAGATTAATACATGTCTGTGGTAGTCGAAGTGCCACGAAAAACATTCTAGGGTCCATGCAAACGTGGCACACTACTAGGTACGAACAAAACGACATCAATATGACAAAAAAGAAGACATTTTCCTATTTTCCCGCACTTCTGAATAACCTGAGTTTACCCTATACATTTTAAAGAGGGTACTCAGTAGGGTAGACTGCCTACTCGAGCTTCGCATCAAATAAGACATTTGTTATTTTATATTAATTTCATTTCTCTGCTCCAGGCATTTGCAAGCAGCCGGGTAATCAGGTACGTTCAGGCACAACAGACATCCGTGTAAAATATTCAAATGAACAAGAAGGATCCTTATGCTTTTGTAAAGTGAAGAGATACCCATTTAGAGGTTTGTTGCTCCCGTTAATAATTAACGATCCATTAAAAATTACAACTTCAAACAAACACCATATGGGTTTACGTTACGAGCCTCGTACAGTGTTTCGAGCTTGGTGATGTGGGGAACCAAGATAGTAGCTTTTTTTTTCAATGTAAATTATGCATCATTATCGCGTTGTGACCAAACGAATAATTATTAACCAGAGGGAGCCAATTATGAAGTACAGGGCCTGAACAAATGAGACTGATGTTCTTTGACATTCATGTTGATGTCTGATGACATTAGTGACTTAAGGAGGAGAGTGAAAATAGTGCGACATTGATGGCATCATTGGAAACGAAAAGTTGGGTGTTGGCAACACTGACTGTTTTCGCGGTATCTTCGCGTCGGTAACAGGCTTTATTATTATTATTATTATTATTATTATTATTATTATTATTATTGTTATACATATATATTTCATAACATAAGGAAGTTAGACGGGGAAATTCAAGAACCTCTACAATTGTACCACGTGCTTGCTTTATTCAAAAAGTATACAAGAGTATTGAACTCTCTCATTAAATGTGAAAACTAAAGCGATAGTCGCTACATTATGGTTCTCTACCTTAATAGCGCTGTAAACTTGCTGTAAACTTGAAACTCTTTTTTTACTTCTTTTTGTACACCTTTTTCGGTCCATACCATTAGGTAATAAAATTAAAAATTGCTTTTGCATCTATCCATGTTGACGCTGCGCTACTCATACAGTTTACCGTAACTGTGAGAGAAGCAAAGATGTTTCCTTCGTAGGTATTGCAGATGTTATAGGCGAAAATGGCATTGAAAGAATTGAAGGCGTAAAACAATTGAAAGTATTGAAGATATTGTAGGCTTTGAAAACAAACGGCACAGATTTTACCCAAACACTGCAGGTGATGATGTTAAAGGTGTTTACAATGTTGAAACAATTGCTGGCATTGAAGGCGAAAATGGCGTTACAAGAATTGAAGGCATTAAAAAAGTGGAAGTTATTGAAGGCATTGTAGACTCTGAAGTCAATGATGTCATTGAAAACGTCACAAGCTTTGAAGGCATTGGAACCGGCACAGATTTTGAAGGCATTATTGCTTTTGCGAACATTGTAGATTTTGCAAACATAGCAAATGTTGATGTTAAAGGCGTTTACAAAGTTATAGGCGATACACGAATTGCATAAAATACGTTGAAGGTATTGAAGGCATTGTAGGCTTTGAAGGTAATGTGGGCAAGGAAGGAATTGTAAGCGGCACAGACTTCGTTATAGGTTTTGCGGACATTGTAAATTTCGCAACTTTAGCAGGTGTTGGCGATGAAGACGTGTAAAACGTTGAAGGCATTGCAGGCGTTGAAGGCTCTTAAAACATGGGAGCATCAAAGGCAAGCGTTGCTAGCACTGCGGATGGTGGCGGGGCGATGGTGGGCCGACGGCGGGGCGACGGCGGGGCGACGGCGGGGCGACGGCGGGGCGACGGCGGGGCGACGGCGGGGCGAGGGCGGGGCGACGGCGGGGCGCGGGCGGGGCGAGGCTAGGGCGGGGCGACGGCGAGGCGACGGCGAGGCGACGCTAGGGTGGGGCGACGGCGAGGCGACGGCGAGGCGACGGCGAGGCGACGGCGAGGCGACGGCGAGGCGACGGCGAGGCGACGGCGAGGCGACGGCGAGGCGACGGCGAGGCGACGGCGGGGCGACGGCGGGGCGACGGCGGGGCGACGGCGGGGCGACGGCGGGGCGACGGCGGGGCGACGGCGGGGCGACGGCGGGGCGACGGCGGGGCGACGGCGGGGCGACGGCGGGGCGACGGCGGGGCGACGGCGGGGCGACGGCGGGGCGACGGCGGGGCGACGGCGGGGCGACGGCGGGGCGACGGCGGGGCGACGGCGGGGCGACGGCGGGGCGACGGCGGGGCGACGGCGGGGCGACGGCGGGGCGACGGCGGGGCGACGGCGGGGCGGGGTGGTCCCGGTGGCAAAGGGGGCGTGGCCGCGTGATTTGTGGAGCAGCTGCAGGGAAGCGAAGCGCCGCGCGAGGCCGGGATTTACGGCGACGAATTTGCCTTCCACCTGCTGGCAGGTGGCTCCCGAAGGAGAGGCGTCCATGGAGACCGAGGAGAGGTAGACACCGACTTCGGATGGCGCGCTCGTTTGGAAGGGTTTGAGCAAGAAATCATGGTCCATATTTGTAAGATTAAGGAAAGAGCGAAATAGTTTATCAGTAGTTTGGAGTTCGTCAAAAATGAAATTAGTATGCCAATGACTTACGAACTGCTCTACTTTCTAAATCATGAAACAGTTTTGTGAGTCTTTTTGACTGTTTTCATTTTGTATACAAGTTTTTTTACTCGAGATTAAAGTTAATCATTCCGTGATTCACACTGCCTCTAAAAAATATAGTCAGAATTGCTTCAAGAATCACTTTATGTTTAACGGAAAAAATATATCAAATAAATTTACTCACACCAATAGGATGGAGCGTGTGTTTATAATTTGCCTGCAGTGGATCCCCCTCACACACACACACACACAAGTTTTCTCTCAGGGTCTGCTAAAGCATAGTGTGCAGCTGTGTTGATGTTGATCTTGTATATTATTTTTCACGTACGCAGAAAATAAAATGTTTTATTTGTTGCCTTTTAGTTAATATTTATAAAGGAAACAACTGCTCTATTGAATGACTTCCGTTAGTATAGAAAATTTAAACGCTATATACTTTAATATTTATCATTAGTCATTCGGGTGGAAGTCATTACGGGTGGAAGGAGCGCTGAAGCCACGTCTTCCCTCGCTATGTGCGAAAATGATAATATATCAAATAAATTATAGTTTTCTACACATGCACTGTAGGATAACATGGTTTTACCCACCGCTGTCGCGTGTCTCCCGTCGATCTATTTTCGCTCCGTCAAGCGCCGAAGGCCCGTGCGTCGTTCCCTGCGCGCCGAGGAATCCGCGTTCGAAAGTTGAGCACCTGCAGCGCGGCGCTCGCCGCTGCCGCGCGCGGAGCAGTTGGCAGCAGGTCGCAGCCGCCGCTTTCTCCGCTCGATCTTCGCGGTGAGCGATGCGTGTGCCGCTCCCGAACGCGGCCGGCGGAAGCTGCAAGCGCTTGGACGTTTTTCTTTTTACATTTTCATTGTTCTGCAAATAAGTTTGTTTGTAACTGGTGGCAGAACACCATCATCGCCTCGCCATTAATAAAGGCATTATTATTATTATTATTATTATTATTATTATTATTATTATTATTATTATTATTATTATTATATTATTATTATTATCTACCTACAATGAAAGGTATTTGTGCACAATTTAATTAGACATAAAATTATTTCGAATTATTTATAGTAATAATAATTAATAATAATTCTATGCGTTGATGAATACTCTACAACAGTTTAAAACATAAAACACGTGACTTCCTACTTAATAAGAATAAGAATATATATCCCAAAATATGACTTCAGAATAAGTATAACAATGATATAATATTCATAATAATAAGTCTAAATGTTTATGTCAAACACAGAAATATTTTAAAGCATTAAACAAGTAATTTTGTAACTACTATACTCTACACTTTGCATCACTTCATTTCTCGACATTAGATATCATTCACTTCCTTCGCATTCTATATTTCAATCACAACACAACCTGGTGGACAAAGGGCCTTCCCAGCACGTTTCATTGAGATTTCCCCATTTCCCCTACCTTCATTACAGCACCTTGATTTATATCATAATCATCATCATCATCATCAACACCATATCTCAACTCAACGCCTTGCCAGGGAGACCGTTGACTGTCATGTTAAGATTTTGTCTTCGAATTATAACAAATGTGGCGTCACCCCAGATATGCATGCCATAATACGATTGCTGATATTCCGCGCCATTCCTCGTTACATGGTGACGCCCTCGTACAATGTCAAAAAGATGTATTAGGGATTGCTTTAAATTAAAATTTATGGTGGTGGCATAAAATAATATAATTTCTAGGCTTATTTGTTACTTTTGCGATTTTCGAAAGTCCAGAGAAATGAATATCGGACCCACGCCATTTTTATAAACATACTTTGCTTAATCTGAGAAAAAATTTTAGATATTTTTGAGAAAAGTTTGAAAATGTTATTGAGGGTCAATATAAAATCGCCCAAATTGAAATATCTGTTTCAAATTTAGGAAACCGCGGCATCATTCAAATCGATAGGGAATATCAATTTTGGTAAAACTCCTGAATACGGTTCAGACATTAGTGTTGTTCACGGACGGTGACAGATGAGCGGATGGATAAACGTTTTGCTGTCAATAAATATTTAGGTATCAAATACACACAATAGATGGGTTCTGTTAACGCAGCGTTTTAGATGACATAATTTAGTACGTATAGGAATAAGAATTATCCACTTTTTTGATATCAGAACACACAAAACGTAAATTCGCCGTTTCCCTCTCCTTCTCTCCCTAAAACATTATATACTTTCTTTATACTGCTGAGTAATATGCGAGAAAGTAAAAAATAGGGGTAACGTTTTGAATTGCGAAAAAAAAATCAATTATTATGAGAACAACTGCGGTGTTTGTGGGTCCTGCCGGAGCGAGAACAGCGTTTGGATGTCAGTGGTAGCGGAAGGGAACGTCGCCGTCCCGCGACGAGCAGCTGGAAAGAGAAAAAGGAGCGCAGGCGGCGGATTCCAGTGTGGCGCGTTACAAATGGCGGCGCCGCGCCTCTGCTCTCAGGAGAAACCGGAGAAACTCCCTCGGGTGGAGACCGGCGGCGGTGGCTCAGGGCATCAACGGATGGCACTGCAGTGCCTCGGACCGGGAGGGCCTAGGGTTCGAGTCCTCACGGTGGAAGGTTTTCGACAAGAGCTAGGTAGCTGGGTCGCATTCTGTCGCTGTCTGGAGGAGAATTTAAGAGGCCGGCTGCTTGATCGGTATTTTTCATGATTTCTATGATCAGTATCAGGCGAATGGAGCAGTACCACAGACCGCGCGCGATCTTCCCTTCCTCTTCTTCGTCCTCTCCCCACCTCTGACGTGCACATATACACACACCCAGACACACGTACGTGCGCTATACTGCCACATACGTCGAGAGACCAGAGCTTGTGACGTTGCGTAGGCTTCAGTGACACGGCTCATCCCGGATAACCTAGATAACACAGAGCTTGTTGCGGCTTGGGCGGTGTCATGCTTGTGGGAAATACCTGGATAGGGAAAATCTCTGGAAGCCTGTGTGTAGGTCAGCGACGGAACTCAACATGCAGAGACGGGTGAACCACCACCACCACCACCACCACCTCCTGTGATAAAGCATGCACTACAGTTACGGGACTAATGATCATAGGCGTTTACGCGCCCGAAAACACGAAATAATCAGTTGAACTCCGCGAGTATCGAGAATGACCTGTCGCCCGACCAGGGTCATTGCCTCCGGGGCAATGGGACACTACGCCGCTGCCGCGTTCCATCGTCACGGAACGCAACGAAAATCCTGTTACGTTTGTGCCGCGATGATTGGCAGATGAGGGACAGGTATTGATTGAGTTGAGAAGCATGTGGAAAATTGAATTTTGGAATTATTCGTCGGCCGTGGGTTTTGAATGTCTTTTTTTGACGACGTGCGATCTATGATGTCTCCTGTCAGAATTAGAAGGTGTATAGGAAAATAGCTAAAATGTGCGCTGTTGCTTTTCAGTCAGCGCTATTGAAAAATGTTTATAACGAGGATTCGTTGTATATTCTGGAAATGTTTATTGCAGTCCAGTTGTACATAAAAATAAAGGCTTCTTATGAGCGGAATTATTGTGATGAATGTACAAGTGGAAAAAAACGTCGATTTTCCTTATTGCAACTAACTGTGGGAAGTGACTTATTATCTGTATGGTCAGATGTGTAAAAGTGTAAAGGGTTTTGGTATCCGAGTATCTTTCCCCTCGCTTTCTTGTCTGAATTCAGCAAGTCTTTCAAGATTAAAGCAAAGGAGTATGCAACCACTAGTTACGTGCAAACCCTTTCCCCATATTGAACAAATTTCGCACAACATAGCGCCTTGTTCGTTTTCCGCGTATTTCCGCGAGGAAAGTTTAATCTCTCGACATACGTCTGTATAGTGTAAGAGAATAATGTATATAAAGGTGTGTAAGCGGAGGGGGTCAAGAATGAAGAAGGAAATATCCAGTTAGAAATATTTAGTTAATGTTGAAAATCTGCCACCGTCGGGGCTGGATCCGCAAGACCTTCTGGACAACAACCCTGCAGCTGCCACGGTGTTGCCGCCGAAACATCGCATGCAGTTCCGCACCGGAGGGACGAAAAGTTGCCCTTAAAGTGCGAAGAATTTCGCCGATGGCCGCCAGATGCCTCCGGAAGCCGGCGACGGCGCAAAGAATTTTACAAGCGCTTCTATGGCAAACGGAATAGTTTTGCATGAATTACAAACTTCGGGCAAGAATTCTCTTGTAAATTCTTCGTCAGCTTGACGCGACTCTGCCTCGCCGGGTGTTTTGAAATCCGTAGAGCGCTCTTCTCCCGGGATTAAGTTTCGTTTCCGTGTATCTGCTGGGTCTGTTGGAACTTCTGAAAGAATCTGGCTTGGTTCAGTTTTCTTCATTCTACATCGAATCAAGAGTCGACAGAGAAAAGAATTCAGTTGTAGAGAGATTAAAACTAACAAACTCTGTTATTAATTTTTGAGAGGGCATTTTGGACCATCTTTCATATATTGGTTTACTAAGGAGGATTCTGCAATGATGCTATAATGATGTATTCGAGTTGTTCTGGCACTTAAATTGAAAATCGCAAAAAAATATAAAAGATATTTTAAAGTTTAAAACGCTTTGTTGTCACTTATATAAAATGCTTACACTGCTGTAAAGGCATAAACAACAGTCGGTTATTCCCATCCATAATATCCATATATCCATAAAAAATCAGCTCGACTAAGACTGTTCAATAGACTCTGCTATTCTTTGAGAAACAAATACAAACAGTGAAAAATACCGCACGTAATAGTTACCATGTAAATAGTTATCACGCAGAAGGCACATTTATTGTTATCAGATATCAAAAACTCTTGTTGCAATATTTTATTCATTATTCAATTTAAGTTGAAATGGAGTAGGGATAGGGATTTCGGGTTACGAGAAAACGTGTGCATATGAGACAAGAAGAAGCAATGAAAAGTATAATTTAACAGCAGGAATACTGCTTTGTTTGGTACTTTCGATACGAATGGTTGAAGGTCCTCAGTCAAAATGATATGAGGCATTGCACACCACAACCATACTCACGTTACCTGAACTCTACAACAGAATCGGTTTGACGTAACTTTGCCTACTCCTTACTATTTGGCACAATAATGAGATGAACGTTCCCTTTTATGAGGAACGAGTATCCAAAATCTATGTAAACATTTTACTCATCGACAAATTTTCAAGTTGTTTCGTACATCTGCAATCAACAGTCACAGCCGCCTGAGTATAACAACACTAGCATTACAGGCTGTCTAATCCAGTAATAATAGACTTGAAAATATGACAAATACGTTACAAATATTTGTTTTCGTCACAGAATTCATTAAAATATTTCACTCATCTTCAATAGACAGTTTATTGCATCTCACAGCCACAGTTACGGCCACCTGAACCTGTCAGCGGCATCCGTTGGAAGACACTGCAGACGCACGTATTTCCGTCCGCTCTCACTGCCAGACCTCCGGACGCTGCAGCGCGGCAGCTGCATCTGGTGGGAATTAAATTTAACGTGGGGCGGCGGCGGCGGCGGCGGCGGCGCAAGCGGACTTATATTTCAGCTTTTTTCGAGTAAACGCGCCTCCAAGAGCGGCTCGGCCGGCGCCAGAGGAGGGTTTAATTTTAACGCCGCTTCCACACGACTCAGGTGCAGAGGAACCGCTCGTCGCGACGTCTAAATCCGCGTGCCCCGCCGCCCACGCCTTCCGCTCTCTGCCTTCTCACGTTTGCTCCCGTCCCCTCCTGTCGACCGAACACCGCGGTGGCCCTCTCCGTCAAAACGCAGCTCCCTTCCCGACCCCCCCCCCCCCGATTCCCATTGGCTCCCGCCGACTCCCGTCCTACTCCCGACCAATCCCCGCCATACCCTCCCCGTCCCCATTTGAGCCCTATCCGCTCCCCGACCGCTCCCCGACCGCTCCCCGACCGCTCCCCGACCGCTTCCCGACCGCTCCCCGACCGCTCCCCGACCGCTCCCCGACCGCTCCTCGACCGCTCCTCGACCGCTCCCCGACCGCTCCCCGACCGCTCCCCGACCGCTCCCCGACCGCTCCCCGACCGCTCCCCGACCGCTCCCCGACCGCTCCCCGACCGCTCCCCGACCGCTCCTCGACCGCTCCCCGACCGCTCCCCGACCGCTTCCCGACCGCTCCCCGACCGCTTCCCGACCGCTTCCCGAGCGCTTCCCGACCGCTCCCCGACCGCTCCCCGACCGCTCCCCGACCGCTCCCCGACCGCTCCCCGACCGCTCCCCGACCGCTCCCCGACCGCTCCCCGACCGCTTCCCCGACCGCTCCCCGACCGCTCCCCGACCGCTCCCCGACCGCTCCCCGACCGCTCCCCGACCGCTCCCCGACCGCTCCCCGACCGCTCCCCGACCGCTCCCCGACCGCTCCCCGACCGCTCCCCGACCGCTCCCCGACCGCTCCCCGACCGCTCCCCGACCGCTCCCCAACCGCTCTCCGTCCTCTCCCCTTCCGTTACACTTCGTCACTTCACCTATTCTGGTGACCCTTCTCACTCGGAGCCGGCGGCGCATGGAATTCCCACTTGGTGGCGTTTCTTTATTGCTGCCTCCAACCTGCGAAAAATAAAGCGCGAACCGTCGTGATCATAAATCTGCAGATGTGTGGAACCGTAAGATATCTACGATTCTAGTAGAACTGTGAATGGGGTCTGTGAAGGTCAATGAATTTGGGGCTAAGGTGGTAAAATGAAGAGAAAACTTGGAGTCCGCTCTGATGTATTTGTAATTTTTTCTTTCTTTCTATCTTTCTTTCCTTCTTTCTTTCTCTTTTTCTTTCATTCCTTCCTTCTTTCTTTCTGTATTTCTTTCTTCCTTTCTTACTTCCTTTCTTTCTTTGATACATGTTTCCTATGTGTATATGTGAGAGTAGAAGTTGTGGGTGATTTCTTCTTCGGGTCGGAATGTTTGATATCGCCTTAGGTCATGTTTTTTTCTTCCACCTACAGGCTTATCATTTTAATAATCCTTAATCAAAGGGCTTGGTGGAATTGCAGATAAATCACACAGTTGAAATGTTTCTTTTCTTCATCAATGTATGTAACTTGAACAACATCTGGAGTTTTATGTGAATAGTAGAAGTGTATAAATTGTATCACTCAAAAGTCGTGTTCTTTATTTGTGTGTAGTGCTTGCTTGCGTTTCAGTAGCCATTGCATTCTTTTCGAAAAGCTTGCGCAAACATTCCTTAAAATTTAGCACTTCTTTTGATTTGCATATGTTAATTTCAAAATTAATCGTGCGACTCCGGTACTACGTCATGAAAGCGCGAGTAGTTCGGCGAGTAGTGTATCATGGAAGTGCAATTACTCGCAGAGACTTACAAAATCACCGCTTTTCCGTCATCTGTCTCTTATTCTTTTCATCACCTTTCATTGTTCCCTAAATATTCCCCTAGGATTTAGTGGAAGAATCTTACACATCATAATTCGTCATGTGTGTTTACTACTAGTAACATGTGTTTCGGCATTATTTATGCGCCAAGAGCGCAAAGGGGACAGAGGATGTGTGACAAAATAAACCTTCTGAAAGTTTTTCTTGTGTGCAACAGGTCCATTATGACACAGACTGCATCTTTGCCAACTTCTACAAACCTCGACTCTGTCATTTAATACGTTGCTGTCTTCGCCACGTTTTGTTCTGTCAATGTCGTTCTTCTCCTGTTAGTGAGAACAAAATATACAACTTTCTAGTCAGTAATCCCCATTTCGTTGATGTTAAATCGCAGAAGATATCCTGGGATTTTTACAGGGTGATTCAAAAACTCTCTGAAAGTCAGTTGCTTTACGATACTAGGCCATGTGCAATATTCTATCTTGCGAAATACTAAGCGGATTCCCGTCAAGGAAGAATAATACCACGCCCGCACATTGACAAAACATTCCAGCGCTGCGCTTGAGCCCGACAGTCTTACGACCCCTCATACATATTTCTACTATAAAATAGCGGTGTGCTTCAGAGCATTACAGTATTTAAAGTTACAAATAACACTCCACAAATAGGAACTCGGTTGGCGATTTTCACAAAACGTAGTTCTGAGAGTTTGTTTCTTCTTAAATTTTTCTCTTCTTGTTCTTTTATTTCCTCCACTCAGTGAGAAAAGTTAGAAAGAAGTAAGAGAAATAGAAAATGTACCCTCTGATTGACCTATTTATCATGAAAGACATCGCATCCCTGTAGAAAAGTTAACTGTGTAACTCAGAAAAGTTGATTTTTCAGGAGAGCGCTTTAAAGGTTTAAAATTACGTTATCCTACCCTGTGCGATTACTGGCGTTACATCGTTTGCTTAGCATGTTTATATAAGGAAAATAATAGTTTCACGAATAAAGTGAATGAAATGTGCAAATTTACGTGATGTTCGATTTTTATTTATATTTTAATCTCGTTCGATTTGTTAACAATTGCTCGTTAAAATTCCACGAATGTAGTACTTGAACTCTTGAAACACTTCTCTACATGTATAAATTACAAAATTAATCTTTCATTGTCATCTGTTTTTCATTAAAAATATTTTAACACCCCAGACCGTTTTCTCATTAGCTTCCTTTAACAGAATCTAGACTTATTTGACCGATCTTCATGGTCTTTATTCACTTTTGACTAGGTACAAACTGATAGTCCGTCGCGAATGTTGACGTTACAGAATATGGCGCGACAACTACAGGGTTAAGAATACGTCACTGAGTGAAAATTAGTTGAATCCAGCTCCGCGGCCCGTGTCGCAACTCGAGTTAGCAGTCTCTGCAGGTCTTCCTCGGTGGCCCGTTCCACGCACGTGACAGCATCCACCTGAGGTGCGGCATTGACACAGTGAGGAGAAACGTGTATTTTGGTCTGTGACTCATGTGGAAGCTCGACAGTCCGTAAGAAGGCAGACACAGAGGAATATGCGAACTTCTGCTAGTATACTCGGTCCCGTCTCAACCGAAAACTGTTCGTAAGTAATAACAGGAAGGAAATAAAATCAACAATAATTGTTGATTACTGATTCTTGATGAAATACACATGAAGTGAATGTCAAATATATGTACGCTGTACGTAATTTTTATTTAAAGTACAAAAATATAATTTACTAATTACTTTATTTCTGTAAATACCATTTTTAATCTATCAGAAGTCCAGGGTCATCCATTGCAGGTTGACTTACCTTTCGTGCCTCTTGAAATTTCGAGAGTTACTTTCTTTATGACATGTGCTCATCCAATATTGTTATTTTAGATTTTCCATGTACAATACTTTATTCACATTTACACGCTCGTATTTGTGTTCGTTTTTTCACTTGTACAGACACTGTAATTACGTAAATCACGCGCTTTGTTGAATTGTTGGTCAGAACTTTTTCGACTAAATTCTCTGCGTATTTTATTTCTTTCACGCTGCTCCCTTTGCCCTCTTCCATTTTTATCATGTATTATACGAGTAACGAATACATTTGCCGCTTCCCTTGAAACCCGCTAAAGCCCTTTCCTTGCGAAACTGCTAATTAATCATTCTCGTTACAAACGGCTGCCAGTCCAGGGTCCGTCCAGTAAGCGAGCCCCGGCGGGAATTCTCGTGCAAAAGGGCGAGGTCCATTCCACTGCTAGGCTGATGCCAACGCTTCAAAACCGGGAGTTTTTGATGTGTAAAACAAAGGAAACGCACGCTCCGTTGCCCTTCCAGCGTCGTTTATTAGATTAGCCAAGTTCGTTGTATTGGAGCTACGAAAAATGTACCGTTTGTAGCTGCAGAAGAAGTTAATTGAACTTTTATAGTTTTCATTGGAAAGGGAAGTGTTTTACTATGAAAGATGGTGTAATTGGTTGTGTTCATGGCGGGAAAAGAACAGGTTTATTTTAGTTTTGCTTCTTTATGTTCGGGGAATGGCCAGTTTCTGTTCAAACTTTCATTAGTAGACTTTGTGTACAATTGTAAAGCTTCCAGGGACGAAACTGAAATCAATAGCTAGTTTTGCTAGTGTGTATATGTATATATAGCAAACTTTGTTATAAACTTCCATCATCTTTTACACAGATTATTCTTATTTTTTCAATTTATAATTTCCCGTTCTTGTTCGTTTAAAAAGGTTTCAGTTTGTAGGATCTTGATTTATTAACTAGAGGATACTTGTTTTTAGAAGTTTTCATGTTGAATAAACCTGCATGTTACTTTGAGAACTTTGAATGAATGAATTTATACATTCAATGAAAAGCTTGGCTTTCAAAATAGTAACAAATACAGGATGTTATTCGAATCTATTTCATATTCGTGCTTATTTCTTCAGTTTCTGGCTTCTGGCTATCGAAACAAATATTTGCGTAATTCGTATTTTTGTGTCGAAACAATTATAATTTTCCAGTATTTTCACAGGTAAAATGTCGCTCCCTGGCGCTTTATTTGAAAATCATATTTTCTTGGAGAGAAAAATATTTATCGAGACCCGGAAATTGTAGATAGGTAATTAAGGAACGTTATGTTTGGAGAATTGGGATCGTCAGCAATACATGATATATCAACTATTTACGGGTAATTGTGAAATATACTATTATCTTAAAGTACAGTTGAAGAGTCTCCTTTTTTACTGAAAGAGTGAAAAAATTACATTGCTACCGTTTTCAAGTACGTATAATATGATTATATGATAAAACACGTTTTAAAATATTTGACTTGTTTGAGTAATAGAAACCAATGAATGATAATGAACTTTGAATGTTGTTTAATAATAATTAAATATAAATGTCTTAAAAAGAAAATTCGTCAAATTGAATATTTTTCAACATAAACGTCAATAGTAGCCTGATATTTTTAGTTACAAAATGGATGCGTGGATGGGAAATGGATGCGCCATGGATGGGATAAATTATTTTCAGTCTGAAGATCAATATCCCTAATTTGTGATATTATACTATTCTTTACAAATTATCACGGACAACAATTTGAAACGTCCATGTCATTCCATACCATTGCATTTTTTAAGGTCTTTTCACAGCGACTGCACGTATGCTTCTGGGAGGAGCTACTTCAGATGATTATCACGTCACTTTCTAGTGTTAAGCGTCTGCAATTGAAGACTTTCGCCTTCTCGACAGCTTCTCCATCTACGGAAGCCGAGTGGTTGGCCAATCACTTTCCTCTTTTTTTGCCTCCCGTCGTTTTCCGTGCTTGTTCTTCAGTCCAAGAGGATCAATCTCGTGCATCTAATGCTGCAATTGCTTGACGAATGAAATTAGCGGAAATGAAAGTTGGTTTGTGCAGTTGTCAAGAAGAAAGATACAAATGAATGTCACTTTTAAACATGTTTGAGTTGTGAGGGAATTGCGTAACATTTTAAACGCTAAATAAATACAAAGCTGGATAGAGCTTAAGTATGAAATATGTGAACTTTAAAATGATTGTTTATTTTCCTCCTCTTTCATTTTATTTAATACATTCTGGGAAACAATTTATCTTAGTTCTGCTCAGACAAAACTAAAATCGACTAACCCGTCTCTTCTTTGATATTTCATATTATATTTTTACTCGAAAGGCAGAAGTACATAGAATAGTGTTAGAAGCTTGCCTTAGGACATTCCGTTTTCTTAGAATAATGACTGTGTTTAACAAGCTCCCAATTGATATCAGTGGCTTTCAATCCTGTCGGAGAGCGATGTTTCTTCGCGTGCTTAACTCCCAATCATGCGTGTAAATGCCCACTAATTTATAAAGCGGTCTGTGGGGTGAGGTAGCCATCACAGAGGGAGGGGGACTCCTGTAATTATTATACTTGTTCGTGTTTTTGCCATGGCGGCCATTATCCCGTTGGAGTCGCTCGTGAGCAGACAAGCGGGAACGTCTCGTGTCGACGCGGCTTTTTTCCCTCTTTTTTCCCCTGTATTTTGGTATACTGAATAACCGGTAAAGGAAAGTGTATAAAATCGTATTACATGTCGTACAGCTGTGTAGTAGACATTGATATTAGTGGTTAAGAGAAATCCAGATGGCAGCGATAGTGATTGTGGCGATGTATGGTCTGTGTGTTTGGAACGTTAGCTAAAGAAGTTTTATAGCACTCTAATTTACGAGGTATTTTACTGACTGTGTGGATTTGCCTCTTCGTAAGACAGTGGCAGAATACGCGAATGAACGTCGAGGTGATTCTTATGATTTTGTAAATTTCAATTTAATTCATAACGGTTGGTTTTACTAGTTTATTCCACTCGCAACATTAACATCATTGCCAACGGCAGATATTTCCAGAGACATCAACAATTTCGTATCCAATCTTGAGTCGTTCTTCTGGCGAACGAACATGCGATTGAACGGGAGTTAATGCAGGGTTGTCTGTTACGGAACCTGTAGTCATAGTTGTTTCACGCCGCAAGCATATCGTTGCATCAAAGCACCTTTCAAAATCAACGCAGATAGAATTGCTAGATTGTAATGATATTTTGCTAAACTAAATCCCCATCCTTATACCGGTTGTTATTGTTATCATATTATTATTATTATTATTATTATTATTATTATTATTATTATTATTATGATTATTATTATTTAAAATGATTTAAAATTATATTGTAATATGTTAATTGTAGTGTTCTACCACCAGGTTGTATAAGCCTACCTGCAGAAATAATAAATCTATCTACTACTACTAATCTACTACTAATCTATTGAATAAGATCTGTGGCTGGTTGCTGCTTTACATTATTTTGTTGACAAGTTTAATTTATTATACATACTCTTTACAGGTGAACGTAACAAATTAAACAACAAAGGAGAAAATAGATTATAATATAAAATACAAAGAGAATGTAAATATTTACACTGATTCTTACAATTACTTCTACATACATTTAAGGGGATTGGTCTTGTAGATGGGAGGTATAGGTTTCCTCATTCCAGCTAATTTCTATTAAATCTTTTATTTGGGAAGAAGGAATAAGTCGTAGGGAAATTTAGATTTAATTCCAGGATTTCTTGGGACATTTCTATTGAGATTGAATATGTTTGTGCTTGGGCATTGCTTACATTTCTTAAACAATTGTTTGAGAGATTTGCCTTATAATGAAAAACAGGTTTAAGTGTTTCGGTCTCAAGGAGTTCGAAAAACGGAAGGTGAAACTGAATAAACAGAAATAAGAATATCTGAATGAACTTCATAGAAAGAACTTGGATCTTGAAAACTCGAATATCAAAGACAAACTAGTCGTGCTAAAATTCTGCATACTAAGTGTAACTATTACGCAAAAATATAACTATAGTTGAACCCGTAAAAGTATTTGGCAGGGCTGGAACGCAAACCTAGAATTTCTGAAGTCAATGTACTAGTATCAGTGTTGTACAGAATATGTGCTGGTCTTGTTCACAGTCACAGACGAACAGATTTATTGCCGAAAACAACTTTTGCTATTGATTATGACTGCAAAAAGCCTTATAATATGCCGAATTGTTTTTTTGTATGTACTGTGTATTGTATTTATTATTATAATTACAATTTTTGAAATTGAAGAAGTTATAGTTTTGTAATTCAATTTCTTCAAGGAATTGGTCGCTCCGACCGGTGACGAGAATGAGGTGACGTGACGGGAAAGGTGACAATTATAGTTATAGTTTTATTTACACACGCACACACACTTTTTTAATGTTTAGTATTTGAAATTTATTACGTTCTCCCCCCCCCCATGCCTGTTTATGCTCAGGGTTCTTTAAAATATTAATCCGGCTGTGGCGGCCAACCCTCTCCCCGCTCTGCTCTTCCTTCCCCTCCTCAGCCGCCCGCCTCGTGAAGTGGGTCAGCACAGGTCCTCGGGCGCCCGGGGCTTCTGTCACCGGCACCTCGCCCCGCCCCTTCAATGCCGCCCGTCGCTCCTTTCACGGCCCCGGCCCACCGCCCCGTATCGGGCCATCGCTCTCGCCCGCCCGGCCCCGCTCCGCCCCGCTCCGCCCCCGCTCCCCTCCGCCCCGCCCCGCCCGGCCCAGCCCAGCCCAACCCAGCCCCGGGCCCCGCCCCGCCCGTCCCCGCCCAGCCCCGCCCAGCCCCGCCCAGCCCCGCCTCGCCCCGCTCCTCCTCCCCGCCCCGCTCCGCTCCGCCCCGCTGCGCCCCGCCCCATTCGCCCTGTTCCGGCCCACCTCATCCGCCCCACCCCGCCGCGCCCCGCCCCGTCCCGCCTCGCCCTGACCGCCCGCCCCGCCCCGCCCCGTTCGCCCTGTTCCACCCCACTCCGGCCCACCTCATCCGCCCCGCCCCACCGCGCCCCGCCGCGCGCGCCGCCGCGCCCCGTCGCGCCCACCTCTCCCCGCCCCGCCCGGCGGCCACCACGCCCGCCGATAATACTCCTATTATTGCTGCCTTTTGTCATCGCCCGGGCATTATGAACCCGCTCGCTGACCCGGTCCCCTACCTGCAGTTGAACCGCTTTGCCCCAGGCGCTTCTTGAGATTGCCAAAGCCCCGGGGACCCCGCTTTGGCTTCGATTAGCAGTCGCTTAAATGCTATGCTTTGTAGATAAGCTGGCGCACTAATATGCGAGGGAAGTCAACTCTGAGACAGATACGCTAATCCAGGGGTGGGAGGTTGTAAGGATATTAAATCTTGACCGCTTGTTGCAACATGGTAAAGCACACACAACCAGAGTTATCAAATGTTTAACAGAATAATAGGATTTTCCATAAAGATCAGAACCCTCAAAAAGTGTGGAAAAACGATGCTCAAGGGGCAGATGAAGATTCAGAGATCGAGAAATAATATCCGCCACCCATCCATCGTTATTGTGCCACTTTTAATTCGGTAAGTGACTACGCGGTAAGTTTGGTGACAGACGCGGAGAATTCTTGGCCGTGGTTTGTGTGTGTGTGTGTGTGTGTGTGATGATTCATTAAAGGACAATTCGTAAAATGCAAGTATAACGCGAGGAAAGTTTTCGTGCAAATTCAAATTTTTTACATCTTAATGTCTGCGCAGCATATAATTTACATTCATAGTGTGGCATTATGTTAGTGTTACATTGATAGTGTGGCACCTCTTACGTGTTCATTGGTACAACTCGAGTAACAAGCTATTTTTGAGACATGATTAATATAATAGTATCTCGCACAAATTCAGATCCCTTTACAGTTAATATATGATTAATCTCGCAGGGACTTTATTGATTTTGTTTTTGTCCAATTTTCTAACGTTCTAAACCAGTTGCGGAAGCTCAGCGGCAAGACAGCGCCTCTGCAGCATTTTTGACTGCAAGATCCTGACCTTCGTGTCTCGACGGTTGTGAAGCGTCAACACTAACTGCTCGAACGCATTCAACCATCGACTGGAGAATATTCCATTAGGAGAATATTCCATAATATTCTATCCGGATCGGTAGTATTCCATGTTCTTCGATCAATTACAGGCGAATGTCGGAGCAGCACCTACACAAACCGGCCTTGGAATGTGTACGATGTTTCCTTCGTATCCTTACATCTTTTCTCCTCGCATACACTCTTGCACTTATAAACACTTGCACTACTTCATATGTCCGCAGAGACCAGTCGAGAACATAAAGCTTCCCCTGGCTTGGGCGATACACCGTCGCTGAGAGAGATACCCGGATGGGGAAACCTCGTAATCCTACGTATATGTCGGCACCGGATATCTCGTTTCAGAGGAGGAGGAGAAATACTGACACCTCCCTGGCTATAACATACACTACACTCACGGGACCAATAACCTCCGTGGCTGACGCGTCAAGAATCAAGACTTCCTCTCTCTGGCAATGTTCTAATCAGTGCTAGGTCAACTAACAAGTGTAGAGGTAATGGGAATCGCTCTGGTTGAGTTAGAATTCCGGGTGAGACGTGACATCAACGTACGTGGGCTTGTACATCCCAGAAAGTACTTAGTAAGAGCGACAGAGATCAAAATGCCGAATTTGTGGGCTAACAGGATTTTCAAATACCAGGTCTTTATCTGTTTCGGGATCTGTTTCGCCCTGATTTTCTGGGTTAAAAATATTTGTATGTTCGTGAATAGGCACCGGCATTCGTGAATAGGGACCGTGTGTTATTCATTGAATATTGTAGACTATAAAAATAATATTTTTGGTTTTAAAATTATACATATTTATTTTGATCCCAATTGTGGAATATTGAAATATTATCAACAGGGGCCCTCAAATTGTGGTCGTGCCTTAGGGTCTCGTTACACATTTATCCTTCCCTGCTGCAAAGGGCATGCGACCAGACAAAAATTAAGAAGCAACGTTTTGGACTCTATCCATCTCTCAACGCAGAATAGATCTCAAACACCGAAGTACTTGAGCGGAGCCAAGAAGTCCATCGGAGATACCGAACATTCCGAAGGCTTTCGCGATATAAAACGCCACGCAATAAAGGATGAAGTGATCCGATCGAGCTACAATACGCCGGTCCGGCGGGGACGTCTGGCAGCTGCCGAGTGAATTACATCGCAGTTTTCATTAAATCTCGCCGACGGGCAGCCGCGCTCGTCGCAGATATTGCGTTCCAGCGCTACGCACGCGAGGACCGCCAGCTCCGCCAATGCGGTGAGAACGGATCACGAAATCGCGGCCGATCGCTGCCAAAGAAACGAGGGTTCTCGAGTAGTATTTGCGAACTCCATTGTCGATATTGTGTTTTAAATGTATGCCGTTGTGAAATACACCAGTGACTCTGATGCTCGAAGGTATATAAAGAAGAATTGTTTCTTCTTTGACTTCAAAAATTCATACATAACGCTTCATTCAGATTATACGTATTTAAATTTATTGATGTGTCCAGTCTTTATAGTACATATCTTATTTAATTTATACCACGTTTCGGAGTAATCCTTAACTCCATCTTCATGCTATTACAAATCAAGAAACAAGAGAATAATAATACAGTAGTATCCAATATATCAATAACACAATATTATCTATCATACACTTCTTCCATTTACACTTCGTAAGTAAATTTAGTACATAAAATTAACAATTAAAACTATATTTACATGACTTTAGCAATTAGAATTATAAAAAAAATATTCATAACAAGGAATCATCAATTCTTAAGTAGAAAATATAACATACGTAGATCAACATCGTCTTCCATATTGATAAAATTTAATGTACAATAGTCACACCTAGTTACCGACAACAAACCACCTTTGTGGTTTAATGGTGGAAACGTTATGTATGAACGTATATGTATGAAAAGACAACTGGTATAAATAAAATAAAAACTTAGAAAATTCGTTTTCCACAGAAACATTTTGTTGAGTTCGCCCTGTTCGGAAAATCTTATAACGCGTTTTTTCTCGAGTCTTGTATTTATTGAGTTGGCTCAGTGCACCCGAAATCCTTCCGTTCTTTTTACGTTGTTTGAAAGCCAGCCTCGGTGTCTCAGTGGCTTGGAGCCCTACGTGAATCCGAAAGCTGCAGGATCTAGCGCCGAGTGAAACATAGCTGTTATCGCTGTGTGTTCGTAGCGGGGCTGGCGTCCTATGCCACCACGTGTCTCATGTAACACCTTTGTAAACCAACATTTGTAAAACATCAACAATATCGACATCAGTCATGAAAGCTGACACTGTTTGTACTGGTAGATTCTCACTTAACAGGCGCTTTGTCGGTCCTAGATAGAAACATACTACCAAAATCGTCAGATTACTGAAGAGTAAAAAATTAAAAACTTTGTTTTGATGAATATAGTCATTGTAGGCATAATTATAAGCTAGACTGTGACTCCTTAATTTTGTACAGCTCAATTTTGTCCTTGTTCTGCTTTTTGCCGTGAGGTATTGGTCGGCCAATATTGTTCTCTTTAGACAAATGAGTTAACTTGGCACCTCTTTCAAAGCGTTTTAAATCTTCGTAATATTATTTAACGTGAATGTAACGTGATTTTATTTTACATACCAGGCTCCACAATATAACTAATGCAACTGGCACAGTTCGCCACACACGGGGAGTTGTTTGTAACGCTGCAGTCGCGCTCAAACCGCGAATTCCTGGACAACACCAAGGTGGGTTGTGGAGAGTCAACTGCAGTGCTACGTGAAGTCCTCTGAGGTTTTCGCTACGTTTTCGCCCATTGACGCAACACGCGCTGTCGTCTTCCTGACGCGGCGCGGCGCCTGACCGTCAATGGCGCCCGTCCACCGCGATTGTCGCCGCGCTCTTCGTCGGCAACTCGGCGGGCGCTGAGTGCGCTCGGCGGAGACGGCGCGTTCCTTGTAATTGGATTCGCGCGTCCCCGCGGGCTGCTGTTTCAGACAACTGGATTATTCTGCCCGCGCGAAATCAGGGCGACGCTAATGAATATGAATTGGCGGAGCACTGGTGCAACTCTGGCGAATGCACTTGGCGTGGGTCGTCGCCGAGTGTCGTGTTTTGTGATCTCGCACCATTGTTCTTTGGAAAAGGTTCGCGGAGAATAAGAACGGAAATGGGATACTAATTTATGTTGATATTCTGCCTGAGGTTGGATGTAATTTATCAAATAAATGGTTGCGTTGTAATGATAATGCCTTTGTTATTGCTTCATGATTTCCGAGCATTTTTACTTATGTAGCAGTTGCAACGTTACATTGGAACCTAATATGAAATGAATCTAAGCTTTACATTTAAGTGTGAATGTTCAAGTGGTTTTGGAGATGCAGAAAAAAGAATTTTAAATAGTAAAAACGGAAACCTGTTGAAATAAACGTGAGGTTTACTTTACTTCAACTATTGACATGGTAATGTTATAAATATCTGAATTTTATTTTACCTCATCAAGTTTATTTTCGTTTAATGCGTTATCCGAATTTATAACATTTTATGTACATGAATATGAAAAAAAGAAAATGGCTTCAGATCACCCATGTTTTTGGCTGCGTTCCCTTCATTTTGCGCACTGTATTTTACGCAACGAACTTTCTTCGCTGACATCCGCCTGGAGTGGATCGATCTATTTGATACGACTGATCAAACCAGGCCATCTCAAACGTTCTGATGCAGACTGTCATTTTGTTCAAACTTGCTCTCTACCAATCCAAAGTGCGTTACTTTTCAAATCAGTGATCCATCTCTTTACTTCCGATGTTGACATACGGCGATATTGCATTTATTGCTGCAGGACAAAAATCATAGAAAGAACACAGACAAACCCATCATTTCGTTCTGTATTGTCGCACTTAATGCAGTTAAAAACCAAGGAAATGCGTTGTCGTTCTCAAGCATTTTTATTATGGTTATATACTACATCACTATGGATACGGTACTGGTGTTAGCTAGTCGCTCAGTCAGCTGCACAAGAGTTCGAACGGTATATTCAGTGTCAATTTTTTGCATTTTTTCTCAATCTAGGAAAGCAGTAATTCGAATTTATCTCGTGAGGGATCACACTCTGGAGTCTTTGAAATTATTATACATTGGGATTAATGAGTCGAAGTGCTTCAAAGAAAGCATGATACTCGCGAGAGAAATTTCATAATGAAACGTGATATGGTATGTCTTCACATTGGAAGTGTTTTACTTCATTAATTGAATTATTTTTAAGTTAAATAATTATTTTGATCAACTGCGTTTGGAAGCTTAAGTTCATTTCAGATACACATGCAGGAAAAAATCTTGAATGCGGAGCATGGGTTTCCAAACCTTCACTTTAGCCAGGATTCTTGGGACCATGCAACTGTCAGCGGAAGCAATGTAATTGACGCCATTAGAAGATTTAATATGGTACATATGTAGTAGCTACTGTTCTGAACACGCAGCCTGGTGATGCTATCCCTCCTCCAACTCTCTAATACAGTTACTCCGGTACAGTCGTTTTGCGTGGTGTACAGTGTCTTTCGGAAGTGCAGAGAAGTCTCTTCGGACAATGTAGCACGAGTGGAGTAGACAGTTCCTTGTGCTCAGCGCAAGCTGCTTCTGCCACGTGGAGACGAGCGTCTGCGCGTGGCCACCCAGCGCCTTGGGCCGCGTCGCGGAGCCCGCTGTCAACTTGTGGGCGAGGGGGCTTGCGGGTGAGTGGGTGGGAAGGCAAGCGAGTGAGATAGAGGAAAGGAGGGAGGGAGGGCTGGAGAGCAAGAGGGCGGGACAGCGAGCGAGTGGGTGGGAGAGCGAGCGAGTGGGTGGGAGAGAGCGAGCGAGTGGGTGGGAGAGAGCGAGCGAGTGGGTGGGAGAGAGCGAGCGATTGGGTGGGAGAGCGAGCGAGTGGGCAGGAGAGAGCGAGCGAGAGAGCGCGAGTGGAAGCGTGTGGGGGCGGGCGCGAGCGAGTGGGTGGGAGAGCGAGCGAGTGGGTGGGAGGGCGAGAGAGTGGGTGGGAGAGAGCGAGCGAGTGGGTGGGAGAGAGCGAGCGAGTGGGTGGGAGAGAGCGAGCGAGTGGGTGGGAGAGAGCGAGCGAGTGGGTGGGAGAGAGCAAGCGAGTGGGTGGGAGAGAGCGAGCGAGTGGGTGGGAGAGAGCGAGCGAGTGGGTGGAAGAGATCGAGCGAGTGGGTGGGAGAGAGCGAGCGAGTGGGTGGGAGAGAGCGAGCGAGTTGGTGGGAGAGATCGAGCGAGTGGGTGGGAGAGATCGAGCGAGTGGGTGGGAGAGATCGAGCGAGTGGGTGGGAGAGATCGAGCGATTGGGTGGGAGAGAGCGAGCGATTGGGTGGGAGAGCGAGCGATTGGGTGGGAGAGCGAGCGAGTGGGCAGGAGAGAGCGAGCGAGAGAGCGCGAGTGGAAGCGTGTGGGGGCGGGCGCGAGCGAGTGGGTGGGAGAGCGAGAGAGTGGGTGGGAGAGAGCGAGCGAGTGGGTGGGAGAGCGAGCGAGTGGGTGGGAGGGCGAGAGAGTGGGTGGGAGAGAGCGAGCGAGTGGGTGGGAGAGAGCGAGCGAGTGGGTGGGAGAGCGAGAGAGTGGGTGGGAGAGCGAGAGAGTGGGTGGGAGAGCGAGCGAGTGGGTGGGAGAGAGCGAGCGAGTGGGTGGGAGAGAGCGAGCGAGTGGGTGGGAGAGAGCGAGCGAGTGGGTGGGAGAGAGCGAGCGAGTGGGTGGGAGAGAGCGAGCGAGTGGGTGGGAGAGAGCGAGCGAGTGGGTGGAAGAGATCGAGCGAGTGGGTGGGAGAGAGCGAGCGAGTGGGTGGGAGAGAGCGAGCGAGTTGGTGGGAGAGATCGAGCGAGTGGGTGGGAGAGATCGAGCGAGTGGGTGGGAGAGATCGAGCGAGTGGGTGGGAGAGATCGAGCGATTGGGTGGGAGAGAGCGAGCGATTGGGTGGGAGAGCGAGCGATTGGGTGGGAGAGCGAGCGAGTGGGCAGGAGAGAGCGAGCGAGAGAGCGCGAGTGGAAGCGTGTGGGGGCGGGCGCGAGCGAGTGGGTGGGAGAGCGAGAGAGTGGGTGGGAGAGAGCGAGCGAGTGGGTGGGAGAGCGAGCGAGTGGGTGGGAGGGCGAGAGAGTGGGTGGGAGAGAGCGAGCGAGTGGGTGGGAGAGAGCGAGCGAGTGGGTGGGAGAGCGAGAGAGTGGGTGGGAGAGCGAGCGAGTGGGTGGGAGAGAGCGAGCGAGTGGGTGGGAGAGAGCGAGCGAGTGGGAGGGAGAGAGCGAGCGAGTGGGTGGGAGAGAGCGAGCGAGTGGGTGGGAGAGAGCGAGCGAGTGGGTGGAAGAGATCGAGCGAGTGGGTGGGAGAGAGCGAGCGAGTGGGTGGGAGAGAGCGAGCGAGTTGGTGGGAGAGATCGAGCGAGTGGGTGGGAGAGATCGAGCGAGTGGGTGGGAGAGATCGAGCGAGTGGGTGGGAGAGAGCGAGCGATTGGGTGGGAGAGCGAGCGAGTGGGCAGGAGAGAGCGAGCGAGAGAGCGCGAGTGGAAGCGTGTGGGGGCGGGCGCGAGCGAGTGGGTGGGAGAGCGAGAGAGTGGGTGGGAGAGAGCGAGCGAGTGGGTGGGAGAGCGAGAGAGTGGGTGGGAGAGCGAGCGAGTGGGTGGGAGAGAGCGAGCGAGTGGGTGGGAGAGAGCGAGCGAGTGGGTGGGAGAGAGCGAGCGAGTGGGTGGGAGAGAGCGAGCGAGTGGGTGGGAGAGAGCGAGCGAGTGGGTGGGAGAGAGCGAGCGAGTGGGTGGGAGAGATCGAGCGAGTTGGTGGGAGAGAGCGAGCGAGTGGGTGGGAGAGAGCGAGCGAGTGGGTGGGAGAGAGCGAGCGAGTGGGTGGGAGAGAGCGGGCGAGTGGGCGGGAGAGAGCGAGCGAGAGAGCGCGAGTGGAAGCGTGTGGGGGCGGGCGCGAGCGAGTGGGTGCAAGAACAAACGACTGGACGATGTGAGCGAGCGAGTGCAGGGCTGGAGAGCGAGCGAGCCAGCGAGTGGGCGCGAATGGAGCAAGTAGTTGGGCGGGCGAGCGGGTGGGCGGAAGAGCTAGCATGTGGGCGGGCGAGCGGGTGGGTGAGCCTGAGAGCGCGCGGGCGGAGCTCGTCAGGCGAGGATTGAGCGCGGGCGTGCACGGGGCGGGCCGCGGGGCGCGGGGCGAGTGATGAGGGGCGCGGGGCGCGGGGCGCGGCCGGCGCCGTTAGGCCGGAACGCGGCGCGTTCTCCGGAGACAGCGCGTCGCTTCAGGCGCTTTGATGAATATTGCAGGCGCCGCGCACATTCCGCTTCGGCTCCCGCCCGCCGCCCCGCCTCCGCCCCGCCCCTCTTGCCTCGCGCCGAAACGGGCAGTCGCGCCGCTGGCGAGCCGTCCAAGAGCAGAGACCCGGCGCTCAACATCGCGGCTTCTACCGTCTCCTAAAATGATTGTGTTCAACATTTCATAACATTCTACCACTTTGTGCTAGAAGTAATTGTTTTATAATTGAAACTTTTTCCATCAGCTGCTAGTTACCGTTATTCAGTAGTTTGTAACGGGGCAGTAGTTGGATTTGTTGTTGTTGTTGTTGTTGTTGTTCAACGTAGAAGACGCTCATGGGTCGCAACTAAAACCTGTGATATGGTTGAGGGCCATATTTTCATCATTCGGATGATCCACACGTGACCCGTGTTGTTGATCTCGGTAGTTTGCCTGTTGCTCTGAAACGCGGGGGGGGGGAGAGAAACCATGCATGTCTGGCTCTACCATGCATAACTTATCATGCATGGATAACGCAGTGAAACGCATTGGGTTGATTTTGAATTTATGATTTTAGTAGAAAAAATCCCTAAATATGAACGTAACCTATTTTTACATTAAGGGGGGGTGTTGATCCCGACAGGGCGCATGTGTGTGGCGCAGTATTCTCGCCCGACATGGGTGCAAGGGACTTTCACGTTCGCCTAATAGCCTTTCGCAGGCCACTGCAAATGGCACCGCGGTCCGCGAGTTGGACAGCCCTGTTGCAGTGCAACCAACTAATGATATCCATTACACTTAACAATCCAAAAGGATTGTTGCGTTGACCATACACTAGTCACTGGCTCATGAGGGTTCCTCGATTTCATTTTCAACATAATGCAAAGTCTTTTGAAAAGCAATGCGCATGAAAAATATTGAACGACTGCGAATTAAATCAGCGAAATTTTAAACTGAACCGAGTCCATATGGTACACTTGTTCGCATAAACGAGATGGTTGAATAACTCACATTGGCATTTAAATTGACTTTCTCTTCATTGAAACAGACAACTGTGTATCCTTAATTTGTAATTCACGGACAGGGGATGTGGTTGTTACATTCACTAATAGCCTTGTAATTGCAGAGTGTGTTAATTTGCGCTTAATGACAAGCTTCCTTCCTCTGCAATTTCTGTGTCCGTAGTTTTACCTTTAAAACATTGCATTCTAGGTAGAATTTCAATTCGCAAGGACGTAGTGCTGATATGTTCGCTTTAAAACTTTATTGCAACTTATTTTCTCGTGTCTTTTTGTAATGGTTACGTATATTTCATATATACATATGGCGACTATCTATCGACTAAAAGTATATACTTTTTTTCGGCTTCTTATGATCTTAGCCCATGTCATAAATGTGGTCGGTTAACATGGAAATGCTTTGCAGCATTTGCCCATAGATGTTTTACGAATATACGCATCCATCCCATTTGTCACGGTCCTCCTCTGCTTTCACAGTCTCTTATATAATTTACTAAAAGAATTATGTCTCTGAAAATCATAAAAATCTCTCTGAACCGTGTCAGTTGGTCATAAGATATTTGAAATAGATTGAAACAATTCATGTTAAAAAAAACATTCTTCTGTAGTGAAATGGAATAAGATTAAAAACTTAATACATCTGAAGCAGTATGCACGAAATAATATCCCTTTGAATTCTGACATTAGTCCACTGTGCGTGAAGTGCTTCACCTCCTTCACTTGTCACATCACCATACAGTTTCACATTTACATTTGTAGTGCATTTGTTTTATTCCAAAGAGAGAAACAATCATATAAATGAAAGTGAAAAGCAGAACGGTACAAGTGACATTTTATACATTCAAAAAAATCTGTTTAAGTCAAAATTACTGTAAAGTCGTGCTGCGTTGTTTCATCATTTAAATTACAGCATTTCAATAGTTCATTAAAGCTACAAAAATATATTGCCACTGAAAATAGCCTAAAATAAACACATTTTTCTCAGAATTCATAAAATTTTACTTATACCGTTCTGGTTTTCACCCATTCATATGTTCAATATAAATTGCAACAAGCCCTACTACTAATCTGCCACATACGAAGGATTGCATTGATCTTAGAGAAACGAGTACATGCCGTATATTTTATGAAATAAACTAAAGGAATTATGTGTACTCTATGCCCCTAAATGGTGACCATATTCGAGCGAGAGCGGCCATTCACCGACTGGCGAGACTGACCCGTGCCGGTAATAAACCTGTCGCTGACGTTACGTGCTTCATTGTTGAAATAATGGCAAAATTCCGGCTTTGCGAGGGTGCAAAACAATCCTAAGTGACGTTTATTAAGCGCCCGAAGGCAAAATCTTTCACTCCGTACATCGGTTGCCTATTGAATTACTGAGAGAGTTCTTAGTAGAAAACAATATAATGCCGATCCGCATGGCAGAGATCGTTAAGGCAGTTAGACTGCCGCGATCTCGGACCGAAGCATTGCGGGTTCGAGTCCCGCCGCGGGCATGGCTGTATTTGTGTCCCTCCTTTCCCCTCCTATCATCACCATATCATCAGTAATCATAATGTTAAACCCAATAGTGGCCGCTAATAACCTAGAAGCGACCTTAAACAACAACAAAAAAAGATAAAACCAAACAAACTAGTATATATACTATTTTCTTAACATTTTTTCTTAAACGTACATGACGATCCCATCCCCCAAATGTTCTATTTCCTTAAGTATTACAAACTATTATATTTTATTAACACTTTTTTTGTTGACTCAGGCATGACGATTTGGTCACCGATGAGTTACAAAATGAAGGGGTCTGCTAGGCCCTCGATCCGAACTTGCCGGTGTATAGGCCTCTTACCCACCTGTCAGATGTACTATTTCCTTAACTCAAAAATGACGAAAAATGACGACCGACAATTCACACAATGAAAGGGGCCTGCTAGGTTCTCCGTCCGCACTTGCCGGTGTATGGTCCACTTAACCTTCCGCCAGATGTAGATACGATCTACCGCGCGGCCTGTCAAGTGCACGAAGCCCCAAATCTCGCGTCACCTTCGCCCGCGCGGCCGTTGCGCCGAGCGCTTTCACGTCTGCGCGCCGCCGGCCGTTCTTCGTGGCGGTGGGCGTGGCCGCTTGTTACCGCACAAGCGGACGCCATTATGGGCATGCGACGGCCGCCCTAACAAGCCTCGCCCCGCCCCCGCCCCCACCCCCGCCGCCACTGCGTCCATCTGCGCTGTCCAACTCCGCCCCCGCGCCCCGACGCGAACCCGCGCCCGCTGGCCTAGACAGCCTTGCTCTGTCCACGCTGCTGAATCTCGCCGCCATTGGGCGTGTATTTCGCAGCAGTTGCTGAGGTCGTTTGTCTAATGCCTCATGTCGGGAGATAAATGAGGAATTTGAATTAACCAAAACTCCTTTGCACAAGGCATTTTCTAGGTACTACCCTTTTCCTACTATTTATATTATCATGCTATATTGTTAATTGAATTTGGCCACAGAGTTTTTAATGTAAGACGGTTTTTAGATCATAAAAAAGTTTATTCATATCATTGATTGATGTGAATAAACTTTTTATGATCTAAAAACTGTCTGTCGTTAAAACCTCTGTGGCCAAATTCTATTAACAATATATATGTTAGCGATACCACAGACAATATCCTATTTGATGTATATTACCATTCGCCATCGCCATTATTAACATCGGAAGCAGCAGAAGTACCAGCTGCATCTTGATTCTCTAATCAAGCCATTCCAAATTTTCACGCCTTTCACTGTCCAATTGGAATAGAAAAACGTAAAAGAAAACTTTGTTATTGGCCATAGTCTACACAGTCAAAATGTACACTATTGCCGTATATTGCAGCTTCTACTTGTTGCCCTGCTTCCATCTCCGCTGTTGACTCCACCCTCTGTCCCGTCGCAGGCCCGCCTCCTCTGGCTGAGATAGCCTCGTCGACGATGCTGAATCTCATCTCCTTTGGGCGTGTACTTCGCAGCATTTGCTGAGGTCGTTCATTTGGTGTCAAATGTCTGGAGTAATTGTGGAAACTGAATGAACCACAACTTCGCAAGGGTTTCCTTGTAGGTAACGTTACTTCTGCAATTTTAATTACCGGTTTTTCCAATCATTATAAATATCGGCAGCAGTCGCAGCAGCCGCATCTTCATTCTCTAATCAAGTCATTGTGGTGATTACGGTTTTACTGTGTAAAGTGATTGTATTAGAAACTAAAAAATTGTTAGTGGCCGTAGTCTTCACAGTCGATTATTTCAGTATTACATTACCGTGATGACTATATGTAGCGAAGCTTCTGCTTGTTGTTGCACTCACTGCATCTTATCCGCCGTGTCTGCATCCATCGCCGCTGTCGATTTTGCCAGCAACCTGTGTCTCCTTGCCGAGGCTGACTCGACTACGCTGTTCCTCATCTCCTTTGGACTTTCGACTTTGACTTTCGCAAACACCAATTGCTGAGGTAGTAACTTCTTTGCTTCTTCTTTCTAAGTACTACTCTTCTTCTATTCATATTATTATTATCCAATGCCATTTTCATGTTCGTTCTGTATTCAAAAAATTGTGTTTCGTTACTGTACAATTCAGTCAACAGTGGGAGGGGGTAGAATCTGAAAATCTGTTCTAGATTGCTTTTTACTCATCATTGACTATTGTCAATGATGAGTGAGAAGCAATAGAACAGATTTGATACTGAATCCTCCACCGTCATTTCGTACATGCACATTATCGATTCTACTCATAACACTGCCAGGAATCTGTTTTCAGTTGAAGGCAGACCCAGTCCATGCTGCAAACTCTCCCCTCCTCTCTAACCAGTAACCAGTGTAATTCGAGGATTGTGAAACATAGGGATAAATTACGCTGCATTTCATTTGGTGTCAAGTGGTGGTCACTTCATGTGAAATTCATAAAAATCAATGAGCATTTTTGGCAGGTATGAACGCGGTATAATTAACTTATTATGCGCTCTCTTTCAAGTGATCTCCATTGTCATGCATTATTTCCAGTCATCGCTCTTTCATTCACCAATCGATCCGTTATCGGAGGTATAGCTGTGAGTAGTAGTTGTATTAAAAATAAGCGATTTCTTCATATTCGATTGTTATTTGCTTGTAGTTTGTAACGAAATTCAGCTGTGTACCTTAAAGAGCTCGCATTTTTGCTCGCGCGTTAAATTTTGCTATCGACTTCGCATAAAGTGTGCCGACCTTTGACTTGGCCGTAGCGACGCTGCTGTCTTTCGTTATGCGTTATAGGGCCAATGTGTCCCAGCATGACCTCCTTCCATAAGTGAAATTCCGCTTGTCCATTTGAATTTTGTGGTGGACATACGATTATGTAAGGTTTATTGAATTCCTGGGTGTGAGGTATTTCATCTCATTTCACCTCCTTCATGTGACAATGTTCATTATTCACCATTGTCTTTTTTTTTTTACTTTCTCGCCCTTACGAAAATATTTTTGCGTTTATTCCAAATTTTTTCATTATGAGTTACATCCAAAGTTGGAGAATTTCGGTGAAAATTGCTAGCACAAAAGTTCTAAGAATAATTCTTGAAAATAGTTGTATATCTAAAAAATAAGCATCTTTTTTTTCCTTATTTCATGTTGCTTTTAACTACTAAGGTCATGTTTCATCGTCCCCTGTAAAGTAAGGTCGTCGATCTCTAACCTTCTAACCTAATGTTTCCCCATTTTTGACATGTCGTGTGTAATTGACTTTCAAACTGATAGTAGTCAGAATTGGTATCTGAATAATTTTATTTTTACAATTGAGACATGTAAAATTCGCCTTATATTATTTATGCAAGATATTTATCCAGGAATGTAATTGCGTTCTGTTTAACATACGCATACCAATGGAAGATCAACAATGCACCCTAACATAGGATTTTTCCTTTATCTTTGTTTTGCTAAGGAGTTACTCCTTCATCGTTTAAGTTTTGTATTATTAGAACCTTTCTTAACCCTTCATCTTTCAACGCTACCCGAATATATAGAAAAAAACATTAATACTATCGCCAAGCGTGATCGCTCCGTGAAAACTCTACTAATTAGTTTACTGTTTTAGCATCTGTCTCTACTAAAGCAGTAAACTCATTAGTATCAGTCGTGCAATCTGAGGAACACTGTATGTATTGTGTTGATGTATTTCTTCGAAATAGGTCGTTGTCATCCAGTGCTGGATTTCTGACGGAACGGTGTCCGGTAGAAAAAAAAAAAGAAAAGAAAAAAAAAGCTGAAAACTAACGCTTGGCAACTTTGATTTTTAGTTCGACTACCATTGTACTCAAAATTAAATAATTTTCCATTTCATTGCATTATTATTATGATGATGTTGTTGCTTCGAATTATTATTTTATATTGTATCATATTGTTATTAATGTAAACAAAATATATTGCTCTATGTTTTATTATTATTGTTATTATTATTATTATTATTATTATTATTATTATTATTATTATTATTATTATTATTATTATTATTATCATATTCTTATAGAGCCAGTGCTATCAGTGTTGTTTTTATTAAGTCTGATTGGTGTATTAAATTATAGTATAAATAGCATATAACTATTTCTATTGAATTAATAATTAATTTGTGAGGCATTTCAGGACTTAAACTTTACAAATCAATCACTGTAGTCATCTGTGTCCCCACAAAAAGCACCGCAAGTATGAATATTTTCAAAATATTTAAAACTTTTCTGTACCTGAGAAACCGAAAATATTTCGAACAGACACTTGCAGAAAATGATTGTAATACGTTGCGAAATATTTATAACATTAGTTCTTAAATGGTACATAAAATATCCCTTCAATTGTTTTGCAGTATACTCTGGGCTACGACGTTGAACCCTGCCGTTCGCGTTCGCTGAGTTACACAACGCGTGGGAATGCGACCGTTAATACGTCGTCGTTGCAGTGTGGACTTGAGTCTCCCTACATCTGTTACTTCAGGGAAACACAGATTCCTCACCACTGCAGTGCGGTCTGTCGTCGTGCGTTCACTAGTTATTGATTCGACGCGCAAATTGCATCTTCCATCGCCTCAACCGAAAGTTGCCATGTGACAGATCGAGTATTCCGTAGGATTGTTAGCAGATATAGCGTTGTTAACAGCTGATCTACATGTTCAGGTCACAAGAGATCGTAATTTATTGGCAGTAATCGCTCGTAAAGAAGCGAGCCTAGTGATGTGAATTATCGTTTAGAAATCACGTCCAACTTGTATACGTAAGCTTCCGCGGCTTGAATCCATGAATTCTCGGCTATCCGGGAGACGCCTCGTCGTTGGCTGGGGTGCCGACGTTTCGCCTGACATATCGCAGGCTTCCTCAGGGCAGTTGGTCACTGCCCTGAGGAAACCTGCGATATGTCAGGCGAAACGTCGGCACCCCCAGCCAACGACGCGGCGTCTCCCGGATAGCCGAGAATTCATCACGTCCAACTTTCCAATAGGCTGCCTTTTTGGTTTCAACCGTTGTCTGCTAAAAACATTTAAAGTACTAAAAAAGATTCAACTACACATCCGATAAATCACTGGTAACAAGTTCCAAGTAATCGTAATTTGAAGCTATTGTGGAGGTCGCGAAGAGATACTAAACAATACAAAAGCATGTTCTAGATAGGAACGGTGCAGATTTCACGCACTGCTAAGGCCTGTCCAAACTGTGTCACCGTGGTTGCGTGTAGTATTACTACGTACTTGCATTCTGCCGGGCAGCGCGCCCCAGCCGGTTCTCTGAAATCCCTGCGCACAATGCGGCGAAGGCGAGCGCGGTCGTTGCAGAGTAAACGACCGGACGGGGGACGCCGTCACGCTCTCCTCCTTACGACTCCCAGCGACCCTCCCAACCTCTGCCAGCGTTGCAGCCAACGCGCCAGCAACAGCAGGAGGTTATGCGACCCGGTGTCTGAGTGCCGTAAACGTAGATTCTCATATCGAGATAAATCAGTGCGTGCACTATTTTCTCCTCAAAGAAAATGTGGTAGAAGTAATTTAATCTGCGTGTACTTAAATTGTATCTGAGATGCAAAGATTTGTGCTTCGGAAAGTTAAACGAAATTGATTAAGCTGTTTTAAAGACAAAATTGTTCGTTGAAATGTGTAATTGTGCAAATCTCACTGCTTCGTTGACAATGTACTATTCCTGAAAAATACGACTATCCCCAGGTGGTGAGTGACTAACTGGCTTCTTTTCAATTTGTTTGCCTCCATTTAAATTGTTTTTGAGATTACGTTGTTTTGGTTGCTTTAGCGCACATTTCAGTGTCATTCTCTAGAATTTTGTCTTTTTTAATTTAAATCATCTTAGGTATTTCCGTCATTATGACAACCCTTAGAATGAAATATTTTTACAAAAATCCATATTATTTGTTGTACCATAAAACAGCGTAGGATGAAGACAGAGTAAAAAGTAGAAAGCGAGAACCCCAATGAAACAATTTAAAAGAAAGTTCTGGAAAAGTTAATGAAATAAAGAGATAGTGTGTGTCTACGGTGATGACTATTTTTATAAATACCTACAAAGTGGTGATGACAATATGAACAAGTATAAATTTTAAATCAATAATATTTTAATTATATTTCCGCTGATAACTTAATTACAGAATATAATTGTGTTTTGTCATACTTTTAAATTTACGAAAACTTGGAAGGGCAATTATTTCACTAAGTCATCATGGGAATATGAAATAAATGCAGCATAAAAATAATAGCAAGAGAAACAAAATTAAAAACACAAAGAAATGGAAAAGGAAAAAGGAAAAAAAAAACAACTGCACGATGTTGACCCAAGAGGAACAAAGCTTTGTCAAAGGCAAATAAACGAAAAACGAAGTGCGTCAAATAAAGCGAGGAAAGCAAAAAGAAGAAAAAGGCGAAACAGAGCGACAAAGTTTTGTGAAGAAGCGAGATTCCCCTTGTGGCCGTCGCGTGTGTTCGCCGCCGACTGGCGTTTCCGCGCGTCGCGGCGCCGCGCCTCCACGCGCGCGCAACCCCCTCGCGTGCCGCAAAGACGAACCTGCGTGCGGCGCGACTGCGACTGCGGCGGCCGCAGTGGCGGAACCTCCGGAGTTGCGCTGCAGCGGGACGGCGCGGCGGCGGTGGGGAAGGAAGGTGGCGCCCATGGAGCCGGTGGTAATGGTGATGGTGACCGTGGCGACGGCGGAGGCGACGTCGGTGGCGACGACGGTGGCAACGACGGTGGCGACGACGGTGGCGACGACGGTGGCGACGACGGTGGCGACGACGGTGGCGACGACGGTGGCGACGACGGTGACGACAATGTCGGTGACGACAATGTCGGTGACGACAATGTCGGTGACGACAATGTCGGTGACGACAATGTCGGTGACGACAATGTCGGTGGCGACAATGACGGTGGCGACAATGACGGTGGCGACGACGGTGACGACGACGGTGGCGACGGCAGTGGCGGTAGCAGCGATGGGGATTACAATGGTGAAGTCGACGCCGACGGCAGTAGCGACGGCGATGGTGACGGCGACGGCGACGGTGACGGCGACGGCGACGGCGACGGTGGTAACGACGGTGACGGCAGTAGCGTCGACGGTAGCGATGGATATGATGATGATGATGATGACGACGGTGAGGATGAAGGAGTTAGCGATAGTGGATGAGAAGACTGGTGCAGACGGTGGCAGCGGCGCGGTTGAAGCCGAGCGGGTGGTGGCGGAGGTTTTGATGGCGGCGGGTGCGGTGACGGCAGCGAAGGCGGTGAATGCGGTTCAGTGGCGGAGACAGCGTTGGCGCTGGAGGGGGTGTTTGCGGTTTAGGCGTGGAGATGAGGGTGATGGTGGCGGCGATAGTGATAACGGTGGAGCAGCGCGGCGACGAAGGAGGAGGAACAGGCGAAAGCGCCAGCGGCGGTGGGTGGCGATGACGTCAGGCGCGGATATACGAGGCGCGGATCCACGGGGAGGGAAATGAGAAAAATTCTCTCCCCCTAACATTTTTCATTGACTATTAATTTTATCATGTGGTGAATCTTACAAGCAAAACACATTTTCGGTTAATCATTAAAACGAATAAAATAGTATCGCAGCATGGGCTGAGTGTAGCCTGCGACATTTTACAAAATCCGTACTATGACACATTCGACCAAAACCTTTTGAATTTTCCGCCCCAAAATTTGTGTCTGGATCCGCCCGTGGACGACATCGATGCGGATGGTGGTCGTGGAAGCGGCGTGGGCGGTGATTGCGGTGGCAGCCGCGGGGGCGGGGCCGTTCTCTCGAGCCCGGAGAGAAGGTCGAGTAGCTTTAACTGCTACTCCGCGACGCCTCCGTACGCACTGCCGTTGCAGTCTCCAAGTCCTCGGCCGTCGACGCGACATTCGCTTCGCTGTTGCGCTGCCTCCGGCTCTTCGCGAAGGGAGAAGTATCGGCAGCGTACAAGCGACTCTTACAGTTCGATACGATGCCATACATTACTATGCACATTGCACCATCTTCATCACAGATAAATTAAATCTCAAAACATTAACACTTACTGGCAGTCGACGCCACGTCTTCATATCATGTTCAGAATTTTCGCCACCGCCGAACCTCAACGCCTCCGCGGCTTCGTGCAAATCAAGAGAGATAACGCGGAACACTGGCTGTGAAATAATAAACAAATCCTTTGAAACTGATTGCTTCAAAGCAAGTCACATGACGTACCACAGCACGTTGCGAGAGAACTGTCAGAGTCGCTTATACGCTACCGGTACTGCAGTCAAAACGTTTTGTTGATGCTCCTGTGAAACTCAAACCTGCCTTAGAGAAATACTGCATCATTGTGGACTATTGGAATAAGTAGTGGTAATAGGTTCAACTAAAAGGCCTCTAGAGGGATAGAACCGATCCAAGAAACAAGTAATATTGCTTGTAATTTTGTTGATGTAATTCCGACTGTCGTATTTCCACCTACACACCTTGTTAATGATAAGAATAAATTAATCCGAATAACGTGGGTGATGACGTGTGAGTGAAGAAGCTAGACTGGAATGATTATTGGGCCGCGAGAGAAGTAAGGCGATTGGGAGGAATGACGGGTAGAAGATTGATTAATCGATTGATTGTTATTTATCAGGGCGCGCCAATGGATAAGGCCATTGGTCCCGTAAGTGTAGTGAATGAGTTTTTTCTCTCGATGTGGCGGTGGTCTTCCCCCACGGAAGGGAGTCCCGAGAAATCCTGTCGCCGTGAACTCGCTTCGCCTGCCTTAAGTTCCAACGGTGCTTCCCGGAGATGGGTTTGGAGTCGAGGTTCCGCGGCGTCCTTCGGCGGCGGTGGTGGTCGCGCGGGTACCGTTCGCCGCCGGACGTAGCGCCCCGCCCCGCTCCACCCCGCCCCGCCCCGCCCCGCCCCGCCGCCGACGAAGGCCGCACGATCGGAACCTCCCGGGATGGAGACCAGGACGATGTTACACGCAAAGCGTTTCCTTCAGCCCCGCAACCTACTCCCGTCCTTTTACTAATGTGGGTTGAATTATGAATAAGCGAGAGCAGCGAACAGTGTTGACAAAACCTGATTGCCAGAAGTGATCACTCCTGTATAGTAGAAACTAATATGCAAACAAAAACGAGCTACTGATTTGATACGTATAATAGCCTTATCATTGAAATAACCAAACCCCTACTTTTGCATCTGGCGAAGGGAGGGCTCAAGAAAACGAGCGGATAATACAAAGGCTAGGACTATTCTAATTTCCCTCTATTTTTCGGAATTCCCCTTCGTCTGTCTCTTTACCACCTGTCAGTCTGCCTGTCTGTCTGTCTCTCTCTCTCTCTCTCTCTCTCTCTCTCTCTCTCTCTCTCTCACTGGCTCTCTCCGATGAAGTTGCATCTTTGATCAGAATATGACATCAAATCTGTGTCGTTCGAGTTTATCAGAATCGTTCGGTTTTTTTATTACTTGCTCTTGCGTTGAAGTACAAAAATATTAGCGCATTTATTGCCATGTTTTGTTAGGTAAAGAAATTGTTTAGAAAATAGTATACTGTTAGTAGTAAAGTTAGTTTTCTTACTGTTGCTCCCAAGGCTGTTGGTAGAGTAAAACAATTTTTCTTTGACTACGAAACACATTGCGAAACTAGGGACAAAACCATGAGCAAACACACAAAATTTGAGATTTGCCGTTAACTGTTCACCGACATTCTAGAATAATGGGGGGGGGAGAGGTGTCGACCAAATCTACGGATGGCAAAGGATAGGAAGGGGAAATAATTGTAAACGTTGTCACTGCCAACAAAAGTGACTTTTGTTGGCAGTGACAACGTTTACAATTATTTCATGAAAAATGCCAACGATAACGCACCACAACACCTATGGGAAGGGGAGTTTCGTGCGAAATTCGTGCCCCCGTTGCGAAAGATGCTGCTCATAAATCCTCTTGTAATTGATGGCAGGAAACCACGGAGACGGCAGATCAGAGCTGTCGACCTTTAGAATTCTTACTCAGGCAGAGGTTTTGACCCGCTTCGAACCAGCTCTAGTGGCGAAAATCCGCTTATGCTGGAACTGGGAACTTGGTTCTAGCTCCTCTCCACCTACGTCAGGTCTGTTGAGGACTTGAAAAACACATTCGCTACCGCATTGATAATTCTAATGTGGGCGAATTGTGGGAAAGCCGTGTGGCAAAGTGGTTCAAATTATTCATCTTATGATTAAAGCAGTGACTTCATTCGAAAATACACAAAATTGCACTAATGTGTACTGTAAATTATCATTCGCATAGTAAAACATATAAAACCCCACAAATACACAATGAATTAACATGAAAACTACTTGAATTTAAATGTAACAGTTGCAGTATCTCATACTCCGTCGTTCTGCCTCTCTGACCTCTTTTAAATTTCCCCCTCTGAGTGCGGCATGTGGTCTTCGATTGCGTATTGGCCGCACCGTTGGGAGAAGCGCAACCTCGCCGGTCTCTTTGCGTCGCGGGCCCCAGCTGGTGCAGATGGCCATGTTCCACCGCTGAAGTTGAGTAACGCGATGGCAGTTGTAATGTTTATTGCCATTGTGGTCGTAGCATAGGTGCTTCATAAACCGTGCCTGCCAGATGATGTTCTGCTGTGGTGACTCCGATGAGGGATCGCTCGATTTATTAGTTGGTTCATTTGCATTTTAAATGGTTTCATGATCATAGAGAAATACGAAGTCTGTCACGGAGAGGGAGAGTTATTTACGGTATAATCGAGAAGAAGGCTGTTCTTGGGAGTTAATTGAACAACAAATCATCGAAATATTGTTACAGAAGTTTTCAATCAACTTTTACCGTTTCATCACAACTCAAGGCTTTGTAATGGCTAGTTAATAGAAACAATAGTGAAATACATTACTTCCATATTTTGCAGTAATATGCTTACAGTTTCTTGTTATTGTTACCTCATTTACCTGAACGGAATGACAGGTTGAAAGAAGCTGTGATAATGTGTTCCATAACATTACCATCTATATCACACATAACAAAACATGGCGTTGTAATATTACTTTATTCTGTAATGTGATCTTTTTAACTGCTAGTTAACTGCGTTTCATATATTGTCGCAAGTGAAGATTTTCAGTGACATTCTACACCGAGTCGGTGTTTTATAAAGTGTTTATGTAACTTCGCGATGCCAGTGACAGCGTTTAACTTCACGTTAAAATGGAAAGAACTGATTAAAAAATAACGTCATTTATGTTAAAAATCGTAAACCAAATTTCAATGAGAAATAGTAATTTCGAGCTCTTGAAAAAAACCATTGCTCTGGGGAAAAAAATGATTGATAACTGGCCAGCGCACTGGATTAATTCCTCAGCGGAATAATAATGTACATACTTGTATTATATTATTTGTATTTCACAGTCTGTTAATAAATAAATAAATCAATAAATGAATAAATAAATAAATAAATAAATAAATAAAATAATGTGTAGACTGCAACAGTAATATATATTCAAAAATTAAATTGATTCATTATAGGAGATTTGCAGTTAATTTTACATTACACACTGTACTGGAATATCATATTAAGTATTACTAGTTGAAAGAGAATTCATTGTGACAGAAAATAATAGTTGAATTTAATACAGTGTTGTATTAAAACATTTTATGTATAGTGCGTTCGTTTGCAATTTTAAATCGTTCATGGTATAATGTCTTTCCTTAAAATAATGTTTCAAGCCTCTTTTTTTATTTTTTTTTATTTTTTTATGCACTTCTTAAAGAATTCTTAGAAATTACAAAAACCTTGAACAGTGTTGAAAAACTTCGTAATACTAATAATGTACAAACTGGAAACTTCGTTTTCGTTTGGTAATATCCAAATACAAATATAAATTTTTGAAAGTATGACGACGGGAGAGAGAAATCGAATACTGTTAATTAACTCTTGCGTCAATCTCTGTTTTGTTCTGCATTTTTACAATTTTGGTGAGTGAAATACAACTCCTGGTCCCATTTTCGTCATTCGAGTTTTCTGTGAACAACCCATGGAAAGGTAATGCCCTTTATGAGCAGAATGAAATGACGGTGTAACAACTTAAGCGAGTTAGTAAGGTACGCTGTCCGCCATTGATGACCACATCACGCCCACACGTTATTAACGTCCACGTTAGAATGGAACTATTCACCCTTTCGGTTTTGCACGGCACTCCACAAGCGCCACCGATTCGCAACCTGGCTCCACCGCCTTCTCTATTGTCCAGAATATTTCATTATTCCGCCCCCGCGCCAACTGCTCGTACTCCACCGCTAGCGCCCAATTTCATTTTCGGGATATATCCCAAGCCATTCGAAAGCGCGCAACTGGCTGATGCACGCTTGCCTCGATGCCAAAATGGGCGCCAAAACCCTTTAAATTGAAGTTTTGTTTTGAGGATTTTAAAGATTGTATACCATTTAACAACGATTGTATTCATAATCGTTCATTTCTGATCATGGACCAACCCTCATGATTATCATGAGGAGGAAGTCGAAGGGAAACTTCAATACAAAATACAAAAGGCAAATCACAATAATTTGGGCGTTTAAATTCAACATAAAAGTAACGCGATCTTAAAGCATGTAACTTACATGCCTTGACAACTACTAGTGGTATAATTACATGATCCGTCACATGAAATCCTATATCATCCTTAATATGTTTTGCATTTGATCAAAAGTAAATAACTATAATTGTTTGTGTGAGGTTAACAAACTTTAAAACAATATGTCATAGCAAAAAAGTTAATTATATCTAATACATGGCCTACAGTTATTGAAGCTATATTGTATTAAATTAATTTGGTAACGTAGTGATGTCGTGGAATTTGTCTCTTGGCCTGAAGATTTTCAGTGCTCACTTATACTGACTTCGTTGTTAAGAATAAACATGTGCACGGTGTCATCGTATTCATGAGTGCAAACCCTTTACGTGACGCATCTCAGCCATGACATTATTCGTGGAGAGAAAAACATCACGTGAGGATTTGTGCCTTAAAATGTCATTTTGAGAAGTTTTTTTTAGTGCATACAATTCTTTATAAATGAAGGTGTTACAAAATGTTACAACATGAAGTGAATTACGTAATAATCACAAAAATTATGAATGCTCAGATAGTTTTAAAATCACTCACCTTAGATATCATTCTTATCACCATAAATATCATTCTTAATATATCGAATTCAAAATCAGCAACCTCTATTCACCAGCAAAATCCCTCTAACAGATTAGATCAAATCTTTCTAACTCAAAGACACAGTCACTTGAGATGACTTTAGACTAAAGAGATTGGCTTTTCCCCATGCACCTCTTAAATGAATGTTGTTCAAATTAAATGTTGGTGTTTGCATTTTTAGTTGTTTTAAGCATTAGTCGATTCTGACTAATCGACTAATGGTTAAAACAACTGAAAATACAACGTTTAATTTAACAAACATTTATTAAAGTGGTGCATGGTGCAAAGCCATGGTTCACAGCCACCCCAAGTGACGGTATTAACAATTTTGAAAATTTGCAAATTATTGGAAAGGCCAGTCATTTCTAGAATTATTTTGCAGATTCGTAACGTGTTCGGCCCCATTTCTGGCCGTCGGGTGGGCGTGCGGCGCCGGGACCAGCCGCGCGACGCGCGATGGGCGTCCAACCGAACGCAGCGTCAGGCTCTGGGATTAGCCAACGCGATATTAATGCGATCTCGCATGAGCGATAAACACACGAGTACGCGACATCCCGCGAGGCTTTTTTTCCCGCGTCGAAAGAGATTACGCGAGTGCCGCTGCGGTGTTTTGACGACGCGAGAGTTACGCATGTTGGGAGAGAGAGAAACAGAGAGAGAGATAATTTGGGGAAATAGACGTGTAAATTGTGGCCTTTACGTCCCGGAGAGAGGATAATACTGAATTAAATAGAGTATTTCTGCGTTGCGGGAGAAAAGAGATGGTATTTGGCGCATACATATTTTGCGAAAATTAGAAACTAATGTGTGAGGAGAAATTTAATAGATTTCTAAAAATGTTTTGATAAATATGTGGCTCTAGAGTTAACGGGAAGTTTCATTATTGCTTGTATTTGCTATGTTACCACGTGGATACATTTATGAAACTCGTAAAGTGGTTGAAGGATAATGATATATGTAAATATGTACCACTGATTAACTTGTTTTCTAACTTGTAGAATCAGAAGTTTTGAAGAAATGAAAATATTTACTGATTGTAGAGAAGAAAGATAAACGTTCGATTGGGCATATGCTGAAGTATGCATATTTTATGTGTCAGGACTAAATTTGCAATATAAATTTGGAAAATATTGATTATGCTAGATAGCAAGTATCGGAAACTAAGAAATAAAAGACTCCGATTAGCATAATTTAAACCTTGTTTTGAGCTGGTAATGAAAAGAGGTTCATCAGCTAATTCAGAATGAATAAAAATGAGCGTAAAAAGTTAATCCGCATTGTGATATTGGTTATAATGGATAGTATGGAGTGTTTGTACGAATGATTCTCAAAATGCTGGAGAAGCTCATACATTTAAAGTAAGTCAAATTGTTCAAGGTATTAGAATCTTCAAACAGAATTCAATTTTGAGTCTTCTGTTGCGCCGCAATCGAACTACACCGCTACCAAGCTACTACTGAGCTACTGAGAGGCTCAGTAATTCGAACAATTTCTTACGCCTAGTGTTATTGAATCCTCAACTGTCAACAGTATCACCTTGAAGGACATGCACCCTGGAAATATTTTCTACCCCTTCTGAATCGTCTCAGTAGCTTAGAGGCTTGAGCGACTGAGCGTAAACTAGGAGTCCCTGGCTTAATCCCGGTCGGGGTGTCAATTTGAATTATTAAATATATTTGTTACCCAGTAACAAGGTCAGTATGGAAGATATTTACTTTATTGGACATTGTTCGACTGAATTGCCTGTTCAACAATGTGACTTAGCGGTGAAATGTTTTTGAAAATAATATTAACAAATTGCGTGTATTAATAGACATAATAAACAAGACAAATTGTAAACTACATTCTACTTACGTCACACATCCTATTTTTTCAAGAGTAAGAACTTAATACAAATATGTAATATTAATAATGTAATAATAATAGCTTTTTGTCTGAACAAGCAATATAACTTACATTTGTTTGGCAAGAATATATAAATTTACTGTCTAAAAGCAAACTATATCCTCTCAGCACTCAGGCTCGGTGAAAAACGATTAAATCCACTATCGAGAAGGTCGTCTTTACTCCAAGAGCAATTTCTTGATTCATAATTACTTATTTACTCTACTTCAAACCACTTTTATGTATTGCGTGTTTACGCGGATATGGTTGTCGGTATGGACATCTCTATCCTCGCTTTGCAGTCCCGTACCGGACCCTGATTCGCCCAAGCGCCACGTGCCTTCGCCACCGCCCCCATCGCCCCGACACTACCGCCGCCATCGTCCAAACTGAAATAACGCGCGCAAATGGAAGCAAAATAAGGCGCGAGCCTCTGCTGTGGACATCGGTGAGAGGCAGCGTCTGCAACAATATTTTGTCGCCGCCGTGAGAGATTCGTATTCGACGCCACTTTGCTACTCATCTTCTTAAACTCTCGTTGCGTTTGAAGGAGGTTTGTGATTATTTTTAAAATAACGTGGATGTTTTATTTTAATGCTACTAGTTGATGGACCCTCGAGTGCCTGGGGCTTCATAAAGAAGAAACAAAAATATGCAATATGTGTCATTCATTAAGAGAATAGAGAACATTCCCAAAGTTGAGAGCTTTTCTTTTTTCCCTTTTTTCTTCCTTCTCTTGGGGTCCCTACTAATGGGATAAAAATAACTTGGCAAGGACATTGCTGGGGTTAATGCAACACGAAGATGAAAAACTCATCATTGCCTAGTTTATAACTGACAACCGATTGTGCTTCGCAGTGTTACATTTAATGTACTTACTATTAGTAGATATATCTTTGTCGGCTCTCTTAGAGGACTTTAGTCCTGCAATTTGAGTTCCATAAGAAACAACAAACATGTAGTTGGCTATGACAAATCTCTACTTTGAAACCACCAAAAATTTTCAAAATTTTAGTCTTTCGTCTGTATTTTTAACTCGTTTCACGCGAGTCACTATATATGTTTTTACCTTACGCGGTATAACATAGAAAACATTGATAACTTTGTGTTTTTGACATCTCGAATTCCATGTTATAGCGATATTTTTTCTATCAGCATTTTCCTTCTTTTAATATTCGTATTTCAATCAAATAAAGGTATTTGATAGCTTGGATTGTTTTTGTTATTTAAGGTCGCATCAACATCTACGTCATTTGCGACCACTATTGCATTGAACGGTATGGTAACTGCGCAGATGACATGATATGCTGATGACGAACGGGGTAAAAAGACGAACGCAAATATAGCCATGCCGGAGGTGAGACTCGGATCCGAGATCGCTACGGCACTACTGCCTGAACGATCTCGGCCACCCGGACCGGCAAATATTTTGTTTTTGCGTTCGAATTCGATAAATGGAGATTCCTTTCGACGTCCGCATGTAACATCCGAGGAAATGCATATTCTGCAGCCCTGTAGCGTAGGTTCCCCGATAGCTTTGCTTTTGCTTCGCGAGCTCATTTGCCTCCGCTCCAGCGCTCTGTTCCGCTGCGGGAGGCGCCTCGCGAGACGCTGTCCGCGCGCTCCAGCGCCCCTCGCCTCGCGTGCTGCCCACCGCCGCGCGCACGCCCCGGATCAAACGATCGATCGGCGAGACGGGCGGGGGAGTCGACGAAGCGACGGACGGGCGGACGGACGGCGCGGCGCCGGACAGTGAGTGACAGCAGCTGCCGATGGCCGAGATGTGACGGGCGACGCGATGGTGGGGGAGGCGGCAATGGTGGTAACGGCAGCAGTAGCGGAGGCAAAGTTGGAGGTGGAGTAGGGGTCGGGTAGTGGCGGCAGGGGTGGTGTTGCTGGCGGGGGAAGATGGCGACGAAGTTGGTGGTGTTGGGGGCAGCGGCGGCGGCTACGACGGGGATGGAGGTGGAGGTGATGGTGGTGACGGTAGTCGCGGTGATAAAAATGGAGGTGGGGCAGTGGTGGTGTCGCTGGCGGTGAAGATGGTGTCGGAGGTGGTGGTGGATGATGGCAACGGCAGTGGAGGCAGAGGAGGTGATGGTGGCGGCGGTGGGGACAGCAGTTGCGTGGGTAAAAGTGGAGGTGGGGTGGCGGTGATGTGGGCGGCATTACTGCCGGTGAAGGTGGTTGCGACAGTAATGGATGCGGCGGTGGAGACGGGTGCGGTGTGGGGTGGGCCACGCGGAGGCTGGAGCGGCGGCGGTGGTGGTGGAAATGGAAGGTGTGATGGCGATGGTCTCGGTGCTGGCAGTGCCGGCGGGGGCGGTGATGGCGGCGGAGGTGTGGGCGCGGGCGGAGTCTGGAGCGGACGCGCGGAGATTAGTGGGGCCGGTGGACAGATCGCTGGCGGTGAATCCGCGAGGAGCATTCTGCGGTGGTATCGACTGCTCGATTGATTTAGGAGCGGTGGGTGATTAAACCGGTTGATCTATTGGGGGTCAACCTGCGCAGAAAGTAGTTTACCTCCATTTTCGATGAAACTTTTTGTGAAACGTTTCTGTTTACAAAGCGGTGGGAGAAAATATGTACTTTTGACGCCCTGACCTGCAGGATCTTTAAAGAACTGTAAAGGAGAATATTGTAGCACTGTATTGCATAAAATGTATTACAATATTTTTGTTAATCGCGTTTGAGCGCTTTTACTCTTTTTGTTCTCCTGCACGTTTTCAAGCTGTGTCGTAAACAACTAATTTATGGACTATACATATATATATATATATATATATATATATATATATATATATATATATATATATAATTACCTTACGTCAGAAGATTGAGGAAAAACAGGTAAATCATAATAGTTTGTGATAATACGTAAAGAAGAGACCAATATATGAGTATTGGGCTTGTCAGCAGCGATGAAAATGTTTGCAGCAAAATTAGAGACGAACTCGTAACCACGGGTCTTCGTTTTGAATTTTGGAAGTCAACAACCGCAGTGTTTTTCCCATGAACACATGCACATGATGACAGCCTCCGGGCTGTTGATGAAACTGACCCTACCTATTTTTAATATTTATTTACACTCATTTATAAATATATTTTTACTCTTATCTCTTTACTTTGTTCGCATGGACTTGAACAGTCAACTTCAACATAGGTGAAGGTAAATTGTCGAATCCATGAAACCTCTTACGTACGTCAGGGATATTAATTTGCTCCCTTAACTCGCAAGTGTTTGATAGCTTTCGGAATCTGTGCCAACCACTCGCAGCTTATGATTTTGTTTTAGTTGTGCGGAGAAGTGAAGGAAAAGCGAATTTGAAGGCTTCTAAGATATAATATGTCGTGCATACCAAAATGACATAAGGAATCTGCACAGAAAATGGAGGTTTGTTACCGATAGGTAAACATTGGGAATGCTAAAACCGAAAAATGGTTTAAATTTTTTTTAACTAAGAGAAGAAGATACCTTTTAAAAAATGCAATTCTTTAGTAAATGTGTCGGTCAGAATACGTATCCGATAGGTAATATATCTTTTTGAAAAAAAATCTCCTTATAAAGTAACCATTTCTCTAAAATACCACTTGCATTAACCATTTTAATTAAACCAACAATTGTCACATAATACAGATTTTATTATACTGCCCAATAGTTTTGGCTGCCATGGAAAGTGTCTGTGATAGTAAAGAAAGCTTCAGGATATCACATTAACTGTTCCTTGCTTTTCGCTTTAATAATACTGCTTGCTTATTTTGATTATTTGTGTTTCAGTGTTTAGATTTAATTATCTAGATTATTTGAATGTTCTGGTTGCAGTTAGTTTTGACTCAAACCGGCCCAGCTGACTCGCTCTGCATACCTAAAACATTGCTACATCTAGCAAGGGCATTAAAAGAAACTTTAATTTGGCACGCGATTTTTCTGCATTGCGTTTCAGGAAGACAGAGATACAAACATCAGTAAGTTGTGCCAACATTCTTGGCGCGAGAGCCCGTTCTGCAGTGCTTTTTACCGCATTGAACCCGTCTACCTTTTCATATTTCATAATTTCTAAATTAAAATTTGTGTGTAGGTGTTTTATGGTTGTTCATAAAATTCCAGATATTAATGTATGATACTAAGATACAAATAATATTTTTAGCTGTATTACGAAGCTAAAGTCTAATGGAATGTATGAAAAATTATTTCGAAAAAAAATATATACTTGATATCAACGTTTTTCAAATATTTTCTGTGATCATTATAATTTCTGTAAACTGCGTATCGCAAATATGAACTAATGAGTTGCGGCGTTGTCTGAACTTCCGTTAGTATGTTGAAATATCTATTCTTCATATTTTTAAATTAATCTCGGAATGTTGCATCTTCTGAGGAAACGATAAAAACCTAGTTATCGAAATTATTTATACAACTGGTTTGAATGTTCGAATGTTATGTACGTAGACTAATGGAAATAAAAAAAATCTCGCTATATCAAGTATTCGAATTATTAAAGTACGTTCCTAATCTTCTTCGTACCCCATCTTCATTCAAATTTGACCTTTCATGAGAATTTAGTAGATCGTAATGTTCTCAGCACGTAAGCTGCGGATTATAAACCAGGCCGGTGCTACGCTCATAGCGAAATCCCTGCCTAAGGCACGGCCAACGGAACACTATTGACTGTGCCACCGGACGGCGTAGGAAACACAGCGGGGCGGCGTCTGCGCTATGATTTTAATTAAAAGGGATGGGACGCCCCGCCCGCAAACAACCAGCGGTCGCTGCTGTGTCGCGAGTTGCGTTCGAAATAAAAAAAATAGCCGGCCCTATTTCAATTAACTGCGTTTCAATTTATCGGTGGCTCCCGCCGCTAATGTCTCTGTACCTGCCGGCGCCGGCTCTCACTGCTGTCGATCGCTGATTTCGGCCCTTTATGCGCTCGGGACGTCCCGCGAAATATGCAGGTGCATCGTTGGTACTGAGTTCGAAGTTGCCGCTCGTAGTGAAACAAAAACTAGGTAATGGGATTGTAAAATGTAATAGTGTAATGTAAAGTGCAATCGTAAGTGTCGAGTAATATATTTGTAATCTGTTGATATGAATTTGAAAATGTAATGAGGAAATACATTGATTTATAGGGTGAGTAATTTCAAGTAAAAAAAATCACACTAACCACCAACGTTTTCTCTTCAATTGGTTTAAAAAAATGTTTCTCTTGTCACTTTGCTAAGAAATACTTCGTTCCTGTATTTCAGTTTCTTAAGTATTTATGTTCTATGTCATCCAGAATGTTCTGTTTCAAGTGAGCCGTAACCTCCCCCTTCGCATCCTTTTTGTCTGAATATGCTCCCTCCTAACAACTAAAAAGCCGTATGGCTGGCCGTTGTGTAATCGCCTCATTCTGTCCCCCCCCCCCCCCCCGCCTCCAAAAAAAGAAGATAAAACGAACGATTGACGATCGGGCATGCAGTTTTACGGCTCTCTTGGTTCAGAAAGTCCCAAAACAAGAAGAAACAAAAATGAACAACATGTTCATTGAGAAGAATAAGTTAAATCGAGTGACTGCTTGGTAAATGTATCGTCTTACTGATGGGAATCATTTCCCGGAAGAGTTTAGATGTAAATAAGAAACACTTTCTTCAGTATTTTAATCCTTGTTGCATTTTTTTTATTGTTTTGGGTTTGTTGAAGCATTAGACCCGAAACCCATAAACCGTTTTTGTGCTTGTAATTGTCACTAATATGTAAATATTTTTATTGTGAGTATTAATTTTTTTAAACTTTGTTACAGGTGAGTGTTACCAACGTTCGAAAAACTGACATGTTTCTAATGAGTGAGTAGCAGCATTCTTTATTCAATACTATATTTAATAGTGTTCAATAATATATTCACTGTCAGTTCCTGAGGATCCAGAAGTATCTAACAGTTTTGTTGATTCAAGACAGATATAATTCGAATGCTGTTTTTCCAAACTTCTTAAGAGTTCGTTTCGCTCGTGAGTTACAACGTTCTCCGTGAATACGATTACAACGTTGAAAATATAGTTTCCTACTGGCCCTACCGCAGCGACTCAGGCTTACATTTCTCTTACATCCGTCGTAAAGGAAATATCTTCTTTTAGATATTATCCGTAATATTATATCGGTATCTTTCAAAAGCATACCATCAGGTAGCAGCTCTATTAAAATCATATCCAAGTAGGTAATACCCCGTATTTCATGAAGTTGAAAAATGTCATCCCTTATTATATTTTCAAATTGTCTTCCATTCATAACTTTCATATTGCATTTTGAGCACTTCTCCGTGAAAGGTGTACAGAATGAATCAACGGCAAAATTTTGACAATGGATCTGAGGATTAGGGTCACTATTCAGGCGTACAAGGCAATAAGGGGAAAGTGAAGTAGATAGTTGCTTTCTTCACCTAGCCAGCGTGTGTTTATCCACACCGACATTATCCACAGCAACTGGCCATCATCAGAGGAAACCCTTTCAGAGCCCGAAAGCTCTTACTGAACACTACCTTCCATTCTTTCATCGGGAATTGAACCTGGGGCATTGCACATGGAAAGAGGTAACGCTAGCCAAGAGCTATACGAAAGCTTATTTCTTTAATATAAAAATAATATAAAACACTCCCGGCATAGTTCGAGGTTACGCCGTGTTTGTTTTCTATTTTCATGAAAACGGGTGTGATGAAACATATTTATTATGAAAATGTGCTTTTAACAATCATTCTATTTAATACAATTTAGAGGGCTCACCGACTGTCGTCCACCTGGTTCTGCGCTCTCGTGCTTTATACGTAAGCTTCCGCGGCTCGAATCCATGAATTCTCGGCTATCCGGGAGACGCCGCGTCGTTGGCTGGGGTGCTGATGTTTCGCCTGACATGTCGCAGGCTTCCTCAGGGCAGTGACACTGCGGCGCTACGCGTGCTCTCGTGCTGTGTTTACCAGCCGCGTTCACTGATTGCTTGATTTCCGGACATGTGAACAATGATGGTGATTAGTCCCGTTAGTGTAGTGAATGCTTTATCGCGGGAGATGGCGAGATCCCGCGATAAAATATCGTCCCTCGCTGGATGGTGAGATCCATCGCCGACCTAGTCGTCGGCTTATGGGGTACTTCCCCATCTAGGTATCTCTCCCACGCAGGGAACCACCCCAGCCCGGATAGTTCTAATCTCCCAACTGGTCGCACGACAGGTGCGGTAGTGTAAGTGTATGCATATGTAAGTATTAATGTATGTGTGTGAGAAACAGCAGAAGAACAAGGAAGAGGAAGGAAAGATCGCGCGCGGTTCATGGCCCGCGTCTTAATGGCTAAACCGTTTGAAGGATTTTCACCAAAATGGATATTTTGATTTTTTTTCAGTTCTATGACAATGTTTTCAAAATGTCTAAAAAATAGCCGCAAAATATTTGTAATAAATATTTTCCTGGAATATAGTAAAATACGCTTAAAATGGCGCAGATCACATTTTGATGAACTCTCTGAATTTTAGAAAGTTGCTAAAGAGTTCAGTAATTAAGAAAAATGAATACTTTTTTGTTCTAATAGTATTTTGCGAGATCAGCTGACCATCGGAACCGTGCCTATCACACACATGTAGATAAATGATACCTCAGGTAGATAAATAAAATAAAATGTAAGTCAAGATTTGCTAATGTATATCACTACTATATTACAACTGTACCATTCAAAATCGCCACTGTAATAAATTTTGTTAATGTAGTCTATCACTTCTATGAGTTTTCTGATGATTAAGTGAAAAATGAGCCTTTTATAAAGTTAAATTTATTCTAAAGTAGTTTCTAAGAGTTTAAGTACTCAAAAATAATTACGACTACTTGCCCAATTATTTGAATGGATCTCAATCCTATACTTCGTTGTTTTCCTCCGACGACGCTGTAAAGATACGTCGAACGCGTATTTAGGTCGTTCAGAATCCTCTCAAATAATTCTAAAGAGGGCTGGATGGAACGAAGCCTTTTGACACGGGAGGTAGATCGCGGTCGCAAAAGAAGCTCGTTGATGCTCGCAAGACAGGAAAAACAGGCGGCGGGAGATTCGGAGTCGAGGGCGCGGAGGGAGCAGGGACGGCGAGAGGGACGGCTCTCTTGGGGAGAGAAGGGGCGGAAGCGGTGGCGGACGCGGAGCACAGATCAATTCATCGGCGGTGGGGGAGGCAGGGGCAGGAGGGCTATCGCGGGGGGGGGCAATCGCAGCGGAATCGCTCACTTGTTTTAAAGAGCAGCGATGCATTCTCGTAAGACGTCATTGCGGCCCAATGGGATCCAGTAATGTTTTCAAAATACATAAATATTAGTTCATAAATATGTGGAGGCGGGGGTGACGGTGGAGGCGGGGGTGACGGTGGAGGCGGGGGTGACGGTGGAGGCGGGGGTGACGGTGGAGGCGGGGGTGACGGTGGAGGCGGGGGTGACGGTGGAGGCGGGGGTGACGGTGGAGGCGGGGGTGACGGTGGAGGCGGGGGAGTCGGTGGAGGCGGGGGAGTCGGTGGAGGCGGGGGAGTCGGTGGAGGCGGGGGAGTCGGTGGAGGCGGGGGAGTCGGTGGAGGCGGGGGAGGCGGTGGAGGCGGGGGAGTCGGTGGAGGCGGGGGTGGCGGTGGAGGCGGGGGTGGCGGTGGAGGCGGGGGGTGACGGTGCAGGCGGGGGTGACCCTAAAATGAGGGTGGTGATAATGGTGGAGGCGACGGTGAGGTCGGGTGATGAATAGGTCTGGTTTGCCAGTGGCGGAGGCTGTGGGGGCGTGGTCAGGGTCGGGTGTGGGGATGTCGGCGCCGGCGGGGGCCTCAGGAGCCCTGGGACCGAGGGGCGCTGCCGGCGGGGGTGGCGGGCGCCGGGGGGCGGTGGGGCGGTGGGCAGTGGAAGAAAGACCCGCGCAGTCCCGGAAGCAATCTCGAGAATGAAGCTCGCGCCAGGACCGACTCCTGCAGGGTTTCCGGATGCTGGGAGCCGAGAGATAGGAGGTTCCCCTGTTATGCTTGCTTTGCTCTTTGCAGCCGGTTGCTACAATCAATAAACAGAACCTGGCTGTCCTCCTTTATATTCCGAGATGCGGAAGGAAAGTGGGCTGTCTCGAAATACCAGAAAGTATTTTACAATGCTTTACCGTTTCATGTAGAGGAAAACACATAGAAATTGTCTTTGGGAAATAGAAAAGTATAAAAATTCGTAAGAACGTAGTTAAGGGCTGGGTAAAATATTCACGTTTTACTTTCTTGCACTTACTAACGTAAAAAGAGAAAGTATTTTAATCGTGTGCCGGGTAAACGGCGAATTTTCGACACAAAAACTCATTGCCAGGCGCTGGTAACGAAAAAATAGATAAATCCAGTTGCCAAATATAGAAAAAAATCCTATAACACGTGGTGTAGGCAAAATGCATGTTTTGTGCGTCCTTCACACCGAAAAATTGATTGAAGTCATAGCGCCAGCCTGACCATCTGTCTGTGCACAACGCTAGCGCATAAACCGTGCAGCCAATTTTCTCCTAAATTGATATTCCTCAATCATTATGGCTGATGTCACGGCCCCTGGATTTTGGAACTGATTTTTTTGGCCTTTTTACTTTACATTAAGCCTTTTTGGTTGTTTTCAAAATTTTAAAAAAATGTTCAAAATTTTTTGATTAAATTTTGTTCTTGAATAGCGCGAGGGACGTTTAAGAGTGTGGTGCAGATCTCTTTTCTCTGATATTCAGGGAGAAATTAAAGCAACACTATTGATTGATATTCATGGAGAAATTAAAGCAACACTATTGATGTAATTTAATTATAAATTTTGACGTACAGTTTGGAGGACGTACAGTTTGATGAACTATTTTCTAGCTCTAAGTGAAATTCTGAAGTTTGAAAGGCCGAGATTTAGTACGATAATAAAGATACTTACGCTCTGGCGAATTATCAATAGAAGAAAGCTGAAGAGAAAACACAGCAAAAGAACGATGTTTGCAACAAAATATATACGCAGCTGAATGATTTGCAATAACAGAAGAAACGTTGAGGAAACCTCTTTGCGGAAACCAGAGGATATGACACAACCGACCAGGTTAGGAAAAGGTTGGTTAGATCGTGCTGCAAATGGCAATTTTGGTGCTTCAAGAAAAGGAATTGCAAGGATATCGGAAAAAGAAGTAATTTCATTTACTGTGTCGACATTAAGTGTACTTACTACACATAACAAAATGAAGTGGGAAATTACGTAATTTTCAATGAAAATAGGACTAGTTCGAATCCGTATCGAGAAGTGTTTTGGAGAGGAAGGCATATTGAATACAACATGGATACATGAACAATACGCGACGATTATGATTAATCCTACTATTGCCAATAAATAAAAGGTTCCAGGCACTGTCTAGGGAAGCTTCCGGGCTTTGATGTCCTCGCATCATTCTTTTTATTTAATGACAAAACCTATTTAAATTTTTGTCAAAAATGCGAATATATGTTTATAATATTATAATGAATTAATCTGTGTTGCTTTATAACCTATAGTACCTATTTAAAAAAATCAATAACTCACATTATGAAACTGTAATAACTCAAATTATAACTACACTTGTAATAATTTGCACGATCTTTTAAACAAAAAGTACATTGGAAACAATATCAAGAAATTTCAGCTTCACAAAAAATTGAACCATACAAAACGAAACAAATCATTGGTGTGCTTCGGAATTCCCCTGGTAATGCTAGAGAGCTTAATAAGTAGAGGTTGCTGACTGCCCTAGCAACAACAAGCGTCTTTAATCTTCTTCGACATAATACGTAATAGTGTGACCGCAACCGAATATGATGGGCATGGCGTGACCAAATGTGGCGTGACTTCTAAGACATTGTGCATTTTTACTTGTTGCTGAGACTTTTCCGTCGCTGCTGGCGCCACGGCAATGAACACCCATTCCGCCCTACCATTAACCACATTCACTGCTACTGTTGCTACGTTTGCCGCCACCACAGCCGTCTGCTTTGGCAGGGCCATGGGTCTGTGGCACTTCCACCACCGCTACCGTAGCGTATGTAATCTCTTACACTACATCTCCTTACTCTCCTGCCTTAACATCATCAATATTACCTCTATCTTCTCCATCACCACCACCCCCACCCCCACCACCACTCATTAAATAATTACCGCCACCATCACCCCGACTAGATGCGATAGCTCAGCGGCAACAGCGGGACTAAAGTCCCATCGTTGGCTGAATTGCGACACTTAGGCTCGTAGCTTGGTCGAATTCCACCTCTGCCTGGAGGAGAGTGCTAGCGGTCGGCTGCTCTGATGGGTAGTTATCCGTGTTTTTTTTATTATCAATACCTGCCTAATGACTGATCAGTAATGTAACAAACGGGCCACGAACCATGTGCGATCTTTCCTTCCCCATCCTTGTTCTCTCACACAGATATCGACCATAAAGACCAATCGAAAGCTTGGAGAGAACATTCCTGGCCATACTGTAGAAGTTGGAGAGGGACAACATACAAGCAAACTTGTAGGATTCAATGTCCCAGAGAGAAGAAGTGCACCTTTTCCTTTCAGGATGTAACATGCACTACTATCCGCCCACTTTTCTTTATCCCTCATTTTGCTAGATGCCTCCGGGATGGGCGGGTTTCGTTATTTCGACAGCAGGAATATTGTATCAAACCTTTGGCTCGTTTTTCGAAAGAGAAATAATTTCAATTACACAGAAACGAAAATTTATTTTTATCAGATTTTGTCAACAACGTTTGTTGCTAACTTTTATTATTAATTCAACGGATGTTGAAAAAATTGTAGGGGTAGGGATTCCAGAGTTCAAAAAATTTTCGAGACTAATAACCCAAGTAGCTAACGCACCTAGAATAAATAAACAAATTCTCATTTACCGGTCAATACAAATTTACATTACTCCTCCACCTGAACGCCAAAGCTATGACCTCATACTGCGGCTTCCGTTAGTTTCCGCTGCGATTTAAATAATGAGGGAAATGGGGACGCGGTTATCCTATCAGAAGCTTCAATACCAAAAATCAAGTCATAACGAAGTTGCCGATTGGATAAGCGCGTCCTGCTGACCAAAAGTCAGAAGTCACTCTACATACATCAAAGAACACAACCGCTATTGCCGCGCGCAACTCGGCGCAACGCGGCACTGTGGTGGCAACTAGTGGCTTGCTGCCCCTGGAGCCTCCACCACCGCCTCTTTCTCCACCACCGCCGGCACTATGTCGTCCTCTGCTACCACCACTGCCACTGCCTCCTCTTCCTTCTCCGCCAGCAACTTTGCCATCGCCATTGTGTCCTCCATCGACGCAGCCGTCACCTCCTCCACCGCCTCCTCTCCTGACTTCTACTGCCACCACCTCCACCGCTACCACCTACGCCAGCGCCTCCTCCACCGGCACCGTGCCCTCCGCCACCGCCACCGCAACTGTCTCCTCCACGCCCTCGCGTTCTCCACCACCGCCGCTACTACCTCCTCCACCGCCACACCGCCACCGCCACGCGGCCGCCGCCGCTGCCCCCGCTTCCCCCCCCTGCCCCCGGCCCCGCCACCGCCCCCGCCCCCCGCAACCGCCACCGCCCCCGCCCCCGCCCCCGCCGAGTCGGCCAGGTCGCTCCGCGTGTCGGCACGTGCAGTTGCGCGCGCTGTCATGCGCCCTCGGGGAACCGTTGGGGCGTCTCTCTAGCGGCACCGGCGCCGCCACCGGCACCGTTCTCTTCCTCAGTGACCTTGTGGGGCGGCGGCGATTTAGGCCGGCCATCCCGCCGGCTTTGGTCGGCAGGTGGCGATGGTTACGAAAACATTTCTTTCATCCTTTCAGAACGATTGGAATGTCTTGCAGTTTTTTAGTTCGCCATTTTTCAATAAGTGGATTCACTTTGACAGTTGCATACCTATGCCATTACGATATCCAGCGAACGCGATTGAGGGGTGGGACGCTGGACCCCAAGAGTATATTGGAAAATAATTGAAGGAAAATTACATATTTTAAGACCTAATACTATAAGTATTTAGCAACATATAACAATCATTTTCTGTGTTTTTGTTTTAAAATATTTTTAGTTTTTCAAGTATAGCAAAGGTTTAGGTATTTTTACATTTTTCTGTACTGTGTGGTACTTACCGCGGTTGACAATGAACTTTCTTTGAAGATCTCGTTCAACATTTGCAATATTCCTCCAATTGCACTGCTGTTATCTACATCGACAGTTACTAAAATAAGATTGCTAAGATGTGTGGACAGGCCTGACTCGCACGAGAACGCTGGAGTTTCTACAATGCAATTTCGCATGGCAATTTTTTTCTAAATATCAGATAAATTTTGAAAGACGAAACTATCACTAAGGGTTAGGAAAAGTTCTAATAAAATAAGTCCTAAACAATGAGAAAGTAATTTCCTACCTAAAAATATATAGAGAAACGTACGTTGGTGTCCATTGTTGACACACTCATTGACATGCATTTTAGATTGTAATTGAAAGTTTCAATAATGTATGGCGAAATAATCATAATTTTAAATTTTTTATTATTTGCAGTTTATGTCGCCTGTTCTGCATGAATACCCTACCTGAAAAAGAATATTACGGCTAAGTGATGATGATAAGTTGGACCCTTATTTGATTTGCTTCCCAATTCTACAAATGTTGTGGCTGAAAATCATATCTCTTATACTCGAACTCGTTTCTTGAAATGATTTGTATTTGAGTATCAGTACAATGGAGTGCTTGAAACCCTTAACAGAAGAGTAACGCCTGCCTTTCAATCGTCTTCACTGCTGGAAAATATATGTTTTGCATAGTTGTATTTATTAAAGCAAATTCTTGTCTGATCTACGAACATACAGTGGATGAAAAAAAATAAGCATTAGTCCTATTGGAGGCTGTTTCTCCCAATGCCCATCTCTCCACCAACACCCAACGCTCATGCTCCGGACAGATAACATTCATCCTTCTCATCAATGTGGATCTCGTTGTTCGGCAGGTGTCCCTCGACAGGTTCCATTTTTTAGCGCAGGTCGCCTGTCGAGTCACGTGCTAACAATACACGAATTAATTGTAGGAAAATCAGACTGGACGGTTGACAAATCCGCTACAAGACTTTTACTCGTGTGACAGTACATCTGTTCCGGGAATTGGCAAGTACAGGAGTTCCCTGAATACTTTTTTAATGGTTGCATGTATTCGGTCGTTTACTTTTTACACAATCAATGGAAAATTGACAATGAAGATTAACGAGTTACAAAATCACACAGACACAAATCGTACATTATTTCCTTTACCCTGCTATCAATATGATTGTGAAAATATGTATTTACATTAGAATAAATTTAAATATATTAACTTCTTTTATCGCTGGAAAACATCTTAATGATGTGACAAGTTTTATTGGAAAGTGAAACATATTTGAATCATCGTAAACTTCTGCAAGTGTTGTACAGTAGGAATCGGATACAATTTCGTCATGTTTTAAAAGAAAAAAAAATAAATGTACTGTTTACGTAACGTCTTATGTTACATCAATTGAATCATATCAGTAAATAATTTAACTTAGGAACAATATAATACACATATAAATTTAATTCGTTTCTTCTATTCTCAAAGAAGACGTCTCTTTCGTCGCAACTGAGAGAGAAAGCCTCACCATCTCGTGACATTAAATAAAAATTGATTGCAAATTGAAGTTTAAAATTACTTCATCTGAAAAGTAACTCATTTGTGCGCCGTAGTCCTTTCCTCGGTTTCGATTTCAAAGACATTTTCCAAGAAAAATACATTTTCTGATTTCCCAATGTAAGTCACTCAGGTTCTCTTTCCATTACTCTTTAGTTTCTTGTGATTGTCCCCTCCGCTTCTTAACATCTAGTTGTAATCTTTTAGTGCAAAATAATTTTGGTTTCATTTCATTCCTTTCCCTCTCTAAAGTTGCTAGTTTCTGTCCTTACTAGTCCCCTGCCCAGCTCCGATTCATTTTGCTGAAGTCAGTCTCTTGTTCGTCATTGCTATCTTGTTTTAATATATTTGTATTTGTTATTGTCTTTTTTGTTACCTTCACTCTTTTGTATTTTATGGCGGTTTTTAGCTATATTTATCTTAACTGTTCTGACAAATTAATCCGCAAACAATAAATAAAATGCAAAATAATTAGTATTAACAGAAACCTATTGATTACTGTGCTGCCTATTTTATCAGAAGTGATTTGTAATGAAACGTGTTTATGATTGAGCTGCAAGTTCTCGCAGCAATTTGTAATAGGTTAATCTTATAATCAAATTACAAATAAAATTGAATTGAAGTGAATTGAATTGTTCGGTATTTGGCGCTCCATACGAAGTCTTGGCGTAAACTTTGTTATTCACTAGTGAGCTACAACATATTTATAACGTCATGTCCTTAACCATCGCGAGTGTCCTGACTGACGTTAGAACTGCAACAACGAACGTAAGGTTACGCGTCGCTTCTTAGCCCTGAGAGAAACCGGTCACCGAAGCGCATTCGGTTCAAAATGGATGCAGCGTGAGTACTTAAGACATTAGTCTAATGAATATTGATATTTGAATGCAATGGTTAATAATATAGATCCAACGATTTTTTCTTGGATCTTACTTCTGAGATTTGTCAATGGTATTATAAACTACTAAATCGGATTCACAAATAGCGATAAATACTAAACACGCATCCATTATCAAGAAAAGTAAAGGAACATCATGTCTTTGAATCACTCATAGACACAGAATACTATACGAGTCTCTGCTTGTCCCTGTCGTCTTCTCTTTGTACTACTTTACTGTGTTATTGTGCATTGGGCATGCCGCCAACGCACTAAAACTCTTTTTTAACTTTAATATTATGAAGTTGTATGATCGAAAGTCTCGTGATTTATAGTGCATAAGGTCTAGTAGAGTGCTGCCTTCTGCGAATAACAGCCGACAGACACACGGAGTCCTATCTGACCAGCGCTTTGAGTCAGGGTTCGGGAAGGCGCCTGCATCTCGCACCGCTGCACAGTGTGTAATTTTGGCAATCTAGGTGGAATAAATTCAGAATCTACAAAACTATGAATTTTTTATTTTTCTACAAAACATATATAGAAAATACATGATAAATCTCATACATGGAACAAGATTCGTTGAAATATTTTAAATGAAACTATTTTTTTAAATAATAAAATAATCGGGCAACTACTGTAATCATACGAATTGAGATTGAAAAACGCCAATAGAAAATAAAATAAAGTGTATATATAATAAATAAAAGTAGCTAATTCTTATATTATAATTGTGAATTACTAACAAATGAATAATAATATAGATAAACTAAAACGAAAACAAATTTAATAATTAGAGAGGAAAAGAATTATTACGAAGCACTACATAATCAGTCTTCATCCGATGAATCCTCAGATGAGGTGATGACATCTACTTCTTCAATGTCTTGTTGATCAATGTCGATTAAATTGATCATTTCTTCATTGTATTTCTTCTTTTTAGGTTTCAAAGATCGTTGTAAACTTGCAATGTATGGATCAGATGTTATGAGAAGCCTGTTCATGAGATCAGTGTTGGTGTCTACTCTTGACGTTTTCCTTGTAAATAGTTCCCTGAACTTTCTGTTGTCCTTATTTCTAGCTTCTTGAGCTTCCTCAGAAAATTGTCCAATAGACAGAATGCAACTTTCAATTATGTCCCTTCCATGAAAGAGAATCTTATGTAGAGTTACAGGTATGCGATACCAGTAGTAATGTTGGAGGTACAAGTCTCGTGTGCAATTAATAAATTTTTCAAAATTATGTAAATTGATTTTTCCCCACTGTTTAGGCATTCTAATATGACCCCAAAACGCTTTATTATATTTTTATTCCAGTTATTTCTCAAGATATCTCAGGGTTTCTGAAGAACTTTCGAGCAGTATTTCCATCATTAGTATTGCCACTTTGCGCTTTAGGCACATCAACTAGCAGCCCTAACTTCTGCCTGAATTTATCTTGGATTCTTTTCTTCCTTTGAGACATTTTTTCTTTATTTACAGCTCCTCGTATCTGAGTTGAACGAATTTCCAGTCGATACGAAATGTGCAGAAGACTCAAATAGCCTTATCCAGGCATGAAGAGGAGATATTCCAAAGCAAAGATATTCTTCCTTCACATTTTTTGTGCTTAGAACTTCAAAATTGTTCATTTCAGTCGGTTTCGCTCCACATGGGTAGCAATTCTGAGTGGAAGAACACGATGAAATGGCATTGATGACTTTACCGTCCACCATACAAAAGATCATTCTTGGTGTAATGTATATTTCTGAATCTAGAAATCGTATATTGGTGGGAGTTAGTAATTCTATCTGGCATTTTATTTTGCTTACTTCAGTATTTATCAAACTTGACGTTTCTTTTGCAAAAATAAATTTTATAGGGCGACAGTGTTTAGTTGAAGACGGTGTGGAATTTTTCCAAATAACATTTTGACTCCCCATACAATGCATTTGTATTGGCACCATAGACACACTAAACAAATTTTCGTCTGTGTAATTTTCTTCAGTGAACTTTTGTTTGTATTTGTTTTGTTCTGATCCATCGCAACCCATTTTATAATAATTTCAAAAACAGTATTAAATTGAAGTTGAAATTTCTTTTTGACATCTTCAATTTGGCACAAACGACAAATTGTGTGGTCAATAACTGACTGTAAAGGTACTTCAGCCGATATTTCTGTCACTTTCACATCTCTTGGATAACACATAGTTTTTGCCTCTTTAACTCTGTAGAATGGTGGATATAATTTACAATTTATTTTCTCGGCTTGTTCTCGGATTCGTAAATATTGCCGAGTAGACAAATGCGTACCCACCATTAATGCGAGTGCTTGATCTGGAGAGAGTAAAGATGGTTCTTGATGCAACAATTTGATGCGAACTTTCTTAATTGTTGTGCCTCTATTAGGAGAAGCAAGTGTAAGTTTCTTTACTATATTCGCTGAATCTCTTTTTCCTTCTTTCCTTAATTTTATTTCAGTAGCTGTTTTTAATTATTCTGTGGATGAACGTAACAGCTGTTTTACACTCTGTCTTTTAGCTTTAGGGCCACATGAACCAAAAGGCTTAAGTTGGCGACCAATTCCTCCATTAGCATCATCAGATTTTGAAGAGCTTGGATCAATTTTCATTAAATTTATAGAAAAATTGATGTCTTCCTGCAGCCTCGATGTGTAATTATCTATAAATCTCTGTTTATGCCTCCCACATTTTTTCCATTTTTTGATAATGAACTGACAAAAATTTTTAATTTGAGTTTTTATGGACCTTATTGAAATGTGAGCAATAGTTTCTTCACCTAATTCGTGTAACATGTACGAAAATACAGCGTCATACCTTGATTCCGGGGAGCTTACACACCATACATCAAATAGCGTCTTTCGAGAAATTGAGCGCTCCACTGTGAAAAAAAATGAAAAGCTCATAAGTGCGCAGATATGCGCAGCTGATCTTTTGTAATTTAAATAGCCAAAAGAACAAGGCTTAACGACAATGTAGTCACAAACGTCAACTATCGTAAACTCAATTTAAAAATCTACAGATATTTGTAAAATGGCGCGAAAGTAAAACTAAAATTACTTACTTTTTCAAAAGCCACCCACGAACAATCACAGGCACTTTTTGCTTATTCTTAGGCACTAATAAAAAGGCAATATACTCAAAAACACAAATGTTTAATCACTGCCTTGATATGCGTTCCAGGGGATGCACACTGATCTCCAACAGGAGCTGTACTGAAATGCGACTGATACAGACGTGCGGTGCTAGCACACGATTGTGCATGTTTGAACTTGTTCTACTGCCGCTTCATGCGACGCAGAATAAGAACAATACCCATTTTGTATACTTTGGACCTTCTATAATCAAACAAATACCCAAACTAACCAATATTAATACTTTGGAAAATGGACTTACGTCCGCCTAGATAGCCAAAATTACACACTGTGCGCTGTTGTGAATCTCGGAAACTACGAGCGGCGACCAGCTGTCCGGCGCATAGCGTCCAGCGTTGCGCGATGTCGTGTTTGCAATGGGTTCTGGAAACTCGGAAGTCTTTGGCTAAGCTACCCTCTCCAGCCTCACGTTCGCCGTTCACATTCACCATTGTAACAAAATTAGCAATAGAAAATGCGTAGTAACAATGCAGCACCAGCAAAAATTAGGATTTTTGTAATAGGAAGATGTGGAGAAAGCACGTGAATGAAGTAGACCTTTCTATATAACCAAGATATATGTATTAGAAGATATTACTGATAAAATTCTCGTTTTATTTTACAAAACCTTATAATAGGAATGCATGTATGTAAAAGCTCAACAATTATATGCAGGCCTATGTGATTGATTGATATTAGTTTGTAGAATTACTTAGATTATAATGATATCTTAATCAAGGAACTAAAATAACGAATGAGGATATTATATTACTTACTATTTCAATAAAGAAATGCTTGACCCTACGAGCAGACAATAAACGAAAAATTGTACATGATCTTATTTCAAAATCTGTGTTTAAAGATCAGCTTGAATTAAGGGAAAAAATCTCTTTCTCTAATATTTTAGTTGTAAGAAGAAAGGTTAAAAAGTTAGAAAACTCGCGTGGAAAATGAATGAAAATAGTTTCAAAATTGTGCAAAATAGCTTAAAACTAAATCAACCCAATAAAAGTACTTAATTGCATAACTTTATTTTACTATTCACAGAATACTCAAACTATAACTCAAGAACAAATATATGAGCTTCATTTTGGATTTGTTATGACAATGGGCGTTTATTTGAATTGGATAATGAATAATGAGAAAACAGAATAACGGTTTATTACGCAGAAAACGTAACTTTTTAGATTTTATCTCATTAGTGAGGTTCGCACCCATACAAATTGGCTTCTGCAAATGAAATCACTCGTACCTCCCTCCCTTTCAAACCGAGCGATTCCTCTGCATTCTGCCGACACCTGGAGCCCCTGGCGCGCTGATGAAGATACTATCGCTATTTAACCTTCAGCAGTTTGACGAACGCGTTCGCAGCAAATCCCGTTTGCGTGACGCATGGAGGTTGGCCGCGGCGCGTCATTGCGACCGCCGCCAGGGACGAGTATTGGATTGCCTCCGTGGGAGCGTTTCGCCAGCCTCCGCGAGGGCACTTGAAGCGACCGTGCGTGGGACAGCTCGGCGTGTGGACCGGACGCTGCAATATCTATTCTGTTTTTTGTTTTGTTTTTCTTTTTTACTCGAAAGGGAAAAGGGTTTACTGGTTGCAGATCAGGCATTTCGTCAGTAATACATAATGGGATTCCTGTTTCTGAAAATATTTATTTGTTCTCTTTCCAAATTCCGCTAGTTTTGTTTTTCATCACTTCTTGTAAACTTGCTCTACACGATCCGGACCATCATTTTCGAAGTTGTTTCTGATGTTCTATAATCAATCTGTACGGAATAGTGTCTGATATATATATATATATATATATATATATATATATATATATATATATATATATATATATACACATTTGTTCAGTTGTGTTATATTTTTTTTAGACTTGGAATATTACAACTTTATAAAACTGTGATTGTTTAGGAAAACATCCCAGAAACATAAATGTTAATGACATTTTTATGAACATCATTTATTAAATGAAATTTGGCTTGATTACATCTATTAATCCCTGCGTACGCTAGCAAGTAGTTGAATACTCTTATAAAATATCGTTTTTATAGAAAGTGCAGAAAATACAAAAAATAATAAACAATGCGCATTTAAAAGTAACATTAATCCCTATACAGTATTTGATTAAAACACTTGAGTTTCCGTATGTACAGATGTTTTTGCTATTACGTCACTGGCGTCTAGATCACTTCCCGTGCACCAATCGAGACGTATGAGGTGTCATTCGAAGCGTCTCGGTCTCCTGATAGGAATCTGGTAATTTGTTTTTTGCTAGAAGATTTAAAGAAATTTCCATAAAACGTGTTTTTTTCGTGTTTTGTGTAAACACCCGTACCGAAACGTAATTTTCGTAAATACGCCATTATTTTCTTTCACGGCGTTGGCAACTCTGATATTGACATTTTTAAGTGAACAATTGAATTACCAAGTAAATCACAGTGCAGTTAATTTCAATTTAGATTCTTTTTAAATTGCGAAAACCTACGAACAGTATTGCCACAGAACTTATTAAACTTGAAGAATTTCAAGTGAGTATGAGGTAAAAAATGGGAGAAATGCTACAAAAGTAATGATTGTTCTTATGCTCGACTTGGCACTTTTACGTTCTTACATAAGTGTGCAAATAGCGATTTTTGTATGAAAGTGACTCACAACTTATTCTTATTAAACTTAACTAACACCTTATTCACATTCACATGCACAAACAAAACAGTCGCCTTTTAATGTTAGATACGCATTCAACCCTAGATTCCAATACAAAACGATTAATATAGCAATAACGATAGTTGAAGTGAACACGAATTAGACTAAGCTTGTAAAGTTCCAATCTCTTCTAAAATTAGAGGAGAAAAATAAGAAAGTTTTAAGGACATCCGGGGAAGAATCAAATGTCATTGTAACCTGTATTTGGTACGGCGATTATAATTTTGAAATTGCAATAAGAGCGGTGCATATCCCGTATGGAGGTAACACAAAAGTTAGAAGTTTAGTAGTTTATGTATTATTGTAATATTTGGTTGTTAATACAACTATTATTATTTGGGTTTTCTTAAAGAATGAGATATTTGGTTCCAAGAGATCTACATAAATAAGAGATAATTAAGCAATAAATGGTTTATACCAAATTAATAAATACCGAAGGACAGACATTCGAACAAATAAGATCAAATATATAAGAGTAATTTACGAAATAAGGGTGCGAAACCGGTGAAATACGCACGAGTCGCGTTTGTCGTCCATGAATAGCGAGGACAGCAAACAGACGAGTGCGCGAAACGCAATATTAAATAACTAGAATTATCTTACTTGAACTAAACTTGGATATGGATTCCGGTCAGTATAGTACACTATTCTTTGTATATAATAAACAAGGCGTCAAGACGAAAGGCAATTGTGAATTGTTAGAGATGTTTCACCCAAGCTTCGTCATGTTTCGCACTCTGTGAAAAAATAAGCTGTTTCTGAAACCTTATCTTTTCCTTCCCCACGAATCTACTCATTCTTTCTAAATTCTTGATAAATTCTACTCGTGACCATGCGGTCACACTAGTTGTTAAGGTAAATGTTTTGCTTCTTATTGAGAAAAGTGAAAACAATTCCTGTATCTTGAAATGAACTGGAGCGTCATTGAGCGTCCCTTCATGGAGCAAACTTTAAAATTTATTGTATTACGTAATTATGTGAAATTGTGCCATTCAAAAGCGTAGTAGGCAAAAAATAGAGCAAAGAGAGAACAAAGAGAGAATTATTCCACGAAATTATACAAATGCGAACTCTGTACGCTTCCTGTAATTATTATTGTATTTCTCAAGCAAGTTCTTTCATACGAATATCTACATCTACACGTTAAAGAAGGGATGCTGGAGCGGGCCTCCCAGTTAGCCGCATGCAAGCCCATTGACGGCGCGCTCTTGTCTCGTGTGATGTTCCTGTAACTGCAAATAAGCCTGTGTTGTCGGAAGCAACCTATCACGGAGAATGGAACACGCCTAACCGCGTGTCGGACATAATATTGCGAAGATAATCGCGTGAATGGAGCGGCGTGAACCTCCAATCCATGTTTCGACACCGCCGCCGCCACTCGCTCTCCCCTAGGTATGAGGTCGGGCGGCACGAGCCGGGACAAGGCAGTTAGCTACCTCTCTGAAGCTGGCTAGCCACCTTTAGCGAACCACAAAAAAACTACATGCCATCGTTTAATTCTAATTAATTACTCATTAATTATCATAATTTTAAATTAATTACGCCAGCCATTTAAAAAAAATCGAGGCTCAGCTAGCTTCAATCTGAAGTAATTCATCTAAACAATTTGTTATTAAATCAATGGGTGTCTTGTGCAAGAACTTGTGAAGTATTTCTGAATTTCGCCAGTTAGTTCTTTTAGTGGAGTTTTTTACTTTTCATTCAAGGTACTTCATATAGCCTGTGTAAAGTTTTGCGATTCTTTATAAACGATAGAATACAGTTATTAATTCTGGAGCTAATTAATCAATAAATATTAAAAGATAGTAACAATATGGTGTTAGTAATTTTGGGTTTCGCAGGTAAAATCTAGTTTTAAGAATTTTTCCATTAATTTCTTCCATAAATTTTGTTTTTGTGGATATTTATAATATTTTAAACTATTCCGTTTTATGATAATGGTGAAATGCAGAAATTAAATAGTAATTATTTTATTTATTCTTGTTAAATTTTTCTGATAATTTCTGCTGTATTTGGTTTTGTGGCTAGCGAGCTTCAGATTGAAGGGAGCTGAGCCTCGATTTTTTTAAAATGGCTGGCGTAATTAATTTAAAATTTTGATAATTAATGAGTAATTAATTAGTATTAAACGATTGCATGTAGTTTTTTGTGATTCGCTATAGGTGGCTAGCCAGCTTCAGAGAGGTCAGTTAGCTAGGAGGACGGACTATTTTTTAAAGTTTGGTTGTTCGCAATGTCTTAATCTGTTCCTGTAAAACGTTGTGTAAAAATGTATACATGAAAGATATGTTTCAAAACATACATTGTGTATTATACATCATTACATTATATTATGCATTATTGAATAATACATTCACGTTTAAATAAATTGAACATGCAATATTATTCTAGTATTAAATATTATTATATAGAAAGCGAAACACAATGCTAAGTTTAAAATGTTAGATTTTATTTAATTTTGCCTAAAAGAATGGAAAATTAATTGATATGAGAATTCGTTTTGGGGGACATTTAATGGTCATGGTTTTGATAGTGTGACGGTATTGTTAATTCATTGAGGTTGCGGTTGAATGAATGATGAACTTGATATAAGCATTAATTTTTGAAGCATTCTTTGAAGCATTAATTCTCCCGGTTTTGGATTGAAAATAAAAAACAGAAAACACCAAGCCAATCCAGAAGGCCAGACCAGAGACATGAAGACAGTCTCCAAAATAAATCACTAAAAACATGCGAACACTAGCAAGAACGTATGCCTTGAACCGAAATATGGCTGCTCCCTGAAGTGATCAGAATTATCGCATCAGAATATTATGGAAACTAAGAGGACACCCTGAATGGTTTCAGAACAAGTCCCTACGTAAAAAAGAAGAAGATACTACACGCGTCAGTTTGGAGGTCTATCGAAGATGAATGTTGGTTGAGGTCTTGGACGACAATGTCTTCAGACCGAAAAGAGATAAGGGAAAAAATTCGGCGAAGGAAGATAAAGAGATCACGGACCAATGGAGGACCTCCTCGCCAGAGCGCACCTACAAACTAAACGATGGCCATGGTCTGAAGAGACTGGAGGGTATTTACTTGGCTGTCCGGGTGACGCCGCGTCCATGGCGAAGGTGCCGACGTTACGGTCGCCATTCTGCGACCTTCCTCTGGGCGTAATGGGAGGTAAGGGAGGTATAAGGGAGGAAGGTCGCATAATGGCGACCGAAACGTCGGCACCTTCGCCATGGTCGCGGCGTCACCCGGACAGCCAAGTAAATACTGACTCCGGCCGCGGAAGCCTACGCTCTCACGAGACTAGAGGGACTAGCCTGTCTTGAGACGAAAATTAAACGGGCCCTTGTCGGAAATGATTTGTGCCCAGTCCAAGGGAAACAATGAAGAAACAGATCGCGGACCATTTCTTTAGCTTGTGGCGTTTTTGCCGTTGCAATAAATTACAGACGTGAACGGTTTGGAAATATTAAGTATTTAATTGAATAAAAATACTCCGACACCATAATACTATATACAATATTTACAAATAACAATACTGACCGTTACAAGAAGGAACTTTCCCTGGTTACCACCACCGCTGGCCCGATAATTAACTATCATATTCGGTGTGATGCACCAGTAACTTATGTGAGCATACCAGCGAGTATGCCGCACCTCCCGTCTCGACGTAGCACGCCGGCTTCGGTTCCCCGCCTCGGTAGCCTATGCATTAAAATGCAGCGCCGCGCATAACCCACACGACGCCCTACCGACGCGCCCAAGAATCAGAAGGAAGCTCTTAGGTCGGGGTCCGTTTATATACCTTCTGGGCAGGCTGACGGAACTGCGTCACCTGCTGTGTCCGCCGACGCGTTTCTGCCGCCTCCGGGGTTTCCAAGTTTGCCACCCACGACACGGCACCCCTTCCCTTCCGCTCCCTAGCCTTTGTGCAGCCCAGCGTCTCTTCCGCCAGCGCTGTCCATGTGGCTGATATTTGGTACGTTTGTACTGGCGACAGATATGACGCCACAAGCTGTATGTCGAAATTGTACCCCCTGTGCAGGAACATCTCTGCTGTCAAGAAGGACCAGGATATTTTGAGACGAAAATGAATAAGTGAAGTTTAGGGTCATGTACAAAAGAAAAAAAGAATATTTGCGAAATGCGAGGTCTAGAACCACACATCACGACCCGCAACCCGATCACTTTCAGAGGAGTGCATAACATCTTGAGACGACGGATCTATAAAGCAAAAACTTTGTGGACAAGTCCCTACGTGAAGGTATAAAAATATCATGAACTGGGTGTGTCGTATCACGCACATCTCACAAACCGAAATATAACTGCTGGCTGGAGAGACAGGAATATTTTGAAACTAAAGAGGATACCAATCAAGTTTGAGGGCAAGTTCTTGAGAGAATGCCCGATTGTAGTTATGTTTGTAAGAGTCGCCATGAACCGGAACCTTACCGCTCTTTTCAAGGATCAGAATATTTTTTTATGAAAACGAAAGAAATCCATTGTAAAAATAAAGATCAACGTTCTATTGAACAAAAAGTACGGGAAAGTAAAACTGTATCGGTTTGGAAAAACATTTATTTATGATGGTGCGCTAAAGCTTGATCAAGCGATGCTTTTATGTTTCTTCGTGAACCTTCGCTTTAATGGCTTGTTTATTGTCTTCCTCATACGCAAATGAGTAATACATCGTGAAAATACTTTTTGATGCTACTGTTTATTACACGAGAATGTTTCGCAAGTGAGCGATATTAGAAACGAGTTAAACATAACAGTAATGTTAAATAAGAAATATTCCTTAAAGTCTTCTTCCCTCACTCAAAAAAACTTCACATTACTCGCAAAAAGATACTCTTTTTAATCATTTCATTCGTAAATACAAAGCGATAAAAAATATTAGAGAGGAAGCAATTATTTTCCAAGTTGAAGATAGAACTAACTTTGGTGGGGATGAATTTGACTAGGATATTGAAGATAGCATCTGAAGTTTTTTGTATGGTTCTATAATTGATATTGGTAATGAAATTGAAGTTGTGTTTACTTTCTTTATTGGAAGAGAAGTAATTGGATGGACGATGATAATTTAATTACATTACTGCTACTTGAATTACTCGGGTCCCACTCTTTGTAATGCCTAACTAGAGTAAGAATGCGAGAGTAGAATGTGGTAGTAAATATTTGAACACTTAACAAACTTTGTGTACAACAAAGTGTAAAATGCAAGTAAAAATGTATTATTGTTGTGCTGCATTGTGACAAATATTTTTTTTTTTTACTTAAATTCAAAAATGTTAAAACTGTGTAGAACCTACGGGAAGAAACTGCTACAATGCCCCAACATGCCCACCGGGATGTACACATTGGATATTGGACCTTTTGAAATATAGCACTTCGTTGGCGTCAAACGCTACGACCTACTATGTATTCTTGGCTATCCGGGATGAGCCGCGTCTCAGTTATTTGGACTAACGTTTCGGCCATCTTGCTGTGATCTTCTTCAGAGCTATACTGACACCACCCCATACTGTATAGCTCCGAAGAAGGCCACAGCAAGATGGCCGAAACGTTAGTCCAATTAACTGAAACGCGGCTCATCCCGGATAGCCAAGAATACATTGACTCCGGCCGCGGAAGTCTACGAACCCGCTACTACCTACAACTTTATAACTCCAGCTTTTGCTGCAATGGATCAGCAACTCTCTCAATCGGGCATTTTATCCGTTAGTTGCGACCTGACTGAACGATTACGGTCTTAAAATATCTCGACCTTATGATTGCTATTTTTCTTTCCGCGAATGTTGCTGATGCTTCGGATTTTCTCTCTCTCGTTACTGGTTTTTGCGTGTCGCGGATTTTATGTCCCATCGGTGCGTCACGGCGGCGCCAGTTGCCGAATAAAACCAACTCTGCGCGCCGTCGCCCTCAACCGCGTGCAGCGGCTTTATCGCGGTGCGCGTTGTGACGCAGCGAAAGCTGCGCTCGTGGGAACATTAGCGGTGATTAGAAAACGAGATCTCGTTTCTCACGGGGGGAAGGGGGGAGGGAGGGAGGGAGGTGCGTTCCCGCAATTACTGGAAGCGGTACTCGTGCTTCCTGCGCCGCGTCGCGCTGCTCAGCTCGCCCTTCGCCGTTCATTAGACTCCCGCCAGAGAGCGAGAGTTGCGCCTAATGACCGCCATGCGCGCGCCAGTGCGCAGGCGTGCGAGTGCCCGCTCGCCGTGAGAAGGCGGCGCGGAGGTTTCGCACTTGCGTTGGTTTTGCGAAGAAGGCCGGTGCGAAATAACGCGCTTTTCTTTTGTTGAGCTCTGTAGTATCTCTCATCGGGCGCGTTTGTTGTTTGTGGAGCGAAGGTGTTTTGTGGGGAAGAGTGTGTCACTGTGTTTCTGTTGCTGATGTTTACGTTACTTGCGTGCCAAGACTTTTACTCACGGTTGCTTTGTAAATTTTCCTAAAAACCGTGGACGTGCTCAGCCCAAAACAATAGGGGGAGTAACTATTACATTTCTCGGCCCCTCTGAACCTCAATTTATATTAAACTTTTTTATGTCTATTGATTGATCGGTGATTCCGGTTGCGTCAACAGCAAAGGCCATTAGTCCCGTAAGTGTAGTGCATGTCTTTTTGGGACGTGGTGGTGATATTTGCCCCTTTTGATCATGAGATCTGGCGCCGACCTGCCGCCGACCAGCGGAGCAGCGCCCCTGCCGAGACAAGCTCTGAGCTCGCAACTTAATCATCCGACGCATGTGGTAGTGTAGTGCTTGAAGTGTAAGTCTATGTAAGTAAGGAGTAGAACAGGGCAAGGAATGGGAAGAAAATAGCGCGAGCGGTCTGTTGCCCGATTGTGAGCAAATGCTCCGGTACTCGCCTGATATCGATCGGAGAAACCACGGAAAAGTTCCGATGAGAGCAGCCGGTCGCTAGAATTGTCCTCCAATCAGCGACAGAATTCACCGTAGCCGACAAGCTAGTGTCGAAAATCCTGCCACCGTCGGGACTCGAATCAAGGACCTCCCCGTCAGAGGCACTTAAATGACATCAATTGATGCCCTGAACCACCTCTCCTGGTTTTTATTACCATACGACATACTTATTTTACTAGAACTCTAATATTACAACTTTAACGATAGAATTAATAAATTTACATTTGGTTTTATGGTGAATCATTTCCAGGGTTGTCAAATGGCTTGGATAGCTTTTTCTTAAAATAGTGCAACAATTTTTCGAATCGTCAATTTAAAAGGGGGGGGAATCAGGAATTTATCACGTTTGTGAAAATAAAGTAACATATCATATCATTTTATATCATAGAGTAGTGGAGCCCTTTTCGAAATTTTAAAGGGAACGCCCCCTCCCCTTTTAGCAAGCCTGTGCAAAAAAAAGTTTGCTGAAAGAGTTCAAATTTCCTTCTTTTCGCTAGCAGAATTTAATAGTCAAACAATAATAATAAAAAATATTTATTATTTTTATCGCAAAATGAAAACAATCTGACATTTAATGAATGATAAACAATGGTGCACTTACGGTACGGGTCTCTTGAAGCTACGGGCAATGTTTCGTTTTTCTGTAATGCCCATTTGAAAGCTGCGAGAATTATCAAAACGGAGGAAAAGAAATCCATTTTCTTCGCCAACTAATTGCGTGTTAATTAATTGCCCCCGAGATATACTCAGTCGCAGTCTCGTGCGTCGGGTTTTTCTGTCAAAAGTAAATATCAATTTATCAAATTGCGACGTATGGAGAGGGTTTGGCGCCAACGCGCGCAGCAAGAGCTCGTCGGGCCGGCGCGTGAGAAGCGAGCGCTTGTTGCCGCGTTGGCCAAACTGCCAATTTCCGCTAATAGAGCGCCGCTGATCCGGCCATTACGTCCTTGAGCCTCTCTTCCTCCGACGTCTTGTGCGTGTGGGCGAAGGAGGTGCGGCCGCGTGCCCACGCGGAGGAAGGGCATGGAGAGAGAGGGAGAGGGAGAGAGAGGGAGCGAGGGAGAGGGGGAGGGGGAGAGGGGGAGAGGGAGAGAGTCTCCGCACTCTTCTTCGGGACTCATACGTGCGTGTTTATGTGCTCTGTGTGTGCGCTTGTGTGTTTTTTTCCTTCTTTCGGGAATGGGGTCTAAGAGAAAATGTGGCTGATAAGGAGTTCTCACGTGTCTCTCGCGGATTGGTCTTTAATTCGGCGCAGTGAAAGGTCGTTCCAACTATGAGAACTTTTCAAGTAAGATGATAATGCCAGCTTTCTTTTCAACCTTTAGGGTAAATTATTTCTTCTTTTTTTGGTGCTGTCACCAAAGTAAGAACCACAAGAAAATACTCGCAAGAAACTCATTTAGATTTCTTGATATGTCAAAAAACCCTCAATCTTCTTTATTAGCTCTTATTCTACCCATAACCCTCCCACAAGTGACAGCAATGTGTTCGTTGTTTACATTTTTTTAAGTTTTTTAAAGTTTTTTGTTGACGTGCAAATTTGAAAATAGCTTCCGAGATAACAGTACCCGAATCTCACCAACTTCAGTCTTCTATCTCTTCTTACTCCATCACAACACTTTTTCCAAAGAGTAAATATGTCGTAGGTTAATTGGAAAATCTGGTTTTTGCATATACTGTGATTTTGCAGTGTCGGCAAAGCGGGAAATAATTTAACTTTTTTCATTTAACTTCATATTTTCAGGCTTGTTGGAAGTATTACAGCTTTCACAGTCTGTACGTTCATTGCTATTATCACGCATGTATCAAATCTCGCGGCAATGTAGGTGGTAGTGAAATTTCTGTAGTCAAAATGAAACCAGAATCGGTAGCAGTACTAATAGCTCCTCAGAATCAGGCGTTGAGAACACATTATGATAAAGCGGAGCTCAAATTTTCCCAAGATGACAAATCTGTCAGGAACAAGTAGAAAACATTGATCATGTCGTCTCAGCTTATCCAATTCTAGCAAAGACCGGATACTTGCAAAGACACGACAGGTTGTGTAGTTACCTCCACTGGCAGATCTGTACTGCCCTCGAAGTTCCAGACACATGCCCCAAGTGGTACGAACACTCACTAAAACCGGTGACATCTGTTGGACTCTATACAATATTGTACGACCAACAAATTGCATGATAGCAGAAAAAACGGATACTGTTATCCGGGATTTGGAGAAAAAATTGTGTGCCTTGCGATCAGAACGCCGAAAAAAGGAGGCAGAGAAACGCCTTAAATACAAGAGTTTGGAAATCGATTTCAATAGAATGTGGGACGTAAAAGCACAGGTCGTGCCGATACTCATCAGAGCTCTTGGATTTGTTCTGCAAAATTTGTGTAAGAACTTGGCTAAACTCCCAGGTCTTTCAAAAGATTGGGAAGTGCAAGAAATTGCTTTATTTGGAACAGCCCATATTTTGGGCAAAGTGTTGTAAGGGCACCGACAGACCCTAAATCTGCTCCTTAGATAGCTGGTTGCAACGTGGAGTAGATTTTATATTCAGCTGACTCGTAACATCTAAAGTCGTGATGTAGAGGAATAATAATAATAATAATAATAATAATAATAATAATAATAATAATAATAATAATAATAATAATAATAATAATAATAATAATAATAATAATAATAGTCGGCCCCGTGGCGCAGACGGTTGCGGCAGCCGTCGTCTTTGCCGAGGAGGCTGCAGGTTCTAGTCCTGCGTAGACATGGTCGTATTTGTGATTGTCCCTTCACCCCTCATCATCAACCTATCATCTCATAATTCACACTTCAAGGTGTAACAACCTTGTCGTAATCCAAGGATACAGCTGAAAAGCTGATCCTGGAAGAATTACACACGTTAATCGTGTAGCGTGGTCAGTAATGGCCTATACGCTAATAATAATAATAATAATAATAATAATAATAACAATAATAGTAATAATAATAATAATAATAATAAAGACAAATGACTTAAAATCACCGTTGCCAGTTACCAGCTGAGTTTAGCTCAGGGCCAGTACGAATTGCCTCTGTTTGAGTGCTTTTTGATGTACAAAATGCACGATGTTCTCTGTGCACGATACCATGTGTTCTGTAGAAAAGATGTGTAAGGAGTGTGGGAATGAGTCAGCCCTTCCGCCCATAAAGTAACAAGTACACCAACAGATTATTTAACGATGCCATTAAAAACAACCAGTGAATATAGCGTGTGGAGTGTACAGATTTTCGTTGCTATGGAACTTGAAAAGAAAAAGTCATTAAGTTTAGAAATACCGAGGCGAAACAATTGGGAGTTAGAAACAGGAACTCTGAAAGGTACTGTCGCCTGTGGTTGTACCGACCTTTCACTACAGTGCACCAAAGTCTCTGGCACCGATCCACATACATTTGCAAATAAACACTAGATGGTTCGATTATAGGAAACTCTTCACTTCGGAAATTTTTACTGTAGGAATTAATACAACTTCCAAAATAAAATACTTTGTCTCAGTATCCCGAATTCCAATAACCAAACGATTAGCAGGTAGAGGTTTTTCGTGAGTTATTTTAGCGAATTAAAAGTACCGAGGGAACGAACTATTAAGGAAATTCTTTCAGCACATCTACGGCGATTCTGTCAATCCTGAAGACTTAATCTACTGAGACTTAAAGATAAAAATGTGTGAATACTATGGCTAGAACATTGTGAATACAGTGAAAGGATTTGTCAGAAGAGAAAAAAATTAGTGTGTAGACAAAGACTATTCCAACAATGCCTGTAATATTTTGAGAGTGTGAACAATTGAGAATTAAATATCGATAAATCATGTAGTTGGATTTGGAGATGGATTTTAAAAATCATTAATAAAAATATGATCTCATCAAAGTGTAATAAAAATCATATATTAAGGTTGAATATTGGAATTAATTTGCAGTTTTTTTATGTTTTTCTTTATTTCTAAACTAGCCAATCTATCATCGAGGATAAAATTTGGCATATCGAATGTACTGAAGTTCTGATATAGTGAACCAAAATTGGTCTGTAGGGGTTCACTATAATCGGAGTCCACTGATTTAAGGCATGAATGATTCTTTTTTATTTATTGAGGAAATATGATTTAATTAAATCTGTTTTAATTTATTTCCATGGATGCTCTCACAAAATACAATACTATTATCATTTTATCTTCGAACACATGATATTTGAATAGTTTCTTGTGTAAATGTCCTTGAAAATATGTAATGAAACTGTGTTTTCTTCGTAAGTACCAAGTAGTAACTTGGGCTTAACACTTCTTAGTATTGCCAGTTCAGTGAGGCGCGCTTTCCGTCAGAAAGATCTCTCGTAGTCCACCGCCCCGTTAAACAGAGCGGAACTCCAACTAAAGGGCCCTTCCTTCCACCTCTTCTGCGCGCGTCGAGTTCCAGACAGCGACTGACCGACGACCGCGGGCGCCAGAACAGCGGAAACATCAGAGGCGACGCCCCCCCCCCTTCCACGCCCCTTCCCCGCCCCCACCTCGCCTCGTCGCTCCTCGCCCCAGACCGCCTTCGTGTGGGCACGCTGCCGTCCTGCTCCACCCACGCTCCATTCCGCCCCGCTCCTTCCTGCTCCTCCCCGCCCATCCCCGTCCTTCCCGTTCCCGCTCCCTGCCCCGCTCCGATTCGCTCTTCTCCACTCCCCCTCTCCTCCTCATCCCTCCCTCCCTCCCTGCTGCGTCGCTTCGCTCCACCCCGCACGGTCAGCCCCGCTTCGTTCTGCTCCACACCCACCCGCGCTCCGCCCTGATCCCTTGCCCTCCCTCCTCCCTTCTCTGACCCTCGCCACTACCTTACCTACCTCCCACCACCCCCGCACCGCTCCCCGGCCCGTCCCACCCCACCACGCTGCGCCGAGCCCCTCTCCCTTCCTCACTCTTGCTCGCCCATTCTGACAGCAAAGGGCCGCAGTCGTGGGCGGCGACGGGCAGCGAAAGGGTCAAACAGCCAAACAGGCGGCGCAGCCCACGGGCCCGCGGGGTGTTTGCGTTGCGCCCTTTGCCGTCGCGCCCTCTGAGGGTCTGGCGACCGCCCCCGCCCCGCCCCCGCCCTGCGAGGCCTCCGGGAAGCCGCCGAGAAGTTGGCCTATGGACACGCGCCCTTTTGTTCCCGCCGTGCACCAGACACGCGCCCGCCCGCCCCGCCCGCCCCGCCCCGCCCCGCCCCGTCCCGCCCCGTCCCGTCCCGTCCCGCTCCGTCCCGCCCCGTCCCGCTCCGCCACGCCAGCCCCGCCCCGCCAGCTCCGCCCCGCCAGCACCGCCCCGCCAGCCCCGCCCCGCCAGCCCCGCCTCGCCAGCCCCGCCCCGCCCGCTGGCGTGGGGATATTGACTTCCGATTCGCCTCAGTCACGGTGTGGCCGGCGCCGCCCCTTGGGGCCTTTTTGTCGGAAACGTTCCCTGCGATCTGCTGTTGTTGGCGAGACGCTGGCTTCATCTCAGCCCTCCCCGTCCCGTGTCGTTCTCTTGACACGTGTATCAGGCCCAGATTTGGGGGCTTGACAACCCTTAGGCACGGCATGTTTAGGCACTGTCGCGTCTACGGCTACGAGCCCGTAAAACACTTACCGCTCAAAAGGCAAAGATTCCCGTGAGATCTTGATATATTGAATTGGAATGAAGGGGAACAGAATTAGCTTTTGATGCTCAACGCTGAGGACCATCGGTTTTGACCCTTTGGGACCTTTTTTTCGCGTGGTTTCTTTGGAAATGTTGATGGGGAGGTGGATGCTTATTTTCCGCTAACTCGATCGCTTGACAAGTGCAACACGGTAATATTACTACCCTACACTTACAACGTTTTAAATACTACAATACTTCTTTTAGGACTCTTAAAAGAGGCACTTCTGAAAATACAGTGCAATGTCATTACTTGGATTACAAACGGAAAATACTGACTTCCGGTCGATTATATCATGACCCTTGATACGTTTTAATGGGAAGGTTTCTGCAACTATCATTATTAGTAAGTCTGTGGCCTTATGTCCGTTCTTTGTGTCGCTTCTTGCTTGTGCAACAGTGTACGTGATGTCCTTGGACAAAACACGTTTAGAGATGTTCATCTTTATAATTATTAGGTATCAAACACCACGTCTTCTTAGAACATCAGAAAAATACTGTTAAATGGGTATCTCGAAGACGAGAGTAAGAATAAAAACTTATTTCGAAATAGAGAAGATGAACACCCTGAAATGAAAAGGTGGAGCGAAATAAATTAAAATTGGAAACATCATTGTAATATAAAATTAACTTTCTAGTTATTGAGTTTCTACTGCAGTAGTAGTGTCATGGAAAACAGAGCAAACTAAGAATACAGATTTTAACTGCGTGAATGATAGTGCAGGTATTCGGCTGAGAATTTCCATGTATAGATAATTCATTCAGGAAATTTTGACATTTTTGGCTCTTATTTACACCGACTATGTATATTCATATTCTTGTTTTACCTGTTTCAGGTGAGTACTTGTTCTGCAAGGAACACCTTTCTTGATGAGTGCGTGGCCATAGAGAGGGTGAGTCCAACCATCCAAAATCGTTCTGGATTTCTGGATAAAGAATCTGATAAAAGTTAATTCTGTAGAAGTACTAACCATTCTGTTCCACCAATTTACTAGGAATTTCAACGTTTAAATTTTACTCATTGCAGATTTTTTACTATTTCAGTTTAATTCTTATTTGTAAGGAAAGCATGTTAAATGAAGATCTGAAATTAAATCATTACGTTCAATGTATTCCATAATTAGTGAAATACGAATGACACAAAATATCCCATGGTCAAAAACTGATACCTGCCAGAGACAGAGTTGCGAAAATCATAGTATACATTAATAAAATATGGCATTGGATGTTCGCTACGAAGAAAGGTTGGAAAAAGGTAATGTAGGAATGCGAAAGGGATGACGTGTCAGAAACTGTCGCCGCGCCACTGTCACCTGCCGTCGCCGCCTCCTCGTTCCGGAGCGGGCCGTTTAACGCGCGGCGAGCGTTTGTTTTATGGCGACTCGCCGCGGAAGACGAATGCCCGCGGAGGCGCCGAGCGGCGGCAACAGCGGCCGCGGCCGAGGTGTTGAAATATGGCGACACGGGGCCCAGACAATGCGTGCCAGGGCGCCTCCCGCCCCGCCCCGCCCCGCCCCTCCCCGCCCCACCCCGCCCCGCCCGGCCCCGCCACGCCCCGCCACGCCCCGCCTCGCCACGCCCCTCGCCACGCGAAGCCCTTTTTAGCATCTCTTCGCGCAGCCTTGCCGCAAGGGGCCCTCGCGATCGTGACGTAAAAACGTGTACCTGCTTATTTCTCGTGAGATTTCTGCGTGGGCGGAGCAGACGGAGCTAAGAGAACTGCGTATTAGACGGTGGACTAATTAAGAGTAACTAGCATACCCGTGCGAGGAACCTTGCATGTTAAACCTCGCCCTTTCCCTGTTCTTCTACTTCCATAGTAAGAAGGAAAGTTGTTAATGACACATGTTTAATTGTGTAGATAATGTATCACTGAAAACATGTCCTTCGAAATGTAGAATAGAATGAAATGTATTACGTATGCATTTGGTTAAAACAGATTTTACCCATTGGTATTATAGTTATTTGCATTTACATATAATGTGAATATAATATAAATATTGGTAATATCGCTGAATTTTCTAGTAAATAAGAACATTCAGATAAATCTGGTGATTATCTTACTTCGAGTGAATCTTGACAGCAAAAATTATTGAAGGTCAATGTAAATTGTGAACATAATTAGAATTTTAGTTGAATTTAATAATACGGAGTTTCTGACAGCCGAATATGCAAATTATCTGTGCACCATGAATTCAGATTCTTTTTTTTATTTCAGCGATTTAATGTATACTTTAATATTTGTTATTTACCATAAGCTTTCGATTCTTTTTGTTGTTTTCTCTTCTGAACTACTTTTAAAGCTTTGAGGAAACTATATGTTGCGATCGCCTTACTGTTGGCTCACCTGAATTTCCTGACTTATTCAGAACTGTGGCAGTCTGCCATTTGGTGCTCTTTGCTGGAGGGAATTTAATAGCAAAGTTATGTTTCTCATCGTTTCTGCTTACATTATGAAGATTAAAATTTCACGTCATATTGTGCCCGTTGCGAAGCATACCAAATGCAGGTGGATTCTCTTGGAGCAGAACAATCATACATTTTGAGATGCATTAGGTTTACTGTGGATTTGTGTATACTCTCTAACTTCTCTTTGATGGTCGTTCCCTGGTGGTGCCCTCTCTTCTTTCTATGTGCAGTTATGAATTCCCTAACCCATGAGTCATTCTTCTTCCTTTGCAAGGAAATTCCAATGTCAACTATTTTTTTTATTCTTTCTTTAGAAGGATGTATCATTGCTGTTAAATATTTCTACGTTCCTCTCCCAGTTCAATATTTGTTGATTTTACCCACCATCAACTTCAGTCGTGAGCGGCGTAGTTCGTGTCTGATTTATACCTGACATGTCGACGTCCATTGTTTTCCATAAAATCCATCCGGCCATTCCAATTGTTCTCTTCTCTTTGTAGTCCGCACCGCCTATGATGATGATGATGATGATGATGATGATGATACGCGACTTCTAACGAGTCTCACCTTCCCGCTCGAGAGGAACGCCGTCACGTCCAGGGCCATGCCATGCCTTACGGGGCTGATGATTGTAACTGACGCACGCGGAAGCAACAATAAATCAACCAATCATTCAATCAATTAGTTAATCTTGTATTGGTAGTCAGCCATTGATGCCATAAATATTGAAGAAGAAGAAAAAAATAGATTCAAAAACGAAAATCTGAACGGCTACTATTACGAATTAGATCATAATACCGGAGAACTTAAAAAAAAATACAATAGAATTATTTAATCATTATCGTAAATTTGAGAAAGTGACATTTAATTATTCATGTTAAAAGAGAACCTGATATTTTCTTGCTTCTCTCTTTTAACATTTTTTTTCTTTCTCCTAATTCCCTCAAAATCCTTGCCATTTCCTTAGTCTCTTTGCAGTTTTAGCAATTTCTCCTAGCATTTTCCCCCATTATTTTGAGTTTCTTTGGGCACTTACTGATCTTTTCACCTAGTGTGGTATGCCATCCCTACACACTCATCTCGAGTGGCGGACGAGACCTCTAGAATATTGGCTTCGTTATTTATACGGAGGCGGTATGGCGGCAACGGCGGCTAGAGGTGGCGGCCTCCAGATACCTGCAAGCAAATGCGGGTAATTTAGTGGCGGGCGGATCTTCTTGTCGCTTTTCATTTCTTCCGCGGGCGGGCGGGCGGGCGAGCCGAGGTCGCGGTGCTGCGGCGGAGAAGGACACGGCTGCGCGAGGCAGGGCCAGGCTGTGTGTGAGTGAGAGTGAGAGTGTGAGGGCGGGATGGGCGGAAAGGGGGTCGGTGGAGGCAAGGCTTGCGGCGGTGAGTGTGAGGACGGTCGTGGAGCCAGGGGTGGGTCGGTGGAGGAAGCGGAAGCGGGTTGGAATGCGGCAGGGGCTGGGGAAGCGAGGGCCTGGACGGTGGTTGTGTCTCGAGCGAGCGAGACGTGGGCGGCGGGGGCGGTGGTGGGGGCGGTTGAAATGCCTGGAAACCCGGAGAACGCGCGGAGAAGAAAAGGAAGGTAGCGTTCTTAAGCCGGGATTACGGTGTACTTAGCGTGACACTGCGGGAACGTAAAGTAAAGAGACGCCAAAATATGGAACATGTTAATAAAAGGGAATTCTTTTCTGTCGGGCTGCAAGCGCGCCGAGTAAAATAATAAAGCTTGCGGAAGATTATGGCGTTGTTTTACTTTATCTCGCGCCGTAATACACTCTGGCTTCACCAATGAAGTGTTTTATGCTTTCAACATTTTATCTTGACCCAGTTCAATGTAGCCGTTTTTGCTTATTAATTTTAAAAAAATATTAAATTACATTTTTACAGGAACATTTATATTTACTATATGAAATGTTAAAAAACATGGTTAGATATCTAAGTTTGATGTTTTAAGAGTCCTTATCGTACTAGACCAATAAGCATTGCTGCCAACAATCTTCAGTTTCTTTAAGCTTTCTCATAAAGTCTGTTTTACAGGTAGATCTGGAAAACGATGTACCATAGTGTAAGAAAATGAAACATTCTAAATGCATGTTTCTTTCTCGATTATTTTTTCTGTAACTACTGTAACTTAGAATGCATTGTCTTTTCACTAAATGTCTGATAATTAAATTTACTAATTAGAATGCAAATTAAAGTAATTTTAGAACATATTTTTTCAGGGACTTTTTAATGGCCGGCATGTTTGATACGTACCAATCTACTACTTGACTGTAATTCGAGGGGTTCTCTACACTCGTGTCGCTGTACATTGATGCTAGTGTTCGGTGCGCAGCGGGTTTAGTGTGGATCCCCAAAAGACAGCACTGCGTTTCGTGTATCACATTTCAATGTCGAATACCTGCTACTATCGTTTCGGTAAATCGACACCCTTCTCCAGCAGTTAGGGAACAGTATCCTCCACACCTCACACGAAACCTCCTGCACTGTCAAAGGCCATTAGAGATGGTGTTACAGTGAAGCTTGAAACAGAGGCTTACAAAGTGAAGAGTGCTAGTACAACTTGTGTAATTGCTAGGGCTCGGATTGTGATGACCTAAAAATTCTTTGCAAATGACCTATACAATTACTTAAAAATAAGAGGAAAATGACCTACAAATGTATTTATATAAAATTATATTTAATATAAAGTTTTTACTGTATGAGAAAATGTCATCCTTCCGATCTTCCAACCGTCAGTTTTAAAAAGCTCAGGAAGTTACCAAAGATCTGTGAAATTTTGAGTTTTAAAAAGAGTCCACTGCTGTAATGAATTCCACCATAAATTGATGACACAATAAAAACTTTGTTTTATTGTCTTATCGTAAATTTATGAAACACTGACAAACAACAAAACACGAACAGGAAACAAAATGTGTAAAAATGATAAAAATGACGAAAAATGCCCTAAAAACGACAAAAAATTGAAAAATGGCAAAAGTGAACATTGTACTGAACGTTTTAGTGACCAAAAACTCACAGGCTTGCCGAGTCATAAGGATTTTAAAATGTTTTTTAAGTTTTGTGTTGTGGATAAAAACTATCTGGCAATGAAATAAAGTCGACTTAAATTGCACTGATTTGGCAGCAACTGTTTTGGTCTATTGTGGTTGATTCCAATTATTTGTAATGTCCCATATTTTCACCTTATTATTGTGGCATATAAGTAAAATGGAAAAGTTCACGTATATTGAACAATGACTTCATTTATCATTCATATAATATTTGCATTTGCGGAAATTACACGTATACAATCTCTGTACTCTGAGCTATAAATATTAGCTAAGTAGGCAATATTCGATGGTACTAAAATTAGAAGAAGAACATGCTGTGATGTGATTACTTGTCAAACGGCGGCATATGTTTGCTGTTTTCAGTCGTAAAAACATCAGCCAAATAAAGTAGTGAAGCTATCTACTTGACTATTAAATGCATTCCGCCCTGAGGAAGGTTGCAGCATGATGGCTGAAACTTTGGTATCTGCGCCCATAACCTAGCGTCTCCCGGAGCAGATACAGACTCCGGCCGCGGAAGCCTAAGTAGTGAAGCTGTTAACATTACTAAATGCCGTGGAGCATGCAGAAAGACAATGTGTGTATTTGTGGCTCTGACATCTCAGACCCGTTGTCCACCGACTCACGTGAACAATAAAACTGCAACATACTTTGCGCTTTCTTCTCTCAGCGGGGAATTGTTTTACAACGTTGTTGACATTGTTTCCTTCTTTCACTTGTTTTTGTGACTCGCGTTATTTCGAGACATTTTGTCGACTCAAGAGCTTATGCTTTCTTTTAAGCACTGTATTATTTCAGGTGTAACCGCTTTTGTGGAATTTGATAGTTTTTTTATTTACTTTAATTTATTGAATAGCATAGCAATAGCTTCTAAATTATATATAACAAAGTTCAATAAATTACAATTAATTTCGAAATTATTTAATAAAAAATTTGAAATACTCCTTAAAAACACAGAACTGAACGTTTTGTAGTCAAAAATCTAAACGTAAACCAAAGTATTTTATTGTTGAAAATCGAAACTTTAATTGAACGTTTCTCTCTTGGAAACATTACGCGATTTTGACATCATTTTACCAACTGTTCGCGCCATTTTACATCGCGCGTTCACCAGTGCTTTTATACGCATAGTCGCCGTCGTACCTTTGTACGTCATAATATTTTGGAATTAAATTATCTAAGTTTCGAAAATGTTGAGAGTTCAACGAAAATGAGGCCTTCGCAATTTTTTTCCGTCTGTGTCCTTCGCTCCATGGAAGAAAAAGTCCATTTATAGCCATTTTTAAGAAAATTTTGAAAATGTGTTTAAGTCCTTGTGTAAAGTATTCAATGTAGCAATTAAGCACATAGTGCACCGAGAAAGCAAAAAGATATCACCAGTACTGGTAAAAACTGAAGAAGATATATACAAAAAATTTAATCATTTTTTTGGATATAAGCCATTTTTAATATAATTATTGTTATCAAAGGTTGTTTTGTGTCGATGACAAGGATTGTCACAATCACGATGTAAGGCTCTTAAAAGCAGATGCTTCTGCCCTTTAACATTAAGATCGTGAAGTTCTGAAAAGCACCTTAGTGAGTTGGTGCAAAACCATGTCTCTTTGAGATTTATGGGACTGGTAATAGTCCCAGAGCCATAAAGCAGGGTCATTAATGCAATGTTTTGCACGGAAGCCTCCATGGGATTACAAAGGAGCGTCTGTCTCTTGGCCTACTTCGGGTAGTTCTTAGAAGGACTCGAGGGAGGAGGCGCAAAAAGAGCCAAGACGCTCCAAGCGCATAACGCGAAATATACTGTACTTTTTCCTTTGGCAGATGCCATATCTGTCAAACCTATTCCTTGCATTGCTCGCTGTTGGCAGTCTATTACTAATTAACATACTAGTCAGGCTAATACTTTTCGGTGTCGGGTCAACATTTCAGGAGCCAATCTGTGCCATTTATCTCACTATATACAAATGGGATGGTAATCAGGTGAACACGGGTGGGCCAGCAACCTGACTTTCTTTGATAGTAGGAAAGAATTGCTCTCTCTATTCCCAGCACATAGAATGTGTTCACTGCGATTGTTTTTGTATTAACACGAAAAACCTGGTGCGTTTTCTTAAATAATTATATGATAGTGAAATTAATTTATTTACATTATGTAAATTATAGTTTCAAAAAATTGAAATTCTTATACTATTTTTTCCTTTGAAACTAAATCGGCAATTTGCACTTTTTAAAAGACAGATTAGTTGAAAGACAGTAACGTCGAAATGTCGATTTTTTTACTAAAAACAAGTAAATGTAACAATCAATTTGATCAAGTTGACGTATGAGAGAAAATGTATGATTGACTGATCCATGCATACGAAGCCCGAACATGAATTCATTCGAAACAATACGCCAATGATTATTCATGTAAAATGTAGAGGACATTTTTGCATAATTAGCCGATGTGCTTATAAGCTCATTGTAGGGGTCGGTACAATATAATAGACATGTAGTAATCATGATTTTGAAAAATGGATGTTTTTGCAATACTTTAATGATATTAATTTGGTTAGAGATCTGTGGACATCGCCTTAAAATTGAGACAAACTGGACACATTTTATACAAGAGGAAGTCAAACGTGTCTTGAAACAAGATAGTCTTTTTTCTGCCAAAGTTACGCCGTATACTATAGTTTTACATCTGCTCAGGTTTTCTACATGTAATCTGCTTGTAGTCAACATGACACTTAAATGTACACTTTTACTTGTAGACTATGTAGACAAAATGTGGTATGCAGACTACTTAATATTTTATTTCAAATAATTTAAAGAAGCGTGTAATGATTAGTTCAACAAACGCAATCCAGAGATTATCTAGTTAAAAAGAATCTAAAGTAATCCTGCTTTAATTCTTAATTTAAAATATTTTTAATTGTTTAGCAATCCAAAAACGTATGGAGTGTTTGATTCATTTTTACATTTCCATAAACAAAGACTTATCACGATGAAATATACTAGTGTTAAAACGTTTAAATACTGCATAAAATGTAAACATGATAATGTAACAAATATTGTAATGAAGTATACGCTATTGTTAATTAAATTTGAAAAAAATATGGTCTCTTTTGGAAATATCATAATTAGTTTAAATAAATATTCAATTTTATATTACCGCTCTTAAAAATGCAGAAACAATGTTCTCTACTTTTTTATTCATGTTAGAAAATTCGTCCTCTGTTAAATGTTTTTTGCAGATTTCGCAAAAATACAGGCTTAGTTTCAAATCAAATTTAAATTAAAATAAAATAACTAGGACATGCAACAATATTTAATTCGGTACAGAACATTCCCTTCGAAAGGTTTCCCAATCAACAGTATCTACAGAAACTAGAAAGTGTAGCTAGCAATCACATTTTTGCATTCTACTCTCCCCCCGCGGCCGTTGTCTACGAGAGCGCATTGAAGCAAAGCTTGCGCTTGGCTTGGAGGTGGGGGTGGGGATGGGGGTGGGGTGGATGGGGGTGGGGGTGGGGATGGGGATGGGGCGGGCGTGGAACTGGCCCGCGGTAACACAGTTTCACCTAATGAGTGCCGAGAGGTCACACGCCGCAGCTTTTTGTAGTTCTTGCTGCCCCAACCCCTTTTACCCCTCTCACTAACCAACCTCACTCGGACTCGCCTCCCTTTTTCTCCCCGTTTGCCCTTTTTCCAGCGAGCGCACTCCCGTCTGTCTCGATTCCACTCGCGCTGCCTAATCCGTACTCTCCTTCCCCCAAGCCCACGCCACGCTCCCGCCACGCCACGTTTGCGCCATGCCACACTCTCGCCACGCTCCTTCCGCCGCACCACGTCAATGCCGCGCCGCGCCACGCGTCCGCCGCACCATCCTGACGGCGCCCCATGCTCCCACCACGCCAACCTCCCGCCGCGCCATCCTTCCGCCCCACCATATTCCCCTCACGTCATCTTGCGGCCGCGCCACGCTCCCGCCACGCCGTCGTGCCGGCGCCGCTACGGTCTCGCCACGCAATCATCTCGCCGCCCCAATCTCCCGCCACACTACGCCACACCTTGCTCTTGCCACGACACATCATCCTCACGCCCTGTCATACTCACGCCACACCATACTCACTCTCACGCCACGCCAATTTAACGACACGCCACACCATGCTCTCGTCACACCATATTCACGCCACGCCATACTCACGCCACACCATACTCACGCCACACCATACTCACGCCACACCATACTCACGCCACACCATACTCACGCCACGCCATACTCACGCCACGCCATACTCACGCCACACCATACTCACGCCACACATTGCTCACGTGACATGACGCTCTGTCACATCCCACCCCCGCCACACTGCGATCCCTGCACGTTGCTTCATGCTCCGCTACGTCAGGCTCTGATCATGTCATTCCCTCCACGTCATATTACGCCCACCCCACCACGCTCCCATCATCGCACGCCATAAGGATCTCACACTCGCGCCATAACTGCACCCACCTCCTCTCGCAAGACCTCGCCCCCTTTTCATCCCTCCCCAACACCCCCTTCCGTCCGAACCCCACACCCTCCCGTCCAGCAAAGCTTCCCTCTTTCCCCGGGCGCCGTTTCTGTTTTTCTCCGAACCTATCCCATCCCTTGTACGTGTCACCCCTCCTGCCTTCCGCCCGCCCCGCGCTCTCTCGGCCCTCTGCCCGGGAGCATTGTCGGGGTTAATGCTGTTAAGAGGCCGGCATCCAGGTCAATGGAGTTTCGTCCGCCCCCGTCTCGACTGGCCGTGCGGCCGCCCCGCGACTCGCGCTAACTGCGTTCGTCTCCCCTCCCCCGCCTCGCCGACTTCGCTAATGGAAAGAGACGGCGCTACGCTGCGGGCCACGGGCTGCCAGGGATTCGGACCGGCTACCAGTAGTGGGACGATGCGAGAGGGACTCCTAGGGCTGGTTCCGATTTAGGAGTGGTTTATCATTACGGATGTATGATAATTTACGGTCGGTCATGCTAGAAACTGTTGATGTGGTGGTAATACCATTTGTCCGATATCTAGGAATGGTAATATACTTTCTCCCTTTTCTATGGCAAGGCGGTAAATTTCGAGTTTGACAACTTCATGCCCAAACACCTACTGACCATAGAAAAGTGTTGTAATTGAAGTTGACAAGAAGCACCTTTAAGAGGAAATATTGTTGGAATTGGCTACTGATGAATGCAAGATGTACTACAAATTTATTACATTTAGCAAATCAATAATTGTGTTTTATTTATTCACACTTATCATTGACTAACTTAATACTTGCTTACATATCAAAGCAATACCTTAGGTATATTTATTATCATTGTATTTTTAATTACGTTGATATTTATATGAACATTTTTTGTTTTGCAGAAAGGCAGGCTCAACTTTTGGATATGGCAATGTTATAAGACGTATTGTTTTGATTACTATGCCTTTTCGTAAACTCAGAAAACACTTGTTATGTAACTAACAAAAGGCTATCGTCTGCTGAGCTTTATAACTGAATTAAAAAGTACTCGCAGTGAGGAAGTAGCGTCTGCGAAGAGACTTTTGAACTCTCTGTATTAGTAACAACAGCAATTTTGCTGGTTTTAATGCTTATGACGTATGTTTCATTTACTTATTCAATAACTGTTTTACATCAACTAGTTATAATACATTTCACATAAATAAATTATCACTGGCGGAATCCAATTGCATATACTAATTTCTACAAAACCCATGGGAAGTTTGTTTTTTTTTTTCAAAATGAATGACTCAGTTGAGACGTTTTAAAATATGTATTGAAAAGTTACAATTTATTCAAACGTAAATATACGAGTTATGAACGTAGAGATACTAATCTGAAGAAGAAAGAAAAATTATTAAACAGAAAGTTCGTTTTTCCTTGCAGCGAAAAGTTTCGCATGCTTCCAATTTGTCACACCTAGCGGACATTTCCCTTTTTTCAGACTTTTAAGAACGCTTTTCCTCCCCTGATCATACATCAATGGGAATGTAGGCTGAATTTCATGTGCTTGTGAATCGATTTGGATGAGTAGAAAGATACATCTTAAATTTATAATACTTATGAACACGTTTTAAACAGAACAAGTAATCATTTGAAATTCAGCCTGTGTTCTTGAATGGTGTATTCCGTTTGCGATGATAGGTCAAATCGAAGTCCAGCAAGCATACAACAGTGAAATAGTCAATAGATTTAGCTCTCTGAACTCCTCCACACTTCATCAGTTTCCGTCAGTCATTGCCTCGTTTATCACCACGGTGGCCAAATTGCGGCCACATTGCAGGGAAGAGATGGAAAATGTGAAATTATAAAAGTGCGGTTTGTAGTGAGAGAAGTCTGTGGAAGATGAATAGATACACGAGACGTAAAGTATTGAAATCTTGAAAACCCAATTTTGAAATAATAAAAATGAGAAGAGTATCCGTTACAAGTAACATAAATTCCTAAAAATGAATGTGATGACAAGAAGGGTGCGGAAAGAGAAAATAGAAGAATCCTTCTCAAACAAGATACGAGATCAAAAGCAACACCACAATATTGCACTAGCGTCTGTCACAGTATTCCTTTGTAATGAAGACTTCGAACTTTTTTCATTTAAACATTGTCTCCGTTTATAAAAGACTCGTTCAATAATGAATCAGATTTTTGGTATATTCGCAAAATTGCAAACACTGGAGTTTGTTTAACAAAAATCGGCATTTTTTAATTAAGGAAAATATTAGATTACAATGAAAATGTATATTGGATTTCATCTGAGCAACATTCTTTTCTAATTACCGTTGCTTTGCTCCGGTTTCTACAGGAAGCACGTGGCATTAGAAACACATTTTCTGAGATTTATTAATGTTATCGAACGCGACATCTGGTCATCAGTCCCGTTAGTGTGATGAATGTTGCTGACCCGGAGGGGGCGGTGTTCCTCCATCGGTGGGTAGCGAAATTCGACTCTGACCTACAAATCGGGTTGCGGAGGATTTCTCCCTCCAACTTCTCCAGGCATGTGTTGGTAGTGTAGTGGTGTAAGTGTGGGTTAAGAGGAGGGGTGGACAAGGAAGAGGAAAGAAAGATCGCACATGCGCCTTGCCCGATTGTGAGGGTTCTACTCCGGCATTTGCGTGGTATTAATCGTAGAAACAAGTGAAAACTACATTTCAGAGCAGTCGTTTTTTTTTAAATTCTCTTTCGAACAGGCGATGCGTGCGACCTATCTAGCTAGAATCGAATATCCAAATCGTTGGGACTCGAACCCTAGGACCTCCCGTCAGAGTCACTACAGAGGTAGCGATAATGCTGGCTTTCAGATAACTCAGCCAGTCAATTTCTGAGGGGAAAATAGAACCGAACTTCTAGTGAAATATTGCGCGATATTCAAATTACGTTCTGTACGTCGAGAAATTCACTGAACGCTATTGTGCCTTATTGCAATAGCCCGGTTGCTTTCAGTATTCTGAACCGTCTGGCGCAGGTGACGGTTCAAACACTCGGTGCGCATTGTACTAGCATCCTTCTGTGTTCCGTAGACTTCATATTCTTTGTATGAATTTCTAAGAGCATGTTTCTGGAGACAGTCCTTTTAAATCCTTTCGAACCTATGTTGCCATCTTGTATTAATAATTTTTGCACACTGACCTTTATCTTTGAGAAATGTGTGTCTTTCAATGTCTTGAATCATTGTGTTTGAGTCCATAAGTTTTGGATCACTTTTTCATAACATTTGTTTATTTCTGTTAACAATATCTTTCTGACTATTTTTTTCATCTTGCCCAGAAGTTTTGTTTACCACGCTTTTTCTAGTATCAAAAACGTTTGTAATACAACTAACCCTACATTTTTTCTTAAATATTCTCCACCTTATTTTCTTACATTTCTTCAAAGTTTTATTGTTTTTTTTGCATTATTTACTATGAACACTGAATCTGTAATGAATCAATGAATCAGAAACCTTGTCAAGAACCCACTGTTGAGTGCCAAGTATGCAATATTTTACATAACCATTTTATCTTCTGAATATGCATTTGGTACAAGATTGATTTTGGTACACAGCACATGCTTTCCACAATCCACAGAGAAACCATTTGTCATTCTCGAACGATGTTGTACTGGTATATGAGAGTGCATAATGCCCCAGTGCCACACAGCCTGATCTCTTGTTTCGTTTCGACGGCAACAGTGACGACTGTGTGTCTCGGTCGAGGGTTATTGTCTACAAAGCAGCGGGCGTGACCAACAGTTGGGAATGCTTTGTATTTGCACCGACGCGACGCAGTGTGGGGGAGTTCTTTCACGTGTCTCTCCGGTCCTGTTGTTACGAAACGAGTGTATGTGGTTTGTTCCTTTTTTATATATTTCCCTTTTGCAGCTAAACAACAAAGGGTGAAAAATATTGTGTGGTATTTGATATCTCGTTGACCTGCCCTATGGAAATATCAACAAACTTTTGATCCGCGTTTCTAAACGCGGAAAAAAAGTTCCTGCGGAATTCTGATATTCATTTCGCTTCCATTTACTCAGCTTCAAAAGTTCTCGTGATGCAGAGCTATTGGATTCTGCAAGGGATTTTTATGTGGGTTGCGGAACAAAACACAATGCAAGATTAAGCGAAATTTAAGGTCGACTGAGGTATTGGTCGCAATAAATATTATAATAAATAATTACGTCAGTCATTTCAGGAAAATAATAAAATAGAATATCAGAAGCCTCAGAAATTTTCAAAAACATGTTTAGGAAAGTGAATAGTCTTCTTAATTTTGTTCATATTGAAAATATTTATAACAAGAAGAAAGTTTCAAACTGAGTTCAGTTATTACACTTGTAACGAAGTACATGTAATGTATTTTTAATACATCCCCAGTATTTTTTTTTTCAAAAAATGAAAGAAATCGGCACTCCTGAACTGTATGGTCTTCTTTCACACCAACGGCATAATAGGGTTGGATATTATATTTACGGTCGGTCATTTCTTGAAAAGCAAAAATTCTCATAGCAATGGAATGAACATCTCTTTCTAATGAGAATTCTACCGAGTGAAGAGGTATTATTTTTTATTTCGCGTTTGGGGATATATTGCGACGACACGGTCATTGGTCTGTTCTGTACTCATTTTTCGTCATATTTCGACTCAAACTACCTTTGAGGCCTATCCCAGACATGGATCTAGGGAATTTTTCGAGCAGACGCGGCTTGCAAGCATCCCTTGTAACACCTAGAAGTGACTCACTTTCTAGTTAGTGTCGGAACTCTTTAGTCGGGAAAACGCGCCAACTCGTTAATACGGACAATTATCGTAGGGATTTATTTCCCCCGGAGACCTGCCTTGGTTCTCGTCCACATCATAAGGGTTCCGTGGCACATTGAAGATCGGAAAATCCTCCACACTCAGTGGGGAGTGAACGTGGCTTTTGGAGGAGCGAAGAGCGACGCGTTGTCACCGGAGGCCGCTGCGCGCGCGGCGCTGCTTCGTCACGCGGCGTCGCCCGCGCTTCCTGCTGTGAGAGGGAAGTCGTGTCGCCTCAGGCGTCGGTTCCTCAGGATGCGTGAACCGTTGGCTAAGCACCTCACTTCCTCTCTAGTTCGATGTAAGACGCTCCAAACACTATAGAATTCGGACTGACTGCGAATAACCTTTTGTCTTATTTATTACAAATATTTGTGTATTTCATGGAATACATTCTTACATATTTTAACGCAATATATTTATAGTTTCATATTGCCTCTGAAACCATTACTTATATTCTGTATAAATAATATTTCGATAATATTGCAAATATTCGGAAATCTAGAAATTGTGAATTGTCTTCAGTACAATTTCGCCATCTTCATGGAAATGTCTTGGTTTTATGTGAAATTCGTGTAATTAGAAATAATTATGAAACGTCATCATTTTGAGTCGTTTTGTAAGGAGTTCTAAAGGCCCGCTTCTTGCTGACCTCATTTCCCCAGCTGAAATCCTCTGAAAGGACGAGGAAACCGCTGCAGCGTCCTTCTTGAGCGAACGTCCTGGTATAATTTACATGCAAGAAATATCTTTCAGATCTTGGTCCCTTTGAGATCACGATCCCCTTCTGAGCATTTGGTCTTCCCCCCGCCCTGCGAACCTACCCCACCATATTCATCTCCCTCCTTCCTCTCCCCTTGGCACGATGAACAGCTCACGTAAGCAGGATCCCGCAAAGCGCCTCTCAGATCGATGTACAGAGGCGAAGGGGTGCCATGGATAGGGGGAGGGGAAGGAGGAGGAGGCGGGGGGCTCAAAAGGGGGGAGGGGAACGGGGGAGGAAGGAAGGGCCGTTGGCGCAAGTGCGCACTCGATTCGGGATGACGTAAGCCACAGCTGGCGACTTCGCAGCTCGCCGTTACTGCGGCGCCCAAGAAATACGCGCTATAAATTTAAGATACCAATTCAGTCGCATTTTGCGCCCCGCAAAAACGGAACACGGACCGCTCTGTGTGCGAGGCGCTGCTCGTAAGAAAAGCGAAGGCGGCGACGCGGAGTCGGATGCGGGGACGGGGGCGGTGGTAAGTTTTCGCTGTGACGGTAGCTTGCGAGCGATTGGGGATAATGTTTCGCGAATATCGATTAATGTAATAAATACATCAATAAATGATCATACGTTTGGTGTAAAAAGGATTCTTTTTTAAAACTCAACAATTTTTTTTAAAAAGTATCGGATAATACAAACTTGACATTTCTCAATTGTGACACTATAAGAAAGGAAATCATAACACGTGCACATAGAAAACACAAGTAGAGTAATTCTGAATAGAATCAAGACCATTATTCGTCGCAATCAAACACATTAGACTTATCGGCGTGTGGACTAAATAATACTAGAATTCTGTAATAATGCTTTATTAAGGCAAAGGTGAAGGTAATAATATACTTTTTGTGGTCGTCTGATCCATATACTTTACCGAGGATGGGCAATGAAGTGACGTGACGATTGTAATAAGACGAATAATCGTTCATAAATTATAGAATCACTGACAGGGAGAGCGGATCGACCCTTCATTCGTATGCTGCGCACCTGCTTGTCTACCATATGTGATTTCAAAGTGACGAAAAGCATTTTGTCGCCGTCCGCTTCCCTGGTTGGCTCCAGTGGTGTGATGGCGCCTGCAGCAGTCGGTGGGATGGCAGTGGCGGCGGCGGTGAAGCCTTCGGGATGGTCTTTGACAGACGCGTTGCGGCGGCGCTCGCGATAGCAGAGACGGCCCGTCGTTTTTATTTCCGATGGGCGAGGCGCGCCTTTCGGTTTTTGCGTGTGCTCGCCGTCGCGACTTTCGAATCGCGCACTCAGTGCCCTGGCGCCGCTGGGTCGAGACGGTGACGAGTGTGTGTGTGTGTGTGTGTGTGTGTATGTGTGTGCTGCAGAGAGCGGAATATACGACTGCGGCTGTGTAATTGGCAGTATTTCACACTTGGCCGCACTTCGTGTTTCACGCTACGATTTCTGTACGGAAAATACGGCTTGACTCATGTGCGAATAAAGTATTTATAGTGAGTAGTGTAATATTGATCCCACGAATCATATTATTTCAGAATATTGAAGTGAATAAACTGTACGTTTTAAGATTATTATGGCAGTTAATATTGAAACTGTTTAGCATCGTCAGTATGGAGAAGGACATTAATAATTGATTATTTCATTGATATAGATACCATCATTGTACTTAAAAGTATATGTACGGTCACATCAAAAGTTATTTATAATGGATAACTGTTGAGTTTTTTCAATACTGTATTTCGTTTCGACAGATTTGGAAGAGAAGGTCAATTCGAGAGATTTGGATGAGAAAAGCAAGTTACCCAGATAAATCTTTTTTCTTATTCTGGATGTAAACCAATATATCGCTAGAAATAACTAGTTCTATCCCCTAGCATCTTTGTCGAATATTGGTAACGATATTTTTGTGAAATCAATGAATTTGATTTGATAATTTTGAATTTCTGTGCTCTATATTATATTTGAGTCTGTCGAACCGTTATATTAAACAAATTTAATTTTTATGTGCTCTTTAAAATGACTTTTAATGTTAAATAATAGTAATATTTACTAGTAGAGCCAAGTAGGAAAATGATAGTCTGTAAGGTTGGGTACAAAGAATACATGAGAATAAAATTTTAGATGTACTTGTACACAAGTAAATATATTGAATAGTAGTAAAACGTACACTAAAAATTTAAAGGAATGTAATATTCATTTTTAACAATATAAAATAAATGATTATATAGATATTTATTTTTGGCTTTTTGATTTAGGTACGAAATATTTCTAAGTACAATAACAACTTCTTGGAAAGACGCATATGTCCTTCTCTGTATTCAACATTATTGCTTTGAATAATGTAGCATAGAGAATCAAAAGGTAAAATAGTCAAATAACATGAGCAAGGTAGTCAAATAAACGTGACATTGTAGGGCAAATAAACGTATTATTCTTATTTTCAAAACTGCGAAATCATTCATTCATTTCCAAAGTAAATTTGAAATATTACTTAGAGGTACAGACCTCGCACATGGATCTCATTCCACAATTTAAAGTATTATTCAATAAAACCCTTCAAAATCTCCGCGTAGGGCTATTGCTAATAGACACTTCAACAATCCGAAATTTATACATCGGCAGTACAAAACTCTACCATCATCGGAAACAGCACTTCTATACAAAAAATTACATATGTTTCATTAATCTCCATTATTTAATGTTAATTGTAATGTCAACTTTACATTGCGTCGATTTCGGAAAAAATCCATTTTGCAGCATCCTTTTTGTTTGATGTTAATATTAAATGTTATGAGTCCATTTTGACACAACTGCAATCAATCTGTCAGAATTCATTTATTCTACCACTGGGCGAACACGACACCCACATGAAACTCTGTTCCCCGAATAACTTTTCATATCCCATTATAACTGCGCCCATGTGATATAAATTTGATAAGTGCTGATGAAAAACTCGTTATTCGTTGCTCGCGTGGGCTGTTCAGCTGAATGACGTTAATTAACACTTCGCATTACCAAATCGCTGATGATGAATATCCCTGAGGGGGTGTCGCGTTGAGCGAGCGGGTGGTCGTTATGGAGTGTCCGCTTTCCACCGTGTTGCACTGATGGCGGGCGCCCCCCCCCCTCCTGCCCACACCGCGTCGTGTGCTGTTGCGCAGCGCGCGGGATGTAGTGGTTACACGCGCGGGAGTGGTGCACGTTTGGGGGTGGAGGTACTGGAAACGACGGCGGCTGCAAGGTGAGGATGCCCCTGGCCTTCTGTAGCGAAACCACTTCACTTTTCAAAACAAAATACTTCGTATTGCTGAAAGAGCCCCTAGTTTCTCTGTTGCATAAAGAATTTGATCTATCTACAGCAGCCCAATTTGTTTCAAAACGTTCCAATATATTTTTCCAAACATCACCATCTTTTACAGCTGCAAGTAATTTCCGACTTGGAAAATAGGATGATTCAATCCAGATTCCTCAATGATAAATTCAGACCACTTTAATAACCCATTTCCGCTTCTAGGCAAACTGTATTCATTCCTGCAAACTTTACGATTCCTACTACTTTACAATTCCTCCAAATCACCTCCAAGCACAATACAATACGTAAATTAAAATTGAGTACCCCAGAGAGAGTGGTCTCGCTCTTATTAAGCCTAATGATAAGTTAGTTGTATATTATTAATATCAAAACTCTCTTGTTAAGCGGTAATCCGATGTGTGAGAAAACTGTTTATTAAACACAATTACCAAATTGCTGAGGATAATATCCCAGCGGGGGTGTCGCGTGGAGCGAGCGGGCGGTCTGCTTTCCACCGTGTTGCATTGATGGCGGGAGCCCCCACCCCTCCTACACCGCGTCGTGTACTGTTGCGCAGCGCGCGGTGAGTAGTGGTCACACACGCGGGAGGGATGTGGTTGAGGAGCGGAGGTGCTGATGGAGGCTGCTGCAAGGTGAAGGCCCTGTCCCTGTCCTTCGCGATGACTGAAGGTCACTCGTGGTGACCGACCCACCCACGGGATAGAAAGAATGTTGTGGTCGCGACACGGTTGGTTGACCTGTTAAATGTAATGCTAAATAAAATGACATTACATTATATTCATATAACCAGATCTGCCCGTGGTGTAATGGCCAGAGCGCTTGCATTCCCCCTCTGGGTACGGATTCAAATCTCGACAGATCCCACAGACAGGGAATGCTCAGCGCCAGCATTGTCGCTGTTTCTCAGCAACTCTGTTCGGCAGGTGCTGCGTTCGAATCCCAACGGTTATGGATTTTGGAGACCAGATAAATCGAAATCAGACGCTGTTTGGAGGAGAATTCTTGCCGGCGGCTGCTCTGATCTGTAGTTTTCCATTGTTTCTCTGATCAATTCCAGGTCGAATTTATAATGCCGGAGAAGTACTTTAATAGGCGGACAATGGACCCCGTGCGATCATGTCTTCCTCTTCTTTGCTCTATCCTCTGTATGTACACAAACGTACAGAGTGCGTGAGTGTGTGTATACACAAACGTTCACACACACACATATAGTCACACCCACTTCATGCCACAGACGTCGGGAGTTTAGGGATTGTCTGGCTGTGGCGATGCCACGCTGGACGAGATACCTGGAGAGGAACATCTTTTTAGAGAGAGAGCAAATAAAACCATCATTTAAATATCAAAAACAGTGAATTCTCAGCTTTCAAATACCACCTTTGTTACACGCATCCATAACTAGATCTTAGATCTGTATTTTACCGCTTTGAAAATAGAGATTGTTCAAATGTTTAATTTTTATTTCTCTTTTCTCATTCTGCCACTGTAAGCACGAGATTTTGTAACCTTGTAAATGCGCCTATACTAGCTGCTCGTTGAAGCCATCTCGCTATCATTCCCGAGCAGGGACACGTACCTCAGTGGCAAGGTGTATTCCATGCTGTTCGGTGGCTCTACCTCCCTCCCCTTCCTTCCGGGACACAGTCCAGCTCCCCAGCGGTCGGTCTCCCTCCGGCTGCTGCCCCCGACCGATGCAGCAACTCAGCGAAACTCGCCCCCCCCCCCCCCCCCGACTCGTGAATGTTCGGTTCTCCACAGAGGTTGGGTAACTGTGTACGTATTGCAAAGGGGAGGATGGGGAAGGAAGGTTCGACCAGTTCCAGGGTTCCGACACCGTTAATTAGGATTCTTCTGCAGTATTTTCCACACCTCTAATACCTTAGTGCAGCGGTTTCAACCCTTTAAACATTTTAAGAATAATTTTAATATTTATGAATTGTAATCGTAAAAAGTTTTAAAAGGATAAAAATGGCCACAGTGACCGATAAACGTCTAATGTCACATTGATTGCTCCAAACGGTGGACCAGAAGAAGTCTAACCATGTGTGAAGGACGGTCGGACACACGGAGGTCATGCATTACTATAAAACATTACATACCTGCTATAGGGTTTTTATTCGTAGTATGAGATTTTATGTAATGGGAATCACAGTAATGGGAGAGATGCCGGCCTGGATAGCGGAGGTCGCCAAGGCGGAAGGGTCTCTGGTTCGAATCCCACCCCAGGCATGGATGTTTGTGTATCCTGTGTGTGTTCCTTTACCGTTACCTCGTAACGGTAAACGAAATGTTGAAATTCAGTGGTCCCTAAATGATCATTACAGTTGAAAAGCGTCCTTAAATAAGTTTAAAAAAGAAGGAAAAAAGGGAGAAAAAGAGAAAAAGATGCTGTTCGTTACAATTTTCCCAAACAGATATTTCAAATATTTACTTCTTATAAAAAATGAAGAATGAGGGAACGCTATTGAAGCAACCGTAAGAGAAGATGGCGTTGCGTCGAGGCGGCAGCGTTGCAAAGCTGTCCGCAGAGCGCTAATCAGGAATAATGGGTGCAGCTTCAGGCTAGGCTCCTGTTGCAGGCGCGCTGACTCACATGCAGGCCGTCCTGGCGGGAGCCTCTCTCCACGCTCAGTTCTGGTGTTTGTAATACTCGCGAAGTCTTAGTATTCCGTGTTCATGGCTTCATCCATACGCTGTCATGTTTCTCATGTCTCTCTGTTAGATTTGGAGTTGTGAAATTGAATGTTGCATTAATGGAAAGTAATTTATTTTTATTACTTTTGTTATAACTCATAATAAAAGGCGCTATTATGTCCTAAAACATGACTTACTCTATTCTTAAGATTTTTTAAAAAATTCTTTGTAATCTATCATTCATTGTTCTGTATCTGACATTGAAATAATCAAAAGAATAATGTTGACAGTTTATGTTGGTAATGTGTTAAAATGTGTACGTCGAGAGTATCGACAATAATATATTACTTAGTGAAGCTAACATTAATCGTAAATTATGTATGTATTCTCTGGTTTTCATACCCTATTTTAGTTAAAGGATATTAAAGTGGAATCATAAATTACGAATATCTAAAGACAATAGTCGCACGTTACATCTTCCTTATTTTGAAAAATCGGTGTCTGCCTCGCAATTATTGTAACCTCCTCGCTCCTTACAATCCTTCTTTCTCTCACGCCGACTGTTTCGACTTTTTGCGTCCTCAGGGGTCTAACATCCATCTGAATCCAGGCCTTTATCTCTTCCAACTTGTTTTCATTTCGCCTGTCGACATACGTACGTATTTGGCTCCCGATCGCTTAATGCCGTCACAGGCCATAGATAAATTCAACATGTTTGAGTTAACTTATTAACTAGGTTAACGAACCGAACTAATGTAAAGACTGTTGTAGAATATTATTCAGTGTCAACTTCAGCTTCATGCCCAATAATGCTAGTAGTAGATACTGAAATAAAAACACGTGTCCCAGGAGTTGAGAGGAAATTTTGGGCAGTTGTTTATTTGCAAATCTCGCTTTGCAGGTTGTTATTTTGAGCAAGATCGCATTCGCCGCTACTTCGTGATCTGAAACCGTCCCAACCTGCAAGAACGCTTGCACGACCTATGTATTGCCCTGTCTAATGGGTTGACGACCGTCCACCACGCGGGCCTATCGATTAATTTCGCGGGCCGATGTCATTGTCGCGTAACGAATTTTTGCGCACGCGGCCGCGGTGTCGGCGTCAGTCCATGTGGGGATTTGCATGGAAGCACCTGCTGTAATTACTTCCACGTCAATCGCGGGGCCCCGCGGCGGAAGAATGGCCGTGCGCGGCTCCGATTTTTCCAGACCGGCGTTCCACGCCAGCGTTCGTTTTTTCATACGAGGTTGTGCGTGCAGATGCACGCGAGTTCACACCTGTGCGCCGGTTAGGAGTTTGCTTCCGCCTCTGCCTACTCGTGCGTGTTTGTTAATTTGTACGTGCGCCCGTGCTTATTCTTCGGGATGGTATTTTCTGTAAGCATAGCTGCTCTCTTTGGTTAATTAGTTTTCGTTTGTGTTTTAAGCTGAAAAAAATACTTAAATCGTGTAATACCTTTTGTAATTGTGTACTCCATTGAATTCTTTTGTTTCTACTGTAGGAGTTCCTTTCTGGAGAGTGCCTTTCTGGCTTACGAACATCGAAGGAAAATCCGATTGATTACATTTTTGTTAGGGTCTGGTTTTGTGTGAACAGTTACTCCGATTGTCAAGATTAAGGCATAGCTTCTCAAAGAGTAGTCCAAAGGATTTAATGAAATTGAGAATCCGCCGTTATTGTTTTTCTACATTGAAGGGGGGCTTCTGTGACTAGTAGATTTGACATAATGGTATTTTAATTTATTTCCTGACTCAATAACATTGTATTGGTTTGGTACCTGTCAAAACTGCAAAAATTAGTTGTCGGGATTCAGCTTATTACTGCATTCCAATATCTCTTTAGAATCTAATTTTTCGTCATTTCTTTTTTCTAGTGAGACGATTAAAATTTAAGGGTTGTGTATCAATTTGCCTTCTGTAAGAGCCCAACACGTTTATAAGAGCCCTGACACGTTTCACATAAGTTACGCGGGACAGTGCGAACGCGTTTTGTCACATGAGTGTTGTTCTTCCGCGCCTTTGAGTTTAGACGTAACTATGGAGTTCTAGTCAGATAAATATATTTTCTGTTGGGAACATGATAAACTCCAACAGATCACAATAGCCATAGCCACAAACAGCACATTGTTCACGTGAGTACTGCCCGTAGAAAATTAACACTTTTAAGGAAAATTCTTGTAACCACTCCGTCACACATGTTACCTTTGGTGATCAAACAAAGGTCTTAAGCTGCACCATAAAGCAGAAAAGGGGAAATAAGCAACATTTCTACCCAGACGGTGAGTTGTTATAGTCTTACTATTTCAGTGTCCTCATTTCGTAGCTTAATGTCTCTTCCGCGTCCACCCATCCGCGATTCTTTATTATCCCCCTTCCTGAGGTCCCCATAATCTTCCCCCGTCCCCGTTTGCCTTCCTTCCGCCGTGTTCCTGGCCCGCTCCTCCAGGCGCCTCCCTGCCCGCGGCGCGGAGGGGCCGTCGTTTTTCCATTATCTCCGGTGGATTTGTCTGCGATCCCCGGGCTCAGCGCCCTCCGCGCCCGCGGTCAGTCGCCCTCGTAAAGAACGCTGGACGCCGCGAGGGGCGCTGTCGTCGGGAAGTTGGTGCGCTTGCGAACGCCCTTTGGGGACAAGCGACCCCCAGTATATGTCGATGGATCCTTACTTGTTGTTTAATGCACGATAAGAACGCGTTTTACTTCTTGAAGGGAATGACTTTATAGGCTCGGATCTCGATAACTCGAACATCGAGGAATTAAGACTTGAAAATTCGTACCTCGATAGGGACTTATAACACAGTGTAGCGTACAACAGTCGAAAGCAACACGACGACTATTCTATACCCCTTTTGTACGTCTGCGCATGCGCAACTTGATATTTTAAATCATGATAACTCGACTCTCGAATACTAAAATTCGGTTTATATAATAATAAAAAAAAGTTTATATAATTTTAAGAATCGATAAATATCGATGTCTCGAATTGCTTGTTTTCCTAATGTTTTTATTTCTCATAAACATAAACCTCTTCCTCAAAAACATATATACTTATTTGCCTCTTCAATTTCGAATTAACGAAGATCTCATAATGTGGGTTACTAACCTCCTGACTAGTTTCTCTTACATTGGGTTACATCTAGACGAAAAATCGGATCAGATAGTTGGGTTCGTAGAATCATTTTCTTTTTCTTTGTCCTGATCGAGCGTTTACACGGAATAAATGAGGGATGCCGTCGAACGTTAGACTTCGCAGTTTTAATGCAATTTTAATACGTAAGAAATCAGAATCGTTTAAAATGTATTAATGCGAATGTATTAATTGCGAATGTATTAATTGTTTTTGTATTTTAGTTGGTGAATTGTTTGATTATATTAAATTTACCATATAACATGCTTCTTCAAAATGAATCATTACAATCTGATTGTAATACATTGTATTAGACGGTTTCTGCTTGAACAACTTGCAAAAAGGAAAACAAGAAAGTGGCAATTTTTTTCCTCCATCACCACAACTGATTGTCCGTACCCAGTCAGTATTGATAAAAAAGCAAAACGGAGTCTTTTCGAAATGATTTACTACCGTACTTTGACGTACGTCAATAAAATATTTTATTTTTAGCGAACACCCTAATGTTCGCATATCCTCCCCGCCAGCGAAGATGGCTCAAGGCGTGGGGAGAGCGAGGGTCGCTGTGCCCCTCTCTGCCTGGCCGAGGCGTCGCGGGGGTTGCTGGCTCGTGGGGGATGAGCCGCTTAGACCGCCCGCTACGTCGTAACGCCGCCGCGCACCCCCCCGTTCGGGTTAATATTTGCTTCGGATTGGGTCCATTTATTGTGGATTTGTACCGACTTAGCCGTGTCGCTTGAGCTCTCTCGAATGAGGGGAGAAATTCTTTACGGTGCATTGGGAAGCTCTGATGCTTTCGGCGGAAGCAGACGGAGTTTTATCTTTTCAAGCTCGCGTGATATCCGGTTGCATCACTTCCACGGATCGTCCAAACTGCGAACTAGCGAGGGCTTGGTCATGCCCGAGGGAAATAAGCTGCGATTTACTTTTCTGAGCCGCAGAGTTCATCGGAGTTGATACTTTTGGGCGAAGTTTACGCTCGTTTATCCCTTAATGACGCAGCTACAAAACTGTTTCATTTTAATAAGAGTGTTATCTATTCGAAAAGTTTTGTATAACACAGTTCCCTTGTGTTTCACGGGAAAGGCTAGTGACATGAATTATACTCGATCATGATACCTTTTTTGGTTTCTGTAGATAAATCGAGTAGAAAACCTGTGATTAGCGTCCAATATAAAGGCAGAAATTTGATTTACTTATTGAAAAAAGGTTTCTCTGCTTTTTTTATAGAATATATATTATAGCGCGATTTTCCGACAAAAAAAATTCTTTGGTATTTTGAGAAAATAAAACGGGCAGAATGAATGTTTATGTATCATTAGACAGTGTTGACGTACACCTATCACACATATTTTTTCAAAATGTCTGATTATCGATTGAAAATAATGATGTACTTCTCAAAAAATTGTTTGGAAAGAACTTTAGTTTTTGATTTGAACCGATTGCTCATATTTCAGCATTAACAGTTATGTAATTTTTACTCTATTTTATTGTTCAAGAAGGAAAAGTTAATTGAAATCACACTTTTTATTTTCTCGTCTCAACAACAGTCTATCACCAACAGCCTATCATTGGAAATAAAGTGTTCTCAATGTGTTGTAACTATTCTACGTTATTTTCTTTAGACGATATGATAAAAACTATAGATTTATAACGATACTAGGTTAAGGGAAACATATTAACGCATGTAGCACATATGGAAACTACGCATGTAGCACATATTTGTATTAAAATATTTTATTGATCTACATAATTATTAATGTCGTCAGATGCATCGGAGTGTACCATCACATCATTTTGTCTCGTCCGCCGCTAGTGAAGAATCACAGCGTTACCATGCGTAGTTCCACGTCAGGCAACACCCGCAGTATATTTGGGCCTTGTCCCATTGTTCAGAGGCTACAACGGCGTGTGTGCACGTACTGACCAGCGCGCGCCTCTTATGGAGGCTGTCGAGGTCACCTCGTCGCCACCGCCCGCGAGCTCTGGCGAAGCTCTCTCCGGGTGACGCAACACCAGGCCGGGCGGATATTCGGACAATGTGTATTTTCTCCCAGGAAGCTAAGCACAATTAACAGAATGTAATTGCGATGAAACATGCGTCATGGAAGTGGCAGAAGAATGTGTGCTCGTTGTTAACGAAGTAGTCCTTAGTTAATATTGTGAACAAAACTATTTTTAGAATAACCTGTTTGGAAAATCTGCCAAGAGGTGTTTGTGTGTGTGTGTATGTGTGTTTTTGAGAGAGAGAGAGAGAGAGAGAGAGAGAGAGAGAGAGAGAGAGAGAGAGAGAGAGGAGAGAGACAGACAGAGGGAGACAGAGAGGGAGAGATAGATTTCTGTTATTATGTTTGGTTTGTATTTGTTTTTGTGTTGTGTGTGGGTGCTGTGTTATGTGTGAACTGGCGGAGTAGGGTGGCAGTAGGCACTCATGAAAAAATATTGAACGAGACGAATAAGATTCAAATAAATATATTCTGGTACTCTTTAACACTTTTTTTTTATTTTTGCGAAAGAAGAAGAAATTTGTTGTTTGTGTATTTTGTAGCTACATGTACAATTTGTTTCATCGATAGAAGGCAGATACCGACCAGCGATTCTCGACATGCAAAGTAAGATGTCTGAGCGTTCCGAAGAGGGCGTGCACCGTATGGGCGTCGAGAGGAGACTCTTGCGGCCGCTGCGTTGTGCCGAGCACGGCAAACGGTAATGGGCGTCGCAGCGGCGGTTCGCGTGTTCGGGATGACGCCCCGCGGCCGCAAATGCGTCTGCTGTCCGCTGCGCCGCACCGCCATTTGCCGGCAACGGGCGCTCTCGCATAGACATTACAGCGGAGATGGGGCAGTGGCAAACGGCAGGAGCGACTGTGGAAAAGCTAACAAGGGCTGATGAAAAATCTCTAAAAGTTGACGTGGTTGTGGTAACTAATGCAGCAGTGACGCTGCTTAAAAATCGTGCCCCGCCAAGCCAAAATTTCCGACGTGTCCTTCTCGAAGTAACTCAGGTATTCGATCGTGCGTACGAAGATAAATGTTAAAAAGTTAGGTTGGTTTGTTACACGGAAACGTGATGCGTGGTTACAGTTTTTCAAAACTTAATTTTGGGATGTGTTAAACGAGGCAGCGAACTCGTAGAAGTTAAGGTATAAATAGTGCAATGGAGGTTTTTAATATTGTTCAATTACCATTTAGAAGACAATGCTTCTTTTCTATTTTAAAGGAAGCATTTTATAAATTTACTTTTCGCTTTTGAACCTGAGCATATGGTTCACACTTCACTCTTATTCAACGTCACTTTCAAGAAATATTATATCATTGTAAGATGAATAATTGATTTATTAATTGTAGTTTAAAGACGCAAACTATAGAGGAGAGGATGGGCTGCGACGGTGTCGACGCCGCGAGAAGGCTGAAGGCGGTGTTTGAAGATTTTGTGGGGTCAGTTGCCAGGTTTCTGAACCGGCGTGGGGTTGTTTCCGGATTGTCTCTAAAAGATGGAACGGAATATGACTCTAAGGAGTTCTAAATCGCCTACGCTGGCATTAACTAGGAATACGCAGTGAATGAGTTCGGCAACTGTGGTGCCACCAAGAAAGGAAGTGACGAGGCAATAGAGGCAATAGCGGATCCAGAGCAGGGGTCGCAGAGGTCACGATCCCAGTGCTCAAAAAACTCTTTATTATTTCAAGAATAAAGTCAAAGTTAGTATGTTAGAAATAGTTAATTTTGTGTATTAAGTGACAATGTATATCAAATATATGATAGTGTATTGTTGAAAATATGTAATCATATGCGTTCAATTATTTAATATTTTTACATTGAGTAATTTGACTGTGGTCTTCTCCCAAACTGAATGTATTGAATTGAATTGAAGCCTTACGTGGCGAGACTCAGGCCATTAGGCCTGCTCTTCCGTCTGACCACGCAAGTTTCGCTATGCTCCTTTCACCAACTAGCAGAGAAAGGAGGTATTTCCGGGCGACAAACAGGCGATTTGAATTTAGTTGAGAGGTGTCATTTAGGCTTGAGGATCATTTACATGCAAGTAAATCTACTACCATGGGACAGCCGGCTTTACTTCCCCTCCGAAGGAAGGCGTACAAAGGATTTTTTCGCCCTTAAAAATCCACGGCTTCGATCGAACTCGCCAACTTGGGTACAACAGTCCGGTACGCTAACCATTACACCATCGCCGCGCGCAATGTGCACACCAGCCTCCGAGGGAAAGATAGTGAGGAGATTACCGCACCAGCACGCGGCGAGTGATGGCTGTGGTGGCAACCACCGACGACGCGAGCGCGGAAGCGGACAGCGCCGCCGCCGGATCCGCCGAAGCGCCTGAGCAGCGAGGGCGGCGCCGGCGGAGGCGCGTGGAGAGTTTATGGCGTCTGCTGAGGATCACGCGCTCTTCCGAGGCTTTACAGGGCTCCGCCGTCGTCGCGTCTGGCGCTCGTGTCGCGGAATGGAAGAGCCGCGCGCTGCTTCCGAGAAAGACTCTCGCGCTCGTTCGTCGAAGGGCGGGAAGGGCGGAGCGGGGCGAGGCGGTGCGGGGTGGGCGGAGCGGGGCGGCGTGGAGCGGGGCGGCGTGGGGCGGGGTAGGGCGGGGCGATATGGGGTGGGGCGGGGGGAGCGAGGTGGGCGGTGCGGAGCGGGGCGGTGTGGAGCGGGTTGGGGCGGGGGGAGCAGGGTCAGGCGGTGGTGAGCGTTGCGGAGCGGGGCGGCGTGGGGCGACGCGGCGCATGGCGGGGGAGCGGGGAGGTGCGGGGTGGAGTGGCGCGTGGCGGCGCTGGGTGGGGCAATGTGTGAGGCACCCGCCGCTCTCAGTCGTCACTTGTTTATCCCCTGCGTACTGGTCTTGATGCGTCGGAACGGTGGCGTCTGGGATCTGAAGACGTCGTAAGAGGAGAACGGTGCTACATACTGGGGAGAAGCGATAAATTTGTAATGTCAAGTAGTTGTATATGACTGGAGATGCGAAGATAATCTTGCAGAGCTTACGCTTAAAATTGGTTATTTTAATTTTGGATGATATGTGTGTTGAGTGACTCAAGCCAGTGACGTGGGCGAATCATGGTCTTGTATTTCTGGTAAAGGAAAATTATGGTATGTTTCTTATACCTATGCCCCTGAAGTACATGTTAAACACACGGGGATACTGATTAAATCACTCAACACAAGGTGCAGCGACTATAAATGCCCAGTAATTTTTTCCTGTTAATGCAAACGGTCTATACACTATCAAATACAGTAAATATTTCGAAAAACATTAAGTTTTCGTGTATACCAAGCTCACGAACTTCTTTATTCAAAAAAGGAATGAATCAGCCCGAAAATTTATAGCGCCATCTCTTCTACGTTAATCAACCTCTATTTCACTTAATACAAACAACATTTTACTTACTTATTTTTTGTATTACCTTCTTGGTGTAGTAGGTGTATGCGTCAATTTAGTTCTAAAGCATTGAACTCATTCTACCTACCACGCGAATTGATGGCAATAATTAATGCGTTAGTAAAATTTATGATTGAAGAGGATGTAGGATTAATTGAAAGCAAGATCGTAGTGGGCTATGTAAAAAACAACATTCTCACACACTAATGTTTGCATGAATAAAATTTTATATAAAGAAAAATGTTGGATCATTTCGAAAAGGGAGGAAGGTGTGGGGAAGAGAATCCTAACATTGAAGTGCCAACTTTGTGAAGAATGTAGTGGACATTAGAATGCATTCTGAGGCGAAGGTGTCTCTGCAGAATCTCTGTTGTAGCTGTGACAGCTTCTCGGGCGTCCCCGGGCTAATCTCAATAGACACACGCGCCGCGTAGTGTTACCACCAGCGTCGCGACTGCGAACCAGGTCGCCGCTGCGATACATCACTTCTCCCCCTCCCTCCTCTGGAGGTCTGCAACGAGCTCCTGTCACCTCCACTGGCGACCCATTTGTATCGCGCACCATCCCTCGCTGCTCTCATAATGCATATCATCGCCCGCCACATCCCCTCACGCCCAGAACCCGTGTCCCCTCGCTCCTGGCACCGGCTCGCCCTTTGCCTCCTCATCCTCCATCGCCCTCTGTCTGCCACCTCCATCGTCCTTTTCTACTCCTTTCTCGCCCTCTTTCATTGCCCTTCTCTGTCGTTCTCCCCCATTGCCCCCCTCCATCGTCTTCTGCATTTGTCATTCTCCGTCATCCTTTTCTATCGTTCACTTCCAGCGTACTCCTCCATTGTCCTCCATGTTCCTGTATCGTCCGCCTCTATCGTTCTCTTCTACTGCCCTCCTCTGTCGTTCTTCTCTATTGTCTCCATCTATTGCCCTTCTCCCACACTCTCCTCTATCGACCTCCCCATCGCCCTCCTCCATCGCCATCCTCCATCGTCATCCTCCATCGCCATCCTTCATCGCCATCCTGCATTGTCATCCTGCATCGTCATCTACCATCGCCCTTCTCCATCTCTATTCGCCATCGCCATCCTCCAACACCATCCTCTAACACTCTGACATGCCCTCCCTTTCGTCCTCTATTGACCTAATTGATTTTTGATTTAAATCAATAACTCGTTTTAAGCCAAAAAGTCAAGTAAGGTGATTTAAATCGTCAGCGTCAATTAGTTGTCTTAAATCATTGCTACTCAAATGCAAATGTTTTGTAGTCTTCATGCTCATCAATCTCTCTTTTGCGTATGGGACTTTTCTTATTTTTTTTCCATCCGCTGCGACTGGTGGTTCAGGATTTCCGTCATATCTCGAAGACGGCAATTGCCATCATTAGTACAGCCGCTCTTTGAAATTGTTGCTCGTACTGCTGTCGTGCTTTGAAAATTCATTACTCCGCGATAACCATTACGGTAATAAATGAACGGAACAGGACTTCATGCAAATATACCTCGCGCGTTCGCATCACGAAATGACAAAGCTAAGCATCTATAAATGCGCGTTTAGTGTACACGTGATCCTGACGGAGTAAAATAATTGCCCTCCCACCCTGAAGATCCGCATTCAGAGCAGAAACGATACTGCACTTACCTTTCCAAGGCACGTGCATATGCAATCTCCTTTATGACATTTACACAGTCATTATATTTATTATTGACCGAGACGATGTCCTTGATTCAATGTTTCTACGCCTTGATGTCAATACAGAACAAAATATCTAAATTTAGAATTAATCATTATATTTCTTCAACGTCAGGCTGTGCTAAGCAGTGAATTTAGGCAGTGATGTTGCGTAACGAACCATAATCTATGTCTACATGTAATCAACGCGTAGAGAACGTATTCTGCGTAGAGGTAGTCATTCTATGTAGACAACGCAATCTACCTTTTTGTGGGGTAAGCGCGAATCTACGAAAGCCGTGAACCACCCGAAAACCAAACTTTATTTATAGTTTTGCTCAATTTATCCAAAGCGATACCACAAATTAATTGGATCACATCCAAAGGAGTACTACCATTATGAATAAATTATATTTTTATTTGTAATGTATATTGTTAATTTCAAGTTACCATTGTTTTGCTTGAAAACTAATATGGGCGGGTGACAGTCATGACTGGAATTACCTTCCTCCCCTGTGAAATACTAATTGAGTCCGCCTCTCATAATCAGGGCGTCCCAATATTTCTGCGCACCGGCACACTACACTTGGAGGGAAAGAGGCGGAGGTAGAGTGGTCTGACGTGCGAGTTCTAACAAGTCCCTACTGGTTTCTTGAGATGGTTACGGAGGTTTTCATTTCTTTTATCAGAAACAGTACATTTTGTTTGACTTACTGAATCGAAAACAACATTAGTAATGTTACATTTCAACGTGAGTCTACTATTTATATTTATTATAAACTTTTTGGGGTTATTTGATATGAACTAATTAATAGCCTACACTGATTACTTTGTCTACATTATTTCCACGTAAAATTAGTCATGAAGGTTACATGTAGATTACGTGTAGTAAAAAAGATTAGGCGTAAAATTATAGTCTACGGCACAACTCTGGATTTAGGACTCGGGACAGCGGCGGGCACTCGGGTTGCCACCAGAGACAGTTGTAGGAAGACAAAGCCGTAGAGGAGTTCCCGCCACAACGTGGCGTACTTGTTTATAACTGTTGGCTCAGCCTTCCAGGAAAAGAAGACTTCTGATTTGCATTCTTATAACTCTTTACCGGAAAATATATGCGAGAAGTTTGATGTTTATAGTCGAAAGCCTTTCCCCTTTTCCTCCTGTTTCGTTTGCAGGATTTTCGGAACAATCTTCTTTAGCTTGTTCTCGGGATCAAGAAGAGAACACTTGTGAATCGTAATAGAAATCCCAAATTCAGTGCGCAGCGAGGCCCCTGAAGAGAAAGGAGTGGAGAACGAGGGAGGTCGAGGAGAGGAAGGGAGCTAGTCGATGCCCGAAAGTATCGGTTTATTAAAGGCAGGCTAAAATTCATTTTTTATGATAAATAATTTCATTGCAAATAACGATGTGTATTCATTAATAATTTCCAATACGAAATCAACTGTAAACAGTGTTTAATAAAAATATTCCAAGCAACGATGATCTTTGGTGAGGCCTTTCCGTGGGGATCTTTCCATCACATCGAATCCGCGGCAAATATTTCAACAAGAGAAGAAGAAAAAAAAGACTGAAAACGGGTTTATATCCAACGTCCGTTGCCCGCTGAAAGCGCCTGTGTAGTGCATTTTCCTTGCAGCCTCTCGTCGAGTCATTATCCCTATTAGCGCCTAAGAGTGATTGATTCACCTCGCAGCCTCTTTAAAGGTGATTGCTGCTGCTCCCCTCGAGAAGTCACGCGGCGTCTTCGCCCGGACGGAGATTGATGGGGCATCGCCCGTCATTCGCCCAATTTGCCGCCGATGGCGCGCCCGGCGGAGGGCGGGCGGGCGGGCGGGCCGCAAAGTGCCATGCAGCTCCCCTCGGCCAGCACGTTTGGGAAGGGGGCGCGGCTGCTGTCGTTTTTTTGTCGCATCTGCATCTTGGAGACGCTCTCTGGCGCCAGACAGGGAAAGGAAAATATACGCTCCGCGTCGCCTCTGCGGCTGCGCGTAGACAGCACGTATACGTCACTCCATGACCATTAGCCTAGCGTCAACATCAGCAACGTCAATCACGTAATGAAAAACACCAACATCAATAATAGACGTGTAGACTTTACCTAAGAAATTAGTATCTCCTGACAAGCAATTAAGCAGGCCAGATGATCATAGTCAGGCCATTAAAACCAGTATAAGTGCCAATGGGCTAAGAGGTGAGGAAAACTAATAATAATAATAATAATAATAATAATAATAACAATAATAATAATATTAATAATAATGAGAAATATTCGTATATCGTAGTGATACACTCACATCACATGTAGTATGGCCATGATAACATTGTCAATAAAAATATTCGTGTCGAATTCAACGAAAAATTCACAAATCCTATTAGCACGATAATATATCATTTAATTCTTTTTATTTGTGTCAGTTTTTCGGATAACTAATTACACGATCTCATAGATTAAAGTTTTGCGCAAAATGAACGTCACTGTTTTTTAATGTTGGGGAGATCCTGATAAATATCGCTGGAAAATAACTTACTCAAACAGTTTATCGCACCTGTGAGCTGATGACTACGCAATAACATAAAAAAATGTTCATAGTTCTCTTCTAAGTCCCTCTTCCTACCTTTGTTTTTCTCTTCTCACCGCTTCCTATGTTTACCCTGTGTCTATCTGCGCACTATCTCTCTTACAATTATGTAGTCATTACAATTCCATTTCGGAGCACATTTTATCTTTTTTACAGCTTTGTTGCGTATACTCTTAGTTAAATCGAAATTAAAAATCTGGACGATTCAGAATGTTTACTTCTCTGAAGAAAACTTCAGGAATTAAAAAATACTTCATTAGTCTGATATTTTGAAACTATATCTAATTTGTAATTCGAACATTTATGTCCGAAACTCTCCTAAGTCCAAACAATTCAAATAATATTTGCAAATAATTCTCGCCGCAACCCTATGTCTAGGGAGACTGAAGTAACAATTCGCCTCTAATGTTATTAGCATGTCCAGAAATCCCTAGTATTAATCGTAACATCCTTAAAAAGAAGAATTGTTTTTAAAAACTGAATTTGAATTTTATGAACGAAAAATATAGAACCCTGCCATTTGAGTTTTGTTATTTCCAACGAGTAACTTCAAAAATCTGTAGTTTTCAACTATTCAAGGAAAAAAAAAACTTCAACTCGACAATTTTGAATTAACACTCTATAAAGTGTGAGGTCGAATCCACTTCGCAGGGGATATTTCGAGGTATGTTTCGAGTGAAAGTCCCCTTGGAAATGCCATTTATAGGAAAGTTAAAAATATACACTCAATTTCAATTTTCAGTGTTTAACTTGGATAGCTCGAAGTCAGTTTGTTAAAGCCTTTAATATTCTTAGAAATAATCCTTTCTTTATTTTGAAAGTTCTAAAATATTAACCGCTTAACAAGAAGCTCCGAAATAACAGTTACAAGAATAAAACTTCCAGGAGGAGGGACTCTCGAGAAATTTCAATTATGTAAGTTACCTTCAATACGAAGCAAAATGTTTTAGTAGAGTAGCGGCAAATACAAACATTTTTTCCAATGGCGTTTCTGGAAAATGTACTTATTTTGTAATTAATGTACTGTTTTTCACACTTTTTGGAAACTTGTGGGATACATACTTTATAGTATTGGCAATAAATTGACATTTTTGTATAAACATTCTTCAGTAATAAAAAATATAAAACAATGTTTCTCCAAAAAATGGGGAAAGAATTAGGGAAAACGATATAATGAAAAAAATCAACTGATTTTTTTTTCAAATTTATTCAACTCATAAAAAGTCCAAGTAATAACAAAGATTTTATCTTTAAGTATGCGAAATATCAAACTTTTGTAGTTTCCATTTTCTAGAAAAGGTACATCACTGCCGTGAAGGGAGTGCAGGCAGAAAACCTCCTGGATCTGGAGGCGGAAAACCTTCGAATGCGGATGTGTAGGTCGGCGCCGGATATTACTTTCTAGAGCACAGGAACACCGTCACCTCCGGGTTATAATTAATATTTACGAGATTACTAACCAAAATAGTTGACACGCTCGGCAACACCAATGCTACCAACGAATGAACAAGAACCCTCTTTGACCTTCACCTGAGGCAACTTCGCCCTATCATTCGAAGGCATTTGCTGGATCGTGTTGCCCTCCCACGCGCAGGTTGTTCACAGCGGTGGAAACGCGAGCGCCTGCAGCCGCGCATGCGCGCTGATTGCCGACCGCCGCGCCGCCGCCATTAATCTCTGTTATCAGCGTCGTCGGTGGCGGCTGAGCGGGCAGCGGCGTGGACCGGGGCAGGGACAGGCGACGGGGTCGGTGGTAGCGATGTGGTGGGAGCGGAGAGAATGGCAGGGGTGGTGAGGATGGCGGAGGCGGTGGGAACGGCGGGGACAGCGGGGGCGGCGTGAGGACGGCGTGGGGGGATGAGGACGGCGGGGGCGGAGGATAGCGAGAGGGCAAGAGACGATCCGTCACCTGTCGGAGGCGGCTGAGGTACTGCGCGCAGCGGCGAGACGTGAGGGCGAGGAGAGGAAAAAACAAAGGGGAGCGGTGGAGCTTGGCGGAGAGGTCGCGCGGGGGCAGTAGACGCCGGGAAAAGTGAGGAAGGCGAAACGCTTTAGTGGAGGGCTTGTTCCGACAAATCATTGCTGTCGACTGAGTCTTGCGACCTATGTAGTGGGGTCACTGGGTCTTTATTTTGTTTGTAGGATAAGTTCTTTTTTAAAACAAAATGTTAATTCACATCATTAGATTTATTTCATTATTTATTCTAAATTTCGAATATATTTTAATTTCTGAAGATCTTGAACGAATTCATGAGATCGTATTCCCTCTTTTCTTCGTATTTTTATAACACTGCTTGTACTCCTACCTTTACCAGTAATTTTTTATGTCTGGCGAAATGCCATTGCGACCGTATTGAAGTCCTACAATGCATACTTTTAGTGTTGCTTTTTTTCTTCAATTTGTGAACATTATTACAGAGTGCTCTTTGTTTTGTCATCGTGATTTAAAATAGAACAACTCAGTGTATTTCTGCAATACGAATCGGTTCCCGTCATTTTTATTGCGTATTCTCCTCTGTACTGCCTTTAAGTTACGTTCTTCGCCTACTTTGAACGTTCATCAATGAAAATGTATTGCTTCGATAAGTAGGATAATTACTAATGTGGGCCAGTGCTAATATTTTACACGTTATTGAAATATATTTTATCAATCCATTCTTACAAGTACTACCCAGGACTACAACCACTCGCATAAAATTAGTAATTAAACGACGTATCTACGTAAAATTAAAATATTACTTTGTATCTTAAAAAAATTGACTAATCGCCAGTTGTAAAGAAGTTTTAAATTCTGTGAGACGAAGTACCTATGACACTTGTGATCTTTCGTGCTTTGAACAGATCTGTCATAGAAAGAAGAATCATTTAAATGCATCAAAACTAATCTGCTGCAGCAGCATCTTCATCTATTTTTTCTAGGGTAATTTGTTTCTATATTCTGCCACCGGGCAGCATAACCCCAATTGTAGAATAAAGTTTCTATCTATATTCCACATCGCCAGTGTACAAAGCGTGTGACGGGCGACCCGCCGCCCAATCACACTACGCCTTACTAGTCGCTCTGAATAGCAGCGGTGAGATGCGTGCGGTGATGGCTCGAGCAGGTGTCCGAGTGCTGGTGCCACGAGCCCTTTGGGCGGGCGCGCAGTCGCCCACGCTGTCGCAACGCGGCCGGGTGACGTTTGGATGCGGCGGTGGCGCGCGCGGGCGCTCCTTGTTTACTCGCGCCCACGTGACCACTGGCGATTTAAAGTCAGCCCACGCACCTGAAATTCACGTTTCGCTAGTCGGTAAACGACACTAACATGTGGACTCTTTTTTCTTTTTTCTTTTTCGATGTTAGTTCACCAAGATGGTACGGACCGTGAATTTGTGAATGGAAGGCAATTCCAATCTTGTCTCTTCAGCATCTTTGTTGACATTTTCTTGAGAACAATTTTGATTTATTATTATTATTATTATTATTATTATTATTATTATTATTATTATTATTATTATTATTATTATTATTATTATATTGTTTATTACATGAACTTCGAATTAACTGTCATTTTCGCCTCACTCCTGTACTTTGTCCGAAGAGTTCTTGTCTGAAAAGTAAATGTTTATATCTTAATTTCACTTCAATGGTAATGTTTAATTTACATAATTTAAACAATTATTTAACGTCGCAATACAAATTAAGGGGAATTGTGTATTTACTTTGGTTGTCCGCTACAGGTAGCAGCAACGTAAAGGAATTTAAATTATTTCAGCCTTTTTGGAACTCCATTAAGTAATGATTCAGTTTTCTCGTACTTAATCTGTATTATTGTGAAAGGAAATAATATTGCTAAGAAGCATTTTGTAAATTATTTTTCTTTGTTTTACAGGTGAGTAATATTTCACCATGTTATTTGGTGTTCACTCTGGCGTTAAGGGGTAAGTGAATTTTTGTTACGAAGAAGATTCTATTAATCAAATTAAAAATTTTAACTATTATTATTCTTATCATTATTATTATTATTATTATTATTATTATTATTATTATTATTATTATTATTATTATTATTATTAAGCAAAGCATGTAAAGTACATCACTGTTATTTTTTAGCTTCGTTTGACAGTTGAGCGTCATTTTGAACTAAATTTCAAAGGCAATAGTTTCGAGTTACCTTTATTCATTGAATTTTTATTTTCACTTCACTTCATTCTTTTCACTTACTCCAGTTTTACGATTCGTACAGTTTCATCTCATTTGCGCCCCACACATTCTCTGGCTGTTGGCATCGCTTCCCGCCTGCCATCGCGGCGTCGGGTGCTCCTTCGACCTGACCCCGTTGCCTCTGCGGGCGCGGTGCCCCCGTAATCACGCGCGGGGGGGGGAGGGGGCGGGGCGGGCAACGGCGGTGCCATGACGTCGCAATTACTGGGAGGCGAGGAACGAATCAACAGATCGATTCGCGGCCGTCGTCGTAATTGAATCGGAAGGCCCCCATTTGTGAAACCAAATACGGCGCCGCCTCCGCTCCTTGGCGAGCAGGCGGTTTGCGGCGAAGACGTCGACGGCCGGCGCGGGCGGCAGGACGGCGGTGGCGCTGGTGGTGGTGGTGGTGGTGGTGGTGGTGGTGGTGGTGGTGGTGGTGGTGGTGGCGGCGGCGAAGGCAGAGGCGATGCCGTGGCCGGGGCCGCAGTGGTGGATTTGGGTGCGGAGGCGATGGTGGCGGCGGTGGCAGAAGCGGAAGTGGCTTTGGCGGAGGCAGTGGCAGCGGAGACGGAGGCGGAGGTGGCGGTAGACTCATGGGTGGATGCGGAGTCAGAGACGGTGGCGGTGGCTTAGGCGGCGGCGTCGACAGAGATGGCGGTGGCGGTGGCGGTGGCGGTGGCGGGGACAGGGGTAGGGGTGGGGGCGGAGGCGGCGGCGGCGGCGGAGGATCAAGTGAAGGTGGCAGAGGCGCGGGCGGCGCCGGTGGGGGCGGCAAAAGAGGCGACGGGGAGTACGGCAGCAGCGGCGATGGTTGGAGGTGGGACTCAGGAGCGTGGCGGGATTCAGAAGGCAGAAGAGGGCTTTTGAGATTGGGAAGAAAATGGAGTAGACGTGATGGAAAACCGAAAGTGTACAAGGAAGGGAAACAAAATTACATCGGTGCTGCGGATGAGGCATTCGGAGACTATGAGTTAGAAGGGGAAGTTGTGAAAAATGATGTGAGAATTTGTGATGGACGGCTAATGAAACTAGAAGTATACATGAAGGGCAATTTGCAAATAAATTCTTCAATATTTGTGATGGTGATAGAATTGAGAGCGAGAAAACAGTAGTAGAACAGTGGTGTGACGTTTGTAGGAAAACGGAGCAGAATTCATCGAAAATTGTGAATATAGAAACATACAAGAATACGTAACATGATTTACAAATAAAATATTACGTAGAGAAAAATTACATGTGAAGTAACAGTTACGACAGGGCGAAAGAGATAAGGGGGAGAATATATGGATTGTTATCAAAAGGAATGAAGAACAGTTCTAGTAACAATGCGTGTGGATTTGAAATACACCACTCAGATTTGATCTTCAGAAAATGGAGAGAATAGACTCGTTAACTTCCCCACTCGCATAAAGTTTGGTATTTTCACTTAAAAGCTAGCCTTTCCTTGGTTAAAATTCTACATAAGAAAGATAAATTTAAAAATTAAAAATAAAGACATTATATGTATGTTGCTAGTCAAGTTAAGGTACCCTCTCTAAAATACGAAGTGGAAGAAATCTGTATTATTGATTGACAAGCATTAAGTATTTCACTTGAATATCGTATTCAGAGAAAGTTATATACAAATTGTCAATAAGAAAGATGGAAAAAGCTTTTTAAGTAGGGCGTAAAGGAGAAAAGAAAAAATCTTGAATTACCCCCTCGAAACGGGCTCAGTATATCCGAGTCGCCGAAACGCGGAGTTGACGAAATGGAACGAAAAGCTTTACTCTCACGCGTGCCCAGATGTGCTTTGCGCCGCCGTAAGTTTTAATTGTGTTTTATAACGAGTTCTAAGGGAGACGGGTTCTAATGCGTTATCGCGTTTAATAATAAAAAAGGGCGCGCCCACCCGCTTTCTCAGCAGACGGAAAGTTATAACGAAGGGCGGCGCGCGTGTGCGCATGCGCAGAGAACTGAAGGCGGAAGAGCGCTCAGCTCCTTTCGCAAAAAAGAATTGGCATCAGCTGTCAATCAGAGTAAACTGTAACCTCAACCCGGGCTGCAGGAATCTTAACACTCAATTAATCCTCCCATTTATTTCGTTATTACTCTTTGCTACTATTGATTGTTATTAGGATTCCTTGACATCATCTCGTTGCATCCTACTGGTTAAACATTTGATAAAGCTACATGTAAAGCAATAAATAAGATTTTAAATCAATTGTAGTGCAAATTTCCATCGTCCAAAAAATTAAGGACTTGTGAATGTTATTTATTTAATGTATATTCATAAATAGTTTTATTTTTCATACTTCGTGAAAGTTGAAAATACAGTGAGAACATTTAGAGATAATAAAATTCATGTTTATTTGAATGACTTAAATTATAGTGTTTAAAATATTTTTAACTGCTTTTTTCTGCCGCCTTCGAACTACCTTCAAGCGGACCTGTCACCTTCTCTCATAGCAGTGGCAGCCGCTGAAGTTGGGTGGAGGGGGGAGGGGGTCGCGCCCTCGGCAGTAAAGCGCCTTGCGCCGAATGGCGGAGGGCGAATGGCGAATGGCGTGTGGCGCCCTTTACGGCGTGGCGCCGGTCGATGTGCGCAGGCAGCGCGCAGCCGGCGGGTCGCAGCGCCGGAGGAGCTGCCTGGGGAAGCGGCGACGGCCGGGTGGGATTTACAGGCGAAAGAGGCGTGTCTCCGTAACATTTTCGGCATTGCGGACTTTTGAGGCCAATTTGGCATGGCGTCGATGTTCTAGTGTGTTTTGGCTAGTCCCTTTTCCTTTTCAATGAATTGGTTATTTCGTGTTTATTGGCGCGTCAAAGGTTATGGTCATTAGTCCCGTAAGTGTAGTGCATGGTTTATCACATGGGAGGTGGTGATCTTCCTCCGCTGGATAAAGAGATCCGACTTCGACCTTCAGGCTTTCTAGGCAACTAGGTATTTTCCACCAGCGCGGCACCTTCCCCCTGTCTCCCGCTGCCGGGACAAGCTGTAAGCTCCGGGTGGTCCCCCAACATTTGTACTAGTGCAGTGCCTGTGAATGTGTGTGCATGTAAACAGTGAGGATATGACAAGGAAGGGGTAAGGAAGATCGCGCGCGGTCCGCGGCCCGTTTGTACCTGCCGGTTCATTCACCTTGTGGTGAGCAACCTGTCTGTAGAATTCTCCTGCAGACAGCGACTGAATTCGACCTAGCTGTGTAGCTAGAGTCGAAAATCCTGCCACCACCCTGCCGGGTCCCGACCCTAGGACCTCCCAAACAGAGGCACCTTTTCGATTTGATGGTGTTTTTTAGTTTATTTACATGCCGTCAGGTGGTTTGTATGTTTTGTCTAGGTTTCTCATATTTTCTACTTAGTGGGGATACTAGAAAGAAAGTCCCCAATGTACGTCTGGCTTTAGTCTAATTCCGTGACACTGTTGCTGTTTAGTCGAGTTTCATACGTTGAATGTGTCTTGCCGACTGGTGAGTCTAGGCTACTCCCAGACATTTTAAAATAGGTGGAACTTCATTGCCGACAATGAAGTTGTAGGTTTTGACTATTCTCTTAATATTTATCGTTTGTTTGCGCTCAAATGTGACGGTTCATCAATAAAATAAAAGGTCTTGGCAGACTCATATTTTAGTTTGGGTGGAGCTTTAGAATAAAATGACGTCACATATCTATGGATTAGTGTATTTAGGTTAGTTATGTAATGTTTTTGGTAATAACTATTTGGTTTTATCTTAAACACATACTCTAGAGTAATATAATTATAGATATTGCTTTGTGGAGTTTCATAAAATTCAACAAGGAATGATTATTGAAAGAGAGAAGTTAAATAGGAATGTGAAATTAGAGTATAAGTGCGCTGCAATTTTTTGATATTAGAGTATAAGTTCTTGGTAGCACAGGTTAATACAATCTAATAACTATCATCATAACTCTGACAATATAATATAGAACTCCTAGATAGAAAATCAAACTTGCGCAAGAGCAAACGAAATGCCCCCGGAAATAGGAAATTTTTCACCATGAACAAAACCCTCCCACACGACAGGTCTATTTCGCTGCAAATTCCTTCAGGACTAGCATTGTGCAGTTTCCATTTTACATTTTATTACCTCCTGAAACTTCAATCTAATGAAGACTTCTGTATTGATTAGCCTGATTTTTTGCTCACAAACTTTAAATTATATACAACTCCTCAAATATTGTGTAGTTTCACGCAGTTGATTATTAATTAGGTTTTTTGTCCACCTTCATTATCAAACTTGACAAAATTGGGTTTAGTTTAGTAATAAGTATTATTATAACACATGTTCTAACAATGCAAGGCCTCCACGACTTTAAATGTTTATTGAGTGAATTAAATGTACGATATTGTTATCGTTATAAGTATATTATTAGAATACTCAATTGATTACGAAATTTGACTTCACCCGGCCTCATTTAAATTAATTCTTCAATCTCATGTTGTAATAAGATGTCTTATGATAATTATTTCATAAATAATTATTTTCATACGTTTTAATGATTTCAGCACTTGTGCATGGAAACTAGTACTTGCTTTCACTGTTTATTGCTTGGAAAAGGTTTCTGAGACTCATACAGCAAAATAGACTTTGAACAGTGAAGTGTGCTGTAGAAACGTTTACCGCCAATATCCACGGCCATATAAGACAATTGCTACCGCAAAGTAAATAAAACACTGAAACGACATGAATCAACATGGCTGGGCATTGTATATTGAGAATAATCCAAGATTCCTATATTATTGTAAGTTTCTGTGAATTCATACACAAAATTATGTACGGAACTCGTACAAAAGAGACTTTGGTGTCCTCATTTCGAAATGCCATACTTGATGTAAATCATCTCGTCTATCAACATTTCCATCGCCAAAGACTCACTTTTTGCAATAGTTACGTAAAAAACTAGGTATTTAATCACCAGTGCGCCTTTCTTGCCCCGGAACGCCGAGGTACACATCCCGACGGGCGTAGGCCACTCAGCGAGGCCTATTACCGAGCTCCACGCCAGAGGACCTCTCCCTTTGACTTCTCAGTGCCCGGTCGCGCCCTCCGAGCCGCTGTTCATTCCGCGCCGGGGGGACGTGTGCGAAGCGGGGGGGGGGGGGCGGCAGCGCCGGCGCCGACCAGCAAACTTCTCGTTCTGGGGGCGGCCGCTGTGGAGAGGGGCAGGGCGAAGGGGCGTGCCGGGCCGGGCCGGGCCGGGCCGGGCCGGGCCGGGGTGGTGGAGGGTGATGCGGAGCTGGAAGGAGTTGGGTTGGGCGCGGTAAAGATAAGAGGATGGACTGGTGGAGAACGGGATTGGATGGATGGGGCAGGGATGGACGAGGCGTGGCTGGTCCTGGTGTGACTGCTCGAGGCAGGAATGAACAGGGCGGTGCTGGGTTTGTCGTGGCGGGAATGATCGCGGCATGGAAAATAGGGGCGTGTTTAGTCGTGGCGGGGATGGGTGGACCGCGGGTAGACTGGATTGGACGTGTCGGGATTCGTATCCTTGGCAAGGATGGTTGTGGCTGGGACGAGCGTAGCGGCGGGAAAGCAGGAAACGCGGCACAGCAGGAAAGGTTTGAGTGGGTATGGTCGGGGCGGGGATGGACGTGGCTGGAATGGTCGAGGCGGGGATGGTCATAATGGGTCGGGGAGCAGCTGGGCTGGACGGGACGGGAGTGGACGGGGCTGGCTTAGACGGGGCGGGGCTCGTGGAAGCGGGATTGATTGTGGCGTGGCAGGCCAAGATGGACGTGGATTGCGGCGGGGCTGGTCATTGCCGGGCTGGTCGTGGTGGGGGTGTTCGGATCAAAGCTTATCGGTGTGGCTTTGGACAGGGGGAGGGGCGGGGTCGGGCTCGTCGTTGGTCAGGTAGGGCTGGACGTGGCGAGACGGGGATGAACGGAGCAGGAATAAACGGATAGTGCTGGACGGGATGTGTCTGGACAGGGCGGGGCTGGACGGAATAGGTCGGTGTGGGGCAGGGCGTGGCAAACGAGGCAGGGTGTGTGCGACCGCCCAGCGCGGTCGCGGGCGCTGCATAAAATATGGCTCTCGCTGCCTCTCGCGCTACGGTCACGTGTGACTGGAGTTTGCGGAGTCGCCGCGCAGATCGAGGGCGAAGGAAGAGAGGAGGGGTCAGAGAATTCAGGACTGGAATGAAAGAGACAAACAGGAAATGTAGAAGGATCATGTATTATTTAAATAATTTGCATACTGCTCTTACCGAGTATTAGAAGAGATCCAAAGAGACTATGGAATGATATATGGCCAGTCATCACATATCTTAGTGTGTTTAGCCTTGTTACTAACTATACGTAGAAAACATTCTCTCTCGGTGATCCATAATTTTTTTATTGTTCATAGTTGATCTTTGAAGGGAGGTGATTCATAAAGTGACCATTTATTTTCATTTTGATTTTTGATGTATCATTCGAATTGTGCATACCAACGGCATACATTTCTTCAGTCGTATGCATTTTTATAATAAAATGCAGATAATTCCAATAAACATGCGACTGGGTACAAAATGTAATTTTAAAAAAATATACAACAAATCATCGGTTTAAATGTAAGATAGATATTATTTAATATATGGATTTATTATATGCAATGTCAGAGTTTTGATGGTTGTGTAGAGTTTTAATGATGATTAATTCACGATCTCGCCATTACGAAAAGTTAACGGTCCCTGCACGCGCGTTCCTTTAATCGTAGTTTAACTGCATTATATTGTAAATCATCGCATCTGCCTCTTCCACGTTTCGTCCACATAAAGTTCGATGTCATTATAAGAATCGTCTCCTTCGCTGTCATGTGCTGGCGCCCGAACCTCCACCAAAGACGCCACTGCCACTTCCATCGCCATCGACGCTACCACCAGTGACAAGACCGATTCATGGAGTGGGTGGCCAGACCGCTTGCCACACATCTGCGTTCCGATGTTCAATTCCAGGTCGATCCTTTTGGAATTTTTGGTACGTTATCTTGAGATTCTTCCGTAATCCGGTCCTCTCATTCCACAATTTGCATCAAATCATCAATCCACCTAAATATGTTTTTTTATTGCAGGCTTAAAAACTGGCATCAAAAATGAGAATTCAATTTCTTCTGACGCTTCTGGAGTTGTTAGCATTTCCATATTTTGCTGTCAGTGCATCTTCACAATCACGGAACCGTCCTAAAAGTCTCCATTTGGATCGTTTTAGCTTACGCTTCTACTTCTGTTTTCTCCATCCCCTCTGATTTCACCGTCGCTTTTGCTTCAGACTCCTCAATTCACTTCTACCTCCATCTACACCACTCTACGTCACGGGAGCAGTCATCAAGTTCAATTAATCCAGAAAGCATTACCGCAAACAGATCAAGTCAATATCTCGGCCGTCATATTGACCGATTGGCTCTCCTGGCGGAAGCGTATTGAAAAGGGGAAAATATCAGAAGGGCAAATAAACGCTCAGGAAAATTGGTTACTGGGTGAAAATTTACAATTCCATGTTTAGTACAAAATTCTTTGTTTAGTGCCAAATTTTATCCAAGATTATAATTAAACCGCTGTTGATATATGGTGTCCAAATTTGAGATTCTGCTAGGTTTAATATAGATCTTCTACAACGATTCCAAATAAAATATCTGCGGAAAAATGCTATCATTCCTAGGATGTCTCTTGTCCAACACTCAATGTTCAAAAAATATTCACAGTTACACGAGAAGTTTATGAATTTCAGCAACGACTGTCAGTATTGCTCAAACCTCAACTTAATCATCTGGGAATTAAATTATTAAAGAACAGTAACCCAATCTTCAAATTTCACCGATATCACTTTGGGTTTTAAATCCCGTTTTAAATAGTAGGAATGATAATAATAATAATAATAATAATAATAATAATAATAATAATAATAATAATGATAATGATAATAATAATAATGATAATGATAATGTATTGCTCTCTTAAGTAATGTCTCCATCTTCGTTGTACCCATTACTCTATATTTATGAAAAAACATCCGCCTCCTTCTCGTTCTCTTTCATGTTCACCATATTTCTTGAACTTCCATATTTCCCCATTTCACTTTCACTCTCACGTTGACTTAACCACCACCACCACATTCACGTCCACGAACACTGTTACGTACCAAGTGCACCTTCCTGACCACTTCCCCATTCTCCTTCCTGTTCACCTTCCCGTCCATCTCTTTGTTTTTTCCCCGTCCACATTCCCGTCCTCCTTTCCGGCTTCCTCCCCTTGCACTTTCCTGCTCTCTTCACCGTCCTCCTCCAGCTCCACGTCCACCTTCCCGCCTTCCTCCCTGCCCTCCGCACCCATTCCCACTTCCCGTCTACCTTCACGCTCTCTTCTCTCCTCCACGCCGCCGCTGGTACTCCGCTAGTGGGAGATACCAGGTTGCGGGAAAACCCCGCTAACCGTCGCTGGCTCGGCTCCGGATCTCTTCATCCAGCGGGAAGATCCCCGCCACTTCCGGAGGAACAAAACATGCACTTCGCTTACGGGACAAATGACCTCGTTAGTTGACGCGCCCGGAATCTCTAGCAACCAACCAACCAAACTACCACGCTCACTACGAGCCGGCTCTTAGAAGTGGGCTATCTCTCCCCCACCCACTCCGTCGCCTGCCGTTTTTCACGGCTCGTCGCGTCGCCTGCGGTGGAGGCGGCGGCGGCGGCGGCGTGGCGGCGGCGTGGCGGTGGCGGTGGCGGTGGAGGAGGCGGAGGCGGGGGCGGCGGCGGGGGCGGTGGCGGTAGTGGGGGAGGAGGTTTGGGAGCGGTGGTGGCGGTGGCAGCTGCGGCGGCGGTTGTGGTGGCGGTGGTGGGGGCGGAGGCGGTGTCGCGAGCGATGCTCGGTCCCCACTTTCTGCCGCCACCGGCGCAGCGCCGTGTTTGTTCTCCCCTTTCGCTTTCCGCGCAGCCTTCCCCTTGAAGCGCGCCCCCCTCCCCCGCCCTCTCGCCTCCGCCCTTCGCCACTCCGCCTGCGCACAGTGGGATGATGAGGTGGCGCTGGAACCGAAGGGCTGCGTGGAGAGAAAATTTGCATCCGAGTCGGATTCGCTTTCTCTTCTGCTTGCTTCTCTTTCACTGCGTTTTACGTTCTGTTTGGACAGTGGTATCGTAGACTTCAAGCGAGAAATCTGTGCTCTCTTCATGACGTCTCAGAGGAGCGAGACCGCTACAGTGAGGAGCGAGACCGCTACAGTGATTGTCGTTTGAAAAACATCGGATTCCTAAATTGTCGACAAGCATACGCGACACAAAAAAAGTACATTTATGTTCGTGAAAGAAAGCACAAAAGGATCCCACCTACAAAAACATACATTCAGTTCTATGATACATCTACCTAAATTTCTACGACACATCCAGGACCACTCTTACGTCCCGTGTGCACATTTCCTTCCACTTTCCATCCATTTCCGCGTTGGCTTCCCCGCTCATTTCCCTCGCCTTCTCCGCGTCTAGCTTCCCAGGCACAAAGCATTTGTGGGCGATGATCTCGATTTAGGCTAACCGATGTTTTCCGAAAAGCATGCTCAGTGCCCGTTTGTCGTGTGACTCGTTCACCCTGTAATAGTAGCCCTGCACAGATGTCTCACGTGAACCCTACTATTTCTGAGATGAAGCGAATTTTCTCTTTAATAATCTGCAGCTCAACGCCCAATGTTCGTTTTCTTCGATGAATATTAAACTGTGTTTGCTTCGATTTCCGATAGGCAATTTTATCTTATGCTATAGTTAAATTCTTCAATAACTGATCGTATTAATTTTACGATAGTGCCAATACGTAGTAGGGTATACCCCACTTGCAAAAGAAGATAAACGAACTCGCAGGCAGAGGCTTTGGTGTAGTCACATTTTTAAGACATAAATTAGAAGGAAGTGAGATGGCAATTATCATTGCAACACCCACGTTGACTTTTAACTGATTCTAATTGTGTATAATGTGTAGTTTAATGTCCTGTAACTCTTAAAATCACACGAGACATAGTAGCACTCACCCACGCAACACAACAAATTATTTGTTTTCCACCTAATGTAATTGCAATTTTGAATAATAGTTGTGCTAAAAACCATATAAATATTATGATTTCTAAATTAAAACATTATTTAGCAAATTTTCTTCTGAGTTAGGCAGCCCAACACACATCACTGGCGTGCGGGTTGCCTGCATCAATGTACCGCGTCTAATAACGGCGCCTCCCTTCTACTACTTCAGGCGGTCATTGCGTTTTGTGAGAATGGTTGAGGCTGGTATTCAACACTTCTCTCACATTTTGCCACCTTTTCTCGCAATTCTGATTCCTGCAGCAATCCCGTTTCCCTCCACTGCGCCTTGTTCCGCCCTCCGCTGCGCTGTTGCCCCAGCCGCAGAAGCAGCAGCAGCTGCAAGAGCGGTGGCATTGTGTCTGCGGCGAGTTGCGTTATTAATTGCGCCTCTTTCGTGCCTCCCTCTTGTAGCGCCGCCGCGGGATTTGCGCTAACCGCGAGAACACGCCCCACACTCGCCCTCCGCCCTCGCCGATGTTGCTCTCTTCGGGAGACCGTACCTTTCGGCGGTATCCAATCATTGATTTTGCTGACTACTTTTTATCCTTAGCGTGTTTGATTCTTTATGGAAACTTCAAATTTTCTTTATGACGTTTTTATACCGTGCCCATGTTGTTTTTTAAATTCGTCTCAATTTTTGAAAATCTCAATTTTATTTTTTCTTAACGTAAATTAGTCATTTTGTCTTTTGTAAAATTGCGTTAAATTCGTACCTTTAACTATTATTTTATTATTAAAATATTAATATTTATTGGCTATTTTCTAACGCAGCCGCAAATGAATAATGTCTGTCCTTCTGGAATAACTGTTAGAATATGTGAAAGATCATTTTTTCTTTCCTGTCTATTCATTAAGTAAAGTTAATCTTATTTTTGTTTTCGTATTTTCTTTATTTCGTCAGGTTTTGTATCTTATTTACTTCACTGCATTTTAACTTTCTTTTTGCTTTTCCTTGTCCGTGTTTGCTTCGCTCAAACGTACTTTTAGCACGGGTCTGAGCGAAAAAGAAGCAACACAAACTGTTTCAGCAATGTTCAAGTTGAGGACGATAATAATAATAATAATAATAATAATAATAATAATAATAATAATAATAATAATAATAATAATGAATAAATATAATATTCTTTCAACTGAGTCAGATCACGAGAGACAAACGTCCTAGCAAATTTGTCGAGGAGTGTGCAAGAATGGTTGTGGCAGGGCAGCTTTGGAGAGAGATGAACCTTAATGAATCTGAGCCGAAGCTGTAGTCGGAAGAGAAGGAAGAGACAGAATACCAGGTAAAGATTTTGGAACCTAGAAGCAACGACGGACGATCTTTATGCACTTCCAGAATCTGAGCAGAAGCATACAAAAAACGCAGTGTAGATCTTGAACTCGGAGGGAGGAAACTTACATCTCCGCGTAGAATCGGCCGGCGAAAGGGCAGTGGCACAGCCGGGGAAACGGAACGCGAGAGCGGTTCCAGCAGCCACCGCCCGCCCAACCGCAGCGCGTGGCGTGTGACGCTCCCCTGGCGATCGGCGGCGGCGAGGTTGCAGGCGCGCGGTGGCGGCGGAGGGGGCGTGGCTATGAAACAAGCGCGCGTCGTCGCCCTCGTAACTCACGCGCGCGTCGAAAGAGCGCGCCGCGCCGACCGTGTAATGGCGCGGCTAATCCCTGATTAACGCCCGACGGGGGCTGCACGCGCCCACAAGGCAGGCGCCGAGGGCGGCATGCGGCTACCGATGACCCTACAGAATCGAAGCCAGCCGATCTCTTGCCCTGATGCTCTGGTGCACGACTTTGAAGACTGCTTGAAGCTCTTGCTGTTGGCGGGGTTGATCTGATGCAAAATGTCTAGCTCTCTAAAGCGCGCCCTCTAATGTAAACTGTAAACAGGTTCTCTAATGTTAAATGTTATAAACAAGGACGCTGCGCCAGGCGGACGGTAACGACTCCTGGGACACTCTTCCTCTGATTCTCTGTCGCACGTCTCTGAAGACCGGTTGTAACACACGCTCGTTGATGCTGACCATCTGATACAAAATGACACGCTCTCGAATGTGACCAGTACCCACGTTCTCTTACGTTACATATAAGTCAGGCCTTGAGGGCGGGATGTCGCGCTGGGCGAACCAGGCGCGCAGGATCAAAAGCAGCCGACATTCTTGCCCTGATGCTCTGTTGCGCGTCAGAGATGATTCACGCGCTCTCTTTGATGGAGACGATGCAAACTGAAACCACACTCTCTAACGCACGCCCTCAGCCGTAAACTGTAATCACGCTCTCTAATGTTAAGTATAACAGTTAAGCGCCGAGGGTGGGTTGACGGACAAGCCAGGACGACGGGTTTGTCAGCCGACATTCTTGCCCTGTTGCTCTGATGCGCGGCTTTGAAGGCAGGTTGTCACGTATGCTCTTTGATGGTTACTCTCTGATGCAATATGGGAGCACGATGTCTAATGCACGCTCTCCAATGTAAACTACTCACGCTCTCTAATATTAAATATAACCATGTTTTCAATGAATGGTTTCTGACACCTGCGCATCAAATTAAGCTCTAATCTGTACTCAAATTAATGCGTTTATCCTCCTCTTTCCTTGACTGCCTAGTCTTGCTTCAACACAAAAGATTGCGCTGAAAAGCGTCTTTTTCACTGTGTGGATTAAGGACCAATTGTGGTAGATTTTAATTTTTATAATGTCTCCCATCTTAGATGTTATGTGGATGGTGAATTACCTGGAGTATTTCACGAAATCATAAAAATACGAAAACTGTTTACCGAACTGTCGGGCTGATTTTCTGTTGGTTATATTTGTATCATGGTATTATTATATTTCCGCTTTAATCATCTATCTTAAATCGTGTTTCATATCGATTTGTTACTTGAATAAATTCATCTCAAGAATTTTATAGTTTCCATTTCTGTGCATCGTTTTTCATTCCGGGTCACTTATTACACGGTGTTCCATTCCATTAATTTCTTCTTTTTTTTTGAAAAAATTGATCACACACATGTTTGTTGTGGGATCCAACTTTTTCTCTGATATCCTTTCCATATTCAAAATACTACTACTTTGTGTGTGTTAAAACTAAAACTTTCTAGTTCGTTTCAAGTATGTGATTCCAATTGTAATTCAACTTTCGTATTAATTAGTTCGTCAATACAATAGTACACGATTCCACAGCCCGGATCCCACCACGCTTGAAAAAGACTCCAATGAACCAAGCTCTGTTGCTCAGATCCACTGTGTTGAGTTTCTATGGGCTTCTATTGTTTGTTATATAACACAGGTCAATCAAATATATTTTTGAACAGAAATAACAAATGTTATCGAGTACCTTCAAATACTGTTTTGTCACTTCTTTTCTCCGTTTTTTATCCAACCTTCCACTGCTGCCCGTCCTGCAGTTTGCGCCCCTGCTCAATTCCGCGCCGCCTCGTAAATCACTATGACGAGGTGAGCGGTCCTTTCGGGAGGAAAACAAGGCTGCGAAATTGGGCGTTGCCTCTTATCGTAATTCAATTCAATTGACATACAATGGTCTAGAAAGCTGGAATTTTCTCACCCGTCGTATATGCGGAATAGTTTTGGTTATTACTGTTTCTTCATTTAGCTCCCTTCCCTTCCTTCTCCTTTTTTCTCTTCTTCTTCTTCTTCTTCTTCTTCTTCTTGAATGACAGTGTTATAAAATAGTTTTGAATGTGACTCATTTTGCCCGATCAACAACAGATTGATCATTCGCGACTTTTATGGACCCCCAATGGTATTGCATATAAATATCTGAAATCTATCTGCAAAAACGTCATGATATTGAAATTTTGTCAAAAATTGTGTGTAGTCGACTAAATTTAAAAACATGTTTTGTTAGCGGTGAGGCAGAAATTCGTAACGGTAGCCACATTTTGATTTACGAATTACAGTCCAGAAAAATATTTTAGGCATGAAACAATAATATATGAAGAAATGGATGGCCACTAAATTGGTTTATTGAAATCATAATGTCGTAAGTTGATTGAAGACAATCTAGAACGCTTATACCGAAATGAAACAGAATTTGAAGATACATAGAAGAGATTGATGTAGTTTTCTCTCGGTGATATTTCATACGACATGCACTTTCAATGTATTTGAATACACAGGCATTGCTTGTTAGAATGTAAGTTATACTGTATACACATTGCTTTGATCTCGAGGACTCTAAAACATCAGACTGATGAAAATGGCGCAGTATTACTCCCGTTGCTTCGTTTGCCGACGTTTGTGTCAGCCGAGGTCTCCTGAATATTGAATGCAGCATATGGCGCCTGTGCCCTCGCTCCCGGCATCCGCCGTTGGATTCAGGGAAATTCATGAGCCGCGCGCGCGCGTGCTTCCAGGCAAAAGACGCGCTTCGGCTGGCGACATCCAGCGCGCACACGTCGCTCGCTCACGAGAAACTACGACGCGGCGATGAATTCGTATTATTGTTTCCAGCAACCTGTTGCCAACGACCCGCTGTTGGAATAGATTTATGCATGGTGCTAACTCGTCCGAGCGAAAATGGAAACAAGAACGGAGAAATGTTTCTCTGTGTGGAGATTCTGCCACGTATGGTCACGAATTACATTGTACGCATTGTACGTCACTTGAACATCTCTGTGTTCAAGTTTCCTTTGGTGAGGCAGTTTAAAGCCATTGCAACTGTTTTAAGTGAAAACTTAAAACATTATTCCCTAATATAAAACAGACCTGGTAGCCTTGTCGGATCTCTCTTTATGGGATTACGATTTCTGGGTTGATAAAACTAGGTTTTGTATTTTTTCTTCAAAATTTTACAAAAATATTGAATTTTTAGTTATGTTTTTAATTCGGCATCTTTGTAATTGACATTTATCTTAGATATTGATGTATAGAATGTATATAAAAATTCCATCACCACCTTTATTAAAGTAGTGTAGTTTCTGCATCCACTGTTTGCGGATAGAAAAGAATGGCCTCGTGTATTGTCACAAATGTGTGGGTATTGGAATAATCAGTGTTTGTAGATTTTGTACAGAAAAAATGTTTGCCTGAAGGTGTTTTAATTACAGTTTAAGATTAACTTTTACTGTTAGATTTTTCATGTCCCGTTTTTTAAATAAACCTGAGCTGTTCATGGAAACATGCTAAACTGTTTTAACTGTTCTCAGTGACTTATGAAGCTGCACTCTCTTGCTTCCCTAAAGAGTTATAGTGCTTCAGTGTTCGGTGTAAATGACATGGTTTTGTAAGATCTCTTCTGCATGTCTCGGTAAATTTCAGACACTACAATTTGAGATACTCAACTTTCTCAATTTGACTTTCTCGTATACATATAATATAGTATAGAGTGTCGAACTGATTTTTTTTATTTCCAGCCGCGTGAATTGCTACGGAAATTACTCCCCGTAGTCTGCATATAAAATCTCGGGACAGAGCAGTGTTCCTCCTGAAAGTGACATCCTTCGAAGATGGGATAAGTTCTAAGATCCCGAATGATCTTTTGACATGAGTGGTATTGTAATGCATGCAAGTGTGTCTGCGTGTGTGTGTGTGTAAGCGGCGAGGAGACGACAAATATGAGGATGGAAAGACAGCGTGTATCTTTTTTTAGGTACTGCTCCGAAATGCGTCTGGTATTGATCGGAGAAATCATGGACAAGTACCGATCAGACCTACTGGCCCCTAGAATTTCCCTGCAGGCAGCAGGCGAATGCGACCTAGTTATCTTACTGGTATAGCGTCGTGTCGCGCTACAAATCAAAGACAAACATGGCACTCGGCGGGCATCGCCGGATGTTAAACAAAGGGCGGAGTGATGACGCACTGGGACTTTCCGTGGACGTAGCATGGCCAGGGCGGCGGTTGAGAGGAGGCAATGGGGGCGGCGGGTAGCGTCAAAGGGCCTATATAAGGCCAGGAGAACATTGCCCCAGTCTTCTTGTTTTAACGGCGTCGGCGACAGGTGATGCGCGTGTCTGTACGGGCCGGCAAGTCATTGTCGTGACTTGCGAGACGCGTAGATGGTCTCGAGGTAGAGAGTTGCTTCACGCAGGGAACTTGGTAGTTTGTTGCGGTGTGGTAGCCGGTCGTAAATTATCTCTCCTTCTAGTGGCTCTATTTATTTATTTTATTGAAAGCAGGGTAGTTGTTTAATTGGGACTACGGTCTAGATTGTGAATAAATCTACTGTTTTACAAACCACTCTCGTCTGAGTTCCAATTACACCTCTATGACGCCACACTGGTGTCAAAAATTCGCCACCGCGGCGACTCGACCTCTCTAGGGAGAGATGCTAGAGTGCGAGTCCGTCAAGGCAGTGGTATCAGTTGTTCCTTGAGCTACTTCGAACGGTACTTTGATGAAAATGCACGTCATGGGGGATTATTGATATTGCTTAACGAGCCGATAAGCTGTAGTACAGCTGAAATAGTGATTTCAGGCGTTATTTCTGCGACTGCAGCGTCGGCAGTGGGGCAAAGGGTGCAGTGTTAAAGACGTCTATATTATTTCAATGGGGTCACGGCCAAACATCCCGGTAAAAATATCAATATTGAGACTGAAAGTTCACTTTGTTTTGGAGAGCGTTTGAATATTCCTCAATTTAATGTGTAAGCTGTACTTCTCCGAAAAGGCAAAGCAAACAAATATATATTTTAAAAAGAAATAATTCGGAGCCTTGTTAACACCATACTTTTTATTGATATTAATCAATGAATAAGATATAATCATAAATCTGTATATATTGTCCAATGATTCGTTTTTTTCTATATATTTACCAGGGTATTTAGAAATCTAGGATTAAAATTACGGACAGGCCAGAAAAAATGTATACAAAAACTCAACGATCACATTTATATGAGAAATCTTACGACCTCTCCTAAGTATCTGGAACGAACTGTGCAGATACGAAGTGAAGACATGGCAAGATTTTGATATCAGATTTAAAAAAAAAATATCGTTACAGCGTTTACAGGCCTGGTCGCAGGGAAATGGAATTCTTATCTGCCCTAAGAGATGCTTGCGCTGTTTCCTTAGGTGGTGCGAGGCGATAAAATCGCGCTGGACCTTAGGAGGCGGCGGCGATCGAAGTGCCGTTTAACCACCGCCTCGCCCTTTTGCCTCTTGCGGCCCTGGCTACGTCACTACTCCTTCCACCCACGCCGCGGGTCCGCGGCATGAGACTGCGCCCATGCCTGCCCCGCCATCTTACCCTCTCTCCTGATACTTCCCGCCTCTTTCCGCCAAATGCCGCCCCACCACCCCAGCCGCCTCGAATCACCCGCACGCGCCTTGCTACCCAGACAGCACCCACTACGCTCCGCCGTTCCCACTCCGCCGTTCCCGCTCCGCCATTCCCGCTCCGCCATTCCCGCTCCGCCATTCCCGCTTCGCCGTTCCCGCTCCGCCGTTCCCGCTCCGCCGTTCCCGCTCCGCCGTTCCCGCTCCGCCGTTCCCGCTCCGCCGTTCCCGCTCCGCCGTTCCCGCTCCGCCGTTCCCGCTCCGCCGTTCCCGCTCCGCCTCTCTCATCTTTGCCCGCCCGTCCAACACTCCGCGCCGACTCCACGTCTCTCCATCTCGCTCATTCCCTGCCATCGCGAAGCACCATTCCGTAACGCCTTCGTACCGCATGTATTTGCATGTGGTAATGCAGTTCACTGACACCATCTTACCCCTTGCTTCTTCCCCTGCCTCCGCAACCCACGTAGTCTCAACCCCCGTCTCCCCACGTATGTCTCTCGATTGCCAGTGTTTCTGGCATTCTCTACCCCACTCCCAACACCTTTCTTTCCTAACACACGTGACTCTTATCGCTTCAGCAAGCACCAGCAGCGTTTCTATTTGGCTTCCTCTGAACACACTGCTGCCACCTGCCACTTCTGCGGATGTCCCCTCCCGTACTCGAAGCTACAGTCGCGTACGGAGACCCTTGGTTCCCGTCTCCACTCTCCCGTCCTCGGCTCCCTCGCCCACACTTCCCAGCCGTTACCGCCCGCCTCGTTTTCCGCTAGATGGGCAATTTTCGCGAATATTCCTCGGACAGAGTGCGTCGCCGTTATGGCCGGGCGGAGATGGCGCCCGCTTTTTTCATGCACGGCGCGCTTCTATATGCTCCCTACGCTTGCCTTACGACGCGTTCGAAACATAGGACATCACGTGTTTTTTTTTGTTGTTGTTTTTTTTTCATCGCCATCATCTCCATTTATATGCCGCTCTTGTGTGGATATTTTTTCCTGTTTTCGAAAAGCGTTCGACATCGTATGGTTTTGAACATCCTTGCAGAATAGGAAAAGCCATTACACGGTGTATCGAAAATCTTGTTTCATGTTAGCCACTTTCTTTTTCTTGCCCTTCACCAATATTTGTCATCGCAGAATTTTTATTTTTATATTTGGAATTTTATAAGTCTGTAAACATTTAGGAAAATTTTATATTATTTCGTCATTAGATATGCAAAATCCGCATTCATAAAATTTGTTTATGTATTCTATGCAAGTCCGACATCTCTATTACTAATTTCCAATGCACGCATAAATTGAAGAAAAAAATATTCTGCCTGCGGCTATGTGAGAGGTTGCTATTTATATTTTCCTTAAATGCCCATAAACTCGACAAAAATGTAACAGTTATTGATAAAGAAATACAATTATTTTGTTGTGTGATACCACTTATTTTCATGATGAGCAAAACAACTTACTTCTCGTGCTCAGTGCGTCACAGCTTACATCATGTCGCAACGCAATGGCGTGACATTGCTCACGTCGAACGAAAGGAAAATTCCATAGCAGATATTGCTAACCATTAAATATTTTCTATTCGTACTGCGTTATGGAACAATGTTTTTGATATTATAGATAGATACATACATACATACATAGATACATAAATACATAGATAGTTCGATAGATACTTAAATAGGTAGATAGATAGGTAGATAGTTTGATAAATAGAGAGACAGACAGACTGACTGACAGAGAGATAGATGTACGTGTAGATGTATGTGTTATTGCTGTATTTCTAGACACTGGTTTGTGAAAAAGGGTTTTCTTGCCATGTTACACAGGAGTATTTATTCGTTGCTCTGGGGCAATGTTCGTGCTAATTTGAGTGACTTTGTTCACCAGCATTTTGCTGCTGCAGGTCGGACATTTTCCTACACGCTCTTTTGTTAATCTCCTATTTTCTAGTCTGTAATTGTATTAATCTAATATCATGGGTGACCTTAAGTTTGCCGGTGAATCTCTAGATACCACAATTCAAATGGGGAGTTTTCTTGCCGAACGTGTGTTTGTCAGATATATTACACACTCTATTCCGTTTTAATGCTCATTGCACCACATCATCTCCGATACCATCCATAACATTTCACACTGCGCATGCTCTACCTGATAGGCTCGATGATACTGTTTCGCAATTCTGGTTTGGAGCTGGTCCGATGTGTTGTTGCGTTTCAATTCAAACCAAACAATGCATAATTAAAATGTATTCATTTATTCTGTTTTAGTTGCACCATATTCGATATCCCCCAATTAAACCTCTTTTTCATCCCCTTTAACCGTGAACACACGTTATTTTATTGCACCCTTGTCAACCGTACACAAATTTTACTTCCCTGTAAAAATATCTTCGAGCTTCTCTGGGTTAATTTTTCCAGATTCTTATTGTGCTATGGTAGCGATTTTCATAAAATAAATCTAATCGCTTTCAATAACACTTTTACATTTGATTTTTCTTTACGGTTGTGTCAACTCTTCTACTTATTTACTTCTTCATTTAATTCTCACATTGCTAGATTTACCGCAGCCCTGTTTTCTTGGCTCTCCCTGTTTTCATTCACCAGAAATCTCCCTCGGAGTGTTTATCTCTGTATTCAAGTTTCATAATGGTGTAATATTCCAGACGTCTCTGTGTGTATTTTCAGAGATTTTCTTGGGGTGAAACATAAAATTTTAATAAATATTTTCACATTCCATGTTCCTTCATCTCCTGAACTTTGTTTACTCCTCTACTTATATATTCGTTCATTTATCTAACCAGGTCTACATAATTACCACTCTAGGTACGAGTACCGGCAGTGGCAGAATTATCGGCACTTGTCAGGTAGGTCGAATTCAGACACCGTCTGGTGGAGAATTCTAGTGGCCGGCTGCTCTTATCAATAGTTTTCCAATTTCTCCTATCAACACCAGGCGAATGCCGGAGCAGTACCGTAACAAACGGGCCACGGACCGCGCGCCTCTTCCTTGTCCTACCATCAACCATTACTTACACACACACTTCCACTAACATGTACTACACTATCCACGTGCCGGGAGACCGGCCAGGGGCGTAGAGCTTGTCCTGGCAGGGGCGCTGGGAGATACATGAGGGGGGTACCCCGCTAGAAGGAAATGGTAGGTCGGCGCCGGATCTCGCCGTACAGCGAGGGAAGGTCACTGCCACCTCCCGAGCCAAAACATGCACTACACTTACGGGGAAGTTACCTCATTAGTTGCCGCGTCTGAAATCACTAACTATCAATCTACGTAATTAACAGTTTTCTCTCAGACGTATTTAGAGTTTCATCCGGTTTCATCCCTCCCAGTGTTTATCTGAGACATTCGCGCTGCTTTATATTTTAATTTTCCAGAAATTACTGCGTGCATTTTCAACGACTTTCATGTGGTGTATATGGCACACTTTTTTATTCGTATTTTCTCTTTCATTTTTCATCATTTTTTGAACATAAGTTGTACATCTCTACCCATTTACTTGTTCATTTATCTAGCGAAGTTTATATTACCTGTTTCCTCTCCGCCGTGGTTTCTAGGTTCGCCGTGTTTTCATTGCTCTAAAATCTATCTATGAATGTTTATCTGTGAATTCAAGATCCTTAATGCTTTAATTTCCCAGAAATTTCCAGCGATTGTCATGGAATGAATAATACTTTTTCATTCATCTCTTCCATTTTCTTTTCCAACATCCATCAAAGTTTCTTTCACCCTTTTACCCATTTACTTGTTCATTCATCCAGCTCCGTCTATATCAAGACCAGTTTCCCCTCATCCGGGTTTTCCATCTGCGCCCTGCCGTCGCTCCGCAGAAATCTCCCTCCGCGTGTGTATCTGCCGCGCGCGAAGTGTCTGGCCCGGCCGGCGGCGGCGCTGCGCTCGCCCGGCCCGCCCCGCGCCCCGCGGCAGCCGCCGCGCCACCATCGCCGCCCGCGTTCAGCACATTGTTTACGGCGCCTCCGCAAAGTGGTTATTGCTGTAGCTGCTGGCGCCGCGCGCGGCGACTGATGAGATGGCAGAGGCGGCTGCCAGTGCCGCGTGGGCGGTGGACTGCAGTACGGGGAGGAAAACCCAGCGGACGCGTTTCAACTTTACTCCAGGTTCCTGAAAAAATGAATTGGATTTAATTGATTAGTGATACCGGGCACGTCAACGAATAAAAACATTCGTCCCGAAAGTATAGTGCATGATTTTATCGTGGGAGGTGGCTTGGAACTGCCCTTGCTGGATAGTGAGATCCGGCGCCGACCCACCCGTCGCCTTGTTTCCCCAACCAAGTATCACCCCGAGCGGGGAACCTTTCCAGCCGGATACAAGCTCTAAGCTCCCGTCCGGCCTCTCGACATGTGTGGTAATGTAATGCATGTACGTGTGTGTACGTAAGAGGTATGATATGACGAGGAATGGGAAGGAATGATCGCTCGCGGTCCGTGGCCCTTTTGTTAAGGATATGCTCTGGCACTCGCCAGGTACTGATCGAAGAAACCACGGAAAACTACCGATCAAAGAAGCCGGTCGCTGGAATTCTCCTCCAGATCGCAGCTGATTTCGACCTACGTGCACTGGAATGCCTTGCAAAAATACACTGGATGTTTATTGTAATGAAACAATGTATAGTTTTGGTGAATGTTTCTGTATCCGAATGGGGATAATAATGAATATTCCTCGAAAATGTATGTAAGAAATATTTCTTAAAATAAAACGTTGTTCGGTATGGTTTGTTTTGAATGCAGGCAATAATATTTTACAAATAATGAGCGCTTGACAATAATAAAATATGTATTACTAAAAAATGTTTACTTCTGAAAACGTGTCTGGAAAATGCGAATGTCAAAAATGTGCGAAATTTTATTTAAAAAACAAAATACCTGGAGAAATAAAGTAAAATACAGATACTCATAGAAATAACCGAAAATTGAAGTACTATAATGCCTTACAAGATACTCCAAATTATAATTCTCACTTACGTAGTAATTCAATATTTGATGAAAAGTCTTTTTTACGGCTTAGTTTAAAATTCTAGGTTTACGAAGAATTTTAGAATGCCCTATAACTATGCATTACCATGCAAACACGATTAAAATAAATTTTCTAAAAGAACAAAGTATTTTTGTTAAAAATTACCTGTCTGCTTTTATAAATTGCGGGGGATTTCGTGATTTGCAACAACAAATATGTGATTGCGAATGTCTCTTTTGGTCTTTTCTAGGAAATCTGTGAAACTCATGCCTATTTGAATAACCCTTCTTTTCACTTCATTCAATCTTACATGTTTTGATGCGCTCTCTCTGAAATGTTCCATTGCGTATGGTGTAGAGATTACCATATCTACTTCATCTTCCGTTAAATTTGCGACTATGTAACACGCTGTGCACAACCGGGATACAAGTAGGTTCTTCTGTTTATCACGACACTTTAAACACAGTTGATATTTTATGAAATCCGTAACCCTTTACTGAGGGATTCCGTAATAAAAGGTATCGACCACCACTCTGTGTACATGTATGTAACATTTTTTCTGCCCGGATGTTTAATCCTGTGCACGGCGGTTCCATTGAAACGCCTGCGGGGAGGCTGTAGTGTGCGAGCAGACAAACTGACAATGGACTGGAGTAGGAGTACGGGTTTTATAACCCTTAACATTTTATATAATTTAACCTCGTTCAATAGTGTTGGCAATTCAAATGGAGTTTTAGCATCAAATTAATCCTTCCTTTGTATTTTTTGTTCCAGGTGAGTTCTAGTGAAGCGAGGTTGAGTGACACTCTCCTGATTGGTGAGTGATGAATTATTGCTCCCATTTGTTAAGGGTCGATGACAGGGTCCGGAAAATTGTGACCACTGATTGTCATTCAAACAAAGCAATTCATGATGTTCTTTTCATATCTTCATAATGACAGGGTAATTATGAAATTTTGTTCGCAGTTTTTATTACACTACCTAATTCTCTCCCTTTTGGCTGATATTTTTTTATCAATTCTTGAAACGGATAGTGATGTATTAAATATGAGACTCGTCTTATATTCTCAAAATGCGTGAGTTCATTATAGTAAATACCATTTGTTTTGATTTTTTTTTTATATTTTCGTGTTAGCACACATGATAACTCCTACCATTAAACTGCCAGCACTTGGCTATTCCTTGTGTTGTATTCAGTCATCAGCCCGTAAGCGGTAGGATACTCAATGCACAAGCAGAGAGTAGCAAGAATGAGACATACTACACATTTCGAAAGAAGTATGGGAGTGTGCTATTTCGTTTCTGAGGCAGCCGAGAAGTGTCGACCCAACGAGAATCGCATTTCAGTGTCCGAATGCTCCTACTCAGAACCACTCCCACCCATCAACAAATTTGGGACTGTCGCAGCTTCAAAGGCTCCGACATTTCTGTGGATCGTACAATACTACATGCTCTCACTAGAAATCGAATCTTAATCTTAATACGCATGAAATACAGGTAGTATATATACTCGTCCGGAGGGACCAGAATTAAGTAATGTTAAAAAAATAAATATCGGTCTGTTGGACGACCGAAAACAAAGTGGAAATACCAATGAGTGCGTAACGGATCTGCGATCTAATGCTTGAAGAAGAAGAAGAAGAAGAAGAAGAAGAAGAAGAAGAAGAAGAAGAAGAAGAAGAAGAAGAAGAAGAAGAAGAAGAAGAAGAAGAAGAAGATAAACAAACGGATTATGCCTTCGTTAAGACCCTCAATTGACTTCCACGTTTTGACAGTTGTTTATTGCGTCTTGCATGCTATTTTATACGGTTATGTAATATCTCCTCTCTCGCAAGTGAATTCGGTGCAGTTGCAGCAATTTCACTTCACTCGGCAGGTTGCGCAAGACGGAAGACTGGCTGTTTTGCCAGCGCCGGAACACTTGTCGCAAAAAGTTACTGGAATGCTCTACGGAGATGAAAGTAACAGCTGCGGCGTTGCTACTTTAACGGCCCAGCTTGTTTGCTCCGGATTTATTTTGTATCGCTGTGAACTGTATTCATTAATTATCTCGCGTTGGAAGGAAAGTCCTTCTCTAACCGTATCAGTTGCGGAATCTACTCCACTGCGCAAGGTCCTGAAGAAACCAGTAAATGACTGGAGAGTGAAATAGTTGCATGCAACCACAAACGTGTTGTGCCATGTTTATAATGTTTCATAGTATACAGTTCACGGAGAATTCCAGAAATTATCTTACAATGTGACGAATCCATATGACGTGTGTTGAATCCATGTGTATCTAATCCAGTGTGACCATCCAATATGCATCCAATACGACGAATCCATGCACGCATACGTCCGTATTTAATCCGTGTGGGACGCTCTACACTTTCTTTGTTGATACAGCCTCACGGTAAGCACTGTGAAGCATTTAATCCGTCCGACTTTGATATCAACTCGAACACAATCGTTATGGAACACAATCTGTTGACAAAGAGCTGGTCTGGACGATAAAACCCATTTCACATTTTGTTAAAAAATCCTCTTCTTCGAAATTATGTTGGAACTGGAATTATTATTATTATTATTATTATTATTATTATTATTATTATTATTATTATTATTATTATTATTATTATTATTATTATGTGTGGATTATTATGTGAAAAATATTTTTAAAAGTTGAGATGTTACCGCTCTGCAATTTTTTAAATCCACCTCCCCAGACACTTAATTTCACAGAACACTTACTAGTCGATAGGAATGAAGGGCTGCCTACTAAACACTATACATTTCCAGCCTGTTTCCCGTGGGCAATCATCCCTCACTCACGGCCGATGAAAGCACGCCATCGACTTCGCTCGCATCCACTCCCTCTCCCGCTGGGGCGCGGTCGCTCCCTGCCCTGCACAAAAGCGCACTGCGTGGGCCGACGCGCGCCGCCTCCGCACAATGGCCAGCCCATCACGCGGTAACGTCCGGCTTCCGAAAATCAGGCCAGGTCGATGGCAGGCATAATGCCAGTTTGCGCGGGGCCCGCTCCGATCCGCTACGACTAACGACCGCCACGAGACGGGAAGGGTCGGCGCCAACTAAAAGTGGATACTTGCTTTGCTTGTAATTTGTACTTTAGGTTTTATTAGTCATTAGTAGAGCAATCTACATTATTCTTTGGTTTTGCTTGTGCTTTGTTACTACGTATATCATGCTTTATTTTTGTCTTTTACATTATAACACTAATATTCTTATTTAACAGTCTTAACAAGAGAATATTTCGTATGGAAACCCAATAAAATGCTGCAAGTGAAATGTCGTTGTATTCACCTAAACCACACAGTAGTACACATTGGGGAACTATAAAGTGCATTGAGTATTTGTAGCTCAACGACGCTTTCAGCCTCTTTATCTGGATAAAAACATATTTGTTATAAAACATGTTATTTTTATTTCTGGATGACTAGAAGTGCAGAGCTTACAACTCTTTAACAATTGAATAATAGTTTTGATATTGTTTAAAACATTTTCATTTGCCCCTTGGATATCAAAAATCATTAACAGGGAATCGGCTAATATCTCCATATGCTTACACAAACATCACACACACCTTACACAAACATAAATTTTGGATTAGAAAAATTGTTGACCTACTTGATCAAAACGCAAATCACCTGTGTGTTCTGGAGCTCATGTTACATACTAGGTAATAAGCGAACACTTTTGTCTCACACTTCTTTGTTTTATTTTGTATGCCAGTGTACTATTAAATTAAATGAACCTGAGAGTGAAAATGGAAAGATTTTTTACAGTGGCCACACTGTCATCCAGCGGTATTGTTATTTAGCTGATCAACTTTATTTTCAGTGACGATACCTACGGGACATAGGGAAAATTGACTTCTGCTCGGCAGTCTTGCAATCAGTGATCGCTGATTAAAAGCCGTTCAACAGCCCCATTGTCATGCGTTTGTTTGGCGTAAGTGAGCTTGTGGTTATAGGCCCCTGCGTAAGTTCAATGAGAGTGCCGACAGTTACTCATTACATGGGATGTAATTTTAGCACTCCTCAAAGCTTGAACATCGTTGTCAAGGGGCTGTAACAAAATATCCAGAGATCAATCAGGAACGTCATGAGTCAATCACCGTTAGCTCATCGATTGTTGTCAAGTTAATTACTGAAACTTATCAATGTCAGTCATCACCCGATTCAATTCATTCTATTCAGCATTGTTTTAATGGAGGATTAGAAATTAGTCTTCATTTGGATGAAGTTAAATTGATGGGCTGGGTGAAAGCTGATGCGCGTCTGTGAATAGGCTTCTCATTTGATTCCATCGACAGCCTCAGGAAGTAAACTACCTAATTCTTTCCACTCAAGTACTAGAACTTGTGTAGAATTTTTGAAATCTTAATTCATGACAATTATATTACTACTGTTGATTTATTAATGATTGTTGAAATGTTTCTTCAGAAGATAAAATGTTCGATTTTAATTCTGAAGTTGAATCATTCATAAAAATGTATGGGAGAAACGTGTGGTAATCACAGTGCACAATGCATTTAAAATAGTGTTATTCCTTAATTATTCTTGCATAAATGAACAAGCAGTGGATCCAAAAAAGGCGTAGACTAAAACATTTGTTACGTTGTTTATGTGCCAAAATTTATTTAAATATTTATTTGCGTTAGAACTACGTAATTATATTTAAAATAATATAGAATAGTATCATGTATGATACTATAAAATATTATTTTTTAAATAATTTACAAAACTATAAAAATAATATAAAAACCAATATGATTATTATTTAACAAAAATATATGTCATCAGCTGGATTCGCCCTTGTGAACACGCATCAAGTTTTAGGTTTTTTTCATATCCTCAATTCCATAATGTTTACGTTTGCTTTACGCGTCTCACTCTCGCAGTAGACAAAATACGAGGCAAAATAAACAGAGATCCTTCACGCCGTTCCAATATCACCAAACCCGAACAGTTTTCCCGAAAGCCGAAGAGCGGGCGGGGCGGAGCGGGGGTCGTTTTTGCGTGCTCCCAGGTGAACGTGATGGCGGTGCGGGGACGTCAAAGGAATGGAAGGTCGGACGGATGGACGGACGTAGGCTACCCGGAAGTGCGTGGCCGGCGCGGCCCTCACGCAATTTCCGGTTGGAGCGCCCCACGCGGCGCTGCGCGGCGTCCGCCCTCCGCCCTCCGGCTGCTGCCCTTCCCAGCGCGGCGCGCCCTTCGCCTGTTTTTGTGCCCCGGTGCGGCGGAGCGCGAGGCTTGTTTGGCGCACAGTGGTCTGGAATGGGGCCTGGGTGCGCACAGTGCTATGAAATGAGCGCGTCGGTCGCATGCAACCCGTTCATTTAAAATATAAGGCATTTGGGTAAAGGTAGTGATTATTGTTTTATTTTGAGGAAACGTTTGTGATTAACCCCGGCTTCGCATTCACTCAGTTGGTATTCATACAAAATATTGCCAAGGGTCCAACAAAAATTCGAACTATTTATTGATTTTTCACAAAAATGTTTACTGATAACGTGCAATGTTTTTGAGAGACTTAATGATTATCAATTTCGTACGTTTGTCCATTACTGTCAATATTGTCAATAACTGTATCCAGCTACTTATAATAATAATATATTATAATATTCTAGCGTAATAATTATTATTTTAATTTCGGTAATACTACATTGTCTTGGGTCCTGTATACATTTGAATTGTACACTGCCTCTAACTTAAACTGTGATGAGGTGTAGTTTTCTATTTTACTTTCTGGACGTGCTTTATACTACCCTTACATAAAACAAACGGCACCTTGGAGGCCAATATTGCTCACTTACTACGAGGCGTCAGCCGTTTATTCTGTATTTTACCAACATTTGTCCGCTGCCCGAAAGGGGAACTGCTGACGATGCAGTTCGTGTGCCCCTGTCATATATCTTTTTACCGAAGTAGTCCACTGGTGTTTAACGACACTGCAGTTGCCACAATCGAGGGAAATTGAGGGTAATCCAGGTAAGGTTGTGAAGAAGGGTCCGATGGTTAGAACATTGACCTAATTGAGTGTTTGAAGGGTTTCAAGCCCTTTGATGGAGGCAATTTTGCAAGACGTAGCCGAAATATTTAAAGAATATGCATTTTTATATATAGAAGAAACTTGTCACCGCGGATCAACTGGGACCAAGGCCCAGCCGAGTGAACGAAAATCCTCATTTTCCAGATCACGAAGTAAAAGGACAAAAAAGGAACATGGACTTACCAAATACTCCTTTAACGCAGTCCAAAATTTATTATCGATACAATTTCATCCAAAAAGTACGTTATAATGTTTTTACAATACACACAATATACATCGGCTCAAATTAGTCAATGGCGTTGAGAATGGCAAGTGCGTCGTCAGGGCCACTTGTTCTCCTCCCACATCCCCTCTGCTGGAGACTCGTTGCTGAAGGCTGAAGGGAATGAACTCGACCGCTGGCAAGTGAATTCGAAATACTGAGAAAAGCGATCCGTAAAAGAAAACTTCATTCTCGTACTGCACTAAGCCATATACCGTTTTTCTGAAACTGGTTCGGATTATTCAAACGCCTTGTTTAACGGGGTTCTACTGAATGTACATTACGTAACAGTTACAAATAGGAGAAAGTGTGTGGCATCGCGCTTCGGCTCGGTGCCTTGCGCTGCGCGGAGGAGCGTGGGGTGCGTTCTGCGCAGGTAGCGCGTTGGGCGCCGAGGGGTGGACGGGGTCGGTGCGAAGCTCTGCCCTGCGGAAGGAGATGGGCGTGGTCACCACGGTTCCGTTTGTGCGTGGAGCGGTGAAGAGACGAGGCGCCACGGAGTGCATGGAAACAGCGTCGGAAACAAAGCGGAGAAGAGAGGAGGTACCAGGAAAGGTGGCTTAGGGCATTAATTGATGCCACTGCATTGCCTCTGATCGGCAGACTTATGGTTCGACTGCCGACTTTTGCTGGTTTTCCGACGCAAGTTACAAAGCTGGATCGTATCAAGACGCAGCCTAGAGGATAATTCTAGCAGCTGGCTGCTCTGATCCATTGTTTTCCGTGGTTCTCCTATTAACAAGAGTAAGCGCGTTATGACGATTGACGAATGATGGATTGAATTGAATTGAATTGAATTGAATTAATGCCTTATTTTACGTGGCGAGACTCGGGCCAACAGGCCCGCTCTTCCGTCTGACCACGCAAATTTCGCTACGCTTCTTTCACTAAGTAGCAGAGGAAGGAGGTATTTCTTGGGCGAGAAACACGCGATTTTGAATTTAGCTCAGAGGCGTCATTTAGGCTTGAGGATCTTTTACATGTAAGTAAATCTACTAACATGGGACAGCCGGCTTTACTTTCCCTCCGAAGGAAGGCGTACGAAGGATTTTTTCGCCCTTAGAAATCCACGGCTTCGATCGGGTTTGAACCCGCCAACTCGGGTATAGCAGTCCGATACGCTAACCGTTACACCATCGCCGCCGTTAATGGATTAAGCGCGATCTTCTGGGCCACGGATTGCGAGCGATCTTTCCTTCTCCTTTCTTACCTTTTCTTCCCTCTTTACTTACGCATACTCACAATCACTACACTATCACACATGCTGGGACACCAGTCAGGAGCTTGGAGAATTTCTCGGGGGGGGGGGTCGTTGTTCTGCTGATAGGAGATATGTGGTGGGGAAAAATCCCCGAAAGCCGGCTTAGGTTGGCGCTGGAACTCGTCATCAAGCGGAAGAGAAGATCACTGCTTCTTCCGCGACAAAACATACTCTACACTCGCAGGACTACTGACCTTCGCGGTGGACGCGCCCGGAATCACTAACCAAAGAGAGGAGGTGGGAGGACAAGGAGGGGAAGGGGGAGGAAGGTGGGGTTGTGAGAGGAGGGAGTGGGAATGTTGGAGAGGGCACCAAGGAGATGAATAAAAGATGGTAGAATGAAACAGTGAGTGAAGATGTAAAAGAAAAAGATTAAGATATGATGGAGGCAAGAGAGATGGAGTGTAGGAGATAATAGAAGATGCTGGGGAAGGAAGGAGGATGTGATCCAGAGGAGAGAGTTGTAAAATATATGCAGAGAAGTGAGATGGCGAGAATAAAGGATATGATATAGGGATGAGATTTAGGGAGAGAAGAGAAATAAGATGATCACGAAGACAAAGAGATGCAGAATAGCGGAAAAGTAAACAAGGAAGAATGCTTGAAGATGCCTAAGGGGATGGAAGGAAAGAAAGGCGAATCGCATCACTTATTCGATTCTCTGACAAAAAATGCCAAGCACAGTAAAATCTTTCTAAGCCGAAATCAATCGGAACACAAAAAAATTCCGGTTTATGGAGGTTTCTGTTTTATGCGAGATTATCCATTTTATGACATTTGTGAAATTAATGGTTCTGCTCTGAAACAGTAAATTACAGGATTGTAATTACATTAATTACATTATTGTAATTATCAAAATACAATAATATATAACGTACGTAAGGAAGAAATCAACAATGAATGAATATTAAACACTCTTCACTGACTGCTTAGAGTTGAAGAATACGCACCTTATTGTGTGCATTCGGACAGCTTGCTGACTCTTTCAACGCACAATGCGTCACATCCCAGCACTATGACTTTCTGATTCCCTCGCATGGTCTTGAGCAGTGTCTTTCTGGCCGAGAGGTTCTGATTTTCAAAACGGTGGGGCAAGGAGAAGACACCTGAATAGAAGCTGTGCCCTTCCCTCGCTCAGAGAGTCGGCAGAGAAGGAATTCCCCTACGACCTACGCCTTGAGAGACAATGTCCAATTCGACACTGCAGCGTCTCTACTTCAATGTCCGGCTAACACGACTAAATTGCGTGTCACAAGGATAGAGAGTTTAAATCAAACTTGTAGATGCGTTCATTTCTTTAAGAACATCTCGCGTCTCTCTGCCAATTGTATTATATTCACAAGAATGTTTTATAAAGGTTTCTCTATTCCGTCTCGTTGCCGCGATAGAGAGATTCCGTTTTAAGCTGGTGTTTAATGTCATTTAACGTCACGGACCGGAGAAATTTTCCGGATACAGCAGTTTTCCGGCTAGAACAGGTTCCGGTTTTAACAGATTGTACTGTACTTAATTACATACAACTGATTTCGCAAAATATGTGTTACAATGAAATAATGCAGTGTATCTGTATTTGTCTATACATTGCAACGCGCTTGATCTTGATCCAAATTTGTTACGCCCCACTTCGCCTGGGAGCCCCTTGGTAGCCAAGGGCCTGGTAGAACCAGAGGCCTGGGACAATTGATCACAGGGGCCCCTAATTTCAAACAAAACATTCCCTCCTCCCCGAATTCACAAACAGAATTCATTTCCCCCGCATCATAAATAACTTATAGCGTTAAATTTGGATTAGAGATGAATACATTTTGTATCTCTTTTGAATGAAGAAAAAAATCGGGACCTCATTACGTCGTGGCCTGGGGCATGTTGCCCCTGGTCGCCCCTGCTGGGAGCCACCCTTGCTTCTCGCCAGTGCCGAAAAGGGGAGCCCCCTTCGGCCCCGTCATAAATCGCGACCACCCCCCACTGGCACTTCACACAATGAAGGACATTGTCACCCGGCGACAAACAATGCTTGTCACAGGGATGTATTGGCACGGTTGCCAACAGTAGCAAGTACACTCCGAGTTCTATATTTCGAAGCAATTTGTCATGCACCACTGTGCTACACGACATATCGCTTTTTCTACTGCGCAGAAAAAAAACTATCAGAACCAATGAGGTTCTCGTATCGAGATTAGAAAAAGAGAGTGACACAGCTCTCTGATAAGTAAACAAGTCGTATAAAATGTTCTAGAGGAAAGTTCTAATAGCAAATGCGAACCCGCCTGTGATCACGTGGTGATCGAGGATTCGCGAGAAGGGGGGGGGGGTGATAGTGGAAGGGGTGGTCCAAGCGCGCGGATTGACGCAGAGAGAGATTCAGAGGTGCCACGCATAGACTGACATGCGAGCAGACCCGATGGATGGTCTGGTTAGGTTTTTTCTTGAATTGTGGACTTGGCATGTTTTGGCTTATGATGTTTCTGCGGTAATGCGCCCGAATCAACTGTGCTATGACTGGTACAATTACAATCAAGCACAGCTCGCTTTTAGCGACATTTCGGTGTGATGTGACGGCCGAAAGTGTACCAGATATAGGTCAGCTAGAAATAACGTCATCTAGCCTCCCCATCATACTCTCATATCCACTATGCATACCAGGTCTCTGCTGAGGAACTCGAACTTGTAAATGCAGGATTTCGCCCTTCATTAATCGCTGCAGAAAGCCATTACCAGACGCAACGCCGGTGTAGAAGATCTGACCATAAGATGCGCCCCGTGCAGTACCTCAAGGGTCAGGTTGGTGGCGAGGTAATGTCTCGAATGAATTTGTCTCAGCCTCTGGCAAATAAATGGTTGGCTTTAATTAAATTACGATGGCAGCCGGTCTTAATTAACCTGTAATACCCAAACCAGAACTTATATGACTTATGTAAACGAATCTATTGTAATAATAGATCCTTTTTTTGCTAATAAACACGCATCCGTTACTTTCGCGATGCGATTATCAGGATTTTGTGTGTTTGGCTGCTGGTATAGAATCTGCGTCGTATCCCGACAGACCCAGGACCACACAGCTTCCCTGAGATCTCTAGAGTTGGCATTATTTCGGACGATGGGGCACCGTACAAGGTACCCAATCTCGCCTACGTGTTCGCTTCTGCATAATACTAATAGTTGTTTGGACAAACTTGTTTGTTCCGACGAAAGCACAAATCGCGCCCGTCGACTGCGATATGTCCTAGTTTATAGAGCTCTCGGTAATGACTGCTCCCGAAAAATTATTAATTTGTCATTGTCAGCAGCTGGATTGCAAGCATTAACATTTACATGTAAAGGTTGTACTTATGTAGTGGATGTTCGTTAATAATTAGGGTTTGTATATTATAGATTGTTATTATGTTTTAGACACAAACGTCTTGGTTGTCTTCACTGAGAAAATAAAACTATCAAAATCTGTTCTTCACAAATTGCTTTTTATGAGAAATTAAATTTCAGTTCTCTGAATTGAATTGACTTTAGCATTCTTCATGCTTGAAAGCAGCTAAATAATATCAATGGAAACAAATTGTAATACATTTTACAGAAAACATCTCTACGTTAACTCCATACTAGATTACTTTTATTACTTGTCCGAAGAATTTTCATTATTTTTCTTCGCTAAAACAATACATTGTGCACTCACCTCGACCTTGAATTTCCAATTTGTACGACCGAATTTGTACGTCACGTTGGGGCCAGTGAACGGCACGCGCAAAAGGAGTACGGAGCGTGATTTTATGACGTTGGCCGCAGTGTCGCGACAAGCCATGAAAGCGAGTGGACAGTGGCGGGAGCGATGCTCCGTTTAAAGCCTTTTGCGAGCGGAGAGTTTCGATTCGCCCGGACGCCTGTGGAGAAGCCGGCGGCGCCGGGGCGCGAACCGCGCTCCATAAACGCCTCGCGCGCGCGATAACGCCTCGCTATAAAACGCGCTGAAAGGACCGCGCTTCCTATCCCAACCCGTCCTCCCCCTCGCAACACCCACTTCCTCCTTTCTAGTCATGTCTTTCTCCTTCACTTCCTCTGGCCTCGCTCTTTCTGTTTCCTCTCTTCCTCCACTTCTCTCCTTCCACTTTCTCACTCCTCCCACTTCCTCTCTCCTCCCACTTCCTCTCTCCTCCCACTTCCTCTCTCCTCCCACTGCCTCTCTCCTCCCACTTTCTCTCCTCCAATTATCTCTCTCCTTTCTCCCTCTTCCTCTCTTTCCTGCCTCCAGTCCTCTCCTCTCTTCTCTCCTCCTTCCCCCTCTTCTCTCCACCCTCCACTCTCTTCTCTCCTCCCTCTTTCCTCTTCTCTTCTTCCCCTCGTTTCCTCCTTCCTTCTTGATCCCTCTTCCTCCCCCTCTTCCTACTTATTAGAGATTCCGCTCTCCTACCTCGTATTAGCTCCTTCCCCGGTGACGCTGACATCTTGTAGGTACATTTTTTGCTCTCTGGTGCGATGTTTCGAGCTGGACCCCGGTGCAATGATATGCAGACACCACAGTAGAATATCTTCACGGGTTCTGGATATTATGTCTTCCGTAGTTACTTAACATGGAAGTTCTAGACTTAACTCTATAATATGGGTGTGAGTTGAGGTATTTTATGTAGTTATGATTCGTATCATTGTGAATTACGTTCGAATTTTTCTTCATTCTACTTTATTTCTATTTTAAAGATGCCTGGCATTTGTAACATACGCCCATAGCATAACACCGCCTTTGTTTTCTGAAATGACTGTAGCTTCTAATTATAAAAAGATATGACGAGAAATTTTAGTATTCCTTCACCTTCAGTCATATGTCTTTACACAATAGGGAGTTATCTCTTGTGAACATTTAATTATAATTAAATCTCAGAGATGACATTTTTATTAATGTAAACTAGCAAATTTAATATTTTATATGATTACATGTTCCTTAAGCTTTTGAATGATTTCTCGATTGAAGAGTGTCCTATCGACCTTCATACATTTAACCTAAGTCAAGTTATCTTGACCAATGTTATTTGTAATAATGTCTATGTCCGCTTGAATACATCGAGGGCTACCTCTACGACACATTGGAATCCGCCAGATTCATTCAAACGTATTAAATAGCCCACACAATTCTTCTTGGAATAAACGACTTGAATCGTACATTAAAATTGATAGCCGTGATCGTCAACTGAAAATCAGTTTATGTACTTCTAAGTGCTCCTCAATGGAGTAAATAATCGAGTGTCAGCGTACATGGCTACTAGCCAAACGCGGGGGCTGAGAAATGAGTTGATTGAAAGGAATCGTGGGGTGAATAATTACGATTTCGATGACCAAGGACGTTGATGAAGAAGGATAGCATGTATTAATAGAATGGATGGACGTCTATCGAGTCAGTAATTGCGCGCCATTTGTAGAAATCGATTACCAAATCGATGAATCTTCGGTCTGGGTACTCCTAGAGCTATTATTCCGCTTCGCTGATGAAACTTGGATTCATTAATTGTCTGAGAGACTGCCCAGTTGAAGAAGGATGTATACTGCTGAGAAGTGTTCGAAAAATAATAATAATTCAGACTTTTAGGGCGTGAAAATCTAATAACATAATATATGATAATAAATTCGTAGAATTTTAACCATTTATTAGCTATTATGTAACCACTATTTAGTTTGAATTCGTTTTCAACCGAGAAAGCATTGGAGCCATTTTGTCGCCTTTTTAGGTATTACATTTTACCTTTGTGGCCCTCGGTGGCTTGTTGGTTATCGTGTTCGCTGTCCACGGCGCAACGCCGGGGTCGATTGCCGGTCGGGGAAAAAATAACTATGCGCTTTCAATGCAATGTTTCAGTATCTGTTGCTGTGTGAAGATGTAAAAGCTCACTTCTTAGGTTGAGAATGCCATAAATACAGCGTAGTGAAGGCTATGTGCGAACCACACGTACCCCTTAACCCATGGCCGCATGGCCGGGACGCTGCTGGTAGGCCTTAGCTCGTAAAGAGCTGTTGTGCCAAAGTACATTCACACATACCTATTACCTTTATGTTAATTATAACCAATCGTAGTTTTATTGTATAACCACATTTATTGCATAACTATAGTAGTTTTTATAATATATATTTTAATTTTATATTATAATATTATAACATAATATAATAACATAGAATGGAGTTAACCTTATGACGATAATAAATCGATCTACGTAAATTTAGTAATATTTTCAAAAATCGTTTATCTAATTATATGGATTACTAATTTCGTTTTTTAAGTTCGTTACTGTCGTACCTCATACCATCATGGCCCAGGATAAGTATGATACTCATTCAAAATATTAACTTACTCGTTTTGTGCAAAATGTAATTGAGCAAACCAAAATTAGTAAGTTGAGTTCAAGACAAGTAAAATGTTCGCGTAGAAAACTGAAGTAAAGTAATTTTTTATATAAAATAGTCTTCAATAATACTACTATAAAAATGTAGTAGTATTTATACATAATATCAATTCTTTACGCACTACTAATATTTAAAAAAAAATGCTTTTCCATATCGCAGCAGCTGATGAGCACATATTTAATGGGGTGCGGACACTTCTTCTGAGCCTTGCTGTCGCATGACATCAGCTCTGTCGAAAGCAAAGATGCACAGATCATGAGAATTCAGACGATACGCAATATACGAGAACAGGTGGAATAACATAATATAATATTTGCATTTTTAGTAGAAATTTATTTTGATTCATTTTTTTTTTTATTTTTACCTAGTTCGTATATATCGAACGATATCTCACACACGGAGATTAGTTGCTTAGTTTTCTATCAGTTTCTGTGCGCATACGAAATAGATACCTATACACCTTCCTTTTTACATACTTTCCAAACCCCTTAATTATTTTCACACCTATTACTACTACTACATTAGCTGTTTCTATCCACTTTTTTTTACAACCTTTACATATTCTTTTAACGTTAATGAATTATAAAACTTACTTAGAAATATTACAGTCAAACATTATAGAAGAAATAATGTTTGTTTTTAATCGTAGAATAGATTCGCAACTCAGGGAATTATAAATTATGTTGTAGATTGTAATTTAAAATTGATGAAACAACGATTATTGAACGTTACTCGGATAGGCGAAAGAGGTCGTCAGAGGCACTCGTCTCCAACTGCCGCCCAGGGGCTTCCGCAGTCGAGAGCGCGTCCTTTGAGAGAGTGAGAGAGAGAGAGAGAGAGAGAGAGAGAGAGAACGTGCGAGGGGGTGAGGGGAGGGGCAGCAGCCGTGTGTGGGGAGGGGGGAGGGGCAGTGGAGGGGGTGAGAGGCAGAGCGCGTGCGGCGGTTGAGCGCCGTGCTGAGCCTTCTTAACCACAGCGGCGCCAGAAGCCCCCGGGCCGGTCCATTATCTGCTTACTCGCGTTCTTCCTGCGCCTGCGCCTGCCCGAGCACTCCGCTCCCCGCCTCGCCCGCCTCCACGCCGCGCGCCCGTCGCTCGCGTTCGAAATAAATACCTCAGAATGATTACTCATGGCTCGTTTCAAATCTACAGCTGCACAACGAATTAAATATCCCGTACATAATTCCATTCATCACCTAGCAAATTCTACTCGTACATCGACCAAAATGATCACGTATCCTGTGTCAACCTCGCTCAAATCCCAGATTTCCGTACAAGAATAAAAAGGCAGGTTCTCAATTCAAGGTTTTTTGAAAATACAGACCGAATTGGAGAATACGTAAGGCTTTTCATTAGCTCGCTTACTCTGAGTAGTTAGTTTTAGAATTAAGTTCGTTTTTAGGTTAATTGAAGTCGCCAAAAACTACAGATATAAAAGTACTATAGTACTAATCAATGAAACTTGCAATGCCAATAAAAAAGAAAAAGAAATGAAATGAATCCTCTGGTCGCGCGCTGTGTGCTCGTCTTAAGTGCGTCGTTGACGTGATCCGTTTATGGGTATTTTGCTTCAATCGGCATTCGAAATGTCGCTCATTGCCGCTTGCTCTGCCGCTCTTCGGAACGCCTCCTAGATGCCTCGCCTCGCCCCGCGCCATGCCTTGTCTCCTTGCCGCACCGTACCATTTCGCCCTGTCGCGTTTTGCCCTGCCCTACCCTGCTCGTCCCTCATTGCCACACTTCGCCTCGCCTCTGTTGGCACGGTCGCTCCCTGCTCCTTCGAAACACCTCGTCCGGCGTTGTTCAGCCTCAAACTTCATTGTACTATCTGTACCATTCACGTTGCCCTTCGTCTTCTCGTGTCAAAAATTGCAGTAATTCGGGTGTTGTCTCGTCTCATTCGATCTCGACTTTCCGCAAAACATCTGCTCGTTCCATCTCCTTCCTCTTCGTTGCGTCATTTGTTCCTATTCGTATTTCTGCGTTTAGCCCACGCTCACCTCCGTACACCGGGGATTCTTACCAACCCGCTCTACCACATCGTACCTCACGGACTCTCTCTATATTTATTCCGATCTCCACTGTTCTGTTCCCTTTTGCCAGTAGCTCTCGTTTTGACTGTCTGACCAGCTCCCCTCAACGTTACGCTCCCATATTTCCATTCTTCCTCATAATTTTTTTCATTTTCCTTTATATCCAGCTGTACCTCATTGCATTTTGTTTTCCACGCCAACTCTCTTACGTTCTGCCGACAGCCTCCCCGCAGCCCGACCTCGCCCTGCTCGTGTCTATTCCGCTTCAATCTCTTCGCTCTCGATTCAGATCCTCTGTCGGGCTCCATTTCTCTTAGTCCATCGCCTTCGCTCGCGCCCGCTACTTGTACCCGTCCTGCTCCCCCGTGGAGCCCGGGGTCGCCTCTCGGCCGCGCGAGGGCCCACCCACTTCGTATGCGGGTCGCCGGCGGCGGCAGCGTGCGACACATTCCCGGCGGCCGCCGCGCCGCCGTGACCTGCATCGCCCGGCCACCGGCCCCATCCCGCTGCCATGGCGGACCGGCGTTTCGCCGCCTCCTCCCGCCCTGCCCTGCCCCGCCCTGCCCTGCTCCGCCTCCATCTGTCCCTCCCCGCGTCGCTCCGTTCCTCAACGCCACGCCTTGTCGCTCCCCCTCCATGTCCCTCCTCGGCTCGAGTCCTCCACGCACCGCCCCACCCTTTCCCTCCCCGCTCTGTCCCTGCTTGCTCGTTCCTCCATCTCCGCAGCTCCGCTGTGTCCCTCCACGCCTCGTTCAATTTCTATCCGCAGTTCTCCTGTCCCTCCTCCACGCTACTTCCCGTTCCGGCCCCCCCCCCTTCTGTTCTAAGCTCAGATACCCCGCCAACCCGCCTCCGCCAACACGCCTTCCCCAACCCGCCCCCGCCAACCCGCCCCCGCCAACCCGCCTCTGCCATCCCGCCTCTGCCATCCCGCCTCTGCCATCCCGCCTCCGCCAGCCCGCCTCTGCCATCACGCCTCCGCCAGCCCGCCTCCGCCAGCCCGCCTCTGCCATCCCGCCTCCGCCAACCCGCCCCCGCCAACCCGCCCCCGCCAACCCGCCTTTCGCCTTCCCTTTTCCGTCCAAAATCCGCCTCGCCTTTCCGTACCCGACTCTGACCTCGTTTTGCATCTAACTGCCCCCTCTTTCTTTTCTTTTCTGCCCCCAGTTGTTTTCACCCTCCTCTCCCTCTACCACAACTCTCTTCTCTCTTGCTTCGCCTCAAGACCTCACACCCTCTTGCACCAAACCGAGCAACGCTACCAGCGCGCATCCTCACAGACTTTCTTCCGGCTCTTTCCGCCTGAGTCAAGACGATGCTGCTCCTCTTCTGTTCTTCTTGTGCCTTCTTCGCGCCGTGGCGAGCCTGAAATTCAATTCAGTGCCATCTTGAGCCCTGAAAAATGGCGCGAGCTAATGGTAGAGCTTCTAAATGTGGTCTTGCATCTTCACTCTCAATTTAAAATTCGCAAGCGATGTAAGGAAATTCTAGTTGAATTTTGGTAGCAGAGTATTTATAAAGATTGTCTGTGTATGTGTGTGTGTGTGTCTCTGTGTGTGTGTGTGTGTGTGTGTGTGTGAGAGAGAGAGAGAGAGAGAGAGAGAGAGAGAGAGAGAGAGAGAGAATGAGAAGGAACGAGAGCTACAGCAAGGGGGAGAAAGAGAGAGAATGCGACTCAGAGAGGGAGGTATAGGGCGAGACAGGAATACTTATTAATTGTTCTTTGAAAGACTTCTCGGATATTTTGAACGGAACGGAACTAACAGATATTACAATAAATTATTTTAGTTTAGTCTTCAGTGTCTTATATCTATTGTTTTCCTTTTTATAAGATGGTACAGCATCGTACATTTTCACACCTCTGTGATACCGTGTGTGTCTCGAAGCGCGATTGTGCTTGTGCATTTTATATAAAAACATTACTGATCTATTACGTACGGTTACTAATCTATTACGTACGTTACTATACGGTACCATTTTTGTTCCTCTCAAAATTTAACGATATCGTCGTATGCGTGTACGTAATACTTATTAATTATATACTCTATCCTTTTTCATTCAAATGCGCTTGCATTTTATGGTTTCTCCTGTACTAGAGTTATCCACTTGCTCATTTGTCTTCGTGTTTCCTTTTCTGTCACTTTTGTTCTTGTTTGCATTTCATCATGAGTATGATTCTTTACGTTTGTTTTCCATTAGATTATCCGCTACTCCCTTTTATTCTCTCAGTTCGTTAACGCTAGATTTTTCACAGTCTCATAGTCACTATCATTCCCATCTCCCTGCAAATCTTCTGTGCCTGTGTGGAGCGGTTGAATGTCTGTTGTGTACTGATGCTCTCGTCAGTTGGAGTGGCTAATTCACCTATTTGTTTGTTATGCTTGTTGACAGAAACATTTACATTTGCGTCTTGGTAGTTATTGATGTTTTCTTTTCGTGCTTGTTTACTCTTTCATGTTTGTGTTTCGTATGTACTGCTGATATCTTCACGAGTAATTAACGGTACATCGGACATTCGTGTTGACATATATTCAGTCATTCATGAACTATTTTGCTATAAATTGGTAGAAGCGTTGCGCATCTAATGCGTTATTGACTATGGGAAGCATGTTTTCCCATGTGAGAAAGATTACATTGAGTTCATAATTAATAGACCTAAAGAACTCCTTAGAGATCCCCACTGCGGTGTTTCTGTTTGCAGCCTGTGTCTGCCCCAAACTGCGACTTCTCCTTAACGACTTTCTTCTATAATCCATTTAAATTTCGGTACCATTTTTCACTCCGGAACCACTATTATCCAGAAAGTCCGTGGCCACCCTTGTCACTTTATCTTCGTGAGAGCAATCTATTTGGGCCCCTCCCTGCGCCGTCACTTCTGTTTTGCTGCCTGGCCGTGAGGCAGCGCCACCCTCGAAGCTTTCAGGCCGCCCTCCATGTTCTCTCTCAATTTTTCTACTCACCCTTTCGTAACCTCAGTTCAATTTTTCTCTTTTTCTGTCTCTTTGGTGATCTCTGTTTCGGCAATTTCTAACGTTCTTTCATTTGTCGAGTGCGTAATTTAATCATGTCCGGGCCTTTGAGGAAGTTGATATTTCTCCGTAAATTAAGTTATGTATTGCGAAGTTTACGTTTTTTACGTAGGAGGATCTTCAAATAAATTAATAGACCCAAAGTTACTAGATAGTATTCTAATTTCTACGAGAGAGATTCACTCAGCTCATGAATAATATATTTCTGATGCACACGAGATTGGAATTTACAAGCTTTCAGAGTTATAATGATTTTTCTATATGTAAGTGTTTAAAGAACTTTTTGCATAAATTATTAATATGCTTTTGTTCTAAACAATTTTAAGATCTGATTTAAATCAAAAATTAAAATGCTGTAAATCTTATTTTGTTGAGGTAACATGCTTTTACATGTAAAGACCGAGAAACATAGAGTTTGTGTGATATTATTTATTTGTAAGCAACAAAATCCCTCTCAAAAGAAATAATGTGGCTATTACGCCAAACTGGTTTGAAATTGAAATATGAAGGGTTACTTTTCTGCACGTACTCATAATTCAGTTTTGTAGCTAGAAAAGTCTTCAATATAATTTCATAGTTTCTGCTGATCACGTTAAAAAGAGAAAGATAATTTGCGCTTCAGTGCAATCTGACCCCAATTTTTCAGTTTCCACATTTTCCCTTAAAGATGCGTTCGACTAGGAACGTGCGGCGAAGAATTAGTTGGAAAGAAACTTCGGGAAGAAGCAGCAGCTAGGACAATAGTTATATCAACTTCCAACCGCTTAAATAATTAAAATGTCTTCATATTGAGAAAAAAGTTATCTTTTAATCAATATTTTTAGTACTGAAGATCCTTTCGTCCATGTAGAGAATTGCATTTCCCGCTTATACTTCAAGTTTAGATGTGATGTCCAACACGCAATCAAAGAGATCTTAAGGACAAAACATATTAATACCTAGACATCTTTTTTTTTCTCAATATATTATAAGCTGTCAACCTCACCATCAATATTATTAATAATAGGTTTCTTCATATTTTGTACTCGTTTATTACGTAGCCGTTGAATTCAAACAAATTGTTATTATATACAAATTACTACGAATCGGTTTATGACATAAATTAGGGATAACATGAAATAAATGCTAGATAAAGATTAGAACGCGAAAGGATGTAGGTATTGTAATGGCTTAAAGGCCTTCGGCCTAGCCACATAGGTTGAAGTAAGCTAATTTGTTTGTAATAATTACCTATTAAATAAATGGTATTGTAAGGAAATAAATTAATAGACCCAAAGTTACTAGATAGTACTCTAATTTCTACGAGAGAGATTCACTCAGCTCATGAATAATATATGTCCGATGCACACGAGATTGGAATTTACAAGCTTTCAGAGTTATAATTTAGTTATAGTTTCCTTACAATACCATGGATTACCACAAGATATCTGCTACCACCACGGAATTTATTAAATAAATAAATAAATAAATAATAAATGCAGTTTTCCAATTCATTGTGGTATATTATCCAATACCATCTTGACCCCCCTGCGTACTATTCCGCCTAGACGGCCCCGAGGCGGCCCCGCGGCGCCCACATCGCCGTCCCCGTTCAAGGAAGCGTCCGGCGCGCCAGGTGGGGCGGCGCTGGCGCTGGCGCTGGCGACGGCGATCCGCGGGGCGGGCGCGACCGCGCCGCCAAGCCCGCATGCTGATGGTGCGCCGCCCGCTGCGCCGCATACTGAGCGACATCCGGCGCGCAGCGGAAGTGGCCCGGCGACGACGCCCGCGCCCCCTGGGAGCAGTGGTGCCGACGCCCCCCCCCACCGCCCCCCGGTAAGGAGAGGTGTAGCTCGACCGACGGTCGGGTGGAGCCGCTGGAAACCCGAGCTGCTTTCAAGGGGTTTGGGGGTGCCGCCGCAACCCCTTTGGGCCGAATTGATTTCATGAACTTGGCGAGAAAAGGTGAAGGTGCGAGACGAAGACAAGTACTCTAAAAATTTACTTTCTAACTTTCTGTTTTTGTAGAAAAACTGCATGAGTGCAACGGCTGCAATGACCCTGCTTTCCTAAACCTATGCTTTCCATTTTCATGTCATATGATTACCATTTCAGTGTTTAGTTCTGAATACGTCTAAAAATTAATTGTAAATCTGATATCTCTATAAATCCAAAACAAGATTTGATGTAAATTATGTTTTGGCTTATTCCAGAGGTGCGGCAATGCTGAAACAAGCCTGCAATCCTTCAATTCAATGACTTAAGAAGTGCTGCTGATCCACACCTACAACTTAGGGATAGCGGATTAGCCTCGATACTTACGTTTTTAAGTGAGGTCAGAGGTACTAAAGCAACCCGTGTGTAAGAAAGCCCACTCGATTTGAGCTATATTTTTAATTAATTTACGGACCCTTCAATACCATCGACTGTCGTCGTGATTTCTTTTGCAGCCTTCATTGTGTTTTTTGTTGACCTTGGCCGCAGTTTTCATGCAATGACATCTGTAAAAATAAAAATACCCATCTCGTCTCAATATTCAAGATATTTCATAGTAGGACATATTAGGATATTTTAATGTGTGATATTCAATACCTTCTAACTTTGCAATACAACGAATGTTACGAAAGAAATCTGCAATATACACTCGAAAGCATTCTCAACGAAAGGATCTTCGCTTGTTGAGCAACCGACCACCAAGGCGATTGTGGTCCATCCAGCAACTTCCTATGCTGGAGGGCGTGGGGTAACTTCACAACTCACTTGGCTAGAAAAAAAGCAAATCAGGAAGCAGCCACGAGATGTTTATCTCATGCAATATTTCCTGTAAACATGAAAAAAAGAATCAATTCAATCATCTTCATCCAGAAGTAGGCTACGGCATGCCATAGTAGTAGATACATTGGCGATATATTGACCCTCTACTTTAAATTACACTTAACCTGCTTGCGGTCACTTTGAGAACTAATTCCATTTGGAAAGCCTTAACTAAAATCGAAATTAAGAGTTAAAATCGAAATTATATTTGTGATGTAAACTACCCTAAAGTAACCATATATGGCCACACTCGAGTTGAGTGGTTTCGTTGTATTTATTCGGAGCACATTTGGGAAAATTGCTGCCAGCCCCGTCTTATGTTTTCGTTCAAAACAAATAAAAAGTATATTTACTCCTAATTAAAATCGACCATTTTATGTTATTTCTGTTCCATGGGTAAATAATTTTGTTTATGTATGGGGGCTTTTATTTGAAATAAGGGTTTCCCGTAGATCTACTGCTCAGGCTCTTTTTTTGTAGATGTGCCAGAATTTGTAGTACTTTCTTATGTTATGTATGAAAAATATTCTAAACTCGCTCTTTCGGAAATCATTTCACACTTTAATGAAATATAGCGAATCGCATTGATCAACATGTTCGTCCCGAACTGTCTCTCATTCGCGGGTGAATAAAATCATTCATCAATAACATCCAATAGTTTGTTTTAAAGCCACGTTCCATTTGCGTTTCACTGAGGCAACGTGTGAGAGTGATCAGAGTATTCACTGTACTTTCAGCTGCACTGGACTTTAAATCCGGGTCATTCTCCGGTGAATTGCAGATGGACAAAGCGCGCTTGCAACCTGCTTTCACGGGATTCTTCTCTCCCTCCTTTCAGGCTTCATTCAATCACCCGCTTCATTTCAATCTCCATTCTTCGGCCACTAGTAATTTCCTCGTCCTTTATTCTACATTAGGAAAAAACGATTCATTGGATTCGGATTGCGGAAATGTTGGTTGTCGGAGAGATTTTGGTCATCGCCTGTTTGTATACCAGTTATTTAATGTTTAAAATGAATTGAAATGAGATATGAACATGAAGTTATTTGTTTGTTTAAAAAAATATTTAATAACAAAGCAACAAGATAAGATAATCTTTAGAAATGGTTTGCGGTCATCTGTTTCAGAAATTTAATTGCAACCTAATTGTGATGTCCATGAATAGCATAGATATTCGACATTATTATAGCTTCATTACATTAAAATACATACACATATTGTTATTGAGTTATCGGGCAAATTAATATTGTATTTGTAAATATGGCAATGCAATACAAGTTATTTATGAGAAAATTAATTTTGTTTCTGGTATTATTATTACTTTAAACAATTATGATAGAGCTTTCTTCAAATGCAAATATTTATGTAAACGTGTGTGACAGCATTATGATCAATGTAGTATAAATCGACGCAGTTGATTCTTGTGTGCGGATATCATACTTTTCATATTCTATGCAAGCTTGTGTTGCGTTGGATAAAAATTGACTTGAGAACATGAAAGTAAACTCAAATATTTTCGCGCAAATAAACGTCAAAACAATAGAAGAAAAAGAACTCCGGCGCGGCCAAGAGTTTGTAGAAAAATGGACTTTCGGACGCGTACATTTTTCATCAGGAAATGTTTTTGCGTAAATAGTAGCATGAAACAGTACATATTTACCTTAGAAAGCAGAAAAGTATATTACAGCAACACGAACATGAAGTTCCTGGAATTTGAAAACGTTCAACGTAATACTTTCCGGCGGTGTGAGGTTCCTTTCTTTTCATGTAGTGCTTTATTCCCTTCATTTTAATATTAAACTACGAATGTTCTCAACTCGGCCAGCTGTGTCGACAACCTCGCGGCGTAGGTTTTGCACACACATCCCACGCAAGGCGGTATTTCGTCCCTGTGATTGAAGACGCACACCAATTAGTAGGGTCTTTCATCCGGCAAAGTGAATCTTCAGTTCTCATTCCGGATCAGTGGTGGGTGGATCGTACTTTGGTTGCACAACCCTCAGATGGTGTTTTTTTTTTTTTTTTTAGAAACTTAAATTTTGGCCATTTAATGTCATTCAGTAATCAAGGTCTTGCAGTAATATCGACGTATGAAATCATTTTGGAATCAAAGAGCGCCTCTCGAGTGGTGTCTTTGGCGTCTGGTCGCTCACCTGCTGACACAGCTGTCACCGTGGAGTGTCGAAACTCATCTCCAGACGTCCTAGGGAGGACTGGAGAAAAACAGGTACTTTGTTTGTTTAATACATCTGTACATATTACCTATGTGTTATTAATTTGCACGAGATTAAATGTACACAGTTTTGTGAAGTTAAAAGTGTATTATAATGTAGTGCATTGTCCACAGTCTTGGAACAACATAAACAATTGAAATGTTATTTTACTTGTCGGTCGGGTTTGAAAGGCAGACGACACATGTGCAAAAAAATATCTAATTGAATTTTTAATTTGAATTATTACTGTCAGCATAAATATCGAAGATATTTAACACAAATTGGTTATTTCAATCTGACATATTAACAAAAAATCTGTACAGTAAAGTAGTGCATTCCCCACTTTGTAGAAACGACATAAAGAAGAGAAATTGCAATTCAGCTGCTTGAGCAGATGGGATGCGCCGCCGACACCCACGCGGAGCCACAAGAGCAGCCCGGTGCGCTGCGCAAACGCTCTCGGGCCGCTCGCCCAGAGCGAGCAGCGCGGGAACGCAGGGGCGCGGGGCGGGGTGCAAAGGGGTCGGGCGGGGCGCCGAAGACAAACGGGCGCGGGGATGCCGTGAATGGCCCCGGATCAAGATGTAGTGGTGGTAGTAGGAGGAGGAGGAGGACCAGCGACCACCCGGTGGCCAGGGGCGGATTAATATTTTTGCCGCCTGTAGGCACATCAAATTTGCCGCCCCCTGTTTAAAATTAATGTTACATTTCAAATTGTAACGCTTCAGTAACAATTCCTCAGTAATTTAAACGTTTTAACTTTAAAAGTAACTTTATATTTTGCACATTGTTTTCATAAATTAAATAATTTTTTGGGGATTAGCTAATTTTGGATATAAACTGTATCTTTATAGCAAGTAACGTTCAACATTATTAACGTTTCAACACTGAAACGTTAACATTAAAAGGAAACTAAAACATGACAACTAGAATTGCTACATATTTTCTTTCGTCTTCGGGCCTTAGTTTCAGATTCATATACTTCTGAAATCATAACGTATACTCTAATGAAGTAGACAAATAAATAGCCTGTATTAAATATTAATACCATATTTTTAAAATAAAAATATGATTTATGCTGTTATAGTTTTTAGAGAACCTAAATTTGTTTTAGAAAATATCAAGAAAATTTCGCGCCTTTTAAAATTTGCCGCCCTTGAAAATCTGCCGCCGTAGGCACGTGCCTACTGTGCCTATGCGTAAATCCACCTCTGCCGGTGGCACAGAAGAATGATTACGCCGGGGAGGGATGCGACATCAATGTCGAAGTTTTCAAAACATCGATGTATGTCGCTCAGCTTGTGCGCATGAGCGTTAGACTTTCTATATTAAATGAGCGTTATACTTTCCATATTAAGTGAGCGTTTTTTGTAACAAATATGCTTATGTACAGTTGTATAAAACAAAACAAAAAACAATCGCGCGCGGTCTTTCCTTCCTCTCCCTATCTTTACCCCTTACTTACACTTACACGAACGTGCACTACACTACCACACATGTCGAGAGGCAGATTGGGAGCTTAGAACTTGCCCTGGCTGGGACGGTGCTCCGCTAGTGGAAGATACCTGGTTGGGGAGAACCCTGCTACCCGAAGGTATAGGTCGGCACCGATACTCGCCATGTTTTTTGAACATCGATGTATTGTGCTCGATGTTTCTACGTTTTCAATGTTTAGTTCGTGTATGAAAACTTCCCATACTCACAATTTTGTGTAAGTTGAAATAAGTGATGGCAGCATTGTTTATGTGGTTGGTACTGCCTTCATCACGCAGAATATCTATCGCTCGAAATTATTCTAATGTCCTGATATTTCTGTAGCAACCCTGAGGCAACTTCAGCGTCCGTTGCTTAGTAGACCCAGCGAGGCCTGTCGCAATGTCCTACGTGCTGTAAAAGCAGAGCATGCGTCGCCGGCTAGCTCGCGGAGCGTGTGTGGGGTTGGGGCGGGGCGGAGCGGTGCGAGGCGTGGAGAGGCGGGACGCGACGAGTCGCGACGGCGCAGAAGGGAGGCACAGAACGTGGGGACGGCTGGAGACGAGACGGAATGGGTCGAGGCGAGTTGGAGAGGGACGAGGATTGGCGGGGACCGGCGGGGCAGGGTAGGGCAGGGCGGGGCGGGGCGGGGCGGGGCGTAGCGGCGCGGCGCGAGGCGTGGAGAGGCGGGACGCGACGAGTCGCGAAGGCGCAGAAGGGAGATACAGAACGTGGGGACGGCTGGAGACGAGGCGGAATGGGGCGAGGCGAGTTGGAGAGGGGCGAGGAGTGGCGGGGACCGGCGGGGCAGGGTAGGGCAGGGCGCAGCAGGGCGGGGCGGGGCGGAGCGGAGCGGCGCGAGACGTGGAGAGGCGGGACGCGACGAGTCGCGACGGCGCAGAAGGGAGGCACAGAACGTGGGGACGGCTCGAGACGAGACGGAATGGGTCGAGGCGAGTTGGAGAGGGACGAGGATTGGCGGGGACCGGCGGGGCAGGGTAGGGCAGGGCGAGGCAGGGCGCGGCGGGGCGGGGCGGGGCGGAGCGGCGCGAGGCGTGGAGAGGCGGGACGCGACGATTCGCGACGGCGCAGAAGGGAGGCACAGAACGCGGGGACGAGGAACTGGAGATGAGGCGGAATGGGGCGAAGTGAGAAGAAGAGGGGCGGGGACCGGCGGGGCAGGGCAGGGCGCGGCAGGGCAGGGCGCGGCAGGGCGGAGAAGGGTGGGGCGGTGTGGGGAAGCACGCGACGGGGTAGAGTGAGAGGAAAGCGAAGCAGGGCGAGGAAGGGCGGAGGGGGGAAGGGCAAGGGGGCGGGGCGGGGGAGGGTCGTGGAGCTGGAGGGGCGGGGCGAAGCGAGACGGGACGGAGCGGGGCGGGGGGTGTTTTGCGGAATGAGTCAAGACGGGACGGATTAGTGCGAGACACGAGAGAGCAACTCTGCGTTAAGCGTAAGGCGGGATAGAGAAGAGTACTGTGGCGTGGCGAGGTGGGGGAGGAGAAGCGTCGTGGGAAGGGGTGGGGAGAGTGGAGGGGCGAGGCGGAGCCCGGCACGTGTCTGCGGCACGCGCGTCCGCTGACATTTTAAGCAGCCTTTATTGAAAGCCCCGCTGCCGCCGCCCATTAAGCGGGAGAGGGGGCGGGAAAGGTCGGCGCGCCGCGCGGCCCATATTCCTCCCGGGGAATCTCTGGGCTGCAGGCGCCCGCACCCCCACCACCACCACCACCGCCCCCGCCCCGCCGCCTTTCCGTCCTGCCTCGGGCCTCTCCCTCGCTCCGCCAACGCGGCCTCGTCGCCGTCCCTGGCAACCTCACCGCCACTTCGCGAAGCTTCTCTCCTCCTGTGACGTACTCTGCATTATGCGATCCACTCCGCTCTGCCTTCCCCTGTCCTATCTCCTATCTTCCCCCGTTACGACCGTGTCTCCACTTCGTCGTATGTTCGTGGTGCTCGCCTGTCTCCGTCGGACTCACTGCCCATTGCTGTTTCGTCTGTTTTTGTTCCCAATACTCTGGCCTTTCCACACAACACACATACTGACCTTGTCTACTTGCTACGCTGCGTCCCTTTCCGTCTCTCGCCCTGACCCGACCAAAGTCTATTGATGTCAGTTTCAATTCAACTGATTATATTCCCTGTAGTTATTGAAGCCGCAGTCTCTACGGCGACGCTGACTGGGAGGACTTAGATTTCCCGTTCCGATGGTAGGGTATTTACATAGCGAAGTCGAATTCGGTCGCTGTCTGGAGCACAATACTGGCGGCTTGCTGCTAAGATCGACAGTTTTCTGTGTTTCTTCGAACAAAGCTAGACGAAAGCGGGGACATTGCTCTAATAAAAAGGCCACGGGCAGCGTTATCTTTCCTTCTACTTACCTTTTCCCTTACACACACACTTACCTACATTACACTATCATATATATATATATATATATATATATATATATATATATATATATATATATATATAGAAGGAGACAAGTTAGGAGCTTAGAGCTTTTCCCGGCTGAGACAGTATTCCGCTGGGAGGGTCGTTCTGCGCGATACCCCCCAGCAATGTAGGTCAGTGCCGGATCACACCACCCAGCGGGGAAGGAATACCGACACCTCCAGGCGGGATTCCTTCCCCAGGCGTAAAGGCGTGCAGGCGTAAATCCATGCACTGCATTAACGGGGCAATTGACCACAACAGTTGACCTGCCAGGAGACACAGATGAATCTATCAATAAATCAGCCAACCTTCTCTGCGCCTCGGGTCAAGAGAAAGAAGCAGCTGCCCCGTTTCGCAGCAATGCCTTGTAATTGTTTTGGAATATTGCCAATAAAAAATGATCTCTTTAGGACCTGGACTACAGGACGCGCCCTCCCCTTACATCTTACTCGCGTGGCTACGTGCGCTTTTGTTGCGGCCTCGTCGATACCCCCCCCCCCCCCGCAAGGGGAAGCGCAGCGGGGGAAATAAAGCGCGCGGCCGCCGTGATAAAGAGGCCGACGAGCGCTGTCTCCGCTGCCGCCCCTCGTTTATCACGCGCCGCGCCGCGCCGCGCACTTGCGGTGGGCAGGAAGCACACCCTGCACGTCCACCGCCTCGTAAAGGAGAGAGTTATGCGGATGCAGATCTGCGATGTGGGAGGGGGGAGGCGGATTTACTGATTATGGGATTGAGTTTTGGGTTACAAATAGAGTTGGCACGGTTTTGAGAAAGCGATATGTCTGTGTGATAGATGGAAGGTCAAACCTGGGGTGTGGTAGGTGTTATATAAAACGTATTGGTGTTTTGAATGATCGGTTTATCGTAAGTTTGCGATTCCCAATAAAAAAGAAAGAAAGAAAGAAAGAAAGAGAGTTAAAGTGTAGGGTAACCCTATATTTCTACATTTGAATACATTATATTGAGTGTTTAGTCGGCAGACACAGTGCGAACTGAAATTAATGAATGTTTTATTTCTCTTATTTAATAGTGTTATGTGCTTAAAATGCATTTAATTGATCATTTGTTATTTAGAACTTCTCATTTATTTACTACTACATATCGAAACAAAGTACTGATATCAACATACTGATTTGTAAATGGAAAATTGTATACTTTTTATTGAAAAAAAATATTTACAACACATTTTATTTCCCACGTATGTGGTTATTTCTTTGAGGCGTTATTTCTGGCCCCAAGTATTTACTCACACTGTATCTTTCTTACAAGAATTGTTTAGAGTTTGCATTGCTCGTAGTATATATTTTCACTAAATCATATGTGATGGAAAATGGCACAATTTTCGACCATGCAACCAACCGGAGCATCAAAATGATCAAGATCGTTTTGTGTTCCCATCCGCAACACACACGCATAAAAACGAATTCATCCATTTGTCATACGCCAAAGAATTTTTTTCTGTTAGTATCTTGCTTCCCTCTTTTTCCTCCTAAGGTTTGCCTCGCAGTCTGTTTCCTTTGTCACGCCCCTCAATGTCTCGTGACAATTCAACTGTCGAAGGGCTTCGTGCCGTCTCGTATCCAATAAGAGACCTCGCATCTCCACCTCCCACGCCGCCTCCTTCAACACCGCCAAACAGAATAGCAGCACCTTACGACACGAGACATCAGCCGGTCTCGCTTTGTAACGCTCCAACTGCGTTGCCAAACTTCTGCCGACGGCCTCCGCCTGTGAGGCGCTTCACCCACCACCTGTGAACTAACTTGTACCCGCCCGCCCTCTCGCTGCCCACGCGCAACGCTTCCCTGCTTTAGAGCGGTTTTTATAAGAATGGACCATTTTGACAGCTAGTGCTGGCAACATAACTGAAGGTTCTGAGGTCGTTATGTCCTCCAGCCCATTTGACTCTCCTTCCTTCATTCGTTCGTTTGCAGTTGGCTAACTTGTAAGTGGCTTCGACGCTTCCATTTATGGTGTCCTAGTCCTACGAAAGTGTAGTTCTCTACGAGAAATAATTGAAATTAGGAAGTGCAGTGCTATTGTGCTCTTCTGTAAAAATTATTTTTTTATGAACATTACATTGAATATACTTTTTGTGTGATAAGTATTATGTTTATTGAAAACCGAATCTTGAATGTCAGACGCGTACTGTCACACGAGTTTCCTGCTCCTGTGCAGTCAAGTGGCGAGCTGTGATCGAGAACGTTCCGTGGTCTGCGATATATCAATTAATTTTGAATATAATTATTGGTTGTGAACCATGAGAAGTCATGATGTCTTAATGGGAGCCATGTGCAAACATAAACACTTTACGAAGAGGCGTGGCTCAACAGCTCTCGCGGCGGAGGAATACGTCTCTGAATTTCATGTGATGTTCACTTGTTTAGCGAACTGTCATTTTGGCTGTTTTGTTATATACGCTGTTCCTCTCCTTCCCGTCCTACTTCTCCCCACCATCGCGTTACTCCGCGATTGCGTTGTTTCCCCTGTTTTCCCATTCCGTCGTTGCTTCCATTATTGTCGTATCGACACCCCTCTGCATCACTTCCACCCCTGTTAATTCTTTCCGTCTCATATTCCCACCCACCAAAAACCATCGGTACGGTCTCTCCGTCAAAACGTATCGTCATTCCACTTCACCCCACACCATTAGGTGATTTCTTCATATTCCGCCTCCCCAAATCTTCATCTCAACTTTTATATTCCGTGGTTTCGCAATACGTTACTCTTCCCATGTTTCGCTGTCACATCACCGCTTCATCTATTGCTGCGAGTCACGCGAGAGTCGAAGTTTCGTCATCGTTGTCCCTTAGTAAAATAACACTGATTTAAGTTTTAGACTCACACTATCATTTACCATAGTGGAGACGCCGACTATCCAATTCGTGTCTGTCGCTGTGAGTTTCCGTCAAACTCGTTGTATCGCTGTACGCATTATTTAATTTTTGAATTGCCATCCTCAATTATTCAACTATCTCCGCCTTAACCTTTGGTTCCTGTCATCAGTGACAACATGGATGACGCCTTTGTATTCCCCTCCGCACAATCGTCGAAAAAGTCGCTGTAGTTCCCGATTCCATCATTGCTGTGGACGGCTTGCCTTTTCGTCTCGCTTCTTTACCACCCCCGCTGCCCCTCTTCCCCCTCCTCAGACGTCAGCTTCGACGTCACCGACGCCGACGTGGGTGGCGGGGGCGCCGCGGAAGCTCCGCGAAACGAGCGCAGCCGAGGAAGGCCGCAACAGGGGCGAAACGAAGCTTGGAACGCGACGCGACGCCACGCCATGCCACCCGACTCGATGTTCAGCGATGCGGCGACGGCGGCGCTGGCATTAAAATGGATGCGCGGCTGTGGCGCAGATTGCGGCGACGGGGGGGGGGGGGGGGGCGAGTAGGGGAGGGAGCTGGGCTGACGTGACGGGGACACTCTGTGGGGCAACAGCGTCATAACCTGATCAAAATGCGAAAGCATTGCCAATTTCACGAAATGTGTTGTTCGGGTGATTGTGAAAGCGCAAAAACATAATAATAATAATAACAATAACAATAATAATAATAATAATAGCCGATCTGATAGCCGAGATAATTAAGGATGTAGTGCCCTAGCGGGCTCGGACCAGAAGATCGCGGGTTCGAGTCCCATCTTGGACATGGGTGTGTTTGTGTAGGTCTGTATGTGTGTGTCGTCGTTTCACCCTTCACTATCGGCATCATTTTATATTTCATATTCTCACCTAACAACCCCGAGGGGCAAACAACCCTAGCTAAATGCAGATCCCATGATAAATTACATGCACCGGACACCGAGATAATGTTACTGAGATAGGGTAATCTGTCATGCACGCGTGGTCATTCGGCCTATTCGTGCGCAAAACAATAATAATAATAATAATAATAATAATAATAATAATAATAATAATAATAATAATAATACAAATCCAAAGTCAACACTTAACTGCGAAAAAGCCTAGCCTGCGAGTCGTTTGACATGTGTTTTGGCAACGTATCCACTGGTGCAGTATCAACATATTCTAATTCATTCTCAAAATTTTTCAAATTTAATTACAGAATTATGAAAAAAACAAGTTTATTTTGGAAGGTAAACCAAAATATTCGAGGTCTCTAGTGAATTTCATTACATTGAACACTTTTGAAGGTAATATGTTTCTATTTGCGAGAGACGAACATTTTGCTTCGACTTCGAAATCCAGAGTGGAAACTTGATTTATTTTCTTACATGAAAATATATAATACGTTTCAGTAAATATTTACTTGAATAACCCAGAAAAAAATGATAATTTTTGTATGGTCTTTAAATATATGATTTTCTTTCGATGTTTACTTTTATATCCTATGCCCAATAACTTTTATAATTCTCAAATGTTGCAAACTTAAATTAATATTTTGCTCCTCTAGCAAAAATACATTTTGTCGCACCGAAATTGATCAAGTGAACGAACATGCGTTGAAAGGGTCATTTTATTTTGTATAGAACTCTTGTTATCACTGAAATTTGAGTTACTGATTTAGCGAAACGTATTTTATATTTCTTATCAATGCAACTTGTCTTGTTCAGTTGAAGTTATGCTCCGCGGCTTATATATATATATATATATATATATATATATATATATATATATATATATATATATATATATATATTATATAAATTTCAGAGGTAACAAGAGTTTTATACAAAATAAAATTACCTTTTCAACGCATGTTCGTTCACTTGATCAATTTCGGTGCGATAAAATGTATTTTTGCTAGAGGTACAAAATATTAATTTAAGTTTGCAACATTTGAGAATGTTTAAATATTTGAAATTTCTTTCTGGGCGTTTGTGCAGCGTTTCTGTGTTTCGCCCCATCGTGCGAGGGCGGAAAGGGCGGAGGGCCATCGCTCACTGCGCGACGTGCCCCACCGCGCCGCGCAGACGCGCCGAAGACGCGCGCCCGTCCGTGTGAAGCATAGGCCGCCGTCGGCGCTCATGGCCCGGAGTAATGCTCACGTCGCGTTACGACGCCGTATCAGCTTCCAATTGCTCCGCGCCGCGCCGCACCGACGTAGTAGTTGATTGTAGCTGCGTGACTGATGTGAAGGGCTAGTGCACGCCGGGAGTGCGTAGTTCGGGTTAATGGTCGCGGTGCCTCCTGACAGACTGCATTCACTGCGCGTGAAAGGAGGCGGCTGAGTGTCGTGTTCGAAGCCTCCCACCGGAAAAGGTGGCTCAGGGCATCAGCGGATGTCGCTACAGTGCCTCTGAACGGGAGGTCCTGGGGTTCGAAGCCTGACGGGGGCACTAGCTACATAGGCCGATTTCAGCCACCGATTGGAGGAGAACGCTAGCGGTTGCTCTGATCGTTACTTTTCCGTGGTTTCTCCGATCTGTACCATTTGAGTGCCGGAGAAGTTCCCTAACAAACGGGCCACGGATCGAGCGCGATCTTTCCTTCCATCTCCTGGCCATATTATCACCCCTTACACACACTTACACTAACATGCACTATAATACCACACTTGTTCGGAGGCCGATCGGGAGCTTAGAGCTTGTCTCGGCTAGGATCGCGCCCTGCTGGTAGGAGATACCTGTTACAGGGAAAACCCCGCTAGCCGACAGTAGGTCGGCGCTGGATCTCGCCATCGAGCTGCGAAAGGTCACCGCCATGTCTTGCGATAAAAACATCCATGACCTAAGTAGTTGATGCGCCTGGAATCACCAATCAATCAATCAATCAATCAATCAAAGTCTCTCCATATTCATTTTGGCATCGCCCGCTGTCATTTTCCTGAACACTGTTGACGGTTCATCTGTCGGGTCTGTGTATTAGCAAGGGATTGTGCTATCGGAACCACAGAGCAGACGTCAAGCGAAGAGCCTAAATTTATTGTCTGCGCAGTTGATGAAAAACAAATTTCTCTTCGGGGAAAAAGCATCTCAATATACTTTTGACTAGATCAACCGAAGGTTTTAATGAAATTAAAAATAAGTTAAAAGTGTTGTCTGGTATCAAAAAGTTTCAACTTTGTTGTATGTTTGCAGTAAGTAACTAATGTTTGAACTTTGTCACTGTATTTCTGTGATCTTTAAAATCAAACTTTTTTTAAGACCAGTTCGTTAGTAAATTGGCTGCGTCGGGTTTGTATTTATAGATTTGAACGATTGGAAGTATTTTTTATTTCTTTCCTCACAAAGCAAAAAGCATAAGATGACAATTTTGTCATATATGGCTTATTAACACTATTAGAGAATAAATGTATGTTCTGCTTTTTTCTTCATTAACCATTGCTATTGTTTTTAACTTAATAAGCGATATTGCATCAATCATTTTCAGGGTCATGTTGGATGGGTGTATCCCTCCTTGTACACGGTAACTTCCTTTCTAGGTAAGCATTAGTTCTCCGTTTCAATAAATGAGAGAATTCACCGCTCTCGTCACTCAATAAATGGCTCCTCCTAATTAAGTTTGTTGACATAGCTTGGCCCTTAATCAGAAATTCTCTGAATACTTAGACCTAGCCGATCATCACTCCGAACTGTTCAAACAGTTCCAGTCTCATTGGAAAAAGAGTAACTGGTAGTGGAATGTATAGAAAACCGATATGTAAACGTGTTCACTCGCCTCTAGGGTTGACGTAATGTCTTTAAACCGCCGGCCTCTTCTCTGAACGACCTGTGCCAGAATGGTCGTCCTCCCTGCCCTGTTAAGGCAACACAACCGCCAATGTTGCTACTGGTATATTCTTACAAAATTGTAGGGGTGTATTTTGATCGCTCTGAGGACCGGCTATCAGAGCTTCGACATTGCCCGTGCCCACTTCCGATAGTACCTCCATCTCCACCTCCAGCGTTCACCTCCACCGTCAGTGTCACCGTCACCGTCAACATCAACGTCACAGTCACTATCACCATCACCATCTCCATCACCATCACCATCGCTACCGCTGTCCTGTCATTGCCACTACCTAGGTGCCTGACACCACCCCTGCCAACCACAGCGCTTTCGCCATCACGCGCATCCCTGCGACTACCTCATTAAGCGTTTTTACGCGGTGACATCTAGTGGGAAGTCCTGGTAGACTGTAGACAAGCGCTGAGCCAGGGCAAACCAATCGGGCAGGCCTCGAGGGGGTCGGCTAGCTGATCTTGTGAAAATTTGGGCATATGCGAGTGATCTTACTATTCCGTAGTGTCCACAACGCATTGAGGCCCATTCACAATGGAAACATAAACATAAGCATGGCGTTAACATGAAAGTTAGAACTACGTCCATAAGCGGACTCATTCAGAATGCGGTCGCATAAGCATAACGCTTAAGACATTAACTTAAAAGCTTGCAAGTTTCAAGCTTCTGTGATTGTGCTTAAGTAAGACGAAAGTAATGAACCAATCACAGTACGTTAACTCAAAATCGACTATCGAAATAGGATCGAACTCGATAGACGAACTAACGCCATGTACCATGAGCCATGGACACAGTCGATAACTCGAAAACGATTCCCACATCCAACCAATAGTAAACTAGAATGTACACAGCCAATAGAAACTCTTATTTTTCTTATATTTGTGTTTGCCTTGTGAATGGAGCTTTAGCGTTGTCCGACGAAGCAAGCAGCGAACGATGGGCGCAGCGGTTTCGACAACGGAGGCGCTAGCAGCATCGGTCGCCACTGCGGGGGCGGGAGCGGTGTGGGCGGCGGCGGCGGCGGCGGCGGCGGCGGCGGCGGCGGCGCGTGGTCGTGACAGTGACGGAGCGAGCGCGTGCGCCCCGCCCGCGCATGGGCGCTTGTCGCCCCGCCCCTTTCGTCCCCGCCCCGCCTCCCGGGTGCACCGGCGACGCAGAGGCCCCGTCCGCAGCAGCTGCCGGCCGTGTCGCAGAGCGGCGGAGCGCGCGGGGCCGGGCGAAACGGGGCGGGGTGTGGGGCTGAGGGGTCGTGGTGGAGCGGGGTGCAGCGAGCGGGCGTGGTCGAGGCGGGGCGGCGCTTGGCGCAGAGGGTTTGTGGAGCGGAAGGGGTGGGGTGAGGCTGAGAGGAGCGGATTGCGGGAGGGGACAAGTAGAGACGGAGGGGTCACGGGGAGTGGCGGAGTGGGTTGGGAGAGGAGAGAGAGGGGGGCCGCGAGGGATCACGGGGGTGTCTGGCGGGGTGTGGGTGACGGGGAGCGGAGCGGGACGAGGAGAGAGAGGCGGGGCATAGGCAATGAGGGGTCGTGGTAGTGCGGGGTGGGGCGGGGAAAGCAGGGCCGGGGGACCCGAGGCTCGAGGTCAAGGGCGAACGCTGATTGAGGGCTCTGAGGATGCTTGTTAGGGAAGGAAGGGTGGGGCGCGGGGCACTAGGTCAATGGATACCCAAGATAGGCCAGTATAAGGGGTGGACGGTTTAAGTTAACACAATTAATTTATTTGTTATTTTTTATTATTAGTTTTTTACATATAACATAATAAAAGCGGAAATATTCGTGAACAAATCTATTGTTTTTAGGCAAATATAACAAAACAATAGCTAAATAGTAACAAAATGTTTAAAATTAGATAATAGGTTTTGATTTCTTTAGTCAGATATGGTTTATATATTTCTCACAAGCCGTAATTTCTTTTTCGATGATTATATTTGACTCTCAGTACAGAATTTCAGAATCATTTGTGTCTAAATACAGCTTGCCGTTTTTCGGCAGCAAAATTTGAAACATAAATGGATATACTGTAGGATATACTTATATGGATATACTCGTATGTAGTGATAATTTGCCGTTTGCCTTTCTATTTTCTTTTATTTCAGTAGAAGCGGCAGAGAGAATACAATGGAAAATCCTGGCATGGATGTAACCAGGATGTAACGATTCTTGCGCAGGCGTTGCTGCCACCGAAGTGCGAATTTCTAGGAAAATATCTTCGGTCGCGTCTCGTTACCTGCCTTCTCTGCCAACGTCAGAATACATAGCTTACGTCAACCTATGCCGTTTCCGTGCCGTGATTCCGTTTTCTCTGTAAACATTGCGCATCAATGCTGCCAAATTTGCACTTCAGTAAAAGTTCATTTTAAAAAATCGCAAATTGAATGTACAACAATTTCTGTAGATAAGTGCTCAATACACAAAGATACCATAAATCGTGTCATATTTTTTACACATTACATTGGCACACCCTCGATTAGCAACACCATCTACAAGTATCCATGTACATCGTGTCGTGAACAGTTGCCGAAGCATCACTCATCGTTACATAATCCCAGCAGAGATAGTCATAGGGGGAAGTTGTCTCGTCGGATGATCGACTTATTTTATCCCATAGCATGATCTTCGAGGGATATCAATTTTCGAAAGATCAAATAATCACACAGCGCTGTTATTTGTTACGGAGGTCTGAAAATAGATAAGTTAGGGGCTTGACTAGATAAGGGAGATAATAATCATTATGGTAAAGATGTTCATATTAATATGATGATGATGATGATAATGGGAGGCATCAACCGAAAATGAATCGGAAAAAGGGAAAAATTTCAGCAAAACATACAGCAAATTCGTCCACCCCAAAACCCATCGAAAAATAATCGTTTTTTTTTTTGTCTCCCGGTTCGCGCAATTGGAAAACGAGCAGCATATAAGCGATAACATCTTAGCGTCCGCGCGTAGATTTATAGCCATCGTTTTCGTTGTGATCAATGTCATCTAGACGCCATTGAGATTCCGTTTCTGATTACGCCAACAGGCGCGTTCATCATCTCCGCCATCAACCATTGTTGTCCCCGCCTCCGGCACGGGCGATGTTCTCTAAGCCGCTTGGCTGCTGTTGTTCCCTAGTGTCTCCAGCCCCCCACTGTCCTCACCCGCCACTGACTTGACCCTACCACGCCTATCCCCAAGCCCTCTTTCATCGCGAAGGCCTGAACCTTACCCTTCACTCTCCACGCCTGTTCGGCCCGCCTCCATTACCCGTACCGCCTCCCTCTCCCCAAACACCCCGTCTGTACCGCTTCGTACTCACCCCCTCCACTCTCACTGCCTCCACCACCCCTACCGCCTCCACTGTCTCTGACGTCTTCGCTGCATTCATCGTCCACACCGCCCCAACAGCCTCCCTCCGCCCCATCTGCTCCCACCGCTCCCCCCGACTCACCCTCCTCATCTTTCCACTTCTACCGCTGTCCTGCCGTCCCGTCGCCACCTCGTTCCCCTCCTCCAGTCACCCACTCTTCCTCCCTCAAACCTCCCTTCTCTCCTCATCTCTCTCCCCTCCTCCACCGCTCTACCTCCCTCTAGCAACCCGTGCCCCGCTCCTTGGCCGCGTGTAGCTGTCCGCGCCGACAGATACGCCGCTCCGCTCGCGCAGACGGGCGGATTAACCAGCGCGAGCAGACTAATTTGCGTCCAGCGGCGGCGGCGCGTGGTGCGGCGCGGCGTTGCGTGTAAATATGCTGTAACGCGCGGGCGTCTCAATTAATCAGCGCCGCTGACAACGCGACGCGCCGCCTCCCAGGAGGCTGGTTGGCCGCGCTCTGCCCTTCCGCTGCCCTTCTCGCGCGCGCCTCTCGCCCCGGGCGGCGCGTAGGATGATGTGGACCGCGGAGGAACGGATGGGCGGATGTCACGTGCGATCGGGTAGCGGGACACGTCAATTTCCAGCGGCTGGTGGTGTTACGGTGAACCGCGCTGCGTTCGGTTTCGGGCTCGCGTAAAATCCAGCAAACGTGGACATACTCAGCCCTACCAATAAACGTGGTGTAAAATTTATTCTGTGCTTAAACCCTGAATAGCAGCCTGAAACCCAGAATAGCATAGCGAAAACTCCTACCAATAAACATGGACTAACTCGAGCGCGTAATAAGTGAGGTGTAGTTACCATGGCAACCGCTAAACCTCGGAGACACGTAGTTTAAGTGTGGAATAAGGAAAAATCGCGACTAAAACAAGCGCTTCGCAATAGTCATTTGTCTCCAGTTTGTGGCCAGCTGTTCGTGCGTGTGTTTCGTGGTTTCTTTTCAGTCTTGTCATATATTTCGACCTTTGCTTCCGTTTTTGGTACTTTCTCCGGGATATTTATTGACTTGGCTGCTTCGATTGGAACTGTGATTTTATTTTCTGACTTTCTTGTAAACGATGTCTATTCGAGATATAGAAAGTGTGGAAGAAGTTGTGTTTATGGACGAAATCTTCGATTGTGAACAACCGAGGAGGAAGAAGAAGAGTTACCGGGCACGTGTGAGTCCATTGGAGATGTATTCTGATGCAGAATTCCGCAGGAAATACAGATTTTCTAAAGAAGGAGCAATAAAATTAATAGACTTGTTCGGGGCACAGTTAAAATCTGACGGAAGGGGAGGGAAACTTTCTCCTGATCTTCAAATTTTAACTGCTCTTCGCTGCTGGGGAAGAAATGAAGTTCAAGATGATTCTGCTGACTTGCATGGGATAAGTCAACAATCTATTACCAATGTGTGCCGTAGAGTGGCACTGTCTATTGTCCAAAAGAAGCAGATGTATATACGAATGCCTGCAAATTTAGACGAAGAGGTGCAGAAAATGAACATGTTTTCGGATATTTGTGGGTTCAGAAGTGTGGTCGGGTGCATTGATTGCACTCACATCCGCATCCCACATGTACCAGGCAATGAAGGGCACTATTATATTAATAGGAAAAATTTCCCATCATTAAATGTACAAGTTGTGTGTGATGCTTCATTGAAGATAATGGACATTGTGGCAAGATGGTATGGGAGTGCACATGATTCCCGAATATTTAATGAATCTGCGTTGAAATTGAAATTTGAAGGTGGACAATTTCATGGGAGGCTTTTGGGAGATTCTGGGTACGCGTGCACACCTTATTTATTCACCCCAGTGTTGAGGCCCAGGTCAAGAAAGGAGGTGCGCTACAATGCAATGCATGTGCGCACAAGGAACTCTGTGGAGAGATGTTTTGGTGTGCTGAAAAGCCGATTTCGTTGTCTCCAAACAGGCTTCAGAAACTCCCTTGAAAATATAAAGCTATATATTGTGGCACTCGCAATATTGCACAACATAGCAATCATTTTTAATGAAGAGGAATTTCCTGTTGAAGAAGAAGTGGTTGAAGAACAGGAATTGCAACCAATTCAAGCTGTAGGTCGAGGAGCAGCAGTTCGGGCAGCTTTTATAGAGGAAAATTTTTAGTGAAGGATATCTGCTTATTAATTTAAGTGTAAAAGTGATGTGAATGGAAATAAAAGTTTTACCTGAAATATGTCTGATAATAGTTTTGTTTCTAATTGCTTTGTGGTAGCAAAACAATACTTGTTCCAATATTCATATATATCCCAAAAAATATATTTGACTGAACTAAGAAAATTTCCCATTTTGAAATACTTCCATATTTCATGTAATTCTTCCTAATGGGGATTAATAAGCATTTGCAGAAATAATATGAATTTGAACTTTTTGTTAGCATTCTATAGAGCATACCTCTTTTCAACCTCTGAGGGGAAAAAATATTAAAGAAGGTATAGTAGAAAGGTTTTAAATACGAATACAAAAAATTGTTCAGAATTTTATTTGCAGACTCATATTTTCCTATCAATTTCATATAAAATATTTCACTTTTATACGAGTCAATTTTGATTTAAAGTGGTAAAAGGGAACCTGCTCAGCGCAGTGAAAAATTGTTCTACATTCATTTTAATTTAATTTACTTATGTTATCCCCTCCTATATTACCTTCGAAAATGCCTCTTTTCATCAAAGACTACGTGCTGACATGAGAAATCCATTCTAAAAATTAATAGACCACACTATCAAAAATCTTACCTTTTTAAAGTCCTTCAGCTAACTCATTCTCAGAAGGCAATATAACAATAATTATGATCACAAGTTTGGAATTTATGTTAAAACCTACTATAATGATTTTGGCCAGCTGTGCATCCCCCCAAAAAGAAATACCACAGAAATATTTGCAACTTTGTGATATGCTACTAAGTCTTTGCTTAACATTATGATTAATCAGTACTTATCAGAAAGATGAGAGAATTTGTTAATAGTGCCTAAACCAAATTTTATGAAGCCCAAAAGAACTATTCAATTATTTAACTATTTATTAACTCTACTTCCAACACAATGGTATAAAAAGCTAATTTAAAATTTTACATACAGGTTTACAACTTTTCTATAGAAAAATCTAGTTTCAATTTGTTTCACTTCAAAAAAAAAGAAAAGTGAAATCAATATTTGAAAACTATTCCCCAAATTTGTACTATGTTCATTGCGAAACGAAAAACAAACATTACTTCAGCATAACCTAAATATATTTTGTTTTCTTTCTATTGCAAATTTTACTTAAGATGGAATCTAGGCTTTTGAAAGCGACTCATTTAAATACTCTAACTTCCTACAAGAATTTCAATTTACATATAATTCACTTAATATTTGGTTCACTAGGCTGAAATGAAAGAAAAGATAATACATTTGTGAAAAAATAATTTTATTACAATTTACTTCTGCAATTGCTTATACAAAATTTCTTCTTGCAGACACAAAATGCTCATTAACTTATCATGCTGCTCTTTTGCCCACTGCACTCTTAACAAATGTTCTTTTTCCAATCTCTCATTTTCTTTAGCTCTGTATCGTTCCATTGATTCAAAACTTCTTTTCTTGAAATCAAATTCCCCCATCTTTCGATCTCTTCTTAATCTTGACGGAGTAGCAGCTCCAGCAACAGGCGTGGGAGTTGTAGTTGTAGTAGTAGTAGTAGTAGTAGTAGTAGTAGTAACAGCAGCAGTAGTAGTAGTAGTAGTAACAGCAGCAGCAGTAGTAGTAGTAACAGCAGCAGCAGTAGTAGTAGCAGTAGTTGTAGTAGTAGTAGTAGTAGTAGCAGCAGCAACAGCAGCTCCCGCATCACTGGAAGCAGTGAAACTAGCAGTTGCAGGGGGCATAGTAGTAGCGGTGAGTAGTTCTGCATCACTACAAAACTCGCTCACAACACCAGCGGCAGCAGCAAGAGAATTGCCTGAAGTGGAGGCAATTGCAGCATCGCTCCTTTCCAATGCAAAAATATTTATTGCTGGATGCAACACAGTATCCTTGATTTCTATTTGTGGTTCGTAAGATACCACAAAATTGTCAGAGTCGTATGGATTCTCTGGATATAAAAAATCCTGTGGGATCCAGACTCACCATTTCCAGAGTCTCGTGTGAAGGACTTGTTGGCTTTGGTCCCCCGCCAGTCAATCTACAATGTTTCTTGTATTCCCCCATTTCTTTCTTTGACTTTGTTTTCATTACTTTCCATTGGTTATAAATTTGTTTCAATTCCCTACTCCGAAAGTTTACATCATTAAATTTTTTTGTAATTTCTTGCCAAGCTTGGGCTTTTCTTTTATTAATAAATGTATCATTGTTTTTCACATTCAATACATTGAAATGTTCCTTCATTATTTCTCTCAGCAGTTGCTGGAAAGAAAAAGAAAACAGGAAAAGTTAACACATTCAAACATCATACTTGCAAAAAACAATGCTAAATATTTATCAAAACAAAATCTTTCTTACCTTTTCTTCACTATCCCAGTTCACACTCCTTGCGCGCTTTTCAGCCATTGCTTAATTATACACAAAATGCAATTTAATATATACTAATAAAAAACTATTCAAACCCTCCTAAAAACAATAACCAATCAATAACTCGTAAATATTAAATGTAGGAAGACACGCGTCGCACACCACGAACTTCTTTTCGCTAACACTCGGTAATTCGTAGTCAAATGGCGGATGTCGTCGCTCACTTCTTCCTAGCAGAGAATATGCAAAATCACCAAAGATGCTACAAGAAGCAACGTTGCCAAGCATTATTTTCGGTTTAGAGAAGTTTTAGTTATTCCACGGTTTAGGCGCCATTATTAGTAAAAAGTTATTCCGTTCTTACACCATTCTTAAGCTAGAACTAACTAGTCCCAGAATAAGCGTGGTATACCCATGTTACACCACGCTTTTATTAGTAGGGCTGACTGCGAATGGAATGCGTCTTCTGTTACTTTGAATCGAGTAATTTATTTTGATTTTTGGCGCATTCCCAATTTTCTCTGATTATTCTGTGTTATTGTTTATTCATTCTAAAAGGAGAATATTGTTGTGAAATTTGTTTATGTGTTTAGAAGCCCCTCAAGAGGCTTGTTGAATACGCAGTCCTTTCCGGTAGCCACTTGGCGTGGAAGTTCCGTGGCTGAAAGCTGTACTGGCGTGGTTGAATTATTATTTAAGTGTCGAAAGAATGATGAATTGCACCTACGATTTAGTGAAATAATTTGCAGTTGACTATTCAAGTCAAATGGAATACATTTATTTTTGTCTAATACTTACCACCTTTAAAATTTGTTAGTAGAAACTCTAAAACATACAATTACTTATACTTCTCAATTTTCTTATTCTTTCCTAATCCGCATTTCAAAGTATTGCGCAGTCTGGTAGATTCTTTTGAAGTTAAATTATTTTTAAATTCATTTTTTTTGTGAAGCTTTCGAAGTGACCTAAGCGATGCGCGGCACCCATTGTTTGTTGCAGACTTTTTAATGCACTGTGTTGGACAGAAATCAAATTGAAGATATCTCATTGTAAGGAAAATAAATTAAATTAACAAAGACACGAGTTCATGTCCTAATATTTTGAAGACGTTATTCCTTTTTTTATTTTAAGATTAAGAGTTCCTCTGGCCGATCTTCAAGTTATTTGGAGAATTGTATGCTTTCCCCTCATTATGCAAAGAGGATTTTAATGTCTCCCGTAGAACCATTAGTTGGACTGTACAGCAAAAAACAGCAATACCCGGTTACTTTACTAAGGCAAGTTCAGAACTATTTTTCTAACTTTTATAATGAAAGTAACGGCGATCAAGAAAAATAATAAGCAATCTCTCTTTATTAACAGTCATCAAACATTTATCGTATCAACGAAAGAAAATGTACAGTCTTTTTGAAAATCCATTATCCCAAGCGAATTCCGACTGCCACCTGATCGGTCGCCGTTGCGCCCTGATTCCCTTTGAAGACGTTTATCGAAGCCGCCTCGCGCAGAACGCTGCTTTATCCGGCGAAGCGAGGCGTCGCGCGGCGTGGCGGGGCGAAGTGCCGAAATGAAAAGCGCTTATCGCCCCGAGCGACGGCTCGGCGCGGTGCGAGGGCGGTGGGGAGGGGAGGGGAGGGGGAGGGCGGAGTTCACGCCGAGTCGCGCACAGGCGGAAGGCTTCCGAAAGGCAGCTGCTGGGGTGGGAATGCTGAAGAGTAGTAAGGGCCGATGTGAAATGAATGACTTTGTGAGGCGAAATGTTATGCGGGGGCAAAGAGTCATGACGACGGACGAGGGTCATCAGGAGAACCAGGTGTCATAAGGATATCTGAGTGTCATGAGGATGGCTGAGTGTGATGAGGGAAGAGGTCCGAGTGTCGAGGAGGGCCGAGTGCCATGTGGAGGGTCGTGTGTCACGAGGAGGACCGAGTGTCGTGAGGAGGACCGAGTGTCTTGAGGAGGACCGAGTGTCTTGAGGAGGACCGAGTGTCTTGAGGAGGACCGAGTGTCTTGAGGAGGACCGAGTGTCTTGAGGAGGACCGAGTGTCTTGAGGAGGACCGAGTGTCTTGAGAAGGACCGAGTGTCTTGAGGAGGACCGAGTGTCTTGAGGAGGACCGAGTGTCTTGAGGAGGACCGAGTGTCTTGAGGAGGACCGAGTGTCTTGAGGAGGACCGAGTGTCTTGAGGAGGACCGAGTGTCTTGAGGAGGACCGAGTGTCATGCGGAGGGCCGAGTGTCATGAGGAGGGCCAAGTGACAATAGTGGCTAGGTGGGGCAGCAGGATGAGGGGCCGGAAGACTGAGAGCACTGGAAGAAAATAGAGTCGGGACAATTACCGATGATTGAAAAGGCTTATCTCTTCTGAAGGTGCAATGAGTTATCACTGATGTAAATAACGAGCCACGTCTTCTACTAAAAAGAGGACCTCGATCAGGAAGGCTGCCGAAAGGGAGAGATAGGAAAGTATCGATTAGTGTCAGCAGCAACCTCGCAATTTAAATCCAAAGGAGAGATAGTAACATTAGATAAGTTAATCGAACGGCTGGGACAAAGGGAGGGCATAATAAAATGTTATTGAAAATAAATGTGTTGCTGGAAAAAATACTTAAGATCGAGAAAGCTCGGGGTGATATTTGATTCAGAAGAAAATTAAAATGTAGGTCAGCGCCAGAAAAGGCGAGGTAATTACAGAGAAATCGAGAAGATGGAAATAGTGGCAGAAGAAAAAATTGAGTGGTAGGTAAAGAGTAAAACCGAATTAAGGGGGTGTAATAATAGAGTGGCAAGTGTCTCTGTGCAAAGGCGATGGACCACGTCTCTTCGCCACTCCGTTCGGACGGACGCTGGTGAGTGACGGCAGGCGCTTCTGAAAAAGCAGCCCCGCCGGCGGGACCCAGCGTAGGGGTAGCTGTAGGGGTGGGAGCCTGTAGGGGTGGGAGCGAAGGCCGAGTACGACGCCAATATGCGCCCTCTTTTCATCGGGCGAGGCAATGAAGGCGCCGAGAAGCGCGTATGGAAATCGCCTTGCGTCGCGGGATCTCGGCTCGCTCCGACGCGCCGTCGGGTCAGCCCCCTTCCCCCGCCATCCCCTCACTCCCCGCCTACGCTGCTCTCTCCTTCGTTTCTTGTCTCTCCACCTTCATTCGCCTCCCCGCCCACGACGATCCCTGCTTCTCTCACCCGGATTCTCCGATCCCTGGCCATGACATCCCGCCTCTCTCACCGAATCCCTTCGTTCCCCGCTCTCTCAATTCAGTTTTCCAGCCCGTTCTTTTCCGTCCGATCTCCGCCTCTGCCATCTCATCTCTCCGAACTCCACTCCTATCCCGTGCTTTCCACTCAACCCATCCGATTCCAGCGTTCTCTTCTGTCCCTATGTTCGCCCCGCCCCTCTCTTTCCCACCGCCTCCATTGACCCCTGCCCCCTCGTACCTTTGAACCGCTCCCCGCTCCCTGGCCTCTCGTACCCCTCTTCCTGCGCTCGTCGTCGCTACCATTACCGCACCTCCGTTCCCTCTCCCCCTCTGTCCGCCCGTTTCAACCCCTCCCCCATTCCCCCTCTGATCCTCGTCCCTCCTCGGATCGCCGGCCTCCCTCACTCCCCGCCTACGTTGGTCTCTCCTACGTTTCATGTCTCTCTCCCTTTCTTTCGTTCCCTGCCCGTCGATCGCTGCTTCTCCTGCCCCAATTCTGTGATCCCTGGCCATCTCACCCCGTCTCTCTCACCCAATCCCTTCGTTTCCCACTCTTTCCAACCCGTTCCTCCGATCCCCGACCCTCTCACCCCGTCTTTCCGACCCCACCCCTACTATCCCGTGCCTCCCACTCAGGCCCTCCGATACCGGCACTCTCTCCCTCCCCTGTTCATAGTCTTTTCCCCCCACCTCGTTTACTCGCTCCCCACTTCCTCGCTCCTCGTACCCCCGTTCCTCCACTCCTCGTCTCCGTCTCTTCCCCTCTGTCCCTCCGTTTCTAGCCCTACCCCACCCCTCCGATCCTCACCCCCTTGGATCGCCAGCCCGTTCGCCGCATCCGCTCCCCCTCCCACGCCTCTCCCGACTCTCCATTGGAAGCAGCCGACGCGCCCCATCGCAGCTGCTAATAGAGAGGAAGGCTCAGGCAGCGGTAGGGCTTATATAAGACGGGCATTTGATCCTGTGGCACTACTGCCGAAATCGTTCGATGGGATAGAAAAAATGGGCTCATTTGCTTAGAGATTCTGGAGTTGAGGGTTATTTGAATCCCGAGACATCAGACGAACATTCACCTCCCCGTGTATTCAGCATTGTTATAAGAAAACCATTACGTATTAATAATTTTGAAAATATTGAGATCAATAATGGGACTTGCCATATTTTTCTCGTTTTTTCATGTGCTTCATGACATTTTATAATGCCTCTGCCTCCATTTTGTAAGCTGGAAAGAGTGCTGTGAACGACTTTTTTATTCGTCCCATACTTTTCACTTCTAACATTCTTGAGCGAATTGTGTATCGAGGTGGATATCTTTCGTACGATATTGGATAAATTGTTCGTGTAACTTAATTTCGCATGGCTGTGCAATCCAATTTCTGCGAATCTCAGTTAGTTGAGAAAATGTTTGCACTTTTTTTTCTCTCTCGCTTAGATGGTGGAAATTTTTGCTCAAGGAACCTCCATGTGTGCTATATCATAATAGCAAATCACATCACGTTCTGAAATTGAACCAAGGATTTCTTGAGGTGATGATAAGGTAGATTGTTAATAGATGGTTCTGTTTTCTTTACCATTTTTACCAATCATTTTTCTAGATGACGTTCACGCATTGACGTCAAAGTTATTGTATTGCCTGTTTCAAAGATAGATATTCCTTTGATGGCTTTTTCGTCTCTTATATCACCGTTTTCAAAAATATGTTTTGCAACTAAATTAATTTTCTTGACTATTTATGTCTGTAGTAATTGAGCTTCATCTAGACATACACTCACCATAAATGCGTCATTCAAGAGTAGAGATGAAATTATGTACGAGGCAAGTTACATGGACTCGCGTAAACGTATTGCATCCCATTGTGAGCACAACAGGTTTGTTGTGTATACAGGGTTTTCGACACACCTCTAGCAATCCTATAATACTTTTTTTTTACTGAGTTGTGGTTCACTTCATTAGTTTATACTAAGAATTATATATCTGAGTTCTCTAACTCATAGTCTTGAGCATTGATTGATACATGTCAGAACTCTCTTCAGGGAGGGGATTCAACCTCCACCATGATACATATTCAAAAAATATTTTTTTGACTAAATTGTGTTGTAATAAAAATGTTTTATATTCAGTATAAATGAAAAAAAATACATCACGTCGGCTGAACAGTATACCTGTAACCCTCCCCCCCCGTGAAACGTTTTGTGGCTGTTTCTGATTCGGGTAATTCATTTTTCCCGCATAAACTCTCCACCAGCCGTTTTTATCTGGGGGTCAAATAAAATCCAGAATTGTTTTTCTCAATGCCCAATACTTTTAAAAATGTGTTATAAGTTTTTTTTTAATTGCCGGACATTTAGTACTACGACTAGTCTAGGCTAGGCTTTCCGCCGAGCGCCTCTATATGCCGCGTCCATTAAAGAGCGCTGCCTCCATAGGGAAGTGCTCCCGACGCTATTGATTGCAGGCTGACGTTTTCTGACACTAATTCACAGAATTTAAAAGTCGGGCAGGGTTTTGTAATGCATATCTAAGAAATTACCTTTTCTTGTAATGTAACACATCGCCGACGTTGCTAGAGGTCTTCTATTATTAGATATATTTGGTAACTATTAGATATAAAAGGGAACTTATCACTGGGAAATGCCTCAGTGAATTTCTGATCGGTACAATATTTAGAAGATGTTGATAAGTTTAAGCAGGTGAAACGAATTACACCTTATGTTTTCACAAACATTGACGAACTAAAATATTTCGATTGGAACCTAACCAGAATCTGGTCAATATTGTGAGCAATGTATTATTAAAAAGTATTCTCTTCAAATAAAATACTTTTCAAACTACCCCCATTTGTGAGCCTTCCATTGTATTCACTAACGTAACTTACTTCTTTATCTGATTATCTAAAATTACTCACTCGTATTCTCCGCTCTTTTCATCAGTCTCCTCTGCACTTATTAGCTCTCCGCCCCCTAATGCTTTCTGCAGTCGCTCTCCGCCGTCCTCGCAACATCTCGGGAGGCCCCCTGTTTACAGAGCTCGAAATAAGATCGCGCCGTCAAGATGTTGCCACTCGACGCAGGCGCCGTGCACGAATGAGTGGACACAGCAGTGTCTGCGATGGCGGCGCCACAGGCGGCACTTGAGGCGGGGGCGAAAGTTGCGGAGGAGATGGACGTCCAGGCGGAGACGAGATAGAGGCGCGGGGAGACGTCAAGGCGGAAGAGAAGGTTGATGCAGAGACTGAGGAGGTTGATGCGGAGACGGTGGTGGGTGGGGTGAATGGAGACGGCGGAGGGCGTTGATGAAGAGGGTGAGGTAGATCAGTCGGAGGGAGGGGAGGTTGAGCTTGAGGGGGAAAATGAGGTTGAGAGTGAGTGAGAAAGAGAAGTTGAGTAGGAAGGGGAGAAGAAGACTTGAGGTGTAGGAGAAGGTTCAAATAGATGAGGTGGAGAGGGAGAAAGAGACGGAGGCGTAAAGGAGGAGGTTGCGGCGGTACGAGAGAAGGAGATTTAGGTGGACGTGGATAATGTTATGGTGGAGGGGAAGAAAGAGGTTGAGGCGGAAAGGAGGAAGAGATTCTGTCGAATGAGGAGGCTAATTCGAAGGAGGAGTGTGAGTCGGCGGTTGATGCTGCTGTGCCAGTGGTGTAGATGGCTGCGGTAGGGGATTAGTGCTATACCGGGTCGCGACGAACGTAAGGTCGAAGGCAAGAGGGGAAGTGCGAGGAGGCGAACAATGCTCGTGATTACGCCCGGGGCCAGCGGTCGCCCCGCGATATGAGCGAGGCCCCGCCTGCCGCATCACAGTGACGTGCCACGCCCCTCACCCCCGCAGCTTTCGCGTCGCACTGCGTCTGTTCGACAGGGCACTCTTGGACTGCGATTCGTCTGCCTCCACCGCTTGCCTGCTTTCGTAAGCTGGCTATACGTCAATAATACCGACTTGCAAGCCTGGTTTATGCTTCGCAAATCTGTTGCCACCGCTCCTTCTTCATTGTGGGAACAACTTTGCGCAGATAGATTTACAAGTGGAAGCAAGACTTGATCATGAGTGCCACCTTTTTATCCCATGATCTGTTCTTAATCACACAACGGTTACCTTTTCTGTACTTTCTCTGCTTTTGTGATCTTTTGGACTCCACCTTCGCGCTTTTACTGCGTTATTTTTGTTTGCGTGTAGGTTTTTAACTTAACCTTCATGTTTCATCTCCACATCTCCGCAATCATGTTTGTCTTACTAGGCAATTTTACTTGAAAAAGGAGTAGACCATTGTAATTTAAAAATTATTTTCCAAAATAGTTTCATAAACTTGCGGCAATTAAATGTTAACTGCCTGATTATACGAAAATGATATTTAATGGTATATAGTGTTAAATCATTGTATATTAAAAGAAAAGTTGCTTGCATTAATTTTCCATTTAGAGAATAAATTAAATTTTTTTTCCAATTTTATCCAATTATTAGATTACTCATGTTTCAATACACGTTGACATTTTATTATGCCCAAGAAGTTGCAATAATTATCTTATCTTTTTGTTTTAGGTGAGTATTTTCGTGCCGTTGCTTTCTGAGAACGATTTTTTGGGTAAGTAGAAATTAATTATAAAGCACAAATTCAATTGAATGTAGTTAGTACAGAAAGCTGCATTCTTTACTATGCATTCTTCATTATTTAAAATATGAACGTATCGGTAACATTATATTAATTTATTTCAAACCGTCTCCGAAAGTGTATTTGATTATAAATTTTTATATATTGTGACATACCTGGTGATGCCGGGTATTTCACTGCAATATAACACTAAAGGAGGGTATCTTTTCCGTGAATGGGTCCCTGGATAAGTTGGTATAACATTGGTAAAATTAATCAGGAATAGAAATACAATCATGAACAAAGTTTATTTGCAAATCAAATTTGTTAATTACATGATCTGACAATCTTTGCACACTCTGCCTTGGTACCAAGATTTATTATAACAGGCATTTATTATACCTTCGGGGCCCCGACCAAATACCTTTGATGCTCGTAGAACAGCTCGCATCGACAGGATTGCCGACCTCTACAGCAGCTGCGGGCCGTCGGCGGCTGATGGTGTGGCGGTCGTCCTGGGCTGGTGACCTTGCGGCTCCTCCCCGACTCGGATCTTGATACCGCGGCGTTGCACTTCTCTCGAATCACCTTCCGTCGATGGATTTAATTACTCAACCTGCACCTATAATGCGTGCTGGTTCTAGTTCCGTACTACACGGTTTCGGTAAGGTTTCCACTACGCTAACTAACGCGAACGCGATCGAATGTTCTATCAACGCGAATCTTATATTCTACTGATACTTTCAATGTCTCATTCACGTGTCTACTATATTCCAGTCGCTAATAGTTCATTAACTATACCGCATGTTCTCTTTATCCATGCACTGCCGGCGAGATTTTCGCCACACGTCCGAACTCTCCGCCGCTCCGCTAGCGTCTGTCCTCTTCGCAACTTTCCTAACGACTGCCCGCACGTGCTCGCTGCCCCGCTTGTAGCCGGCGTTCTCACGCTGGCCTCCCGGCGGTGGCACCGGTGGCGGTAGCAACCGTCGCTAGCTCCCCTCGCTGCTCGCAGCGCCCGGCGCATGTACTGCGCAGTCCAAAGTATCTATTGACTTCTTACACTAATGTTTAATTAGTGTAATGAAACATATTATTTGTTTCATCATATATATATATATATATATATATATATATATATATATATATATATATATAGTGAGAGAGAGAGAGGGAGAGAGAGAGATTATAAATGAACGTATATTTAAATAATGTTTCGGGAAGTATTATCATGTCTTTAGTGGATAATAGTGGATCAAACAAAATATACAAACATCAACCTCTAAGCTAAAGTAGTCTGTTTAATTTTAAAAAAAAATATGAGTTTCAAAAACGTGAAGAAACCATTTTAATAAAATGCAATTATTTTGTCAACTATTTTTAGTGGGGCGGAGGAATTGAGTATGTATAGTGTTGGTTTATTGCATCTATCTGCTTATTGAATTTTGTCTATGATGTAAATAACACATTCAGTGCGAAGATTTGTTAGCTGACAGCGTTATTTCATAATTTCTATTGTTTTAATTTATTTATTATCATACAGATTGTAATACAAAATAAATGAGAGGGCGTAATAACCATGGCGACACATTTCTCCTCACTAGTTATTTTCGCAAAGGCTTAGCCTGTGTGCGAACCTGTACTGAATCATCTTGCATATAAAACTGAACATTTAAATTAAACATACTTAGAAGTAATGATGTTCGAATGAGCAAAACTTAAAGCTGACTATCGATCACAACAATAAATGACCAAGTATTGAAAAATAGGTTTATAATGTAAAATTGTTAAACATATTTTATGACCAAATAAAATTTGATCATAAATGCTCTTACAACGCCATAATAATTTACAAAATTTACAACGATTATCAACGGACGTTTAGAGAATATATCAGTCATGCGTACAGTATCGGTTTGAAGCAGGATCTCCTGACGAGGAGCATTAAGCGACAAACGTAGCCGCAGCTTCTTCGTTTGCCCGCGGAAGTGCGCGGTGTGTACCGAACTCGCTCCGCTTTAAGGCCGTTTAAAGGCGGGCGGGCGACGGACGGGGATTGCTGCTGCCGGAAGTAGCTTACCCGAGCACTTCCGGAGCCCCTGCCTTGGCCGTCCTTCCCCGCACACGCAATGCGCCGGAGGGGCAGCGTGATTCGACTGGTAACTGCTCGTCCTCACGTAGCACTACGCACTTCGCACGCACGCATAAGAAACACCGAATGAGAGTGGGGTTTGTGGACGAAATGGGAGGCTACGACGGCAGCACAGAGCAGTCTGAGACGGAGGTTCTTGTGTTTGAGTCTCGACGAAAGTAGGACTTTCGACACTAGCTAGATAGCTCGGTCGACTTCCGCCTCTGAGTGGAAGAGAATTCTACATACTGTAATTGGTGATTTTCCCTAAACAATAACACATGATTGCTGGAGCAGTACTTTAATAAACGGGGCCACGGACCGCGCGCGATGTTTTCTTCCTCGTGCTTGTCCTGTTCTCACCCTTTAATTACACACAGATACATTGACATGGATTACACAACCACACAATGTGTGTAACACACTACCTCACGTGTCTTATAGGGAGATCAGTCGGCAACTTAGATCTTCTCCCGGCTGCTCCGCTGATGGGGGATATCTGGATGGAGACCCCCCCCCCCAGGCAGACGTGAAGGTTGGAGCCGGATCTCGCCATCTGGTGAGGGAATAACTCCACGTCTTCCTGCGATAAAACATGCACTACTCTTACGGGACTGATGACCATAGCGGTTGACGCGTCCAGAAACACGAAATAATCAACGAAGGCGAAGCGATGCCTAGTAGTAGTAGTAGTAGTAGTAGTAGTAGTAGTAGTAGTAGTAGTAATAATAATAATAATAATAATAATAATAATAATAATAATAATAATAATAATAATAATAATAATAAATAATAATAATAATAATAATAATAATAATAAACCGCTCCCTGGTCAGTTCTGGTAATCGGGTGTTCGGGGGTCGAGATGTGTGGATATTTTTGAACATGTAAAGGACGTAGAAGTGAAATGGTGGTCGACAATTGTAATTAAACTATTTGTCATAAATACATTTTTTGATAACGTTCAGTTTACGGATTGCGCCAGTTGTTGCAAATTTTTTGTGCGCTTTAAAATCCCAATATCTCTCTTTTTCATTCGAAAGACTACGTGACAGTTGGGTAACATTCTTATCCTCGAATGCTGCATATAGTGCTATTATGAATTACGTTTCATTTGTATCATTGCGTTTAGTAATAACAGACGTTACCTTGCAATTTGCGTAACTGCTAGACTGTACTGTTTTGACTACGCATATATAAATTTGTTTATGTCTACATTTGGCTCATCCTGCGAATAATGAGATATGCAAGTAATTTAATTAATATTTCAATACATTACCCGATACATGTTTTTTATTAAATGTACCCTGTTTTATTATTACTGGTTGCGGTCACGGGCAATATTTGCATAATATTATTTCGAATATTGTAAATTTTCTCACAAAATATGTTCAAATGAATAATTATAAAAGGTAAATATAATTTCGTGTGCGGTGCTATCATATCCGTTCTATTTTCAGATCAATTATTTGTCCTGGTGTTATGTTTACAATGTTAAATCCTCTCACTTATAATAAACGGTGTTCTATGACTGTATGTCCTACGGAGAAAATGGAATATATTCTGACGATGATAATGTCATACCAATTAACGAGTGAAACGCAGGGAAAAAGCTTATGAGTTTCTGATATCTCCTGTCCTGGCAGGTGATCACATTGTTTGGTGATCCTGGATGGTGAACACACAATTTGACAGTGACTTTCACTGAATGTATGATGGGAAGAAGATCGTGAAGGAAGAGAGAATAATGAGAGATAAATTATTGTTTTTGGGATGATGGTGTGGGATATGTGACGTTAATCAACCACGCAATGAACTATTCTTCTTTTAAGTGAGACTCGAACCGGCAACCTTCGTCTTTATCTTCGTCTCCACCGAGGCTTGCGAGAATAGATAAGTTAGTGAAGCTTTCTACTCCTAGAATCTTATAAAAACTACTTGTATTAATTCAAAACAACAGTATAAATTTTCACAGCGAATGCATTAAGTAAAATCATATAAAATGGAGTGCGAGTGTAGTTGATAGAATTGATAAGCTATGCAGTATGATTCAGTTTTTAAGATTCAGCTGCAAGTAATCAATATGTTTCAAACACATTGACTCTTCATATTTTGTGAGTTTAACTGAACCAAATTTAATTTTTAGCATTTATTTTAACTGATTTTAACTCTTACATTTCCGGACCCAGTTTTAGCTCTTAAAAATGTAAGTATGGATGGAAACCCAAAATATTTAATTGCTGGTGATTTTAACTTCAGTTTCATACCAATGAACGGGTATTAACGACGGCCACTATCTTTTTGGGTAAGGAATTATACGTCATCATTTTGAACTTGACAGTATAATATCAGAGCCTTTCTTAACCCTTTAGTGTTAAAGAAATAAGTGCCCTGCCCTTAGTTCAGAACTGAAAAAATTTGAGACAAATTTGCAGAAAATTATAGTAACGTATTCCAAATACATGTTGAATTAGTTTCTTAAATTCATGAAAATCTCTTTCAATTTTATTACAGTACTACTTTTTTTACTACATAGCATAACAATAACATTTTGTTTTTGTTTCCATAAGGTTCATTCACTAGCAGAATGAAACAAAAAGAAACTATCCTCGTTATCCTTGTTCATCTATTTTTAAAGTATTTTAGGTATTTCATTTTTAATACACATATATAATATATTTAAATATTGCCTAACAATACTACATTTTCGTACTACATAGTATTTAAATGTAACCGTTAAAATAAGGTGAAACAATACTTCATTTATTTTACGGTGTCTACAGTGTAGTCAGTAACATTGCTTTCTACTCGAGCGTCTGTAGTGTACGATCGGCTGATGGCATTCACCACATCTTGCTAAGAACACCTAGATACACCGAGCAGAGCATTTCTTTGCGCTGTAAAGTTTGTGTTCGAAACCGACAATTTATTCAGAATCAGAGTTAATAGGCTCCAAAATCATCATGTTCATCATGCCTCCAAATGAAAACATTTCTCCTCAATTAGTCGGTATCTGGGGAAGAATTCTATCGGCCGGATCTGATCAGTAGTTGTTTTCCGTAGCTTCTCCGATCAACATCAGTCGAATGCCGATGCAGTAGCCTAACAAGCGGGTCACGGATCACACGCGAACTCTATTTTCTCTTCCTTGTCCTATCCGCACCCTTCACACTAACACTTACACTTGCATGTCTTGCACTACAACACATGTCAGGAACTTAGAGCTTGTACCGGCTAGGACGATGCCCCGATGGTGAAAGATATCTTCTTTGGGGAAGACCGCGAACAGCATCGCCGGATGTCACCATCTAGCAGAAGAAGATCCCCGCACCTACTAAACTTGCGGGTTTATTGACCATAGTAGTTCACGCGCGTGGACACATGAAATAATCAATCTTCACTTAGTCCATTTTACATGGCGGGTCTATCAGGTGAGAGGATAAATTAAACGGCTACGGTTGAGCTACACTATGTGTCTGGCAGGCTTGGGCATAATTTAAATGCTTGTATTTGAAATACGTATCTTAAATACATTTTTTATTTAAAAAACTGGCATATTAAAAAAAAGAAATTCCTAAAATATTTTTAAAATAGATGAAAGAAGATAACGAGGATAGTTTCTTTTTGTTTTATTCTGCTAGTGAATGCACCTCATGGAAACAAAAATAAAAGCGCCTTTCCTTATAACACTAGTTTATGTTCATCAGCGATAGTTCAACATTTTCCTTTGCGAGTTTTATACATTCGCTAACTAGAGATTTCTTGTCTGATGGTTTGAGAAACTAATTGTTTTAAAAGGAAATTCCGTTTATTTGTGTTAGACATATTTTTGATATCATTTTATATTTCAAAGTGTTTTTATGAAAATATAAGTAAAAGTGTTTTATATAAGAATTTTTTTAGTTATAATTCGGAAATTTTTGATAAACTGACAAATTTATATAAATTATTAAATCATTGTAATTGCTAATTACAATGTATTGTTACAATACAAACGTTATAATGCAAAATTATTGTATTTGCTATATTTTGAGTATTTTAAATACGTATGTATTTAGCAATAGAAAACTTAACGTATTTGAGTGTGTATTTAAATACTTACTTACAAAGTATTTTGACGAAGTATTCAAATGGAATGTTGCCCACCCTGGTATCCAGGCCGCCGGCCATCCCTAACGTGCGACAGCCAGTGGGTGTGGAATCGAAAGCGACGGTCGCGCCCCAGCGGCGGTGGCGGCGGGGGCGACCGCGCGGGCGGGCGGGCGGCTTCGGGGTGTTTTCGGCAGCCGCCGGCGCCACCTGTTGGACGTGGCGGCGGGGGCGGGGGCGGCTCGCAGGCCACCGCGATGACAGGCGCACGCTAAAAACGGCCGCCAGGCGCTGCGGAGCGCCGGGGGAGCAGGCGCGGACGCCCGCTGGGAAAGGGTGAATGGACGATGGATATGGCCAGTTTTGATCTGATGCACTACTAGCCACGTGACTAACATTGTAACTGTACTTTGTCACAACGAACTTGACGCTCCACTTCATAGCGCCGAGCAGTTTTGCCACATTTGTGACATTTTGACCTGATATATTGCAAGTCACGCGGCTGCCGTTGGAACGTTAGACCTGTAACAACAAACTTGACGTGTAAGGTACGAAATGACGCTGCACTATATAGCGCTGAGCTGTAAGGTTAGCATCTACACGACGAAGATTGCCAGTTTTACCACTTTTGTAACGTCCTGATCTGATGCACAGGTCATTTGGTTGACGTTAGAATGTGAAAATTGTATCAACTGTACTTGGCGCTAAAGCTACGTCATGATGCGGCACTTCATATCGCTGAGCTGTAAGGTTAGCCGTACAACAACATTCAAAATGATAACCGCATTTAGCAAGCCTGCTTCGTCAGCGTATATCATTTTGCCGTAATGAAAAATAAGGATATGGTAGCAGTGGTCCAATCATGTGGATAAAATGATTAGAGCTTAATTTGTTTTTTTTCGTGAATCGAATACGTGTTCTGGTATGTGTCAATTGCTTTATAAACTGTTACTTCTAAATTGGAAAAAGTGAAATTGTTATGACAAGCAAACGATAGATTCCGAACATTTTTATTATGGAGCAAGTTACGACAAATAATGATCTCATGTGGTCTGAGAGAATGTGAATCTGTGCCCAACTTTTTGCGCAAAATGTGTTTATTTTGTTTAAATGTGTTTAAGGAATACCGCCCTTAATCTATTAATCCTTGTAGTTGCTTACTGTAAAAAAAAACATTAATACGAACTTTTCTTCATTTATGTTACATAGTCTTGGGCGACCAAAATCTAGTCTTTGTTATTCTGGTGTCATTCGATACACGCCATCATCATAGAATTACCATAGTTAATTCCTCTCGCACTCACCCAGTCATTTCCTCACTTCTTCAACAACAATCCTTCGACACGAGATTACCTTGTTCGAAGTTTGCCTCATTTTCCCTCCACTTCCCCGTAATCTCAGAAGCAGCTAGTCCAGAGTTTCAGTTGCTTTCTCTGACGCATTTTGCGAAAGGATCGTCGAAAACAAAGAAATTAATAGGAAGAAATAATTGGCAATGAAGGTTCATCATTACAATCTTCAATAACGAAGACTGGAAGTGCGATTACAAGTGAATTTCCACTAACAACTTTGAGAAAGTATCAAATTCTCCGAGATTTATTTTAAGAATCAAAATTCTCATCACCAGACTGCTCATTTTAATGTAGAGAAAGAACATAACTTTAAGTTTGGGATTTAGATCTTATTTATGAATTTTTATTAGAAGAAAAGGGCTTTAAAGTGACTTGAGTTTATGTGCACCATGTTTCAAGATTAAGTCGCATGTAAATGTTAACTTATGTACAGGTTTCTAGTATTTTTAGCAAGGTACGACAAAGCATGTGGATTCAATCTGTTCCTTATTTTGCATAAAAATATAGATTCATTCTCAATACGTACATTTTATTGGGTAATATAATGTAAGAATCAGTACATTTCCGTATTCGACAACTTATATCGAATTCATAATAAATCGAATGAAAACTGGGAGGAACGTACTGTTCGATTTTATGAATTTATATGAAAAGCTGACTTTCATAAGATATTGGAAACCTACTACACAGTTCCTTTCAGAAGCGATATCTATAATATAAACAATATTACATTGAGCGTTCTTCAAACAGATGAATCATCATATCTTCCTAATCTTTACATAATACAAGATAGATATTGCGTTTCTTCTGATCTGTAGGGGGCACGATAGATTCTACGGTAGATACATATTGATCTTACGAAGTTTAATCCTATTCTTTAGAAGGGAGGGGGCCATTTTTTATTGGATGGAAATGCCTATCCTCTAATCATGTCGTATGATATCATGTTCGGACTAGGACCAGTAAGGTATTACCTTCTGCAAATATCTATCGATTGAAAGCAATCCAATGGAAAAAGAAAACATAGTACCTTTTTAAGAAAAGTGAAAAATGCGAGTATGTAATTTTTTTAAAGACCTTAAAATTGATGTAATGGATTCATAGTGTACGTCATGGTGATATTGATATAATGAATGGTGTTAGAGTGTTTTTGGTCACATTTCAGCTACCTTCCGTACTATTAAGTATTAGAAAATTCCAGCTTGAATTATTGATTATGAAAGGTACATACAAGCGAGAGATGAGTTTAATTACAATGAGCAGATTGATAAAAGGTAATACTGCAACAAAAAATGGTGAAATCTGTATTGGATTGAATCCTAGAATACAATCAATAATTAACACTCTTGTATATTAAAAATGGTATTAATTCACAATTATTCACTCAAGTTTAAAACCTAAGAGCAATATTTAGGAATTAGGAATATTTGCTAAGCAGTTAATGACATTGGTCAACAGCATTTTTATAACAAAGAATGCGAATGGTGTTCTTAGCTAAGACTTGGATACTGAATTCGAACATGAAATTAGTTTTTGCCTGTAGTGCTCAGTTTTCTTGTTACTCGCCACTCTATTTACGGAAACACTTGAAAACGCTGCAAATTTGTTATTTTCCTGTTGCGTTATTTAATAATTCCGCAGATGTAATTGTTCAGGAACAATCGAAATTTGTACAAAGATTTCCTATACTTGAAATGAACTTTTAGGAAATGAGAAAGGTTTGGCAAGATTGCCATGATAAGTCATGCTCGAATGATAGGATCGTGTTGTTTCTTTGCCAGTTGCGACCCCGCATTGAGAGATCTGACAGCGTGGAAAGCGACTTGAATGAGACTGCTTGTTGTTCTAGGTTCGTGAAGGTTTGTGCTTTGTATTAATTCAGAAGACAAAGTGCCTCGTAACTGTTTAAATAGCCCGAATGCGTTATATCTGTGGAGAATTAACTCTGAAATTGTAAAAACCGAAACTTAATCCTCTGGTAAGGAAGTGTTATGAACTTCATTTCGGGTGTAAGTTAGGTGACTAGGAAAAGAAATTGGCTTCCCCAATACTCTGTGTGTCGTGTGTTACACTCCTGACACGCTGGTTAAAAGGTTTACGACTCATGCCCTTTGCTGTTTCCATGATTTGGAAAGGAATCAACGGAGCACTAATAGACTTATTTCTGACTGACGCAAATAGCTGGAATCACCCCAAAAATGAAGAAAACTGTGCAATATCGTCATTTACCATCTACTATAAAGCCTGCATGTCTCAGTGAAGAATTGTCCGTGCCACAACCTCCTGGATGTGACTGTGAATGAAAATGAATGCTACATTGACGAAGATTCAGAAGTCAGAGGAGATATCTATGCTGACTCAACATTTCAAGCCTCCTGTGTAACAGTCCAAGCCCCTCCTTCATTTTTCTTAACACTTGTGTTGTTCTATTTCTTACTCTATAATATGAATCTGTTGTTATTAGTGTGCCATTTTGCCATATACATATAATACATGTGGACACATACTCAATCCATCACCACAAGAAAGCAGAGGTCATCAAATTCTGAAATTAGATCTGAATTGAAAAGTAAATTATCTTCCAGGAAAAGTGTTTTATTCTTGTTACAGAAAAAAACGTTTATTTATTTAGACCAGTGTAATATTAGCATATGAGATCTAATATTATACTTTGTTCCTTTATTTTTTGTACATTCGATCAGGTTTCATGGCAATTTTTTCAAAAGAAGCTTCATCATGTATTATGGGCGGAGGAGAAACTACTACGTTGATTTTTGACTTGAAAATACTGCTATAACTTCATCAGAAATTTCCTACAACATTAACGATGAGTAAAATTTCCTTTCTCTTGAAAAATTATCAATGAAATGAGCTAAATAGCTTTCAGGACTGTGACTCTCAAGAACACCGCATTCAAGATTTTCTCTAAAGTGACTCCAAATGTGTTTATGATTTTTTATTACATAAAACCAAAGACGGATAAAAAAGGCACAGGTTTCATTTTCATTGAACTCTGAGAAGTTTCTAAAATTCTAAAAGTTCAATTTCTTTTCGGCGTCATATTGCAACTACAATATTGAAAAACTACAAAACTGAAATGAACTGAGATTTTTCTCTTAATGAAATCTGTTCATTAAGACACATATTTCAATAAGGCAACTAATTAAAAAAATGTGTCGTTTTCCTGTACGTTTGCAGGAAATATAGCCAAATTTTAACCAATTGTTTTCTAAAAATACGTCTCCATTTCTTGCTCTTTTAATTATTTCCATCATATACAGCAAAGGACGCTAAAAATGGCGCAGGTCTTATTGTCGGCTATCTCTGTGTTTTCAAAAATTGCGGTATTTTTAAAATAGCAAAAAAACGACGGTAATAATAGAGACTTTTATCAGTTTCAAAAACATCTTTAAATAAGGCCATGTACACTTTTTTTAAATAGTATTTTCCCGTTATTTTTACCTAAAGTAAAGGCAATTAAAATAAATAAAGTAAGTAAAGTGGTAAGTAAACGAAACCAATGAAGAAGACTTTCGGAATTTCACCAGGTAAAGTTGTAGAACCCTTCTCCAGTGCGTCGATTCCAAATCCCCTCCTCGCTTCGGAGAAGTCGTACAAGCTCTAATAAATTTAACCAGGGACCCCTTTTCTACAAGCCTCTTGGCGGCACCGCGCCGCGTTCTGGGCGACGTTCAAGGGGATAAGGGAGGTTGTCGCGGTCAGCATATCGCTGAGCGGAATCAAACGCCCACTCCGCACTTGCAGGGCCCTCGCTGCGGGAAGCGCTTTGTTTCGGAAATTGTTTAATTAACTCCAGACGAGCACCGAGAGGGGAGCACGCCCTTCTTCGCGTTTATTAGCGTCTCCCCCCTCCCCAGCCCCCGACGAACGTTGCTCCCCTCCCGGACCTCTCCGGAGAGCACCTCCGCACGTCACGGGGCTCCCCCGGGCTCCGTTTTCTTCCTTGAGGCCCATTCACAAGGCAGATGTAGACCTAAGCGTAGTGCATAGAATAAACATTATCATAAGTGGTAGACTAAAGTGTTCACAATGTCTAACATAAAAGTAAGCAAAATAAGAGGTTCTATTGGCTGTGAGACATTCTGGTTTACTATTGGTTGGATGTGAGAATCGATTTCCAGGAATCGACTGGGCCCATATGGCATTAGTTCTTCTATCGACTTCGCTCCAATTTCGATTCTCGATTTTGAGTTAACGTTCATTTTTTATGTCTTACTTAAGCATAAGCACAGAAGCTTGAAGCTTGCAAGCTTTTAAGTGAACGTCTTACGTGTTATGCGAAGTTAAGTGAACGCATTGTGAATGAGCCCGCATGTGGATATTGTTCTAACTTTTATGTTAACGCCATGCTTATGCTCATGTTTGCCGCGTGAATGGGCCTTTCTCTGTTCGTGCAAGTGCTTCAAATGGTCGCGGCGGCTTTTGTGTTCTCTGTAGGCTGCACGTTGCGATCTCGGGGCAAGCTACATTGGGTGGTGTTCATATCTCCGGTTTTGGTTGAATTTATGCACTTTCTCTCTGCGTTTTCATGAACATATTTTTTTACTTTTTATTACTTATTTATGATGCTGACTTTTTGATGTTGGTCTCTTCTCAGCTGCGTTTTCTATTTTCCACTTATTACCCTTTACTATCTGTGAGGTGTAAGACGTATTTCTTCAACGCTCGTGTTATCTTCTTCTGGATATATGATATACCTTCCTACTTGGAAATAGCCGAAGGAAACATAGGTATAGGCTCACTTGCTGTCTATTGTATATAATAATAATAATAATAATAGTAATATGAATGATAATAGTGATGATAGTAATAATAGTAGTAGTAATCATGGTAAGGATAAGGTAAGACCATAAGGTAAGTAAGGTAAGTAAGGTAAGACCATAAGGTGTGCTCTTTCTCCTGACCACATCCTTGAGTCAAGTTTTCTCGTTGACTTTTTTCTTTCGCGTGATAATCCCCGATGCGCCGCTGACGACTGTTGACGTTTGATTTTGTCATTGTCAGCGTAAATATGGAATCGGTGGTATTCATTTTCTATATCTTTTAGCTCCATATGCATGTAGTAATTGCTTCTCAACTTCACTCCTTTTTACACTGGGTGATATCGTATGATTTGTACCTCGTAGGCAAAGGCGTGGTTGTAGTAGCCATCCCTTTGCCGAACGTGGAAAGAGCGCGGTTGTTGGCTACAGGTTTATTTTAATTAGTCGGGTTTTGCTGACAAAAAATACACTTTGTAAAACATCGTATCTTCATCTTCCACGTGATGGCCCCTGATACGTTGCTAACAGTCGAGTTTCGTGAGCACCCTTCAGTGTGCTGTTGCATTTGGGTCATCTCGAAATTAATGCTCAACATTTCTCGAATTACCAACATTTGTTTCCTGACTTTCCGCTCCACTCCTATCTATGTATGAACTGTCACTTTCACTTTCTGTATAAATTATCGCGTTTATTCAATGTTGCCTCTACATTACAGCTTCTAGTCTAACTTGAAAAAGGCTTTGTTGATGAGATATAGGTTTCTCATCATCATTTGCGGTCTGCTGTTTTCAATGCATACACACTATGTTTAGCTAGGCTTTATTGAGTATCGATTTTTTATGTTTCCATCGCCCGCATAAACATACCATGTTTTGATAAATGTCAACTGTTGACATTTCTTCATCGCTACCCTCGTTACAGAACATCTCTTGAATTCTAATGGTGTAGTCTGTGAAGTTTTGACGTTGATCGACACGATACGCGTTTTATAGGTAATTCGTAATGGAAATACATTGGAGCAACTAATTTTATTTATTGAAACAGAGTTACCTTCAATTTTTACTAATCAGTTTAGCTACGTTTTATTTACTTTCATTTCAATTTCATTTGAATTAAAATTAATTCATGGTTGAACATTTGATTCACAAGACTGGTGAAGATGTGTTGTTACTAATTGAGATTTTTGGCTTCAGAAAATGTATCGACAAAACGGAATTGCGTTTTCTAATCTCATAAATCAATTGCTTGTAACAAAATTAATTGTTTTAGTTCAAAACATGATAGCACACACGGAAATATTTTCGAGACACTGAATAATGAACATTTTAGTTTGAAAGGTTTAGGTGGGTTTCTTTCCTAAAGAAAGAAATCCCGAGGCCAACTATAAGCCTTAAATTAAACTATTAGAGGATCATACTGCGTGGACATCAAATTACAGAGCAAAGTTCATCGTATAACATAATATACTATTTAGAAGGTTATCATTTTTTATGTTCGAACCCTTGCAATGTAGATGAAGTTCAGAGTTCCACTACATCTGCAAAATGTTATTAAACCATTTGGAAATTTTATGTTTTACCAACACCGGTAGCCGTTAGCGTAAAATGTAAACACCTTACGGCTCGAGCGTACTGTCAATTGGGAAGTCGTGGGTTCGACCCCGTCTAGGTTCCCGAAATTTACTTTACATGTTTAACTTAGTGAGTTTGTGGCGTGTCCAAAATTGATTTAGTAGGACGACTACTCAGATCAGTAATTCCCATTGATTCCTTTACCAATTCTAGGCAAATACCGAAGGAGCATCCTATGCAACAGGCCATTGACCATCCCTTTTCCTTCCCGTTCCTTTACAATCATTATCATTATCTTCTTCATCCTAACATTCCCAACATCCTAATGTGGAGCATTGTACGTCTTACCCTAACCCGCTCCACTCCACGGGACCAACGCCAGCAGAAAGAAGGCGGTGTTGTTACACACTTTTAAGCAATGCCTGGGATCGATGTCGGATCGATGTCGGCGCAGGATCTGCCGGGCAAAGGCTGTCAAGGCCGGAGTTGATCGCTGCGCCGGTTGTTTGAGTAGGGCGCCTCCCCTGGGCCGGGCTCCGGGTTGATTGTGCTCTGTCGCTGTGATCCCACCGCCCTTATTGCCCCGCTCATCCGGGTGGTTGTAAGTGCAGCGTACGATGTCGTCGGGCGTCGCTCTACGTAGTCTACTTACCTTTCGTCTCATCACTCACAAAAGACTTACCGGTGCGGAAAGGCCAAGTCTCAGGGATAAAGGCGCCTTAAGTTGTTCTCTAGGAAGGAAGAGTTTTCAAAAAGTTTTTGTGACGTAACAGTGGAGATTTTCTTGTGCGCACTGTGGTCTACATATTTCAAATAGAAAAAAATTTATATTAATTTTTGTGTATTTAAAATTTATATTATAAATAAATATTTAAATTCAGATATTTGTATACTTCATATAATTTCTATAACCAGTTTTTCTCTTAAATTATTACGAAACTTGGTATTTCTTTGCATTACTGGGTTGCTACTATTGTTGAAGATATTTTCATCCCAGTATGTGCAGTGCATGCATTGATTTTTCAAACATTTGTAAGATTTTGGTATCCGTCGTACATGATTAAAAATGAAATGAATTCCCACGATTTAATTTCCCCACATAATTTCGACTTCTTTCGCAAATACGAATACCAAACTATATTCTTATAGAGTAACATTCTCATACACAAATTGCGACAAAGCTTTTACTTCCGTATCTGCAATCAGTCAGACATATTATAATTGTATTGCTTGGGTTTCTTATATAAATGGTTCAGACTTCAGATTGTAGATAATATTATTTACATTTTTTCTACGTGTAGTGCACTGGATAATATCGTAATAATAAATCATTATTTCAGAGGTCCTTCAATATGTCTATTGACTGTATTAATTTTTTTATTCATTGTGCTCCATGCTTCCTAAGTTATTTTTAATTTAATAGTATATCATAATTGTATACTTATTTTAATAAATTTGCAAACGAAATGTTTTTTAAAAAAGGTTTACTTTTAAAAGTTTTATTGTTAATTTTTTAAGGGCAGTGTTTTAATTAATTCGTGTTTCTTACTTTAACCAGAAGTGCCTTCATGGCGCATATAATATTGTTTTAGAGCTATATCAGGCTGAACCCTCTTTTAACGTGACGTTTTATTAACTCTCTGTAGAGTATTTGCTTTATGTAATTACAAATATTATTTAGAAAAGGTTTTTTATGCAAATTACAGAACTCCTCTACTTCATGCGGTGTACGTATTTGATCACAAAATGATGTGATGTAGATGAGTAAAATTCCACTACGATAAAGTTCTACATTGATTGTAATTAATTACACCTAAAAACCTCATTTGGTAACATACATTTAACCCTTATACCAAATCTAAGGTCTTTTTGTACCCCATCTTTTTTATTTTTTTTAATACTTTCCTGAATATTTGTAGGATAATTTCTGTCTTCTAAATATGCCTTCGTGCACATATTAATCAGATGTCAAACCATTTTCACATATTTTCCAATTTTTTTGAAGAGTTATTAACTGTTCTTCGTTGCATGAGACCGGTTTGACTTAACGTATACGTAAAATTACGCCTGGTATTTTCCCATTCTCGTTTGAAATATCTGGTCATGAACTTCAAAAAATAGTGTGATAATCTTACTACTTAATTTATCCCGAAATTCGTACAAGTTTCACAAACTCTTATAAATATTTCTGAAGCATTATTTATGAAAATGAAGGTTCGGTGCCGTAGAGGTTATTACGTATATGAAATACTTAATATGAAAAAAATATATTTATTATGTTATTGAAAATAACTTATAGATTGTATCCTAACATAAAATCAATTATTTACGCTCAGTATATTGCCGTACACATTTGTATTTACACTTACAATTGTCAGTAAAGCTTGGGGTCCAAAAATAGCCCAGGTTTAGTACTTGATAGTAAATAGAAGGTATGGTACGAGAGTTAACCAGCAAAATTCCAATGTGCAATGTCGACACAAAAGTTGATATTCATTGTTGATATTTTGTAATCCGGAGCCTATTTTATTTGCCGAGATTTTGCTTGCTATATATTTATTTGATTTGCGACTTCTGTCATATTTTTGTTTATAATTTGGTTACATTTTTTGTGTTCGTAAGTTGTGTTGACCAAACATTACATTCTTTTTTGCGATGATATCCCGTTGCAAGGAACATCTATCTCATTCATCAGAATAGAAGTCGCATCCTAAATCCGTACATAACCATAACCACAAGCATTATTATTGTTATGACATGAATCATTGACTTTCCCAGAGATGTTATTTTAAAGAACGTGACATTTTTGAATGCATTTACGCATTGCAAATGAAGAGGGGAAAGAAGGACTAATATAGCATTTATTTTTCAAAAATTGAAATATATATATATATATATATATATATATATATATATATATATATATATATTTCCATTATAAACAATGGGAAGTTAGGAATAAGGATAAAAATTAGGGTTACGTTATTTAAAAAATCAATAGTATTCACAATTAACAGTAAAAAAATATTACGAAACATATAAAAATAATAAATACAATTTCGATTTTAACCCATGTACGTCATGAAGTGCATTTTTACTTTTTCAAAAACAAAAAAACTTATTCAAGCCGGATGACAATAAAACAATATAACACAACATTCCTCTTTGAGTGTGTCGTATCCCGCATTCCAGCGTTTGATTAGACCGTCTTTTGTTCCGGGGAATGGGGGGCGTGTGCGTCGCACAGGCATTTCCTCAATGAGCGTTGGCGCAGCGACCTGCAGCGAAACTAACCTTTGCGGACCGCGCGTTTCTCCCCAACAACCCTACACACAAACGTCCTTGGAGCCTCCCTTCGGGAGATCTCATCAGATTGCTTCCGCGTTCTTTACAATTGGAAACAGACCGACCTTATTTGTCATTTGCGTTTCATTATCGTGTTTACTACGCCCCTGTCTTCTCACTATTTTGATATCGTCCGTTTTCACTAATAAGTATTTTGAGTGAGAGTATTATCGATTATAACAATGTTGCTGTTCTCAACATTTCTTACTCTTGAGTAGTTGTCATACTTTGCATTTCTTGTAGAAACGCCTCCTGTTTTCCTGTTTCTCTCTCTCTCTCTCTCTCTCTCTCTCTCTCTCTCGCACACACTCACTCTCTCTCACTATCTCTCTCTCACTCTCGCTCACTCTCTTTCTTTCTCTCACTGTTTCTCTCTCTGTCTCTCTATATCTCTCTATCTCTCATCTCTATCTCTCATCTCTATTTCTCTCTCTCTCTCTCTCTCTCGCTCCTTATCCTTTCATTTCAATTAGGATTTTCTTTTTCATTAAATAAGATTTACTCATAGCAACCCACTTGCTCCTGCCTACCAGATTTCGGATTTTACAATATTATCGTCGTCTGTTGCTGACTCCAATTCCGAAGCTGCGTGTTTTCATGTAATTCATGTATTCAGAAGTGTTCGCCTTCTGCATTACCCTATCCGTTCACCTGCATATCTCGCACTAACTATATTCAGTCCAACAATCTTCTCTCAGTGACGCAGTTCGTTCTCGGAAACCACAGCCGCCCTCGGCAGCTGCCCCCCCTCCCTCCCCCCCGGCATTCCACTCTGTTCGGCGGTCGCGTCGCCGCGCCGCATCCAGCTCTCTCGTGGAGCGCACTACATATCCGGCGCCGCCCCGCCCACCCGGCGCCATAGTTCCCATACCAGCCGCGCCTGCATCCGCCCCGGAGGCGGAACCGCCCGCGCCCCCGCCCCCGCCCCCGCCCACGGCCACGCCGCTCGGGCGGGCTGCGCTCTCTTCATTACTCGGAGCCCCACGCGCGCCCTCCACTCGACTCCCGGCGCCGATATTAAGTCCTCCACGGCGACGCCCACGCCCGCGCCCGCGCCCGTGTGCCCTGCCTCCCTCGCGGCCACCGCCCCCGCGCCCTTCGTGCGCCCTCTCTTTCCCTCTCTGCCATCACTCTCTTTGTCCTCTTCTCTGCGCGCTCGTCTTGCCTCTTTTTCTATCGCAGGCGTTGCCCCTGTGCTCTCATCCCCCCTCTCTCTCTCTCTCTCTCTCACACACACTCACACACTCGTACTTTCATTGTAGTTTCTCTTCTCATCACTCTCCGCCTTCTTCTTTCTTAATCGCAAGCCCCCGCGTTCTCTCTCGATGACGCTCTCTTGTTTGATCTTCTTCCCTTTGCTCTCTACCATCCTGTCACGCAGGTTCTTCTCCCGACAATTTTTTTTTGCTCTCCGCCTGGTTCTTTCTCCTTCGCAACCCTCACGTCCCCCTGTGCATTCGTTCTCCCTCCCCCTCTCACTCTCACTCCCTCTCTCTCCCTCCCTCTCTCTCCCTCCCTCTCTCTCCCTCCCTCTCTCTCCCTCCCTCTCTCTCCCTCCCTCTCTCTCCCTCTCTTTCTCTCCCTCTCTTTCTCCCCCCTCTCTCCCCCTCTCTCCCCCTCCCTCTCTCTCCCTCTCTCTCTATTACACCCCCACACACGTTGTCTCGTTCGATCTTCTCTTCTCCTTCCTGACTCTCAGTCCGATCCCTCATGTCGCACCTGCCCTCCCCTTCCTCCTTTCTCACATTTTTTCTCCTGGCTCTTTTCATCGCTCTACGCCTTCCTCTTTCTCATTCCCAGACCCACCTATCTCCTATCTCTGTCTACGTTCCCTTCATCTTTCTCGCTCGTGCAGTCTCGCCTGAACGTAAAAGATTTCCAAAAAGCCTTTTAATTTGCCGTTTTTTTAATTTCAATTTTAAAAACGTTATTTTGAATGAGGATAAGCAGAGTATGTACTACTACCCTGGCTCTGTTTAAATATACCAGAGTGGGATAATCGCTATCAGCATTTCGTCATTTTACTGTGGCTCTCCATTTCCTGTGACTTGTCTACAGTACAAATTACGTTAGATAATTGGTCTCGCCTATTGAATATACCTTGTGACAGCCCTTAACTCATATCTTGATCATCTCAGGTATATTGCATACTATTTTTTTTATTTCTACACATTCACACCGTTTCGGAAATGCCCATTTCATGTGCATCCCATTCGTCTTTATCCGCATTTATTGTTCTTTCATACCAAGTGACGGCATTAGGTAGCCTGAATTCATCACCATTACTGTAGATGCTGCTAAAGAGATAAAGTCGAGGACCCTGCTTGCGCAATTAATTGAGTTCGCCGCGATCTCATTTTCTCATTGTTCTTCCTTAAGCCCCTTAAGTCACTATTGCCATCGCGTTGTTCTGCGGACCTGTTACATCGCCTTGTTACGCTATTGTCTTCATCAAGGAGGCCCTCGCCCCATCAGCCCAATTTTGGCCAACCTCATCTCCCCCTCTCCATACGGTAGTCCAACGTTTTGGGCGTGTCTCAGTTCTCAGCCCCACTCATTCTCTTATTCCCACCCTTACTCTGTCAACGTCCACTGTCGCTCTCTCCTTGACGTCTCTTTCGCCCCCCCCACCCCACCTTTTGCCTCGTTCAGTGTCCTCGCCCATATTATCATCCTACCCATCCTAAAACTTCTAGATTCTTCTCTTTCTGCACCTTTCCATCACACTTCTGTCACAATGCTCTGTCGCTCTTTCCAACCAATATTCTCCTCTTACTCGTCTTCATCTCAAATTCTTCGCTGATGGTGCTTTCCCGCGGGCCGGCCTGCTTCCACCGTCCTTCCACCGCCTTCGTTGCCACCACCCGGCGCCTCCCACGTAATTGAATTTCTGCGACGCCGCCAACCGCATTGGTCTTTTCGGCTGAAGCGCCCGCCGCCACCGCTCCCGGCCCGCCCCCGGCCCTTCTCTGGTCCCAGCGCCCGCTCTCGCCCTCACCGCCATCATCCCATCGCCCTGGTCCTGCCCCCGCCACTGCACTCACCCACGCCGCCACCACTGCCACCGCCGTCGCCACCGCCGTCGCCACCGCCGTCGCCACCGCCGTCGCCACAGCCGTCGCCACTACCGTCGCCACCGCCGTCGCCACCGCCGTCGCCACCGCCGTCGCCACAGCCGTCGCCACCGCCGTCGCCACCGCTGTCGCCACCGCCGTCGCCACCGCCGTCGCCACCGCCGTCGCCACCGCCGTCGCCACCGCCGTCGCCACCGCCGTCGCCACCGCCGTCGCCACTGCCGTCGCCACCGCCGTCGCCACCGCCGTCGCCACCGCCATCGCCACCGCCGTCGCCACCGCCGTCGCCACAGCCGTCGCCACCGCCGTCGCCACCGCTGTCGCCACCGCCGTCGCCACCGCCGTCGCCAACGCCGTCGCCACCGCCATCGCCACCGTCGTCGTCGCCACCACCGTCGCAGCCACTACTGTGACTGTTGGTACTGCTGCGACCGCCAACGCTGTCCCGTCGCCGCCCCCACCACTGTCAATGCCGCGTTAACTGTCGCCACAACCGCCGTCATGACCACCGCTACCACCAGTTCCCGAATCCCGGTTTAGTCACATCACGCCCGCCACATCAGCTCGTCTCCTAAGGCTCTACGGCCACCCTACTCATCCGCCACCATCGCCACCAGAACGCCCCACCCCCGCCTCAACCGCCAACGTACCTACCCTGCCCCCATCCCCACCTTCCCTCGCTACTCCACACCACCGCATCTGCTTCCTCCACCACCCGCGCCACCCCACCAGCCTGCACTCTCCGCCTTCATCAAAGTCGCTGTCACCCAGCCAGCCTTCCCAGTCGCTCTCGCTACTCCGTCATCCCGATCCGCCATCCCCATCGCCCCCCCCCCCTCGATCCCCATCTCACCCTCCGGACACGACTTTGGCCTACCTCCGACTCCCCCGCGGCCATCCCTGTCTCCTCGCTCCCCGTCCGCTCTTTGCGATTTGACAAATCTCGCGGCGCTAGGGTGAGCACACGTTCCACAGAACATCGCTCAGGCTTTCCTTCCTCCGCCCCCCCCCTTCTCCCCTCCAGCTCCACCATCCAGGTTCTCCTTCGCTAGCTTTTTAAGCCTCTTAACTTATTGGAGGGGATATAGAGTGCAGTATCTAATACGATTACAAGTATCCAATATTTTCGAGTGGATGTGCTTCTGATGATTGTCGAACGCTCTACTTAGAAGATTAAGTTCTCTTTGCAAATTGTGGGCTTCATTTTTCAATATGGTATTTGTCTTATCTTGTGTGTTCTGAATATTTAATTTTTTCGTTTACTTGCGAACAGAGTTTTAAATTATTGATCAGTCCTATATTTAAACGAGGATTTACCACTTGAACTTGAAATTCACAATATTAAGTTGTTTTTTGTTATAATTATATTTTTATTTGATATTGAATTTTATTATATAATAGTACGTGACATGATACTAGTCAGTACACTTCTCTTCTCAAATTGTGAAATTCAATTCTCCATTCTTCTCATGGGGTTGGAGGTAGAACATTGTATATGTTTTCTATTATGTCAAGTTTTTAATCATTGATAAGTTTAATAATGTGTAATTCTACGTTGATAATGCCAAAAATATCTTTCCTAGCATTTTTGTTTGATTACCTTGTTAGTAACATTATTATTGTCATTGCCTAGTGTATTCATGCAATCTGCAACAAAGTTTCATGAATGCTCAGGAGTCAGAGAAAGTAGAAATTTCTTTTCAGGAGCAATATACATTCTCACATACTTTAGTTCTAGAAAATTTTGTATTATAAATTCCATTACAACATTATATTTCAGAAATAAATATATTTCAAATCATTGAATCAAATCGTATTTCGTATTGGTCTCTGCCGCCAACTCTCTCCAGACTAAATTGAAGTGACGAAGAAAAATTCATGACTAATGCTACAGAATGCTAAGATTTTCCCCACAAGAGTAACCTATCTCCACAAGTGTATGAGCGACGGTCTTTCTGACTAACTATAATAGTGGAAGATAGTGTGACAGTTTTTATGGAGAAAGAAGTCCAATTTTATTCATAGAATTCTCAAGCCAATTAATCCTGTACAAAGCTTGCATTAGCTCATTATTGTAAGTGAACAGGAAATGCCAAAATTTTCCGCTTAGATTTTTAATTATTTCGACAATTGAACATAATATTAAACTATCGTAAGCGTACACTAGTACTAAATGTTTATACTCCCGTAAAATATTATTTTTGAATGACATTAGTAAAAAACATTTCCAAACAAATGTAACTTACTTAACTGTAACGAATGTAAATTAACTTGTGAGAGGGGACGAAATAAAAACATGATGTAAGTACTGACAATTTGAACTCTTCATATACATAAATTTTATTCAGGCAATAAATGAAACAGAATTTTCTTCCGTAACATGAATTATCTGTATTTAACTGCAATTGAGTACTACTCTGTGGCGGTAATTTATAAAATAAATGAATATCAACATAATATTAATGATGATAATAATAATGATCAACTTAATATTACACACGACTGCACTACACCACACAGTGATAAACACCACTGCATACCGTTGTACTTCACTGCACTGCACTTCTCTGTCCTACGTTTCAACACACTTCGATGCCTTTCACAACCCTTCAATGAACTGCACGACAGAAGTTGTTTAATTATAACTTACTATGAAACTCTAAAGCTTCTTACATTATTGGTATCAAAGTAATTCTAACACATTTGTAAGACTGCGAAAATTGCGTGGAATAGTTTTGTAAACTGTTGCCTGCAAAATATTCCAAGTTCTATTGACAAATGAAAATTTCCCTACTTTTTTGTTGTTGCAATTTTATGATGACGGTCTTCTCTACCGACGAGGCACATACAGAAGACGTAAATTCGGTGTCTGTTGCAATTCCTGTGCCACGCGTGCACGGAGGGCGCCTCTGGGAGTCGCCCGCGCGAAGCCTCTTCCTTGTGGAAACTTGTGTGCTCAATACCCTCTCGTCCTCCGCAGCGCCGCTGACGTCACGCGCGCCCCGGGCCCTCGAGCCCGAGAGCGCTGCGAGCATCGATGTATCGAGCGCGGGGATGTCCGATCGGGGCTGGGCGCGGAATGCACGCGCTCGATGTATAGGAGCCCACTTGACCCAGCGCAAGTGGGGCTGGGGGGCCGGAGGCGGTGGCAGCCGGAGCAGGAGAGAGGCTCGTATGAAAAGGGGGCAGATGCGACTGCGTCGCAGAAGGCGAGGATTCGAAGTGTATCTGGAATTTATTTTCAGTTTTGTTTCTGGTCTTTTTTTTAAACCTTGTGTACACATAGATTTGTTACGTTTGTTTGAAACACTCGACTAGGATTTTTTGTGTTGAATTTAATTCGATTTGCTGGGCTAGGTGAAGGATGCCTTGTTTCTAGTGCAGGTGAATTTGTATGTAAGATGAGAGGATTATAATGATTGATTGATTATTTCCGATTTCCCAGCGCATCAAATGCGATGGTTATCAGATCTAAAATAGTGGTGAAAGTTTTCCGCGGGAGGTGGCGGTGAACCCCCGCTAGATGGTGAGATTCAGCGCCGACCTACAAGTCGGCTTCGGGTTTATTTCTCACAACCCTCAGCCTAGGTCAAGGTCTAAGCTTCCCAACGTGTGTGATATTGTAGTGGATGTAAGTATGTGTGAGGTACGAGGAAGAGGAAGGAAATATCACGTGCGGTCCGTGACTCGATTGTTAGGGTTCTGTTCCGACTGACATTCGCCTGGTGTTTATCGGAGAAAGTACGGACACTACCGATCAGAGCCGGCGGACGCTATAATTCTCCGCCAGGCAGCGGCTGACTTCCACCAAGCTATGTAGCTGGTGTCGAAAAACCTTCCGTCGTTGGGACACGAACACTAAAACATCCCGGACAGAGTCACCGCAGTGACATCAGCTAAGTCACTTAATGCAGCGGATTAAAATGGGTAGCGAATGATAATAATGCATTGATTTTGGTTTTTGTGGATTGTACGATACTTAAGCTCCGATGGGTAAGTGGTAAGAGATGAGTGCATCGTCTCGATCACAATGAGAAAACATATCTTACGGCGTTCTCGCCTTGCAAACTTTGACTCCGAGTTCTTAGCTCCAAGCTCGTACTCTACAGAGGCAGGCATTTTTGAGACGTCAATTACGATCAACAGCACGGTCAAAACGTAACTCACGAGTTATTTCGTGTTTTAAATGTCCAAACACTATGCTGTTTATTCCTGGCTATAAAATAGCATGTATTTGTCCCATTAAACAATAAAATTTTGAAGATGAAAATCATGATTGGATGATTGGGTCGCACGGGTCCTAAGGTCAAAACCAGAAGAAAAGAAGAGGAGCGTTAAGGCTTCGAACTGCTTGTCTTTGGGAGAGCTTTTGAGGGTAATAGAATTATGTTATAAGACGTTAAGCGTAATACAACACGCGTATTCCCAAAAACTCTGATGTGGAGTATTCAGAATTCAGAATACAATAAAAAGTATGAAACATAAAGCACGTACAATCACTAAAATATGGTAATAAACTCTAGAACAGTTAAGAATGCGCGCGGCGATGGTGTAACGGTTACCGAATCGGACTGTTGTACTCAAGTTGGCGGGTTGTCCCGATCGAAGCTGGGCGAAAAAATCCTTCATACGCCTTCCTTCGGAAGGGAAGTAAAGCCGGCTGTCCCATGTTATGCATGTAAAAGATCCTCAAGCCTAAATGTCGCCTCTGTGTTAAAGTCAAATAGCCTATTTCGCGCCCAAGAAATACCTCCTTTCTCTTCTAGTTGGTGAAAGGAGTGTAGCGAAATTTGCGTGGTCAGACGGAAGAGCACGCCTCATGGCCTGAGTCTCGCCACGTAAAATAAGGCATTAATTCATTCAATTCAAGAATAAGGTAATAAATCACCTGTCTGTTGTTCGTTTCAGTTTCCTGCGGGGCAGCGGCAATGGCGTCCTGCTTACTGCCAGTCCCCTGGGACTGCGCGCGGCAGCACGGAAAATGCAACGTCGTAGCGTCTCGGACTTTTAATAGTTCATGCGAATATTATATGAGCTGACGGGTGACAAAGACGCTTTGCCACAGAGATCAATGATATCTTCAGAGACATCTTTTACGCTTTACACACTTCAACTGTTCGCTTTGCGCTACTACTATACAACCGTCTTCAGGAACGATCCTTTGGATTTCAGTAATCACAAACGACCTTCGAATTTTGTCATAAAGGCTATAAAATGTTGTCATAAAAAGTCATAGAAAAGGCTGTGGCGTAACGCCCAGGTCCAAGCTGCCACCTGGTAGTCAAGTGGCAAGTCATGTATAGCCTTGTGGAGCTTTCCATATAGTTTTGGTGCAATTAAAAAAGAAAAGTAATATTTCTTTTTGATAAGATGCGGCACAATTTTTTTCAAGGGAATTGAAAAAAAATCGTTTTACTTCAAATTTGATGGGAAAACAGCGTCATGACCCAGCTGATCGTTATTTTGATGATTGCTCTGTGCTCTAGTCCACACTTGAATTATATATGCATACATGCAAACTTGCATAGGCCTGATGTGAAAATGAGAAAATATTTGTAATCATTGCAACCGCAATGTATAGTTATTTAGGTTTTGTTGATGTCAGTAACCAATAATGATTTCTGTGTAAACATAATTGATAATATGCACTTTGTAAAGAATAGTTAAGGCTGTTTAAAAACTTTTTTCTAAAATATTCCATCTTGGGAACAATTTTCTTCATGCTATAAAAAGCGTACCGAGCTTTATACATTTCTGCAAAGTAAATCGACCAATATCTTTAATTTTTGCGGGTATTTTTTTATTATAGAGAATTATGTTATAAACAAACGAGAAAACATTTTAAACTTGCTAATGAATGTTTTTAGATTTTTTAGAAAATTATCTTTTAAATTTTTATATTTAATTATGTATTATTGAGTATCAATTACACAAGGTTTCGATTAAATGTACTTCTTAGTTCGAATAACTGGTTTGAAGAGGAATGATCAGATACCTAATACGTTTGTGTTATAGCTACATTTCTGTACGAAAATCCGCAACAACGGACACGTTGATGTGAAATGGCCTCGAGTTATTGCATATTCAAAGCCAACATGCAATTTTAGAAAATCATATGTATGTCGTTTGGGTTGGAGTTATTTCCTAGTAGTGATTGCGACTCATCAGAACGGTTTTCATGATGTAATATTTAACACTGTACCTCCAGCATGCAAGTATTAGCTTGTAATATGATGAAGTGGACTAAATGCATTGTTTTCCAATCGAACTTTTCAGATCGCATGTGGTATTTTGTGATCCTGTTCTATTTTTTAACAGCATCACGTTATGTATTCGTTAACTATTATTTCGAGGCGAATTATTCATATTTCATTTTTTTCAAGGAGATTATAAATTCACAACTTAAGTAACTTCTTTCTTTAACAACTACAATAATATAACATGTCAAACCCACACATTTCACGACAGTCCTTGTCTAACGTTACTGAATAAATAGTTTGAAGGATATATTTCATTTTCGTAGTCTTTCTACTCGGGGGGTTGAAAGTGATGGAAGTTATGCGTAGAGAAAAACCTCATTAATTTTGTGCGAGTTTGCACACTATTCAAAATCCATTGAAAGTTCGGTAATCTAGTTTTTACACTTTAATAGTCTATACTGCGGTATGTCGTTCATGCGCTGCAGTGCTGGCACAACTCGTTCAATGAAGTTTTGCGATGAACATAATTAACGCTTTCGTCTGCAGTTGAAATGCATATAATTGGTGGTTTCTGAAGCAAGCAGTAACAATATGTTCCACATATGTTCTGACACTAAAAATTATTATAAAAAGTTTCTATCATTACTCCAAATTCGTATTTTTCGAGCTGTCAGTGACGTAGACAATGATGGAAGTAATGCTCCTTCGAAATACTTTCTCGGTTACAATATTTTCATGAACAGTTTATCAGCATTCTTGAAAAGTACTTTAACACAATCCGAACGGTCCAGATATTCCGATGATAGCCTTTCTCACTGCGGAAAACTGCTTGGGAAAAGACGTTTTATTTGAACACGATTGGTAATTTCATTTATCCCGACCAACGCTTAGCGCAATAACAACTTTCCTCTTTCCGAGGCTCCAGGAAACGAGGGTTTTAAGTATCAGGAGTCCCAATGTTCGGAAACACATTGGATTTCTTTCTCTGCCCCCGGCGGCCGGGCTGCCCTTGTGCCTTCGCAACGTCTCGGCCCTTTCAGGGGCGCGCGCGGGGATTCAGACGAGCGCTTCGAACAAAAGAGCGACCAGGCCCGCGCGCGGCACAATGGCGGCCGAAATCTTTTCGCTCGGCTGACAAATGGCGACTTCTCTTATTATTCGAAGCTATCTCCGCCCTAGGAGATGGAGGGTGGCTCTCGGCTGTGGAGGGTGGTCGACTTGTAGGAGCCGTGCGATTCATTGCATTTTGAGTTTCGGCCATTGTGACTGTCGCGATAAATTTGGTTTTTGTGTGTAGAATTTTTGAAGTTCAGTATGGGGATGTGTTATTATCTACTAGTCAACGCAGGTTCTTTAAATAATCGTGCCAACACAAGGTAGTTTTAATGATTTGATCAGGAACACAATATTTTGTTCAATTAAAAAGACAAATAATTTCACTGCATTTAATTGTAAATGCGGACTTTCGTGAAAAAATAATAAAGAATGAAGCAAGAGAAGATGAAATAAATGTTATTAAATGAGCGAAATTACCCGAATTGTTGATCACCTTATAATAATATTGATATTAGTAGTAAAAATTATAATAGTAGAGACTACTGAAAATTTTCACAGCTACAGTGCACTTTTTGTTAATATTTGGTGATTTGTCAGATCAAGTATAGTTAAAATTACTAATTAATTTCAATTTCTCTGAATTGTTCTGGCCATTGTAAAAGAAACTGAAGATATATAATCAGAGCGCAAATTGTAACGAAGACACCAAGTGCGGAAAATACATCCCGAAAAATGATTGCCGCTGTTATGGAGAAGAGAAGTAGTTACATCCACACTTCAAGAAAAGGATAAGATGTAAACATATCTTGAAAACAGGATACATTGTTTAGACGATTTAAATAAGAACACTGTGTGAATAAACATTAAAAAATTATTTTGATGTAAAGTATATTACATTACATTTAATGTGGTGAAACAGGCAGTCAAAGTAATTTGTCACGGTAGAATACCGTAAATAATGAACCATAGGTTAAAGTTCACCTTATTTGAGAACGGAACGAACACCTCCCCCCCCCCCACCGGACCAAGATAACCCGAGCCATCGTCTATGCATTTTAATGTCTGACATGCTTCAATTACGTCAGTTGCTTTACGCATTTCTCGTCTTAGAAGGTCCAGCTTACTATATAGAGAGTATGAAAAACCTGTGAGAGTAGGCCCCGTGTGGGGGAGAGTACATGTACTGCCATATCCATAATTAATTAAAGCATTTCTAATGTAATGATGTAAGGTATTCGCGCGTACTGGGTTCTACGAAGGGAGTGGGGAATTCTCTCACATCACAAGCTACAGAGAATTGCACCCTCCCTCTCCTGAACACCAGTCCACCCCTCCGACAGCCCTCTCATTTGCTCTGCGTCGTTGTCGGCATCAATATCACGCGCCAGCTGAGCCGAATCGAGGAATCGGCGACGTTTCCAGGAAGAGCGCCTCGCTGCCGGCGACCGCCATCCATCGCCTGTCGCTGCCAGCGCAGGCGCTCCCTACCTGCCGAACGCGCGTCAAAAGTGCTGACCATCCCTGACGTCCGTCCAATTCCCGCGAGCGATGGGAGGGGGGGGGCGTCGTGCTGCGCGGCCCCTGGGGGCAGATGACGCTGCGGGGCAGGTAGGGCACGGCTAGACCGAAGGGGCGATCGCAGCGTCAACTGGTGCAGAGGGGAGGAGAATCCTTGCCAATCCTAATCCTCCAGCAATAGTAGTAGTAGTAGTAATAATAATCATAATAATAATAATAATAATAATAATAATAATAATAATAATAATAATACCGAGCGAAGTGGCTCAGTGCGTAGCGCGCTGACTTCGTAATCGGGAGGTCCGGCTTCGATTCCCGGGCCGGCCATCCTGACTGGGGTTTTCGTGGTTTCCCTCGGTCATAAGGCGAATGCTGGGATGGTTCAAAAAGTCCACGATCACCTTTCACCAATATCCTATCACCTCCTAATCCATTTATGTCCCTTCACCTATCATCATCCTATCATCTCATAATTCACACTATAAGGCGTAACAATCTTGTTGTAATCCAAGGATACAGCTGAAAAAAAGCTGATCCTGGAAGAATTACACACGTTAATCGTGTAGCGTGGTCAGTAATGGCCTATACGCCAATAATAATAATAATAATAATAATAATAATAATAATAATAATAATAATAATAATAATAATAATAATAATAATAATAATAATAATAATAATAATACTGTCTGAGGCGACTCAGGCCAGATAAACCAAGGGTTCTGACGTCGCTACGTGTTAGAGGAAGCGAGGTGTTATATATAGGAACAAGATTTACACTCTTTTTCATTACCAAGGCCCGACAATAAGAGCTTTTCTGTGAAAAAGTTTGCCTTTTTCCGGTGCACGGTTGCAATACTTTATTTTCTTACGATGAACTGGAAAGTACAAGAAAGTATGGTTTCTACATACCAGCGATCTTTTAGTGTATCTCACGAAGATTTAGAAGGGCAGAGAATTGCCCATAACGTGAAGGAACAGTGGAACAACCTGCAGACAATGGCTGAACCTGTGGTCTCTTCAAGAACAGACGTCGTTACCAAAACTCACTATATATTTTCTACATTAAGAATAGTAAAGTCACCAGTCTCCCACCATGCATATACGACTCCAGCAATCACAAGTCCATCGTGCAGTATTCTTCGTGAAGACATGATTTTTTTAATTCTCAAACAAAGTTATATTGTTTTAGAAACCTCTGTTTTTAAAAAGAAAAAACAAACAATAAACAATTAAAAATGTTCTTTTTGGGATTGTAAATATTTTTACTACAATAGTCATTGTAAGAATAAAATATATATGTGAGAGGCTTGAAATATTCTCGAGGGCCAGTGTCTGATTTAGCATATTTTTAAAAGTTACTTCATGCTGCGCTTATAGTAGCTTTCTTAAAGGGACTTTCGACAATGAAACAACACTTTGACTTCTTGTGGATTTTTTTCTAAAACTTTTCCCCTTCGCTTGTGAGCGATTTCAGACCTGATAATCGGAAACTCACAGGTAATATTTTTGAACCTCTTATTTTTTTTAAATTAATCAATACATCACAGAAGCCATACTAGAAGTCTATACAGTTCTATCCTGAGAGCTGTAAATAGATATAAAAATCTATGTAGCGACTGTGATGTATTACACATGTTCCACTGGAATTTGGTAGACTTGTGAGATCACAGTGAATAATTGATGTTTCTATTGATACCATAAAATTAAATTTTATTCTTTCAATTATGTATATTACGGAAACCACGTTAGCGACAATGTTTTGTAACGCGTGTACACGAATGTTGACATGTCGAATAGCGTTGGTGGCAATCATGTCACGAATTGTTTTGTGTTTCCAAGAATTACGTACAATCTAATTTTAGTTTTTCCACTAAGTGATGTCACTCCATCCGTCATTTTTCACAAACGTGTATTAGAGAGGAAGTGAGTAAATTCTATTTGTAATGCAAAATGAAAAGTAATTTTACTTACATTCTCTCATCCAGGTGTTTCAGGCTCTACGCCCGGCCCCACTCCTAGCATCTCTCCGTCCCGCACATGCCTCTTCTCTCCCCGCCTCTGTCCCTCTTACTCGTCTTCACGTCTCCCGCCTCTGCCCCTCTTACTCGTCTTCACGTCTCCCGCCTCTGCCCCTCTTACTCGTCTTCACGTCTTCCGCCTCTGACCCTCTTACTCGTCTTCACGTCTCCCGCATCTTCCCCTCTTACTCGTCTTCACGTCTCTTGCCTCTGCCTCTCTTACTCGTCTTCACGTCCCCCGCCTCTGCCCCTCTTACTCCTCTCTCTGCCCCGCCCCACTCCACCCAGTCCCGCCTCACCTTGCTCCTCTCAGTCCGATCCCCTGCCCCACTACGACCTCCCCCTCCTCACACCTTCCCCTCCACCGTCCCCCTCCCCACACCCCTCCCCTCCCCTCCCACCACCCCTCCCCACCCCTCTCCATACCACCTTCCCTTCCCCGCTCCGCGTCGCCTCTGCTCCTGCTCCGCTTGGCTGCTTCGTTTCATTAGTCAACGTAATGTATTGAGGTTAGTGACTCGCTGAGTCAGGGGATGACCAATAGAGAAACTACTCGAGCATTTAGTTGAAGTGATGGATCTAGCAACTGCATCGACGTTTATGCAGTCCCATCTTGTGAATTTGTACGCCAATCGAACAGGCCAGTGATTCTGATTTAGCGAGCTCATCCCACTGTACATATTTGGAATGGTGCAATCCCGTCTTTGAATTCACGCACATTTCAAATGGCCCAATTTCGATGAATGGGTGGTATTCCGGTTTCATTCAATTTTCTGTCTTACATATGTTTACTTCTGAATGCTCGGTAGTGAAGATAAGTTTGTGTAAAGTTCCTAAACAATCGGTGACTAATGAAACCAATTTGCTTGCTCCAGTCGACGCAATCACGATTAATGTATGATATTTATATCGATCATACACACATTTTATTCTATTTTTTCTATTATGTAAGTTCGAACGACAGTATGTGCCGCGTTGAGAATTTTTATAAAGCGTGTACAGGAGCGGGACTGCCTTGATTGCAGTCAGCGCACTCCGTTGAGGTGAGCGGGTCGCGGAGTCGGATGATTGGTGGGGCGGGGAGGGGGGGCGACCGCGTCGTGTGCACCGAGGTGGGCCTGACGCGATCGTCGCAGCCTGCGCCAAATTGATTGATAGGCGCCGGAGGGAGGCGCCCCCGCCCCCGCCCCCGCTGCCGGGTTTATTACCGCGCTGCCGCGCGCCCGGGTGGCGCCCGCCCGTGGGTAGGGCTGGGCGAGGGACGCGTCCGTGATTATATGCGGGCTTGTGATATTCCGGTTCGGCAATATAATACTATGCGAGTGACTGGCTTTGGGAAGAGGAACGCTCCGGTTTATATGATGATTTAAGTAGGAACGTGTCACAGATTTACTTGAATGCATAGGACTGAGTGGATCTGGAGATGCGAGTGAAATTTGTTCTGTAGTGTATGGGGTGTTACAAAAAAGCGGCACAAATAAGTAGGAATGTTTCGTTTCTTGAGCGCATTAGGAAAACCTAGGATAAAAGAGGCCATTTGTTAGGTTGTTTTTCTCTTCACTTGCAACACTCAGGTAGGCAGTAAAATATTACCTGTGTGTGAATAGCTTATAAAAGAATATTGAACATTCTGGTCGGGTTAATGCAACAATCAAAAAGATATTCACGTTAACTATATTGTGACAAGTTTTATCAGCATTGTATATAGTATTTATACTAACTAAATATCATCGGGAGACCAATTATAACTACGGTCCAACTTTCCAAATTTAACTGATGTTTAAAACTATGTGATTCGAATGTCTCCAAATAAATTAAAGAATATGTATAAGGCGGACCTGGTCAAATAACTCAGTGGAAATAACTTCGTTTTTAAATCAGTGGTGAAGCTACCTTTTGCGCAGAATAATCGCAACTAGGGAAATTAGCAGGTGTCGGTTGAATAACCCTGTAATGGATTTATGGTTTGTCCAATTTCATCCGACCAACCCTGAGGGGTGCGGGCTATTCCTGTTCCCGCGGAGTTCCCAACCGAGAGGCCGACGTTCTCTTGTTCTCGCGCTTGTCAGGTCGCCCTATTTAGCGTGGGCGTAGGCGAGCGAGAGACGAGAGGATGTGCTAGTACAAATGTGTGCTGCAGATGTAATCAACGCAATGGAAATTGATGTGCTCGCATCCCTACTCGCATCACTCACTCGCTTGCCAGCCCGACAGATCGCGCAAACGAGATGCATCGTCTCCGAAAGGAAGGTTGGAAGCAATTGAGGATTGCAATTGTGTCTTACATACTAACAAGCCATGCGCTTTTTCGTGCATATTAGTTTATTAAATGTTTGTGTGTGTCTGGAACTCAATGTAACTTTCACTTTATTTATTTGCGTCCAAAATATTTAAAACTGTGTGTGACGTTCTATGAGGAGAAGTTAATTTGAAGTTACATTTATCTCCAGAAGCAAAAACAAGGGGCAATCTCACGGACGAAACTGGACGCAAACCTGATCGAGATTGGAGTCATTGACCCAGAAGCTGAAGTACAATACTTGTTACAGGTTCTTTACAATTATACAATCTAAATGGTATATAATACATTAAATGTCATTGTTAAAATTAATATTACTTTCCTTTTGGATGATCGGTATAGTCTCTAATTGTATAGAAACAGTTGTGCACCAGAAAAGATTTTACTTGGGACTTAAACGTTCGTATTTAACGTATCGAATTTAATAGTTTAATGTCATGTGGCAAAATGTTGTAAAATAATGTACAAGTATTATATGGGAATTTTTTGTAGTGTGCTGTTGATACTGTCACCTGATGAATATCATTACTACATCGAGTATTGTAGATATAGACAACGGCGTTTGCTGAAAATATATTCCCGCCGTTAAATAAGTCATTTTTGACTAAAACCACTGATTCATATATGAAGAGACAAGGTAATGGTAAAATACCTAGATTAATAAAGAGAGGCTTACAAGAATCACGTGGGAGGCTTACAAGAATCGCACTTCACAATTACTGTCGACGATTATTTTCTCTCAATATGACTTAGAGCATACTTTTGAAAAAGTATTTAATTAATGACTTTCAGGTAGGATTACAACGAAGATATTTGATTAATGTATTTTTCAGAATTTTAGGGTACGTTTCTGTCATTTCCCGCCTTGTGATTCATAAAGGTAGGTGAATATATTTTTGCCTTTTAATCCTTGTTAGTTAAAAATATTCTGTTTTTTTTCTATTCTCTTTTCACCTCCATAATATTTTCACAAATTTTCAATTTATGGGGAACATAAGTACATTGGATGTCAGTGGATTTGCATTATTTCATTTGAGAGCCATGTTTTAGTTAATGCTAAGGTTCGAAATTAGAAATTTTTAATATCTCTGTGGAAATAGAACACATTGAACCACTTCACAAACAAACTCGCATGTCTCCTTTGATTGCACTTTTTGACAGCTCTTCGTTTAACTCACGTTCTCATCATCGTTATATTTAAAAAGTTGAAAACAGTCATGATACGTATCTCTCTTTGTCGCCTTTGCTTTATGCTTTCAAGAGTACTTACGAACGTTTTCATTTTACGTTCTGTGAATAAAAAAAATTGCATTCAATTCGTTTGATGTGTTTACAGATTTTCGCGTGACTTTTTACTCTTTTATGGTTTAGCATGTGAAGATTTATTGTATTACTAGTAGCCTGCAGTCGGGAAAATGTTGGTGAACAAAACCACATCAAATGTTTTTTCCAAAAAGTAGCAGGCACACTGTTAAAGAGCAACAAATAAAACACTATGATTTAATATTGTCATGAATTAATTACAATATTTTCTCAAATACAATCTTAACGAATACTGCAGAAATATAGTTGAGTAATTACGGATTCGTAGCAGAATTATTTACACATAAAATATAAAAAGTCGTATTCCATAACGCAACAAGTAAATGGCAAATATTTAATGACGGCGGTCTCGTCCTTGGAGCCTCACTGTCACGTGACGTCAGCTGTGGTGTTATTAGGGACACACGAGTAAGAGAATTCAGTCGGTAAGTGCAGTATTATAATGTGCAGAATAATACAGTCATATTTGAATTTTTCAATGAAAATCGAAACTGTTTCATAACTTTTGGATTTCTCCCGGCAAATTGTGTATCTCAAGAAAGCATAGACCTCTTGAAGGCCAACGGCCGCCTGGGTTTCTTTCAGTACATGTGCGAATTGGAAATTGGAAATGAAATTAGATAAGTCTAATTTGTTGTATGTGATGGATATGTCTCATATGTCGTTTGTATACAGATGTGTAATTTGTCTAATTTGCTGCAGTGAAAATCAAATAATTTTAATGTTATACTATTTAAATTGTTAATAATGTACATTTTCTATTGTTTTACTTCTGTACCAGGTCAGAACTGGAAATTGATGAAAAGCGTCCACTAATATCTCAAGAAGAGAGCTGGGCTGCATAGAGTAATCATATGTTGTGATCAATTGCAAAGTAATGTTTTGACAGACTGAATAAGAATAAGAATATTAAGGAAACATTTTTTCACAACAGGCTACTGTAGGAAACTGTTGGTTATGTAACATTCCTTTTAATTCACCATTTTGTTTTTCCATTTCATACGTGTGATAAATAAGTTTTTTGTGCTAGAATTAAGGTCGTTAACGAATTTTCCATTGTCAGATATTCTTTGTTAAATACTAGGCCTTTCTAATTATTTTTATTTTCCAATAACATTTTATTCTAATATGATCTTATTTTCGTAATTTCTAATACATTAACCAAAAGAAATCGGAACCTTGTTGTGAAATAAATGTCAAATATGCATATACAGAGCTCTGTGTGATAACATTTTGTGCTGAACATTGGTGCGTGTGTGATGTTTGGACGCAATTGTGCGAGAGTAATGTTCTTCGTTTGCGCAACCGCATAAAGCGACATTTGCTTACCTGCGCAATGGCCTGTGGTCAGCCTCTCTCTTGTTTTCAGCTTTTCGATTTCGTGGATTCAAACTCAAATCGTTAATTGTAGCTATCTTTTTTTTGTTGAACCCAATGGACTGAAAAAGCCATAGAGCTCAGTGAACAACTGTTATTGCTAACAGTATCCCTCAGCTGATCTAGCTATTCAGAAAAAATTGTTAAGCTCGATAATAATAAGAAATGTTTCATTTTTTAAATGGTAGGTTTTAATAACATACTGTGATTGCTTCAGTTGGAAGATACTCTCATGACATCTTTACGCATTGTCAACAATTAAAATCCAGCTTTGTTGCAACGAGCGTGATTAAACACGAAAAAACTTTCCACTTCAAGGGGTATTAACATTATCCATCTCGAATTTTCCTCCAAAATAACTTCAAAAAAAGTTTCTCTTCTTGCAAATGTTTGATGTGATCGGACAGGAATGGCCTTCGCTTAGAGGGGCTTCCTCATTTGTGCATCTAACCAGTGACGGAAAGACTTGTAGGAGGTGTAAAATTGTTTACGATATTCAAATTTGCACTCTATATCCTCCTCCTAGTCGTTCCCCCGCACATATTACTTCACTTATTCTAAGACTCCCTAAATTCATACTTTACTTTGTAGAGCTCAGATTAAATGTTTTGAAAAAACACTCATTGCATCTTGAAGGACTTGTAGGTCAAAGTCAGTTGACAATGAATGTTTTCTTATGCACATAAAAATAAGATTGCTTCATCAAAATGTTTGTATATTGAACATTAAGTAACAAATATGTAACTTGGACCTCATCACTCGCCACCATCATCAATTCATTACCTCCACCGCCTCCTCCCCGTCACCCCGATCCAATCTCACCTCATGATCCTTACCGCTACTGTCACCATCATCACCGTTTCTGTCACCATACTCTATTGTTAGTCTTCGCCAGCATTATCTGTCTCATTCACTACTGTCACTGTCATCCTCACTGCATTACCCAATGTGTCTATCAGACCTACCTTCACATGTTACTGTCCACCATTACCGTTGCCGACATCACTGCCGTTACCGCCACCGCCTTCACCATAGCATATGCCTTCGCCTCTGCCCCTATCATTGCCATCGCAGTCGCCACCGCAGTCGCCACCGCAGTCGCCACCGCTGTCACTACCGTTCCGGACTCGGCCCCCTTCGCCCCGCCTACGCTATCATAATTCACACTACCGTATATTGCCGTGACCGCAGCCACCGCCACCGTCTCCATCACCATTATCACCATTCTTTATTACCGCCAGCGCTTCCGCTACCGCTTCGACCATCACCTTCAGCACCACCACATTCCCCGTCATCACATCCGCAGTCCTCATCATTGTCATTGTCCTTACCGCTCTCGCCCTTGCCCTCGCCCTCGCCGTCGCCCTCGCCCTCGCCATCGCCCTCGCCGTCGCCCTCGCTCTCGCCCTCACCCTCGCCCTCGCCCTCGCTCTCGCCGTCGCTATCGCCCTCGCCCACGCCCTCGCCCACGCCCTCGCCCACGCCCTCGCCCACGTCCTCGCCCTCGCCCACGTCCTCGCCCTCGCCCACGCCCTCGCCCACGCCCACGCTCACGCCCTCGCCCACGCCCTCGCCCACGCCCTCGCCCACGCCCACGCCCTCGCCCACGCCCTCGCCCACGCCCTCGCCCACGCCCTCGCCCACGCCCTCGCCCACGCCCACGCCCTCGCCCACGCCCTCGCCCTCGCCCTCGCTCTCGCCATCGCCATCGCCATCGCCATCGCCCTCGCCATCGCCCTCGCCATCGCCCTCGCCCTCGCCCTCGCCCTCGCCCTCGCCCTCGCCCTCGCCCTCGCCCTCGCCCTCGCTCTCGCCGTCGCCATCGCCCTCGCCCACGCCCACGCCCTCGCCCTCGCCCTCGCCCTCGCTCTCGCCTCCGCCGTCGCCATCGCCATCGCCATCGCAGGCGCAGCGCAGCGCTAATTTGCGGCCTGAGCGACCTGCGCCCGTCGCACCGCCCCGCGTAATAGCGACGCGGTCCGGCGAGCCATGCGCTGAAATATGAGGCTCATTGTCGCTGCGCCCTGCTTGATTGAGCGGTGGCGGAGCTAGATCTCGCGTTGGTGAGCTCGAGCGAATTAGTTTATTGAGCGTGCTGAACGGCTCTTTTGGAAATAACTGGGTGAGAAAGTTCTGGCCAGTTTTGAATAGTGATTTTAACACTGACCCCCGTGAAATATTGCGGAAGTTGAAGGAAATATTTATAATTTAAATATTTAAACAAATTTTAAGTATATGTGTTCTCTGAGACGCAATCCTATTCTCCTCTATGTTCCTCTATTGCGCCTTCATAAAAATATGAAGTTAGTTATATTGGTGATTTCTGCGCAGAGGTTTCTGATGTGTATTTGAGCAAGGTATCGGGAAGTATTAATGTAAGCGTTTTGTGACTAAAACGCAATGTCTTGAGAAATTTACATCTAGAAAACTTTCTATGTGTTTTGAAGTGTAGATCGATAAACTTGAATGTCCGAAGTCTGTTTTGTTAGACATTTTTATCGCGTCGAGAATTGTAATATGAAGTAACCAGTGAATTATTGTGGTACATATTTGTTCATTACTCACATCGAGTCAGAAGCTGAAATTATGCCATTGGTACAGATACTGCATCTCATGCGTGCCGTCGCTATGGATACAGCCGTTCATAAATTGGCACTCCATAAACTTCAAACTTATTATTTATGTGGTGTAACTTTCGAACAAATGGCGAGTCGTTGAAAATACGAGAAACCATTAGAGATGATGTGTTGTACTCCAGTCACCTAATGTCATGTTTTTTGATGTTCCATTTTGATATTCTTTAGTTACTATTTCTAGGAAAAATAAAAATAAATTGCAACAATATAAATGTTCTTTTGTTTCAGGTGAGTATATCGCAACACTACTTATTGACCACAAATCGCTGAAAAGTAAGTGGTAATCTCCTTATGTACTAGACAACACTATACCGTACTTCTACTATACCGTAGAAGAAAAATGTCCATCATTTTAAGATAGTGTAGTTGCCATTTTCAGACGATCAATTCAAAATGTCTTGCTTTCTAAGAAGACACCATTGTTACAAGCATTTGCATTACATACCTAATTATTTCTATACAAATCATGAAATTCTCAGATGCGAAGAGTCTCGACCTGACAGCGTTGTGTAGGTCGACCTCACAGAGGTACGAGTGCATTTCGTCAGTACACAAAAGAGTGGCCTAGTATTGAAAATAGTCATTCTGCAATTGTGCGAAGAAACATGCTTGGTATATGGTCTCATTTTTTTAAGAAAGAAAGCCACGAGCCTCAAAAATAATTCACAAGATATCTGAAATGTGTTTTTGTGATTGAGTGCAAAATAAACCTTTCTTCATTAAATTAATACGAACGGACGAAGGAGAAAGAGGACACAATGTCACTGCACACCCAAGCATTTGCCTTGCGCGCCTAATTATCGTGAGTCACCTATATTAACCTAGATAATTCGTTAAACATGCACATGCAAAGAGTGTATACCTGACAGGGTATTGTAAGTCGTCCTCCCAGAAGTAAAAGTGCAATTTCCTCGGTGCACCAAAAAGTGACACATTCAAAACAACCAATCTTCACTTACGTGAAGAAACATGTTTAGTAAATGGCATCTTTTTAGTATAAAAAAAAGTATTTACAATAATTTAAAAGCAACCCAGAAAATAGAGTATGTGTTTTTTTGGTTTGATTGCAAAATAAACTGTTTCCCTCAAATTAGAACCGTTTTCCTGCCAAATGACCATTTTCGAGACGTGCCACTTTTCTTGAGCACGGACGATTTCTCACCAAACGAATGAGAACGACCGAAGGAGGGCGTCATTGGGCACTCCGCTCCAATGAGTCGCGAGGCGCCAGGTGCCCCGCGAAGGCGGTGACGAGGTCGCAGCGGGCAGCGAGCGCCGGACGCAGGTCGCGGAGGTCACCGCGCGCGCACCGCAAGTGCGAGGCACATGACGCAACGCGCGCCACTCGTGTCGCCGCTTTCCCTGAAACCCCACCGGCGCCGCCGCCCATTGCGTAATAATTCACCACTCGCCGAGGACGCGTTCCGCTGACACCGGTGGCGGCGCCACACCGGCGGTTTGTGTTTGCACATCGAAATAGGCCGACCCTGCAAGTTGTTTAGGTTATTTGGAGGTGAAGTTTTCGTCTCTAACCTCTAGGAACGTCCCTCAAAGATACGGGGTGTCAAATAATAATAAGTTCAATTATATCCATTTCTCAAATAAATAAATAAATAAATAGGTTGACAACTTCAACTTCATTTTCTTAGCTCAAATGTCTTATATTGTGATTATTATAATACGCAACAGGCATACATGTTCCAAACTAATCACCTAAACAAGTTGCTATTGTGGTGAGTTTTCGTTGGCCAATCAAATAATTATATGAGTCGTCCTTGCCAACAATATTTCATTTGAGCAAGCACTGAAATTTCTGAATGATAGATATTGAATTAGTGGAGATTGCTAAGGAATTTGACAAATCTCGAAACGTCCCATGTGGACGCGTCGGACGTACAATTTGTTCTTCTAGAACAACAGATCGAAATGGCTTGACACTACAATTTATTTAAATTTGGTCTGGCGAGAATTCGTCTTTCAACTTTCTAAACCTACATCCAAGATATGCCGTTTCAAAAGTAAGTTAGTTTTAAAATGTTAATTTCGGTGTCATGACCACTTCAATAATTTTTCTGTATGTAAAGGAAGGTTTTAGCGAAACGAGTCGAAATTATTGCTCATAAAAAGATTACGACTCTTATGAATTCTCAGCGCGGAAATCTTTTTCTAGTGCTCGAAATACTCCTCTTCGTTCTTGCCCTCGTAATACGTCGTGAATTTCAACGTAAGTCATTGTGAAGCATTTCACATTCACTTAAAACTTCAGACACATTTCGTGCAAATATAGAATAAATTAAGTCGCGCTGACTCTATACGCTCTGCCGTGGTAATTTGTGCTGCCTTGACTCCGTTAACAAACTTCCTCCTGAAATGGAGCTACCACGCTCCACGTGGCAAGCCGGCCCTCGCGGTCACTTCCGTCCTCACCACTCCCCCCACCCCGCCCCCTTCCATCCCACTCCACCCCGCCCTGCCTCGTAATGTTTAATTTCTCCCTCTGATATGAAGATAAGGCTTTTTGGGGTCGTCCGAGGCGATAAATCCACAGAGCGCCAATGGACGCGAATATCTCAATTTAGAGCAGAGTTGAAGATACCGCGGTTTATTCGCCAGGGGGGCACGGAAGGGGAACGGGGAGGACCCTCGAGGTGAAGCTGAAAAGTCGGGGAAAGCAAGGGGGCGAGAAGAGAAGGGCCAGTGGCAGAAGCCATAAAGGAGAGCACGGAATAGTAGGGGTTTGGCGCTAAAGGAAACCTGAGGAATGAACGTTAACGGGTCCTGGAATTTGGTAACGAAAGACCTGAGAGAAATAATCTGGAAGAGAGAGGAAATGTGGAAAATCATGTGAGTCGCGACCGATGTAAAGAAAATATAAAATAATAAAGAACAGAGGAGGAAGAGAGCATTGTCACAAACGTAAGGAATATACGAAAAAAACTAATGTTATATTGAAAGAGATTTGAATGGATGTCAGATTGAAAACACACAAAGCGTTTTATTTTGTAGAAAAAAAGTCGGAAATTTTGTGCGGGTTAGTATGGCAAGAGAGTAACTCAATTTAGTAAGGGTTATCAAGATATGCAGAAAACCGACACTGACCTCAGAAAAGGTATTGTCAGAAAATTAAAGTAATAAAATAAAGTTTTAATATATCAATGAGAGTGAAAGTTTGGAGATAAATATGTGCAGGGTCATAGAGAAAGAAATAGTGGACATTAGTATCTAAAAAAACTAACATATTTTGTATCATGTTACGAGTTTATGCCTTGGATATGTTGTAACTGACTTTTGCAAGAACCTCGTGATACTGGTGTTTCGGCGGAAGGGGGTGGGTTTAATGTCCCGAGTCTTGCTGGATAAAGTCATTATTATTATTATTATTATTATTATTATTATTATACATTATTCACAGTATCTACTGGTCGGTATGTCAACCACATACAGGAATGATGACCAGGTGTGTGGTTGCTTTACTGAAGGTTCAGATGGCTTCTGACAATACGGCATGTATTCAAAATTACACACTTTTGCATATTATATACATTCCTGGCATCCAAGTGAAGACACTCCAGTGCCCGAAGTGTCAATTTTGGGATCACTCCTGTAGCTGATATTATTATAGGCACAGTTGTCACTTTACTGAAGTTCCACTGAGATGCGACTTCATGGGCGAGATCGGTATACTTCTGGATCTTCTCTTGATATTTTCCCGATATGTTGTGGGTATTGGGTATTGATATATCGATAAGGAAAACCTGCTGATGGTTTCTATCAATGTACGTTAGATCGGGTCTATTGCCGCCGACATGTCTGTCAGTGATAATGGAGCGATCCCAGTAGAGTGTGTGCTCACTACTTTCAAGCACATTCTGAGGCACATATTTATAATACGGCACGGAAGTGGCGAGTAAGCCCGTTCTCAATGCCAATAATTGGTGGACCTGCTTCGCCACTTCATCATGCCTCTTTTTGTATTCCAACTGTGCGTGGCTGCTACATCCACTTGTCACGTGTTGGATAGTTTCGCTTGCAGCCTCACATCTTCTACACGAATCGGAATGAATGGTAGAATCTCTCAGAATGTGTTTTCTGTAGTTCAATGTTGGTACCACTTGGTCCTGGATAGCTATCATGAAGGCTTCTGTCTCCGGAAAGAGATCCCCGTGCTGGAGCCATGCGTGCGACGCAGAGATGTCGACTTCTGGTTTACTCAGCTCGTGAGGGTACCTTCCATGCAGTGCCTTCGCTTTCTATAAGGATATCTTCTCTTCCGTTTCAATGATTGGTTGAACAGGCGGATCAAGCTTTTTCAAGTTCAGAGGACTATAGTTATTATCAACTGCGCTCACTGCTTGCTGAACTCTCCCACAATGTTCCAAGAAGTATCTTCTGAGTGAAGCAATTTGAGAGCTGTGTAGATTTATGAGATCTACAACACCTCGCCCTCCTTGCGACCTTGGAAGGGTAAAACGCTCAGTACTTGAATGGGGATGATGTTTTCGGTGTTGAGTCATAGCGTTTCGAATTGTCCTCTGGAGGTTGTCGAGGTCGGTATTGCTCCATTTAATAACGCCAAAGGAGTATGTGAGCACTGGAATAACAAATGAATTGATGGCCTGCACAAGGTTTCTAGCAGAGAGTTGAGTTTTTAAGAGTCCATGCAATCGTTTACACACTTCAGTTGTTAGTATGTTCTTAGTAACAGTGTGTTTGATTCGGAGTGACAGTTGGAAACCCAAGTATTTGTAAGTTTCATGGGGTTCCATGAAGGTAATCTTTGGTTCATTATCAGTTTCCAAATTTATAACTTGCATATGACCCCGAATGATATTCACTCTCCTGCACTTATCCAAACCGAATTTCATCTTGATGTCGTCAGTGAACTTCTCCGTCACGTTTATTAGTTGCCTCATATGACTCTCAGTGTCTGCATAGAGCTTCAGGTCATCCATGTAAAGAAGATGTGAGACCCGGAGAAGAGTTGAGTTCCCCTTTTTAAGAGCGATTCCATAATTAGATGAATTAAGTAGAGTAGACAGGGGATTCAAGGCTAAGCAGAACAATAAAGGGCTTAAAGAGTCACCCTGGAAAATCCCTTGGCGGATGTGTATAGTATCTGTGTGGACGTATTGTTTTCCATTAGAGAGATACAGTTTTGTATTCCATCGACTCATCGCGGTTTTCAGGAATTTTTGGATAAACGGGTGGATCTTGTATACATCCAAACATTGAAGGAGCCAAGAATGGGGCACGGTGTCGAATGCTTTTAGCGTAATCTATGTAGCATGCGTACAAGTTTCTTTGTTTTGCAAGCACTTGCCCCATAATTACAGAGTCTATAATGAGTTGCTCCTTGCATCCCTGAGATCCAGGTCTACATCCTTTCTGTTCATTTGCTAAGATGTTCTGTTCCTCAATGTGTGTCATCATCATTTGTGAAACACAAGATGTTATGAGTTTGTAGAAAGTTTGAAGGCAGGTTAAGGGCCTGTACATCGAGGGGTCTTTAGTGTCACCCTCCTTTGGTAACATGAATGTTCTACCTTCAGTGAGGAAGTAAGGTAGATTTTCTGGATTGTGAAGAAAATATTGAATTATATTAGCTATATGATGGTGAGTGCTTGTAAATTTTTTCAGCCAATAATTGTGCAGGCCATCACTGCCTGGTGCCTTCCAGTTATGTGCTTTGTTCAAAGCTGCTTGGACGATTTCTACGGTGATGATTGGTTCACCCATTAGAGGAATATCTCGGTGTCTGTCATATTCCATTTCAATCCACGTCCTATCTGGGTTGTGGGACACAGCAGATGACCAGATAGGCTTCCAAAAGTCCTCTATTTGTGCCTTTGAGGGAAGCTTTGACTCTTTCATATCATTTACAAGCCCTTTACCCTTTGACATATTCCTGTAGAATGCTTTCTGGTTTCTGTTAAAAACAGAATTCTGTTGCTTCCTCGTAGTGCAATTCCTGTAGCGTCGAAGGCGTTTTGTTAACGCCAAAAGCTTTTGTCGTATTATTTGTTTTATTATTATTATTATTATTATTATTATTATTATTATTATTATTATTATTATTATTATTATTATTATTATTATACGGGAGGCTCTCGCAAGACGCGGCAGTGACATAAAAGTGTGAAGCGCGCATCAGAAGCGGGTGGGAGAACCCCATCGCGTGTTAATGTGCGCCATCGTTGCCGAGGGACAGAGTCAAAACGCCGCGGGGGGCGATAACGCCGGGAGGTGTCGGTGCGTGGCGCGCTCCGTACACGATCGGGACGAAACGCTGCAGGCTTTCCACTGCCCGACGGCGCCCAGACGAGATGCACGTCTCGCTTCTCGGACGAGCCGTCGATGCCTGGTTCAAGAGGATCTGCCGAGCCCTGAGTGGCGCCATTCAGTCTTTCCTCATAGTGGTTGGTCATGGAATGAAGAGTATGGAAACTCCCCACCACTCCGCGCGCCAAATTCATGTTTTGTGCGCCCTATTGAAACCGACTACACTGACCCAACGCACTAGGACCACCTGCTCTTTAAGTGGCATTGGCTGGCCGCCGCTGTTGCTGTGTCTCTGTTCCTGTCTTCTGGTGTATGGCATATGGGTTTGTTTCAGTTTTTAGTTCGTGAATTTTGTGTATCCGCTGGTTGATCATGATTAAGTTAGTTCCGTAGTAGATAATATTTTTTTTTTAAATTTAGAATTAATAATGAGTGTTAGTGATAAGAACTGTGTAAGATGATGTATTTACTACTTCCTGCCCATTGATTTCCGTATAATGTTCTGGTCTTTTCGGCCACCTACGTTCCTCGTTGAAATACATTTTTAGTGCTTTCTTTCACAAATAGCGTACAATACAATTGACATTTTTCTTAAAACTTCAATAGTGAAAAAACTTTCATGGTGGTAGATTTTTCTCTATCTATTTCTATGTGCAAATATTGTGATTACTCTGTTTCAATATGGCGACCGGCGCAACATTGCCGCCTCTTGTGAGCCAAAGGAATCTCACTCAAGTTTTTTTGTATATACTTTCTATTTTGTGTCTTGGTGCGTGATTGGCGCTGCCGCCCAAAGGAACCTCTCGACCACTGAAGAGGCTGTCGCTGACCATCGCGAGGTCAGGATTCAGGTTTGAATAAACCAGAGTCCAGTCCTAGACACGTGTTTTTCTTGACTCTCGCATACCGCGACGTCAGAAGTGTAAACTTGCTGCAACGGGTCGAGAATAAATATAAAGAAAAGAACGGGAGTAGTATACAAGTTTTGGACTAGTCCTTGGATCGAAAGTCCATTCGAACGCCGACCGCGAGCCCCGGTCGTCGAGACAAGCAGTGGGGGGGGGGGGGAGACAGATGGCGAAGGCGGTGAAGATAGCAAGGCGCGGGCCAAGTTTAGCGAGAGCATCGACAACCTCAGCACGAGCGATCGAGTTGGCGGTGGGAACGGGAACGGGAACGGGGGCGGGGCGGGGCGGGGGGGGGTGCCGGCTCCATTCGAGTCGAGGAATCGATCCGCGCTCTCGCGAAGCAATCGCTGCCCGGGGCGGGGGCCGCAGGGGAGGGCTGGCGCGATTCCAGGGGGTGAATTAGGCGACGCCGCTCCGCTTTTGCTGGGCTTCGGCGCGGCGCACGCCGGGCGATACCGCACAGTGGGGAAGCGGAGTTTTGCAGGCGCACCTGCTCTAAATAGTCGTTATTTGAACTTTTAGGACCGATTTGAAGTTGGTTTTTAGTTTATTTAGGTATCAAATTTTTGACATTTTACGTAACGATTAAATCATTAGTATATTTTCCTGTGTTGATAAATTACGTCCAAACTTATTCTCTATGGCTTATTTGCATTTAATGGAAGTGGAATGATGTTTAAAATAAAGAATTCAATTTGTATTGTTCGTATCCTGTTTGCTTAAAACTAAGTGTCATGGTTGAAAATTAATTAAAAATAAATACATTGACTGATTTTCATTACAGACCCATTTGGGAGCATTCTCAGAACCTATGCCAGTGAAATAACTGCATCGACTTAAAAATATTACGTATGTAATTGAACAGTGCAGATATCTAAACGCTGATATTCAGTGAACTGTTGTTACCTTCTAAATTTTTTCTTTTTTTCTAGAATGTGGGCGCGTTCAAACACAATGAAATATTGTTATTGTGCCCTAGAGTCCTCCCAAACACAAAGTGCGCAAATTGTGTTATATAATTTCCTTCGCTGCCTTTAACTGACGTGTTACAGACCGAATTTTGTGCAGACCGTTTTCTATTGCAGAATTTTCTATAAACTCCGAACGTTGTATGGCATCCTTCCTATTTCCATACCTCCTCAGTAATAATAGAGTTTATTAAAAACATTCCGCTCTGCAGAGCTCCCTCCCTGAAATTACATCTAAAATTGTAATTTATGTTTAGTGTATTGTATTAAAAAAAGATGAAATGAAAATTATGCAAATCTCAAATCCGTGAAAGAGACTTTACATTGAACAAGAGAAATAAATGTTTAAAACCAACACCTTTCAATTCTTTCGAAAACAGTAACACATGATCATCACCTACTGTGCGCTTCAGGGCGCGGAGAGCACCTCCCCCGCAGCTTACTTTTTTTGCGGCGAAGGTCTCCCGTGCCCTCTCGCACCACCGCCCCGCACCGCCCTCTCCCCCTCCCCCGCCTTGCCGTGCCCCAACACTCCCCGCCCAGACCTCCCACGCCCCGCCCCGCCCTCTCCCCCTCCCCAGCCTTGGTCGCGCTGCCCAGCCCCGCCCCACCTCGCTCCGCCCCTCCCCGCTCCGATCCGCCCCTCCCGGTCCCGCAACGCCCTACCCCGCCTCGCCTTCTCCCTCTCCCCCTCCCCCGCCCTGACTCGGGCCGCGCCCGCCCCGCCCTCCCCCAGGGCGCCTCCGCGCCGCGTCGGAGTTTCGCCTAAAGGGCGGGCGGGGAACGCACGGTGGGGCCAAATGCCAAAAAGCTGGTCAAAAGTCGAAAGCGTTGTACGATTTGACTGAAACTTTATATTCAGAGGTTTATGATCATTCTAATTAATAATCTGTAATAAAAATTCCGAAAAACAAAATGGCGGACCAATATGGCGGATAAAATTATCAAAACTTTGTATTTTTAACACAAAATGATCATACTTATAAGTAAAAATGAGTTCATTCGGGTTTTTAAGGATGCTGATTAATAATCTTGAATGAAAATGCCAAAAAAACAAAATGGCGGACCAATATGGCGGACAAAATCATCATTTTCTTCATTTTTAACACAAAATGATCGTGTTTAAAATTAAAAATGAGTTGATTTGGGTTTATAAGCATGCTGATTAATAAATATTGAATAAAAATGCTAAAAAAACAAAGTGGCGGACTAATATGGCGGACCAAATCATCAATTTTTTTCCATTTTTAACACGAAATGATCGTGTTTATAATTAAAAATGAGTTGATTTGGGTTTATAAGCATGCTGATTAATAAATATTGAATAAAAATGCTAAAAAAACAAAATGGCGGACCAATATGGCGAACAAAATCATCAAAAGTTTGTATTTCTACATGTTGCACGCGCTACGAAAATTTGTCACAGGCACTAAAACGGCAGCTACGGGCAGCTGTTTTTTTGTGATTCTCACAGAGAATAACATTTTGAATAATGTCATGTTAAGTTTTTAGCCCCGCACGACGGTGCACATAGTTATTTTTCATTTTAAACACAAATTTTTGATTATAGCATTTTCATTTTTCGCCAACAATCAACGTTAATTATTACATTAACAAATTATTTTTAAAAAAATTAAGTATACATATTATGTTTCTACTTACTCTCAGGAATAGATTCCATTTTGTTTTATTGAATTCGGCCGACTGCACGCGTCTCTATCCTTCGAAACACAAAGGTTCTGAAAACACGTTTCACAGCTGACCGATATCGATCGCTCGAGGCCCAACTTTGAACTGATCTCTTACCTCAAGTATAAGAGAGAAACCGTTACTAATTGCGGAATTCAACGGCCCAAATACCAACCTATTGAAGTAGCAACGACAAAATCCCTATCTAGTAACTTTTTTTTTTGGACTTTTGGCCAGCTTTTTGGCATTTGGCCCCACCGTGGAACGTGCGGCAGCCGTCCGGCAGCGCGAAGGAACAGCCCCCCTCGGAGTCGCTCCCAGGCAGCGGCGCCGGCGGAGGCACACGGCCGCAGGAAAAAGACTGTCGGCAGTCGGAAGGGCGACCTTCAGGTCGGCGGGCAACGCGGTGGCTCGGAACCTCTGCGATCCAAATAGAAAATAATCTTCATTTCGCTACTTAGAAGCACAAGTAAGTATTTTTGGTGGTAGTGTTTTCCAAATTCAATTACTAAAATTACGCAAAAGAACAATGAAACAAACATTTCGATAATTACATATCTACTGAATATAATTTTACAGAAATCATGCTATATTCCTATCCTGCCCACGCTGACGGACGAATATAAATAATTAATTTTAATGTTAACGTATTCTAAAATGCAATTTATTATATATATATATATATATATATATATATATATATATATTATATATATATATTATATATATATATATATATATATATATATTATTTTTTACATTTTGGGGGCAAGTCTCCAACACTGCTGCAGAAAATTTGTTCCAATATTGAATTTTTCTGTTAACATATGAAAATTTACTTACGTACATATGTTCTCTGTTTTCTTGCCCAATTTTCGAAACATGAACCTATTCCGCGACGAATATTGGCTTTGACACAATATAAAGGTATAATCTAGAAAACTCTACAAGATGGCGACTTGTGACGATGCGGCCATATCACTGACCTTCCGCCTCTGGATACCGGAGTTAAAATCCCCGGCGATCCATGTAGAAAAGCCCTGGAGGTTTTTCCGTTTCCTCTGCCTCTCATTCCACCACTCATCGATCATCATTCATCTCATATCTTACCTACCCAAAAACACGTACTCATCGCCCATGACTACCACTAAATACCTACAAATGAAAATCATTTGCGGAAGTTTTCTCTGGGCGCTCTAATTCCCCCTGCCTCTCCTTCCTCCATTGCCCCATCGTGGCCAATTATACCTTCGTAAGTATTATCTCAGTAACACTTGGATTACATTTGTGAGAGTCATCGAGGCATTGATGAAGTATCGTTGCCAAATTTGAAAATTGGGTACAATCATAAACGCGCGGTACATAACTGTCAACCATATTTGAAATAATTTTCTGGTAATTAATGAATTTAATTATATAATGTTTTTCAGATAATTATTTATATTAATTGTCGCAAATGTTATAGAGTCATTTTTTTAAATCATTATTGGATTGCACTATGACGATTATACGTCATTCCATCGTGAATCTACGAACCTGGATGGACGTTATTAACTAAACTGCAGGCAATATATATCATACCGGTGATGATTTCAGTGTCATTTTGTCGAATGTTTTAGGAACGAATAGGGTATGGGAATGAATTTACATTGTTGTTTCAATGCTTTTCCTTGTCATTTGCCTCGAAATTTTTGTCCATATTATAATTTAATTTTTCGAATCAGAAATCAACTGTCACTGTAGAAACGCGTCTCTTTGACGAATTATGTGGAATCACTTCGGCTTGAGTTGTATAGTCACTTTGATTTAATTGATAATTGTTCAGAGGTCTAGAACAGTATTTTCTTCAACTTAACAATATTTTGATAATCAATTAAATCCGTCTGCAAAATACCACGTCAAAACCCTTGAGGCAATTCATGGAAAGTCTGTAGAGCAGAACAAATCGAAGAATCTAGCTAACAGAGAAGTAACTCTTCTGTAAGGCTCGTCCGACTGTTTGCGGTAAAAGAATGGTCGCTTATGGCGACAGTTGCCAAATGAGGATTCAATATGCAACAAAACATTAGAAAAAATTAATTTGCAACAAAATACAGTGATGGTTTCCCTCATTTACCTGAAGGAAAACGTGAAACGGCTCTAGTACTTACCTTCCAAACACTCAGCAATATCTCAACCGTAACACGTGGCAACATGTGTCTGTTCCATCAATTGAATTTTCTTAAAAAAAGATATTCTGATGTGCATTATTTTCAATTAAATATATGAGGTAATGTTTACATAGTTATAAAAATATGATTCTCTTTACAAAGAACGATTTTAATTAATACTTGAAATACAGCTTGAAACCTTAAAACTGGACGAGGGTAAGTTCCTTCGCCGAAAACGAGCGTGAAGCTCCGAGCAGCAAACTAAACCTCGGACAGCCCACAGCGCCACTTTCGCAGTCTCTCCCATCGCTTTGCAGCGCAGTTCCGTGTGGCCGCAGTAGTGCAATGCTGCCACACTTCCCTGCTGTGGAGCCATCCCTATCCTTTCGGACATCTATGGCTGATCTGTAAAAGAGAGAAAACGAACGAGGTGAGGAAAGACAATAGCCGTTCGGCGCGCTTTGGGCGTTGTTTACCGCAATTTTCATGAAAGTATTGGCGTCTCGCCTATTGTAGCATATCTCTCGGGCGCTTGTACGTAGCCGTTGGATCCGGCTCGTACAAAGACTTTCGCAGTCTGAATCGAGCAAAACGATTTATACCGCCGGTTCAACTAGTCCGACCTCGGCCGCCTCTAAGAATAAACATTGCGTGCGGGCGCCGACGCCCCGCGAGGCTGCTCCTCCGCCGTAGCGACGCGCGCGCCCCCACCTCGCGGCGACGAAAGTCGTCGTTTGCATTCGGGCGCACGGGCCCCATAAATCTCGGGAGCCTCCGCCGCCGCTCATTGATTACCGATCGCCCGGCGCTAATGAAAACTTTCCCTCATTTTCCTCCGGGCGCGCGCTGCTGTGGACGCCGTCGTTGTCAGCGGGGCTAGCCAGCGCGCGCGCCCCTGCAACACACAGCTTCTTGTGAAACGGTGCGACGCACTACTAAGAAAAAAAAAGCGTGGAGCTACTGCCTGTGGAGAAAGTAAGTGGAGTGGAGTAAGGGGAGCCTGTGGAGGGGCGGATTCAGACGAATTTGTATGTATGTATGTATGTATATAATGTTGTGATTTCACAGCCAAAATTGTAATTTATTGATTTACTATTGCAAATTTTCTGATTTCTTGATTTTCATTATTGTATCTCCATTTAGATTTAGATTTTTTATTAATTCGACAACTTAGTATCACAATTCGGTGTCAGAATACCTTAACTTTACATGGATCAAGGTGGCATTGACTAATTGATTACTTGATTTACCTTGGCAATGCTGTGAGATGATTTACACTATCAAAGTCGTGATTAATTGATTTATTACAATTTACATGATTTACACTGCTAATGTTGTGATTTCTTGATTTATTTTTAGTTTCAATGCTGTGATTTCTTCATGTCATAATTATTGATTTACTGTTATAAATCAAGGTATTAAATATTTTCAAAAATGTTCTGCCTTCGGTTAATATATTTAGGTTTCAAATTTTGAATTTGGTGACAAAACATTTCAGTTTTGGTTTTGATTTTCAAACAGACTCCTATCTTTTTCTTATTCGTGATGGTAATTACTCAATAGATGACAGAGATGTTTTTCTCAATATGCAAAATTGCTCTCTACTGTGATCACACAACAATTCTTTATTTTTCTGTAACCGACAGTTTCATTTATTTCCATTCAGATAACCAATGACATTGAACGTGGAAGGCATCCAGCTCCGTTGCAAAGTAATGAATCTATTTGTAATCGTTAGGCGATTTATAAAGATGATGGAAGTGAAACATGTGTGGAATACACCAATGAGAGGCGTTGGAAATTGAGAAGTGATGAGAAATGCGGCCCTAAGTGTCGTGATGTCCGCAGTGCCCACGGTTTCCTGTAATATGACCGCGGCGGAAAATTGGCTGCGAAAAAACTGGTAACGTGAACGCGTTCTTATCGGCAATTACAAATTATGATTTAGTTTATACTATAAAATTTGACGTGTTTGATCGTTGTATTTCCGTGGCGCAATCGCAAGGTGAACCCACACAATACGCGATGGTAGAATTCTTAAACATCTTGCAAAACGGTGGTCGCCGCTGTCATCTAAGTCACATACATCAACGCTTTATCCACCAGAAACTCATACTATTGACCTAGAACCCATACCGCGATGCCAGAAACCTGTACCGTATAGTTACATCTAGTAGGTCGCCATACTGAGCCCGTAAGCAAAACTATATCCCTCCACACTCTCCTCATATTATGATTGGCCGCAGTCATACGCATCAATCCTTCATCCACCACAAACACATACTTTTGGCCTAGAACCCATACCGCGATGCTAGAAACCACTACCGTATAGTTACATCCAAAAGGTCGCCATACTGAGCCCGTAAGCAAAACTATACCCCTCCCCACCCTCCTCATATTATTCATTGGCCGCATCAAACCTTCATCCACCAGACCACACACACTAATGGCCTAGAACCCACACCGCGATGCCAGAAACCCCTGCCGTATAGTTACATCTAGAAGGTCGCCAAACTGAGCCCTGAAGCAAAACTATACCCCTCCCCACCCTCCTCATATTATTAATTTCATTCCCTCCGCAAAGGCCGCGTTGCCGCGCGACCCATTTAATTCCATTAGCCCACACGCGCCGAGGGCCCGCGCCTGCGCCATTTGCATATCGGTTTAGCCGCTTCGCGCCCTGCGGCACTGGCGCGCGCGCGCAGTACCTCATTTGTGGCCGATATTCTGTTACGCCGCCGCCGCCGCCTCATCAAAATTCCGTCGCTGCGGGCGCGCTGCCAGGCTCTTTTGGGCGCCGAAGTTTGAATTAAAAAGGTTCCCCCTTGGGGGGGGGGGGGTCGTCTGCGCGGTGACGTCACTTGCCCTCCGCTGGTGTTCTTTTCGGCATTACTTCTAGGCTGTCCGGGTGACGCCGCGTCGTTGGCAGATAGGCCGACGTTTCGCCTGTCATGTCGCAGGCTTCTGCAGGGTACCCTGAAGAAGCCTGCGTACCCTGAAGATTCCCACACGACGCGAAACGTCGGCCTATCTGCCAACGACGCGGCGTCACCCGGACAGCATTGAAGTAATGGACTCGAGCCGCGGAAGCCTACGTGTACACTTCTTTTCGGCATCGCTGTGTTTTCCCAACTCCGCTCTCTGGGTTTCCGTTTGTCATTGAGTTTCAGTGTTTTTCGTTTTGTTTTTCTTGCTTCCAGTATGTTATTTCATTATTGTTTGCTTATTTTTGTACGATTTATGACTTTTAATTCTGCAGCCTTGACCGGCTGAGTTCAGAGTCAGCATTGCAGCGTTTTCAGCTGCTCGTCTGATTGGCTAGGTCCTCCGGTTCGAGTCCCGACGGTGGCAGGATTCCCACACCAGCTAAATAGTCCGATCGAATGCACCCGCGGTCTGGTTGATAATTCTGCAGGCCGCGAAATCTGATGGATAGTTTTTCATGGTTTCTCCGATCAACGCTAGGCGAATGCCGGAGTAGTACCATAACGAGCAGGCTACGGACCGCGCGCGAAGTTTTTCTTCCCCTCGCATGTCCTATGCTCACACCTTATGACCAGGGGCGGATTAATATTTATGCCGCCTGTAGGCACATCAAATTTGCCGCCCCCTGTTGAAAATTAATGTTACATTTCTAATTGTAACGTTTCAGTAACAATTTCTCATTAATTTAAACGTTTTAACTTTAAAAGTAACATTATTATTTTGATCATTGTTTTCATAAATTAAATAATTTTTTTGGATTAGCTAATTTTGGATATAAACTGTATCTTTATAGCAAGTAACGTTCAACATTATTAACGTTTCAACACTGAAACGTTAACATTAAAAGGATACTAAAACATAACAACTAGAATTGCAACATGTTTTCTTTCGTCAACGGGCCTTAGTTTCAGATTCATATACTTCTGAAATCATAAGGTATACTCTAATGAAGTAGACAAATAAATAGCATGTATTAAATATTAATATGATATTTTTAAAATAAAAATATGATTTATGCTGTTATAGTTTTTAGAGAACCTAAAATTGTTTTAGAAAATATGAAGAAAATGTTGCGCCTTTGAAAATTTGACGCTCTTGAAAATTTGCCGCCGTAGGCACGTGCCTACTGTGCCTATGCGTAAATCCACCTCTGCTTATGACGCACACTTGAACTAACTTGCACTACACTGCTACACATGTCGGGAGACCCGTCTGTAGGTTAAAATTAGTTCCGAAGTGACTGTAACTGCTGAAGAGCACGAAATTATCTTTTAGAAATGCGCAATATCCAAATTTTAATCTTATTCAATTGGTTTTTAAATATTTTGATATATTTTATACTTGCCGATATCATTAATGGTATTATATAGACTTAGGTAGTACCTACCACTTATTTCATCGCGTATAATAATGAACCGTTTGATCTACCCGCAGAATCAAAGGAGATCGGAAAAGATAAAGTATTTTAGTTACTTTAACCCCAGGGTATACTTTTTTTCTTTTTGGACAGTCAAATTATAATATGTGAAAAGTAAAACATTTTTGTAAAATTTTGTACTCTGTCAAAACATGCCCTGGTGTTAAAGTTATTAATATTATGCCATAATCATACTATTTTATATATTTTTACTGTTTGAATAAAGCATTTAAATTCGCCAGAAATTCTAAAGTATCGAGGTATGTTTGAAATGTGAAGCGGCCTCTGAAAAGGCTTTCGAGAGGCGCTGCCCCGCCCCGCCCAGTGCCGCATGGCGCCCTCCAGCAGATGCACTCCTCTCGAGAGCACTCCTCGCATTGGGGATCTCGAGTGGAATTATTTTCGCCCGCGGCAGTTTCGTCTGCTTCTACGGCGTAGAACTCCCCCTTCACAACATCATCGCCGACGCTGGCGCCTTCCTGTCATCTAACCTTGTTGCTGCACAATTATCACAGTTGCCATCCCCGCTCTTCCTCTCTCCCCTCAACCGCCAATGTCATCCCCATCTCGCCCATGCCTTCATTCACGCCATCGCCATTGTTACCGCCTACCTTCATGCTCTTCAGCTCATGCTCTTACTCATTGCTTACTCATTGCTCATGCTCTTCGCCCATGCCATCTCTTCATTCACGCCATCGCCATTGTTACCGCCTACCTTCATGCTCTTCAGCTCATGCTCTTACTCATTGCTTACTCATTGCTCATGCTCTTCGCCCATGCCATCTCTTCATTCACGCCATCGCCATTGTTACCGCCTACCTTCATGCTCTTCAGCTCATGCTCTTACTCATTGCTTACTCATTGCTCATGCTCTTCGCCCATGCCATCTCTTCATTCACGCCATCGCCATTGTTACCGCCTACCCGTCCGAGCTGCCCCATCACCACATTAACCGCCCACCTTTTGGGCGCCAATTCAATCGTTTTTTCACAACCTCCGTCGTCTTCAATGTCGTATGTTTGTCCATATTAATCCCTACCTTGATAACTTCCTTCGTCGCATCGGTCATCACCACCTTTTCCAACTCCATCACCACCTTCATCCCCACCGACATCGCCACCTCTATCACCAGCTGCCTTTTATCTCTGTCGGTACTACATTCCCTATCTGCTGCGTCATCGCATCTTCAAAGTCCTTCTCCTTCATCGAAACCGCTACTCACGCTCTCCGCGTAATCTTTCATCACTTTCTTCGTCCCATCCTCCCTAGTCTCCACTGCAACTTAATTTTTTCTAGTATCATCTCCATTTTTTTGCTCTATAAACTTAACTCCCACAGCCCCGCTCCCACTGCCTTCAGCCATAGAAGAGCCACCACTCTGGCCCTTACCACTCTTTTTGGTTCTGCCGTTTCCTCTCGAGTCCTATGCCCCACTGCGCTAGCATCGTCTCCTCCGCCGCCAGTCGGCGGTGTCGCCACCGTCGCCACACTATGAATACTAAGCAGCGGGGTGGGGGATAATTTGCAGCTACAGGATGTTCGGGAGTCGGGGGCGAACTCCACACGAAGGATATCGCGTATCTGATGATGCGGAAGGAGGAAAATTGCCTTTTACTGCGATCGGATTCGATTTGTGCGGGGCGGGTCGACTTTTAGAATAATCGCGGTTTCTGAGAAAAGAAACCACTCCTGTTAAAAAAAAAATGTTTCTGGAACATTTCCTGTAGCAGCAAGAGAGAACGTGATATTCATTTTAGGTCTAGAATACGGTGCTATGAAAAATTGAGAAGTCCACTTGTGTTTTTTACGTAAAAAGTTTTTTTAATCTTATTTTTCACTTACATACTATTTGCGAAATATCTAACAAGCATTGCTTTAAAACTGGTATAGAATTGTAATTTAAAAATCTAAGGATACTAAATTGAAAAGTACACTCTTCGAAATCTATTTCAACAATTTTCTGCCCTTAAATGAGAAAGATTAAAATATACTTGTATTCATTGATGCAGCCTCACTGATGCTCCCATATGCTTCCAGAATAATGTTAACTACAAAATTGGCTCCAAAACATGGGTTGAGTAGCAATGATGAACCCACACAAAACAAATAGGTTGTAGACAAAAGTATTTCTAATGGAAAGCCAACCTGTTCAAAAGAAAATGCGTTTCGTGAAGGAATGAATCTTATTTACAGTGCTGTCATCAAGGCGCCATTACGACGTGACGTAATGGACCTGCCTGGAAAGACATCTCCGCAGTATTATGGTGTTTGCAGGATGAAGACGAACGAGGACTGCAGAAGAGGGTGGGGGAGATTTTCTTTCGGTGACGTCATTCACCGTTTGAGCCCTTCTGCGCGAACTTAAAGAAGCGCGAAACTGCGTCATTAACCTCACAAAAGTTACGAGGCTGTCGGGAACGACGGCCCGAAACGAGGCCCGCAGATAAAGGTGACGGAGACAACGGAAATTGCCGAAAAAAGAGAAGCGTTTTTGGAAACTTGCTAATAGCCGCTGTTTCGAAAGGTGTAGCTACTAGGGAAACTTTGGGGTGAATATTAATCTTGTGTATCGACGCGTGTTTGGGTAATGATATAGAGAGAAATGATAGGCTTGTGGCTACACGAAGAGCTTTCAGAATTGATCGCTCCTAAGTTACGCACGCAAAGTGCAGGTACAACGCAAATAAAACTTTCGAAATCTGACGCTGCTAAGATATTATCGTATGGAAATAGAAAATGGTGACGAGAGGGCTCGAGAAAAAAACGGACCCCAAATGCAGAATTATATTATCTGTATTTCAAGCTTTATGAGATCCCTTATATTATTAATATCATTTTTAAAATATTTATTGTTAAAGGAACAGCATTGTGATGTTATTATGTATTTCAAACTATTGCGAGGTTGGCTCAGTCGCTGTAATAAAAAAGTTAAACTATTGAATAAAACGACCCGCGTGAGGTAGTTTATAATTTCCTGTTAGGACCCAATCATTTACTACTAAAAATAATCTTACCTATGCGAGATTTAAACCAAGTAAGATTGAAACTGACGTTCATGTACCGTTTCTTGCCAATAATTGAAGACATGGATGTATGAAAACTTTAGACACACTAATAAAGTTTATTTGAATTAATATTTCAAGAATGTCCTTCCTTACTGCAATGCTCGAGTATGTATGGTAGCAAGCTTAATGAATGATATGTTTTCTGCAATACTTGAACAAGACAAATTTAGTTCGGATATAAACGTGCAGTTGCCTCACGCTTAATTATAGATGGATCAAGGAATAAAAATTCTTATGAGATGTGTAATAATATTTGTTATAAAATGCCATAAACTAACAATCGTAATTTAAAATTCGTATTTTTCACAACGACATACAGCGCTAAGAGTTCAAAATTTGATTCGACTTTTGAATTAAAATTAGCGTGACACTATTGTAATTTCATTGAATTAGAAAAAGTTATCAAATAGGAATAAAAACACACCTGTGTTCCATTTTAATTACAATGATTGGTGATTTTTGAACGACCTTGAATTCATATTTTTTTGTATTCAGGCGCATGTGTGTGAGAACCTACTTTTTTTATATGTTTTGTATTATTTGAGTAATACATTGGATGAATACTTTAATCGAAAATGCAACACTAGCCTGATTCTTTTGAATCACAGTCCTCACACCTTACATTCTTCCTTCTCTATTTCTTCCATTTTGCTCTCTCACCAATCCTTTCCCGCTCTCTAGTAATATCTCTCCTTTGTTTATTCTCCCTCTACCCACCGTTACAACCTTTGTCTTCATTTACCCATATTTTTCTATCACTCATGGTCACCAACTTCTATTAAGTTTTACTTGTTTCCTTCACCCTTAACCAGCTTCACCTGCTTTCACCCCCTCCCCCCATACATCTTCACACTATTTGCCACTCGTTCGCCCACATTCACACACCCTGTTTTCCCTCGCCTCACTCACACACCATCATACACACCCTCACTCGTACGCTCTCATATTCCTTCATCTGTCATTTCGTACCCATACGGACAGGATAAGGGCATCAGCTGATGTCACTGCAGTGCTTCTGACCGGCAGATCCTATCGTTCGAGTCCCAACGGTGCCCGAATTTTCGACACTAGCTTGTGAGCGAGGTCGAATTGAGCCGCTGTCTAGAGGAGAATTCTGCCTAGATCTACTGCTCCGATCTATAGTTTTCCGTGGTTTCTCCGATCAACACGAGGCGAAGGCGGAAGCAGTTCCCTAAGAGACGGGTCATTGACCGCGCGCGATCTTTCCTTCCTCTTCTTTGCACGTTTCTCATCCCTTAATCTCACAACGGCTCACACGCACTACACTACACTACATTACCCTCACATGCACTACACTACAATACACTACACTACACTACCCTCACATGCACTACACTACCCTCACATGCACTACACTACACTACACTACCCTCACATGCACTACACTACAATACACTACACTACACTCACATGCAGTACACTACACTACACTACCCTCACATGCACTACACTACACTACACTACTCTACCCTCACATGCACTACACTACACTACACTACACTACACTACCCTCACATGCACTACACAACACTACCCTCACATGCACTACACTATACTACACTACCCTCACATGCACTACACTACGCTACTCTACCCTCACATGCACTACACTACTCTACCCTCACATGCACTACACTACACTACACTACCCTCACATGCACTACACTACACTACCCTCACACGCACTACACTATACTACACTACCCTCACATGCACTACACTACTCTACCCTCACATGCACTACACTACACTACACTACTCTACCCTCACATGCACTACACTACACTACTCTACCCTCACATGCACTACACTACACTACTCTACCCTCACATGCACTACACTAAACTACACTACCCTCACATGCACTACACTACACTACCCTCACATGCACTACACTACACTAAACTACCCTCACATGCACTACACTACCATACACGTCGGGAGACCACACAGAGCTTAGAACGTGTCCTGGCTGGGGCGGTACCACGCTGGTGGGAGATACGTGCGTGAGGAAAATCCCCTCCAGCCGACGAATCTCGCCATGCTGCAGGGGAAGATCACCACCACTTCTCGCGATTCCGAGCACTACATTTAAAGGAGAAACGACTTTAGCAGTTAACGTGCCAGGAAACGCTAATCAATCATGTAACCACACGGTCCTTCCCACACGCCCACACCCGCTTGCCACCGCCCTTAGTTTGTCATGTTGTCCTCGCCTGTATCACAGTACTCCGTGCACGCGCCGGGCACCGTCGACGAAGGCCGGAATGTAGCAGGAGAAGTTCGCCGTCGCTAATGAGACGTTTGTTGCGACACGGGCGACCCAGCGGCATGACTCCCCGGCACCGCTCCTTCTCCCCCACCCCTTCGCCCCACTCGTGCAGTGCCACGGCCCGGCCGTACCCTGAATGACCTGACGCCTCGTTCTAACCAAGTGCAAGATGAAGCTACGATGAAGGGTTAAATGTAGATTAAGATCTTTTATTAACATCATTAATTATTATTACATTAATGACACGTTATTAATTAATATTTTTGTAAATCGATTTGAACCAGCGTGATTTTATTGTAACTTTACATTGTGTGTAATGTGGCTGTAATGTGATTCATTATACTAAGTACGAGTTCATTATTATGAGATGTACTTAAATCGAAATATTTTCAATATTACAATAACGAAATATTTTTGGTTTTCTTCAAGAAGTGACTTTACATGCACTGTCCTCTTGGAACAATAAATGTTATTTCATCGCCTTTTGTATAGCAATTAAAGGCTGATATAAACAGCTTTCCTATTCTGGATGTGTCTCATTTGGCAGAATGTAAGGCATTTGAGCGACCGATTCAGCCTTGGGTAATCTCCTCTTGTCACCGTTATGACGCACTTCGTGCATAAACGTACAACGTAAGAGTCTTCCGCGCTCCCAGTGTTTGCAGAGCACACAGTGCACAGCGCTCTGAGAGCGTTGCCGGCGCCGGCCTCCGTGTGTTTCACTCATACGCGGCTGCGTGGGTCAGTACCTTCAGTGCTTGATGGTGGAGCCGGCTCGAGCTCAAACATCAGGGCATGGCTGACGGGGTGCGGAGTTGCTTTACTCTTAGGATTACATCCTGTGGATGAGCCTAACTTCTCGTAATCCTCTCGACGCGTGTGCCCGCTCCGCTCCCGATTATGGCAGGCTTGTGCAAGACCATGTCAAGATCTGCAGGAAATGAGCGTAGTACGTTCAGGGAAGCGTGGGCGAACATAAGTAATCTGAAAGCATTCGATCTGTTAAATATTGTTTCAATTTTATGGTAAATATTGATTTGAGTGTGATTGTAATAGTTTAAGTTATTATAAGCATTATGGGCTATCGTCAGAATTTCCACTGTTCGTACTATAGAAAAGAAAATAGTACCTGTTTTACAAAGAACGACTTTTCTTATTTATTTATTTAACGTCAAAACCAGTTATAACTGTGTGACGTACTGTGGGGAGCCGTGTATTTTGTGCACTTGTGATGTAACAGACATTTTAAATTTTGTTTTAATAATTGAATGATTTAATTATGCGGCCGACTTTCCCATGCATGAAATCAGGGGAGGATATTTTATTATATTATTAATTGACGATTTGACTTGGACGAGGCAACTTGGTGGACTCGCGTTTTGTGGATAAGTGCCATACTCGCAATATTGAGCCAGCTTTTTGCCCTGAGATAGGTCGCAGAATGGCGGCCGAAACTTTGTCATTTGTGCCTCTGACGTGGCGTCACCCGGACAGCCAAGTAGATACTATTGAAAGAAATGTAAAGCCGTGTTACACTGTTGTATATATACCTTTTCTTAAAGAAATTGAAGTCGCATCAACAGCTAGGTCATTAGCGACCTCTATAGATTAACGATATGGTTAACAGTATGATATGATGTGGTGATGGTGAGGGGTGAAAGGACAAACACAAATACAACAATGCCCGAGGCGGGACTCAAACAACGCGATCCTTCAGTCCGAGATCACTACGGCACTACTGCCTTAACGATCTCGGCCATCCGAATATACCTTAATTTCGAATAAAATGCGACAACTTGTGCCACCTTTTGTTGTGTATCACCCTCAGTGGTATACATTTAATCGATCACGAAACGTCATACGTTCACCATTCATCTCATTTTTTATCTAAAAGGGGCAAAATGACATAACAATGAAAACATTCTTGAGGTGTTACCTCTTGATATCATCGTAGAACTGTTTACGATTTTAACAGGTCATTTCCGCCACGTGTCAGTTCTCGCGACAGAGTGTTCGCGTCGCCATCCACTTCATTTCCTCTGCCTGCGGTGTCCCAACCCCCACCTCTCCGTCCCTTTCACACTCCGGACGCCTCAGCCGCCGCCGCCGCCGCCGCCGCATCTGAGGGATTAGCAAACTTTGCTCCCGGAAACTCCGGACCAACTTCGCGGGGCACACTTAGTCCGTCTTAAAGAAGTCTTGATGTCCTTTCCCTGTCCGCGCGCCCTTTTTCCTCCTTTCTTTCATTCTTTCCTCACTCTTCGCCGCACAGACCCGCGCTTTTCTGCCCGGTGTCGTCACCACAAATTGCGAAATGCTCGTCACCCGTTGAAAACTATGGCCGTAGGTTCGCCCTTCCACCTCTGAAGGGAGTCTGCGTTGGAGTTGTGGCCGGAAAGGCAGTTCTGTTTGTTTTAGGTCTCTGGAGGAATGTCTTGTACATCGAAAGCAAGGGTTTCCACGTCCCTGTACCAACAATAGCAACATCAGCAACACCATTTTTTGAAACTTTTTTTGAGGCTGCGTTTCAACTACTAGAGTCATACAGCGACCACTGTAAGTAAGGTTGGATTTGTAACTTTAGGGGTAAAGGTAACAATAACGGTAGCGGTACTCGCATACTCGTATCCGGACACGCATACAAACATCCATGCCCCGGGCGGGATTCGAACCCGCGGCTCTTCAGGCACGAGGCAGCTATTGTCATTCAGCCTTTGTGACCTCGGTTAGCCAGACCTGCCACACCAACATTTTTTTTCGATTAAAGAAACATAAAAGGAGCTATGATGATGAATGTCGTACTTCCTTCCCGATGTAGGTAAAAGAGGCTGCATCAAATTGTATTTACAAATCCCTCCCTTTTCATTAGCAGTTAACTATTGGGATGGTCATCCACCAGATGAACGATGGTAACTAATAGAGTGAAGTGTGTAGGAGTGAGTAATAATGGTAACATAATTATGATGGTTATGATCGGCTACGTGATAAACTGTCAACCACGGCACTATTACATGGTGCCAATATCCATGTCTTTCTCGAGGGTTGATTTATTATTTCGAGTTTGCGGGAGTGTAAACTGTTGTGGGCACTCGTCCCGTGAGTGTAGTGCAAGTTCTTATCATGAATTTGTTCTTCCCTCTCTAATGCTGAGACCCGGTGCCATCCTACACATCGGCTGGGGGAGAATTCCCCACCCACACCTAGCTGAGACAAGTTCTAAGCTCCCGAGTGGTGTCCCGATATTAGTCGTAGTAGAGTACATGTAAGTGTAAGTGTGAATGTGAGTAAGGAACGACGATAGAATAAGGAAAGGAAGAAAGGATCGTGCGCGGTCTGTAGCCCGTTTGTTAGGGTATTGCTTCGCCTTTGTCTGATGTTGAACGGAGAAAGGACGACAAACTTTCCATCGGAGAAGTCGAGGCTAGAATTCATCTCCAAATAGCGGCTGAATTCCACCCAGCTGTCTAGCTAGTGTCTATAATCCTGCCTCTGAAAGACTCTTCCGACAACAGGCACCGCAGAGGCATCAGTTGATCATCAGCCGTCAGATCAGTTTGTGCCACCTGAGGAATCAGCGGCTGAGAGCTCCGTGAGCTTGACCAGTGCTCGACGCCCCTGCGTTACCTAGGCGAAGGGATCCTATTCACTCACACAATTCAGTCGTCAGAATTCACGTGGTTTCTGTTCTTAAGGGTCGCAGAAGGCGTGTTATTATGTGCATGATTTACTTCACTTTTACCCTTTCGCGCTACGTACGCACTTGTATTATATTCTCTTGATCATGATTATAGCAAACTTTTTATTCACAGTGAAACCAATTCTAAAATATTGTACTATTTGCCAATATACAGTGTAGCAAACGTGCATGTAATATTTTTAATAGAAGAAATTAAAAGAAATTTTGTGTCATTCTCTCCTCTGTTCGTACTATGAAATAAAAATAGTTTTAATGATGAATATTGTACGTAATAGTATTGCAAAAAAGTCAATCATTTTTTTCTCAAAATGCTACATTAGTTTTACTTTTTACTGCCAATACAAAATTCATAAATGTTCATAACTGTTTCTATATTTTAAATGTTGCGAATCCTCCAAATGGCAACCAGTACATCGTTATTTCCCTCAAATATACCCAGCCAAGAAAAAACGCACCAAGAACAAACACACACACAACTCTCACACACACAACACATGCCCTCGAGAGTTCAAAATATCCTCAGCCAAGAGTTCGTGTTCTGAAGAAAATGAGAAGAATGAATCTCGTTTATTTCAGTTTTATTCGCGGAGATGTTGCGGACGTTCGCATACATTCGTAACCGAATCTCAGTCAGTCACCTCAAAAGGTATACCTAGCGTATATGGAATTCATAAAAATTCTGGGTAATGCCTTCTTACTGAAAATAACGTCTTAATGATATATTTGACAAAGAACATGCGCGAAGAAGGAAATCACTAAATTAAATAATGAAGGTGACATGTCAATGAACAATGAACGTTTGCAGTTTTCGAAATTTCAGTTTTTAATGAAACTGGAAGGTGAATTTTAACCTATTAATGAACCCATCGTCCTCCATCCGAACCACGCTTTGAAAGAAAAGTTGAAGCCATCTTCTTCAATTAGCGGAACGCAGCTACCGGAGGCGGCTACGTCATTAACAGCCGTTACGCGGGCGAAGGCAGGCGAAGAGAAAGTGGCTGCCGAGAGGACGCAGCTGAGACGCCGGCGGCGTGGACCACCGCGCCACGGGAGTGCGTGTCAAGGTCACGGGCCCCGCCCCCACCCTTCCCCTGCCTCCTCCATCGCCTCCAGCAACACCACCATCGTCACCGGCCCCGCCCCAGCCATTGTCGGCACTATCGCCTCCGCCCTCGCCACCAAACACCGTCACCATCACTGCCCCCAGTCATTGCTGTCGTCATCGCCTCCGCCCCGCACCCGCTACCAAACAACGGCACCAACACCGTCCCCACCACCCACACTGCCACTGCCCCCGTTGCCAGTGCTTGAGGAACCGCTTGAAAGGTTACGGTGCTCTTCAGCGCTTTACGGGCTTGCCATTGGCAGCAGCCGAAGGCCATCCACTCACAATAAACATGTTACTTGATGGAGTTAATATACTGCATTGATTTATGGAAGGTTGATGTTGCTCATAAAGAACCTTTCCCAATTTTGTGAGTGAATGGCTATGAAACCTTTTCTTTTAGATTTATTATTCCAATATGACATTTTGTGCTACTTTCCTATCGAAGCGTTCTTTTGAAAACGTGTTTGTTTACGAGCAAGAAATATTACAACCAGTACTATAACTCTGTGTAATTGCTTCGAAGAAATTGATGCATTTATTTATTAATTTTTTAATCAAGTAATCCTCATATGGGGATTATGAGGATTCCGTTAAATATGTAATTCTCATATTTTAATAATAATCTTAAGAGAGTTGATGATAAAGATAAGATGGAAAAAATACTTGGGAATATTTTTGAAATTTCATATGTTATATTATTACTCTAGTTACTTTTTGATACCACAAATTACATCTTCCAGAAGCAGGGGATTTGAACTAGGCAAATAGGTAAAGTGTTCTGTATATTACACTACCAAAGAAAGAAAACAAAAAAAAAGATGTCACGAAGAAAAGGGATTAGTAGAGAAAGAAAGAGAAAGGGAACATTTTAAGATAATTTAAGAAATAAGGAAATGGAAGAACCAAGTAATAAATAAAGATGGACAGAAGGCGAGTTTCGAAAATATTTCTGAAGTAGGAATAACGTCAGGGAAATTTCATAAACTTTTGAAACCTGCAATTTTCACCTGACCTCCTATAACCCGTCCTACCTCTGCCCAGACCCGCCCTCCTCTTCCAGCTCCACTCTCCTCGTATTTGTGACCTCACAATTGATATCATCGCAATTCCGTTTGTTGAATTGAAACCCTCACAATAATTGTCTGTTGCTTCTGTGCGCTTGCCTGTGGGCGAGGTGGTGTTCCCTCGGGTCATCTCAAGTTGCGCCAGACGCCGCCAGGATCGCCAATAGTGAGTGCAGCGGAGCGTCGCGCGCTCGCGCGTAAAGACAACTGCGAAGCGAGGCCTGGCGTTCCACGGAGTTTGGCGCCGCTCCACTGGACAACTGCTCCACCCCTCGCCACGCCCCCCCCCCCACCGCCACCACCACCCACGCCATGCCACGCCACGCCCTTCCATTCTCAGCTCCGCCCCGCCCTTCCTCTCCCTCCCCCACCATGCCCTGCCTTCCCCTGCCGGGCCTTGCCCTCCCCGCCACTTCCCGCATCTGCCCTTCCCTCAACCTCCGAGCTCCATTCTGTCCCCGCCCCGCCCCCACCAGCCACATCAAACTGTTTGCCCGTGGCGGTTGGAACAGTTTGCTCTGCCCTTTCCTGCCACGCTGCAATTCCGCCTTTTCCCTCCATGTCACGTTCCGTCCCGTTCGCTATCCTACCCCAACCCTGTCCATTTCCACACTTGTGAACTCCGTCTCGTTCCGTTTCGCCCCTTCTTATCTTCCCGTCGAACCCCGTACCGTCCTTCCCCGCCCTTCTCGACTGGCCCTTCAGCCATCCCTCGTCCTTCCCCTCTTGGCCCAGCCCACCCGTTCCCCATCTCGCCGTCCCTCGCGCCCTTCCCCTGGCTCCGTCCCACCCGCAATCCTCTCTTGCCCCGCCTTTCCCACTCACCGTGACTCGCACACTCTCCACCTCTCCCCATCCCAACCCCACGCCCGCCCCTGCCCTGCCCCGCTCCGCCCTCCTGTTCCTGCCCAGCTCGCCTCGTCCGTCTCCATTCGCCTTCTGTGCCTCGTTTCGTCCCGCAACCGCTCGGGTGAGTGATCACAGCGCCGGGCGCCCGCCCTGGTGCCGCCGCGCGGGTCTCCGATTGCTTCTCTGGCCGTCGCGGCGGGGAGTCTTCGAGGCTGCCCCGCTCGACGTGTTTCTGTGTGCTTCGACGTCCTGGCTCCGGGTTATTGAGTCCGATACCTCCATTTGTCCTTTTTTCTTTTCTTCTTCCGGACATGTCTGTCCTCCTCTCTTTTTCATTATTGTTTCTTTCTTCTTCTTCTTCTTCTTCTTCTTCTTCTTCTTCTTCTTCTTCTTCTTCTTCTTCTTCGTCTTCTTCACTTATTTCGTTTTAATGTAAGTAATGCTTTGCAATTGGGATACTTAAACTAGATATGTGCGGAAAGTCGAGCAATAGGAATATAATGAGAGAAGTGATTTGAACTAGTTTAAATGCATTTTACTGGTTACCAGTCAGGAGAAAAGTCGTATATAAAACTTCGTTAAAAAATATTTCCTCTCACATGTTTCTTGGAATGAAGTGATTTCCAACCCCCATCTACGTACCCTTGGATTGAAGTAAGATGTGGATGTTTGTCAACCGCATACCATTGTTGAAATAAAACCACATTTTCGGAAAGATACTCGTATTAAATTGGTGGGGGCTATTTATGAAACTTGGAGCCTCCATGCTAACAATTAATAGATTTTATGCATACTTTCTGAAAAGGTGAATCTTTCTTGTAGTGAATGTTTTGGCCATCACGGCATCACGGATCGAAAAATAGTATGCTAAAAAAGGCTTAATACCAAAAGCTTTGGATCGGATGAAGTGGCTCGGGTCATTATGTGATGTCACAGCGTCACAAAATTCGTGTGGGCTATCACATTCGGACACACTTTTGTCAACATTTCCAGTGGACACTTCTTGAGGAGTATACTCTTCAAAAAAGTGTTGGTAAAACATTTTGCTCTCTTTCTTGAAGTAACCATGTCAGTCCCGAATATTGATAACTTATGCCGGATTAAATGGAATCCGAACGACACAATGGAGTGCCAGACTCTAGGGAACTCTCTTCGTGAAATTAATATATTGCTCTTCCAGCTTAACGAATAAAGATAACATCATGAACATTTGCGTGGGTATAGATTAAAGTACGCAGAATTCATTCGTGCATTCTCCGAAAAAAGGACCCGTAGTCCTATCGTCCCCTCGTTTATCAACGGCCCTTGTCTTATAGCAGACTGCCGTATCGGATACACTATAATGTTTGTTATTTATTGGAGAATCCTTAACACGGATACTGAAAAATAGCAATCATTTATCTTATCTATTCCTTGTTAAGGATGCGGATATGATTCCTTTTAAGTATTGAATAAGGAAAGTCTATAGAGTTCCCGGAAAACAGGATCGTATGAACAACAAACAGTATTTCCACAAAACAGTAAGTGATAAGCAAACACTGATATTATATTTGAAATAAGCGCTATCACCTCCGTTCCAAACAAGAATTGTTTTTTCTGGCGAAAAAACATTGTTGATCTGTGTTATTTTATCAAACATTTACCCACGCATGAATGGTATATAAGGGAATTATTTCACTAATTAAAATTAAATCATGGTTAGTAATTATTTTTAACATAAAATATTTTGATAATTAATATTAGTTTCAACGTGTACTTTCGATCCAACTCTTAGCCGTAATGTGCTCATAGCAGCGACGATTAAAGTGATAAGCCAAAGTGATAAAGCAAAAGTGATGAAATTTCTCTGACTAGTTCAGACTTACCGTTGTCATTAGTAGTAGAATATTTGTAAAATAAAATATTATGACGATTGTGCTATCATACTTAACTTGTGTGCTACTATTAGCTTTTAATAATTGAGCAAATCCATCTTGGCAACGAGACGCAGAGTTGTTCGCCCTATCCTAGGGAGTAAGAATTTTATTTCCTGTCCGATATGTTTGCTTCTATAAATAATATAAGAAATTGAAAGTATGATTTCATATCTACGCCATGAACAGGACAATAAATAGACATTTCAGTGAACAAGTCGCGTGGTGCCGAGCGATAACTGCAACGCCTAACGTCAGAGAATACGCACTTCAAAAGCACGCACTGCAATTTAAATAAAGTACCGCACACGTAACCCACGGCTGACCTTACATGGCCAATTACCCGTAGGCTCTTTATTTCCCTCTCTTCCTTCTGCTGGTCGGCGCGGAAAGGCGTTCGCCGGATCGTTTACACGAACGGCCTGCGTCCTGCAGGCAGCGGGCAATCCCTTGCGCAAACGACACGCGGCGGCGGAGGCGGCACACCGCCCGAGGCCCAAGGCGGACGAGCCCCCGGCAGGCTCATACGCAGTGAACAGCGACGACGACCCCTCCACCCGAGAGGCCATTGCAGATCTCTAACGCTACTCCAAGAAGTAGCTTACAAACGCTGGAGCATTGAGTGTATCATAAAAGAATGTTACAAACTAACAAGGGTATGTAGCAGGATTTTCAGCACTAGCTTGTAGGTGAATGAATGAATGAATGAATGAATGAATGAATGAATGAATGAATGAGTGAGTGAAGAAATGAATGAACCGCGTGCGTCCCATAAAGAGCAAAGGCCTCCTGCGAGAGCAAATGTCTTGTAAAACTCATGTGGTGAGCTATTCCACGTACGTATAGCTAGTAGATAGCTAGGTCGAATTCAGTCGCTGCCTGGAGGAGAATTCTAGCGGCCGGCTTCTCCGATTGGTCATTTTCCGTGATTTCTCTTATTAATACCGGGCGAATGCCGGAGCAGTACCCTAACAAAAGGGCCACGGCTCGCGCGCGATATTTCCTTCCTCTTCCTTGCCCAATTTTCACCCATTACCTACACATACACACACTCACATGCATTACATTACCAGACTTGCTAGGAGCTTAGAACCTGTGCCGGGTGGGACCTGTGGGAGAGCTGGTTGGGGAAAATCCCCACGAGTCGACGTAGTTCGGCTCCGAATCTCGCAATCCAGCGGCGGAATGTCATCGCCATCTCCCGCGTTGAAAAACCACACACTACACTTATGGGACTAACGGTCTTAGTCGATGACGCACCGGGAATCACTGACGCGCTCCGAAAATCTGTTTTATTTAATCAGTGGTATGTGTTAAACAAAAATTCCAAATCCAATTCGCGTTATGTTCGTAGAACTGATACACAAACAGCTAATTCCAACTCTGACTCTTAAATTAACCGTCAAATTGTCGGATATTGAATTTACACACCTCTCGACTGATAAATGCAGCTAGTAAATGTATCGGTAAATTAAAAATCACTTGTGTTATTATTACCTTTGATATTTTTCTCTCTGTTGAACTGTATGAATAAATATTTCATTTTGAGGTATTTACATTTTTATATATTTTTAAGTATGGAACGTAATTGTGTAATATGTATAATTAAGTAATAATTATACATATAAGTAATAATTTGTAAGCAATAATTTGAGGCAACATTTACACCGCAAATATTATTTCTGGGCTTTTTTTGTGTACGATGTCATTCATATTTGCTTTTCTGTTACCGAGAAACCATTTCGAGAGCTAATGAAAGGACAAAACATCCCTTTATGTTATGGAAATTTTTATTTACAGTATTCAGCTGCAAAGGGAAAGAATACAGAAAGGATGTGGTTTTAGAGGAAGAGAAACATTTGAGAATATGACATAAGAGGATTTTCTTGGCCAAGTTATGATTAGTAATGGCACTTTTTATGCTATGCTTTACTAGTATTTTTAAAATAGTACTTTTGGTACAACGGAAATGAATTCTTTTTCACTCGTCTCTTTTGAAACTTTGTATCCAGGGGTTTCTACCTCTTCAGAGGATTTAAGTTTATTTAATTCTCGTAGGTATAGAATTTGATAATATTACGTTGTATGCTTTCCAAAGTTCAAAATTTGAAACAATATTTTCGAAATGAAAGATCTCTAAATCAAGTGTAGAAGGAAATTGTAAAATGAAAATTGTATGTCTGAAAATATTTATTTGCAGGTCTTTAAAGCCTTTTTTTCGTTTGGAGTTCATTCCCAGTTTAAATACGTACATAGAAAATATATAAGCATAACTTTAACTGTAAAAATAAAAGTATAACTGTACACACGGGACTGGAAGGTGTTACGTGAATGTTCATCGGAAAGTACGTAAGTGAGGATCCCTCATTCTGAAAAGCCATCTGTTGGAGAGCATCCCCAATCCCATGCAATCATCGCGTACCGAATGTGAATTGTGACGCATGCCATATTTGCCGTAACGTGAAGCTGTGTACATGATGTTTGAGTTCATTGAATCTCAATTATTTACGTGGGTGTTAACAAAGTTAGAAAAAGCTCGACTGAAATATATTTGGATATAAAATCATTTAATTTTGCTGTTAAAACCACGTTCATAGAATGCCAAATGGTACAGGTGTTTAACATTTAGTCCTTAAAGCAAACTGTATTTATCCACCTCGTGTGTCTATAAAAATAATAGAGTTCATTTCTCTGTGATACACTGGGTGTAACAATTTAAATTAACATTTATCAAAACATGAATGCGGTATAATTTAAAATCCTTCTTGAGGGTATACGGTACATGCCTGCAATTTTATTTGCCATAGGGGTTTCTTTTATTTTGTCGTGTTCTTTTATACCCTTTCAGCCAATACCATTCCACGGTCTCTTTGTTGGGAACAGTCGCCCTACTTCCACATAGAACTGACCATCTCTCGCTGCTTTTGTGCATTCGACCTCTCCGCCAGCGTGCCCCACCCCCGTCCCCTGTCTGTCGCGTCGCGTCGCGTCGCCGACAGCTGACGGACGCCCGGGCGCACTGGGGTGAGTGAGCGTGTGGACGGGACACCAATGGAGCTAATGAAAGCGGCGATGGGAGGTGGGTCTCCTGCGAGCGTTGTCTCTGCCGAATTCCTCCGTGATTGTCATGAGGTGTTCTGTTCGCAAGGGGAGCGAACAATCGAGAAGGGCCCTCGGTTTCTAGTAGAAATGTGTGATGCTGGATGAGGCCTGTCTGGGATGCGTTGTATTTCGTTCGGAGGGATCCACAGTCGAAAGCGAGATTGTCGAACTTTGAGTTGTTCCATACACTTCTGTTATAGCATACCAAAAACTATGTTGTTGTTTGTTTGTTTTTTTTGATAATAAAGGAGACAAATGTTTTATCTCGGGAACACTGTGAGGCACAAAATACATCGAAGTACATTCTTTCACGACACCCGAGGAACAGCTGTTTGAATCTCTCGCATTTATTTACGTAATATTATTTCACCAGGCTCGTGAAATGTTCTTTGAATTTTATTTCATTTCCCAGAAACTTAATAATAAGAAATGACAAGTGAAAAACCTGGTGATACGTGGCACTACAATTTCAATTAAACGTAAACACTGACAACATTTCATAACAAGATATGTAGAATTAGAATTCTTACTGTTGAATTTGTAGGTTCGTTTATGTAGCAAAACTTTATTTGTTAAATGTACTAATACGTACTATTTATCAACATTAGAGAAAATGAGCTTTTCTTCATACTTACTACTTCCAACTCTTAATAATTTGTCCAATAGCCATTTTATATGGAGGTTTAGTTAAAAGACCGATCTGGAGTTCATGTGAGTTTTGAATACAAGATTATGAAGCTGCTAGTCAGTCCTATTGATGATTTTTAAAATGATCATTTTTTAAATGATCATTTAAAATAGGTTTAATAATTCATTCAACAAATCTGTATCATAAAATTAAATATAACATTTCATAATGTTTCTTCGTCTTCATTGAGTTACACAAATACATTTCGCTGCATTAACATTCGAACTCTGCTTTTTTTCTCGCCGTGAATACGACCATTACGTCACTTTTCTGTTAAGAGTTGTACGCTTCTCATAGTGTAATTACTCATGTGCGCCTAATGCACGACCGCAGATAAATCTACACAGCGGCGAGACCAAATCACTCTTCTAACGGGCTACCTTAAAGGATAAAGTGTTGTTGAACTTTTTTTGTGTGTGTACCAATTTCAACAATACCGTCGTTGACAGTCGCCTCTGTCTCTAAAGCGGCAACATCTGTTGCTTCCATTCCACGCGCCATCTAATTTTCTTAAAGAATCCCCATTATGTTTCCTCCCGTCCGTGGCCCGCCGTATCTCCTTGACGAAGGCGCTTGTCCGCTGCGCTTGCAAGGGCCGAGGCGAGTCCTGGGTCGAACGACCTCCCTCAGATTGGCACCTCTGTTCTCGGGGCCACTCACCCATTGGCCCTTCACCGACGCGTCGCCTCCGCCGGTCTCTCCCCCAGCCCTTTCCACTCCACAGGTGCCTTGTGCGCTTGTCTCGGCCACCTCCCACGCACCTCTGCTCGGCGCGGGCTCTGCTGCCACCACCTCCCACTATGTCATCGACGTCACTTCTGTTCGTTTTCCGTCTCTCTTCTAATCCCGCTTTGATCCACCGTACCCGCTGCTCCAGCCGTCGGCTCTTCAATCGCCAGTGCCTTCGGGACTGCCGCCGTCGTCGCCGCTGCCGCCTTCTGCCCTCCGTCTTCTCCCCATTACCGTTTCTTTCAGTTCATCCAAAGTCATCGCCTCGCCGCCTTCCCACCTCACCCTCGCGCCCAACCTGCGCACCCCCAAGGCTACTGCCAGCGCCCCGCCTTCACCCCCCGCCTTCCTGTCCTCGCCCCGCCACCTCTGCCCTCCCAGTCCCCTCTCCGAACCCCGCCCCCACTGGGACCGCTCCCGCCATCACCACGGCCACCGCCACCATCCCCGCCACCATCACCTCTACCGCGCACGCCCTCACCTGCGTCACTACCTCTGTCTTTGCCTTCGTTCCCTTCGCTCTCCCGATCTTCGTCTTGTTTCTGCCCATCATCAGTCTCCCTTTAAGCTCCGTCTGCTTTGACCTCCATCCTCGCCGCGGCGTCCGCCTCGACCTCCGTGGCCCCCGCCCCCGCCCCCGGCGCCGCCGCCCCCGCCGCTGTCCGCCCAACGTAATCGCATCTTGTCGCCGTGGTCGCTGCGGCGCCGCCACCTCCGCCCGGGATTCCGCCCTTAATTAAGACACTAATTGCTTTTCTGTCCACCAGGCGGCGCGCCTGCTGCCGCCCCCGACGCCTCCACGCTTCCGTCAGCGAGCGATACAACGGCCACGCCATTGGTATTCCTCTGCGACTGCCTCCCCCCGCCTTCTCTTTTATCACACATCTGTTTTATTACCTAATTCTTTCGTGGTTTGTAACTCTTGATGTAAGCATCTTTCCTTCTGTTATATCTTTTGGTTTTTTGAAACACATTTTCTACATCTTTTGTTTCAGTAACATTTGTTTCTCGTTCCGTGAGATTATTTCTTGGGTATCGTGGCATATCTTTCATAAATATGACACACATCCCTTACACCTAAATATCGAAATGCTTCTTCTTTCGTTCCATGTCATATCTCCCTGTTTCATAATTATTTGTATTTTTAGTCATTCTCCGTGTTTATCTAGTAAATTTTGAATAGTCTATCTTTTTCTTTGTCTAATAAATTTGTTTATGCTTTCTTGCTTTTTAACTCTTTATTCTAGCCCGCTTCCCCTCCTTCTGCTAAACATTTTCGCCTAATCCGTAACTCTCCTATATATTATTGAGCCTTATGGTTCCTGCTTCTTCTCCTTATCCTCGTCCTTTCTTGGTGTTTTTTCTCTCCGATTCCTTTGTCCCCCCACCCTCTTTGACAGCACTTGGTTCTGACTCTTGCTCCCTCTCCTTGCCCTTCATTCCCTGTTTTCTCTTCCATACGTCACATACCAAACACCCACTCCCTGAACCCTCCTCATTTCCACTGCTCCTCATTATTTCTTGCCTTTGTTTTCCTTTTTCGTGGTTGCGTCGCCAGTGCCTCCCCCACCTCTCCCTTCGGACAGGCTGCAGCTTAGAACCGCGACGCCTTCCCTCCGCTGCGCGCGGGCTGTTTTAAAACTTTAATTTGCTTTTGCTCCTGCGCTCCCCTGTTAGGACGCAACTGTTTCGCTGGTGCGGTCGACTGGGAAGCGATTTCGACAGAGTCGTAATTAAAAGCCGTTAACGGACCGCGAAGGCGCTTGTTTGCCGCTGTTGCGGAGGTGGGGGCACGATGGATCTGTTGGGGGAGGGGGAGGGGGATGAGAGAAAGGGAACATAAAGCGGGAAAGAGGGGGTGGAGAGGAGCTATTGGAGTACTTCATGATGTGCAACGGTAGTGGGAATTTTAAGTGGTTAGTTGTGCAGTGAGAATTTAAGGGTGTCACGCGAAGGACTTGCACCTCCTGATCAAAATATGTGTCGCTGTTGTTCTACCATCCAGTAACCAAAAATGTCATTAATATAAAGCAGTGAAATCTCTCTGTTTTATTTCTCGGAAGGGAAAACGTTCCTGTACTACTGATGTACCGAATTTCAACCACAAGGAACGGGATACGGCGGTGCCCAACTTCTGTATTTCATTCTCCATATGATGACCAAAGTAGAGATTCAAAGGTACGTATGTACCTATAAACGACAAATATTCGTCTCTCAAAGGATATTATTTTAGAGTATCAGAAAAAAGTTTACGAGCAGATTTTTAGTTATCAAAGTTCCAGTTACCGAGGTGATCAGCTGAATGGAAATGGGACATACTAATTACTTGAATTAATAATTGAACATTACACATGACAAGTATCCGAGAATAATTTTTGATTGGTGGTGGTGGTGTCATGAAATAATTACTTTAAGCCAAATACAAACGTATGAAATTTGTAAGATGATTTGTTGAGTGCGTTTAGATTGTTTAGACTAATTGAATGGAATAATTTCGGACGTCGAGTTTACTGTTTATGTCTGATACAAAATTACTGTTTTTTTATGCTTCAGTTTACTGTGTTTGTCAAATACACCATTTTGTGTTGATCCCACGCTTATTACATAAAATAGTTTGTTATGAGTCCCTTTAATAAACCCACAGTGTAAATACAAACCAATTAATGCCGTGTCAAGCTCAATACGTGTTAAGATAATTAGAACCGCAGTGCGCATTGTTACATATCACGCTAAATTTATCTTGCTCAGAGCACTGCGGTTCCTAGAAACGGAAGTCCGTTATCAGGAGCAATTACGACATTTATAAACGCGGTTTCCGGGTCGCGCGTCGACAGGGACCGGGCGCATGCTGCAGTGGGCGTGCAACGCAGCGTTTAATCGAGCGCCTGCACAAAGGCATTGGCTGGACGTGCCCCCTCCTCCGCCCCCCCAACGTCCACACACCTCTCGCACGCCCCCGCTTGCACAATCGTGTTCGGCTCCGCCCCTGACCCCCGCCACCGCCCCGCCTCGGCCCTTCACTACATCCACCACCCCGCCCCACCTATGCCGCCCCCTCGCCCATCCCAGCACGGCCACCCCTCTGTCTGCCCCCGCGCCTGTTCGCCACGCACCCCTTGCGCCGCCCACGTTTCCTCCTAAGCTACTGCACCGGAACCGCCCTCATGTCTACCTTGCGTATATATTTATAAGTTTTGTTTCTTGTTCCCGAACTACTTCTGGTACATATCGTTTTCGTACGAACTCGCGTCGACACTGTTACGCCTTCCGTCAGATTCAGAAGCTATAACGTGGGTCTGAATCACATTCACATCGCTGTTAGTTCGCAAATGTCGATGGATCCTGGAATATAACTTCATATAACATTGCATTTTCGTTCTTAAGCTTAAAGGATAATAAAAATGCCCCGCTGCAATACATCACCTTTTAGCTGAGACTTGACTGACTCGAGGAACTGGATTTTAAGGGTACCCAATTCTATATAAGTGTACGTGTTTAACACGTGTTACAAAGTTTGAGGACAAATGTTTATGGTAGTTCTATATTTTCTCGACAAATTTAATGAGTGTAGCTACATTGAAATGAAAGAAATATTTGTCACTTTAAATATAAGTAAGAAAACACAGGTGAAATATCTGTTTGTGATTCCCAAAAGTATTGACGTACAGAAAGCTTTCGCCAAGTTCAAAAGAAGCGATGTTAGTAGGAACTTTGAAAACCTGAAAGAAAATATCAACGTTACAACGTAAGTATTTTCTTTATAATTACGACTGGGGGTAAATAAAGATCAAAGTTTCTCTCCTTCAAAATTATCATGCTTTGCAGTTTACTTTCCCTGCCTTTTTCTCCAGCCGACTTTATAAACATCGAATCTACTTCCTGCGGTGGACGGCATGATGTAAAGAAATCTGCAAACGGCTTGAAACATTCAACCAGGCTCTCTGTAGAATCGCAAGGAAGTAATGTATTATTAAATTGTTATTGTATTTAATGCAATACTATGAGGAAAAACATGTTTTTCTGCCGTTCATTATTTTTTTTTCGTTTCATCGGCGTTAAATACGACGTAATTTCAAAAGAATACCTTATTTTAGATATTCATAACACAAGCAAATTGTAATATGTACTGAAAAAGGGAAGAGAATTTGTAAGAAGTCCCACCGCGTGAACGGCACACCATTAAAAATCTTTGAGTAATTAGAGTGATTTCTCAAAAGTTTGTATGAAACAATGTAATATCATCAGGGGGGCTTGACTGGATACCCGAAAAATTATTTTCGGAATGTCGGCCACATAATGGATACATTTTAGGCTAGTTGAAACGAAATTCCATCATTCTGGTATTTAGTGCTCAATTTCTAAACATGTTTGCAAAGTCATTCAGATTATAATTTAAGCCATTTACTAGGAAAAGAAGAAGAAGAAGTAGAAGTAGAATAATAGCAAGTAGAAAGAAGAAAGAGAATTTTTTTCTTCAAAAAATCCATATCCAAGAATCCATCTTATGGGAAAACTTAAACCTCCGCATTGAGATAGAATTTTTAACACGACTTCACCAGTACAGTGAAGTAATAACATTCTACACCAGTACAGTCAAGAAATACTTTCCCGAACTTTTCCAAAGAGAAGACAAAATTCCCTGCCCCTTCCACGGCCATGTGCGATATCTCGCCGTGCCCGGAGCTGCTGGGAGGGCGGTGTCACGCGCGCCAACTTACGCGAGCTCTCGCCTTTCAGCCCCATTTATCGGCTGCTTCGCCGGCGGAGGCAGCCTCTCTCGTGTCCGGTGCAGCTCCTTTTATGAACCCCCGCAGCGGAGACGGCGACGGCCGTAGTGGGGGAGACGGAGGCAGCTACAGAGGCGAAGGCGGAGGCGGGGTCGACACAGAGGCGGAGACGAAGGAGAAGGCGGCGACTGTTTTGCGAAGGCGAAGACGCCGTAGTCTGAGACGCAGTGGCGCAGACCAAGGTGGAAATGTTGGCGGTGGAGATGTAGGCGGAGAAGGAGGCGGTGGCCGAGAGGACAATTGTGGTGGTGGTGGTGGTGGTGGTACCGGCGCGACATGGCAGCTGAAGAAGTGACTACACTGTGGCGGAGACAGAGCCTGTGACGATGAGATTTTCTGCGTTGGTTACACTGCGTTATTGGTGAGGCTAATGGCGCGACCATTCAGGTGGGAGAGTGGTAATAAGATTGTAGTGACGATATAGTGATAGTGATGTAGTGGTGGTGATATAGTGGTGGTGATATAGTGGAGGTGATATAGTGGGGGTGATATAGTGGTGGTGATATAGTGGTGGTGATATAGTGGTGGTGATATAGTGGTGGTGATATAGTGGGGGTGATATAGTGGTGGTGATATAGTGGTGGTGATTTAGTGGTGGCGATTTAGTGGTGGTGATTTAGTGGTGGTGATTTGGTGGTGGTGATTTGGTGGTGGCGATTTGGTGGTGGTGATTTGGTGGTGGTGATTTACTGGTGATGAGACTGTGGTGATGAGACGGTGGTAGTGTGAGCGTGGTGGTTTGACTTGAGACCGTGATAGTGAGAATTTGTTGGTGAGGCTGTGTCAGTGGCAGATGCGGAGACGTAGGCAGAGGCAGAGGCAGAGGCGAAGGCGGCGTGGGCAAAGCGCAGCGCTGTCGAAGCCACGTACTTCGCAACTCGCGCTCGTAAAAAGTTCTTTGGGAGCGCCGTTCCAGCCAGTGTGTTTACTCTGCGGACTTGCCCCCCAGCAATAAAGCCCTCTTCAATTGAAAGTTACTTCTGGTTTTGGCGAGTACTGCAAGCGCTGTAATGGTCAATCAAGCACGTGTTTGTTCGAGTTTTTAATGGATTAATGCACTAGAAATTAGATTTATTTAACTTGTAGCAGTACATGCTTAGTGATTTGACAACAACATGTTCAGGAGTGTCTCTCAAGGACTATTTGAATGAATTTTACCATTTACAATATATAATATACATGTATTTAAAACCAACTTCCATTTTTTTATGTATAGCTAATCACACACTTCTTAAAAGCATTTTCATCATCAGTTTTTAAGCTACCACAATTTATTTGATATGAATGAAGTAAGGGATTCATTCAAATTATGAATTTGTAACCATTTGCAGTGTTATTAAAGTTACGGAATCGACACCCGCGGGGGCTTGTCGCTTTGCATACGATGCTGCGACGTGTCTGTAAGACTAGTGTAAGCACGCACAGAATCAGTACAGATATTTTTTCAATTAGCCAACTTATGATTTGTTATAAAGGACTGAATTTAATAGAATGTCTTTGAATGATGATTGATGATTTGTTATAAAGGAATGAATTTAATAGAATTACTTCTCGCCTCAATGCAAATTCGAAAACATATTTTGATTTTGAGTATTATTGCCAAAGAGTTCAGTTTGTATCGCTAGAGAAACTGTAATAATTATTCTTCTGACGTATTAGATCTTCGTAACATATTTGGACATCTATAACATGCCCATAAAAAAGAATAAGCCAGGAAATAAGATTTCCCACAGATAGCCTGCACACGCCCTTACAATTATTTTAGGTCCAAAGTTCAGCTTAGAGTCTCACAAGGAAGTAATTTACAGACAGAGGGCGTGGGTCAAATTCTTCCTGGCCATTCAATAAGTGAAAATCAAGAACATATCTACTGAACTACCAAAAGTAAAACAACTATTGAGTGAATTTGATAGCGCAGCGCTCATGTCTTATTTATATGGCGAATGGTCTTCACGGAATCCCTCTTGCGAAAAGGGCCTCGGATCGACTTCCCTTGCCGTACGCGGGTAGATTTAACCGTACTAATGCTTAACTGATTGCCGAACTTCATTCAGAGCAAATCTGTCAAATTTAAACAAACTGCAGTACAAGCAAGGATTTTGCCGTATTTGTGTAATGCGGAATCTTGTCTAATCTGAAAAAAATACTACTCCCTTGAGATTTCTCATTTATAAATATTATGGAATGCAATATTGTTCGGAAATTCAGTAGGATAGCATGGTGCCATGAAACATTTAAGGTTCGAAAATCAAATTATAACTCATATTCCGGATGACAAATCTTACGTTGATAATGATATCTTGCATTCTCTGTCAACTTACCATCAGCTCCGACACCACCACCACCACCACCTCCGCTTTCGACACCGGCTATGCGTCTGCCGATAGGTCGAGTGGTGCATCAGCAGTTCAGGCACGCGCCTCAGCCGCCCCCGCAGCCGCCAGGCCGCGCAGGTGAGCGACCCCTCGCCGCAGCCCCGCCACCGCCACCACCGTCATTGCCACCGCGCCTTCTTCCTCTCTTCCGCCGCCGCCACCGCCTCTACCGCCGCCGCCACCACTACCATCGGTAGCACAATCACCGCCACCGCCACCACGTCTTCTCTGGCGCCGCCGCCACCACCAAAGTCACTGCCACCGCTGACGCCACCGTCACCGTCATCACTACCGCCACCATCATCGTCACACTTATGTAATCATCACCACCGCCAACATCACCACTACACCACCACTATCATTTCTACCACAACGACAGTCGCCACGGCCGCCTCCCACTACCGCCACCCCCACCGCCGCCACCACCACCACCGCCACCACCGCCACCGCCGCCACCACCGCCGCCACCACCGCCACCGCCACCACCGCCACCGCCACCGCCACCGCCACCGCCACCGCCACCGCCACCGCCACCGCCACCGCCACCGCCACCGCCACCGCCACCGCCACCGCCACCGCCACCGCCACCACCACCACCACCGCCACGACCGCCACCGCCACTGCCACTGCCACTGCCGCCGCCACCACCACCACCACCGCCACCGCCGCCACTGTCTTCATCACCGCTTCCTCCACTGGCAACGCATCACCGCGCCGTGCCTTATGCAGACGTTTCTCCCGCACACCCACCCACCCACCCACTTACCCGCCCACCCATCTGCCCTCGCGCGCTCGCGAGAGAGCAACTTTTGATGGGCTCAGTAATTATTCCCGGCCGCTGGCCGCTTCCATTATGCATCGCCGTCTTCGGCGCGGCTTTGACCGCCCCCTTATGTTGATTAGAGCGCCGCTCATGGCTTATTCACGCGGGCTTTCTTTGCGGGACGAAAAGGCGCAGCAGGGTGGCTCTGCCCAGGCGAGGAGGGCGTCCGAGGTTGCGGAAAGAAGCTGCGCTCATCCTCTCTCGGCAGGTAGACGGTAGTCAGAACATCGATGCATTAACATTATTAACATTAATACATACTGATAAAAGGAGAACGTCGTTATAAAATGCAATAATTATATACGTCGTCATTGCCAACAATATTATTTATTAAAAAAGCAGCTTTCGATGGCTTAGCCATCATCATCAGTTTTCTGCTATATGGAAGCCAAAAAACGACTACCTGGCTTACGCGTATAATTATTGCATTGGAAATGCAAACAAAAACTCACCACAATACCTATATGTCGTTATAAAAGCCTAATGTGAAACAGAAACTATTCTTACCCGCGTATGAAAATATAATCTGTGGATGTCGTACAAGTATTTAAGTTAGTAACCTCTAACAACATATTCGTATGCAATAAAATGTAATGGACTTATTCCCAAATATTAAACATCGTATAAGTTTATAAGTATGTTTTAACACCGATGTTTTATTAACATCGAAATTTTGTAATCGATTTTCTTTTCTTTTCCGATGTTTTGTTTCAGAATCAAAAATTCCCATGATCACTGTAAAGTGTGAAATAATAACTGATAGTAAATCTGCTATTCATGTGTTGCATCCAAAGGAATGCTGGTTGCACGGCCAACAACGACCAAACTCTCTAGTCCGAGATGACCTCTATGCCATTGTATTTCGTTTTCATATTCATTTCGCGCATTAAGATATGGCTAACGAATACGCTGTGGACGTAGAGTCGACACCTTCTTATCATATCCTGATTCGGCGAATTGATACACACGAACACTGTAAAATTAAATTTTATCGCACACCAATTTAATGCCAGAGGTTACTTATCCAGTCTAAAAACATCGATGGTTTTTTGTCGATGTTTTAATATTGAACATCGATGTTTGCTAATATCGATGTATTGTTAACATCGATGTCGCTAGTAGACGTAGACTATCACCATAGACGGTGGTTGAGTGGAATTTGGAATGTCAGATACGACATTCAGAAGTTATATTTTCTAACGCGGCTACGAGTAGTTTCTTGCTCACATTTTGCTTCAATAACGATGTTCTCTTTTTTTAGTATGAAGTTACTACAGTTCTTGAGTTACTAGACGGAATTTATTGGTAAGGAAGCATCGTTGACGTACGGAAGCTGTAGAAATGAACTTTTAGGAACGGCTAATAGTTCCAATTTTGATGTGTCAAATATATTTCAGTATATTATCATTACAAATGCATGGCAGGTTGGGCATAGTCACATCTGATAGAATGGTATATCTATTGCCAGAATGGTTTGCGTATGACTTCATTCGCTTTAAGAGATAACGAAAAGTAACGTGGTCAAAAAATTAAACCGCAAAAAGGAGAATCTAGTTAATTTATATTAAATGATAGTTAAGCTTTGAATGCGTTCTTTGTCCGAGATTATAAATCCAAACGAATAGAATACATTCGTAAGTTTATGAGCAATGATAGTTACTTTACTGGAAACAATTGTCTAAAGTAACTGTAATTGTTTCTACGAGGATAACGCGAGGTACAGATATTCGTAGTGTGATTTGAAATGAATTGTTTCCCCCAAATTATTGGAGTTTATTAGCCAGCTGTCTCCTCGCCCAGCGATTCTACAGTTATATTGATGACATTTTGTATTCCTTAATTGCGATATCCATTGCTGATTATTTCTTCCACTATCTAATTCGATATAAAACTGGTAATTTGTATTTAATGAAGTTACAATTACAAATGCATCAGAAAATAAATGAAATACAAGTTACAAGTTGCATTTGATTTCTGTTATTGCTGCATTCATGTGGGGATAATTGAAAAACAAGAAGAGACCGTATGTGGATTGCGAAGAATTGCGCAAACTCGATAAACATGATTTTGTTCACATGTTGTGTAAACTATTGTGGGAAAAATTCCGAGCATACAAAGAATCTCTTTTGGAATTTCACCAATGCAGAGGGTTCCACTCGTGTTTTCATAGGTGCTTTTCAGCATTTCATCATACTTTAGTTATTTCGAGAGGAAATATGCATTCCTTTATATTTATACTTGTATATGTATATTCATGTAGTGTAAACTCAAATATACGCATCTGCACGCAAGTATGGTTTAGATATAATACCATAGGCAGATACTACATGTTGCTTTTGTGGCTCTTGTGAGTAAATCATAACACTGGTGCCCTGTAGCGGCAAACGCTTCTCAATTTTTGAATGAGATATTAACATTTCCAATAAATCACTTATATAATTGTAGTGAAATAGTATAATCTAATAGATATCTTTCGTTAGACTTCCGAGTAATCAGAAGCATATCTTTGCACATTTGTTACAAATTCAAAACATATTTCCGCAATATTTATTACATTGAAATGATGTATTATCCAGTTTATGTAATTGTTTAAAAACATATGCATTCACATTTGTACCTGTTTTTGTATCAAATGAAAAATTATATGAATCCCTAATCTTCCTGTTTTGGATGCAGGATTCCAGGTATTGATGTCTTTTATTAAGATAACTTCACTCTGAAATATTCACCGACACTTTTACTTCTCCACTCACTAGAGATTGGATTAGAGATGAGTGCGTGCCGATTTCACCAATGCACAGTATAAATTAACTTTCGTTTATGCAAAGCACAAAAAATTGCAGTGTCACCGACGCAACTGACCTTAGTAACTACACATTATTACTAAAGAGTAATAATTTCTAATTTATTGTCCAGCGTTCACTTCTTCGAATTACATTTTATTAATTGTTATAAATAAACATTCTTGATTTTTTCTACTGTCCGATTTCCTTTATTATAGGTTCCGATAGACTTGGTATTAGTGATTTGAAGAAAGGCTGTCTAATGACGTGGTTCGTGAGGCACGCCCCTGCGCTGCCATGCAAGTCAATCAGTCCATAAATAAATAAAAAACCTCGAAGGGAATCTGGAAAATCTACATCGTATTTCCCCTCCGAAGTGGCGTGCCTTGCTGTTGGGGCGCCGAGGGAACCTGTCCCCTTACAGCGGCTGGGAGGTCGTGCGTGCGTGCGTGCGTGAGTGCGTGGGTGCGTGCGGCGTGCGCGCGTGCCCTCACGCGCTCGTGCGCGCCTGCGGTGTACCACGGAGCACCTGACCCATTCGCGCGCGTGCGAGCACGCACGCCTGCGCCACGCGCACGGGCGTCGGGAGAGCAACGGGATTTGGGGGACGGTGGTGGTGACTCATGGTTGGAGCTGAAAGGGAATGTTCAGATGTGCCGTTGAGCGGGCCTGCAGTCGCGATATGAGCAGCACGGACGTGATCCGTGAGGTATTGTCGTCCACAACGTTCTCATGAAATTGGTAGTTCTGAATTTTGTTTTAAAAGTCACAACGAGAATAGTGTAGATTTGCCCATGATTTGCGCGGGAAACTTGTGGAATTGCTAGGCATCAAATGAATTTGCCTGACGATAACTTCTGTGGAATAAGGTTGTGACTTCAAATGGAGTGAATAGTAAGGTTCTTTACCTCACAGCGCGGAGGACGAGGAGGCGAGCGAGGAGGAGAAGGAGGATGGAAGTGTTATTGGAGAGCCTCTATGTAGTATGCTTCTTACTTAATTCCGTTCAACTGTGTGAACGATGGGCAGATGTACTTATGATGTGTCGTTGTATTGCTCTTTATTACCTAAGTGACACGGAGCACATGTTGTCAAGTACAAGCTGATATAAAAGTCATTAATATTATCGTTTCAAATTTAACGAAATGTGATGAATATTTGAATTTCTTTCCTTTTTAGTATTTTCACGTTTCGTCCAAGGATCGCTTGTGTAATACACGCGATATTCATTTTCAATTTTTTCGATAAAAGCGGACTTCATATTCAATTTTGCTGTAAGGCCAATGCCCAGGATCCAGGAATTTCTCTACTATACCAACTGAGATATTCCCCGTTGAACGTTCTTTCGTTGTCTGTTAAATAAAAATCTTTTGTGTTTTAATATCATAATCAAATCATTTGCACAGTCACGCTAATAACACTTCAGTCCTATGTCTGTAGAGTGGTAAGTATTCTTAAAGTTACGTGGCCAGACGAAATACGTTTTGAAATATATCATAAATGGATAACAAGGCAAGTCGCGTAATTAACTGTTATGTGCACACCTATATGCTCGTGAGCGTTGAGTGAATGAGGTATTCTGTTTTTATTCTCTTCATAAAACAAAAATAATCTGGACGAAAAATGACACAATTTATTGACATGTCGATGGCTCCATATGATGCCCTATACGTATTGATTTATGATCACTTTTATGATTTCTGTGACGTTTACGACAGAGCTTAATAAAGGGAACATGAAAAGTAATGAAGCAGATACACAAATTAATAAATCCTAAGTACATTTTACAGTGTTTCGTATGTTTTAAATGAAGTGACATTGTAGCAAATGACATGACTTTAAATCAACACGATCAAATATTATTGGCGAATGAAAGTTTAACTTCATTCTGAATGTAGTTTCCAATAACGTTTGTACTATACTGTGCAAATACAATACTATACTGTGTAAGTATATTCATACTAAGTAAATTTATTTGTTTTTTAAGTTTTAATTTTATCCTAGGTGATCATGGGTATCTGTATTTAGAATTTATGTGATGAAGGAAATATGAGTGAACTTGTTTCAAATTCAGCAATCTCCTTTTTATGATAATGATTTAGTTCTTTTAAGACATTCTTGATAGTGAAACGTACTCAATGTTCGAGTGTTCTTAAAGCACCGCGACATGCATGTTGTTTTTTGTATTGAAAATCAAAACCAATATCAAAACCCTCGATCTCCAAAATTGATTTTAAATATTTTAAAGTCAGCAATGTCCTGAAACCTCTACTGAAAAAATAAAATTGCTGTCTCTCAGCATGCAGTTGCACTGTTTTTGTTCGTATGATAATTTACTAAAATAGGCATTGAAATCTCTGAAAGTGATTGTAGGTTTTTGAACAAATAAAATAGGGTCGATAAAAGTAGTCTTGTATGTGAAATCTCAAAAAGTTTACTTTAATAGATTTAATGTCAACAAAATTCATATTGTGATCGATCATACTCCAAAGATTTGAAGTTGTTTCTTCAAACTCGGCTATCTCCCTGTTTCAAATATTAGTTATACGATCTCAACACAATTTATTGTAAAATATGAGATGAAATATTTTTCATTCAAATAATTAACATTTGCCCAATTAATAATTAAAAGTAATCATAAATCGTCAGTCGTAGTAAACCTATTCAAATGAGTTCCAGTCTCTGTGGCAAAATCAAGAAAACTGGAAATGGGGTTTGAAACGGGTCCCCTCATATTGGAGTTAATCGAATTCTTACTACGTTTTTACTTACTGCGCCACGTCTACACCACATGAACTCTGATCCTTTCTTCACATTTCCATGTGTGTATTAAATATTATAGTATTGTTTAGAAACAATATGTTTTCCATTTTGGTTTTAAATATTATAAAAAATTAATCAAACTAACACTTAAATTTATTAATTTGCAGTATATGTACCAAAATGTACCTGTTCTCCAGATCACGGTGTTTGATATGGTTCATTTTGGATTTATGTATGACATATGTTTTTACACATCATTATTTTGATGTTTTATAATATTTTATTCTGTTTATTTTCAAAATTTTAAATAAGAGCAAATAATTGTGCCACTTTTCTTCTAAAAAATTGTACCCTTCCATCCCTCAGTGGAATTGCGCAATTGGTTTTATAAAGTAAATAGATATGTTTAATAAAAGACATACACACCTATCGTGTACAGTACATCGGTAAATGTGAAAGGAAATGTGACACGACATACCGTTGGCGCACACTCCCAGGTCTGGTGGCTGCGCCTTTAGGAGGCCCACTAACATCGTTCTTGCCCCGGGCGAGCACGAGGAGCGCGGCGGCAGGTCCCTTTCCCGCTCAGAGGATGCAGCGCCGGCGGCGGCGGCGGCGGCGGCGGCTTGAATAATGCATCTCGTCTTCCCTGGACGCTCCTCGTTCTCGCACGCACTGTCCCCGCACGCACCCCCGACCGCCTTCGCTCTCCGTCGTAGCGGCCCACTCCCTCCTCCCCGCCTGCCCCTCCCGCCTCCATATGCGTCTTCCCGCCTCTCCTCTTCCACGTCCTTCTGCTATTAATCCCGCCGCCAACCGCCCAGATACGCACGTCCCCGCCCGTCTCTACCTCCACATTTCATAGCGGCTAAGTTTAGCTCAGTGCCAGCATTTGCCTCTGTGTCTACAGAAAGTCCTAATATTCGAGTTCGTACTCTGGCGGTTATTCGACACTCGCTAGATAGCTAGATCGAGTTCACCCAGTCTGGAGGAGAATTTTAACGGACAGCTGCTCCAGTCGGTGGGTTTCTGTGTTTTTTTATCAATATCAGGGAAATGTCGAGCAAATCCCTAAGAAAATCACGATCTTTCCTTCCACTTCCTTGTTCTATCCTCATCCCTTGCTTACTAACACACTTACATGCACTACACTTCCGCAGAGTCGGGATCCTTAAGCTTCTTCCGGTTGAGAGATACCGCTTGTCGGGAAATACTGGATTTCACTCGGGATTTCACTTTGCAGAAGGGAAGGAATCGCTGCCATCTCCCGGGCCGAAATATTCACTATATTAACGGAACTAATGGCAATAGCAGTTGACGTGTCCGGAAACAATCAATTCGCTTTGTCCATCGCTTGCACTACACCTGCCACTCACTCCTGACCCTCTCTGCCCAGCTCACGTGCCCGATCTTCGTTGCTCCCATCACTCTGCCACGCCTCAGTAGTTTTGCCTTGCTCGGTCATCTGAATACCCATCTCCCCTTCCAATGCCCTTCCACTCCGCTGCGTCCTTTCGTCCATGTTGTTACGACCCATTCACCACGTCACGACTCATCCTAAGACACGACTTCTCGCCTTCACCACTGCTCATCCATCTCAAGATAACTAGCCCATCCAATCACGACCCAACTCCATGGTTCGGTCTCTACGCGTCTTTCTGACGCGCACCCTGTCTCTCGTCCACCCCATGCCTATCTACCCGTCTCTCCTTGCAATCCCTACGCACTTGTCATGCTGTGTTCACGACGTCCCATTCGTCTACCGTCCACCACCGTGATTCTCTACCCATCTCTCCCTGCCATATCCTATCCACTCGTCACGGTGTGTGTCCACGATGTCCCGACCCGGCTACTCTTCGCGGCTATTACTTCTAGGCTGTCCGGGTGACGCCGCGTCGTTGGCAGATAGGCCGACGTTTCGCCCGTCATGTCGCAGGCTTCTTCAGGGTAGTGACACAGTAAAGTTCCGCCTCCGGTGTTATATCTTTTTCAGCTTAGGGGTCGGGTAACGCAAGTGCGCCGTGATTGGCGGAGAGGTCCCTCTGATTGGCTCGCGGTCTGGGCCAACCCGGGCCTCGCACCCGCACGCACGGCGCACTTGCGTCACCCGGACAGCCTAGAAGTAATGGACTCGAGCCGCGGAAGCCTACGTGTACTCTTCGCGGCGTCCACTCCACTTCGTCACGTCCACATCCTTCCGTGCCCAACCCGCTCCCCAAACGCGTCTCCCCTCCACGCGCTCTCGCCCCTTTCGACCCAGCGCCCTGCGCCCCCGGCGACGCGGACGTCGCAGCTAACGAACGTGCTTTTGTGCGCGCAGTCATCCCCAGAGCGCTGCCCTCGCTGTTGACGTTGAATGATTCAGTTCCGTTTCCTTCTCGCGTGCTTCTGGCCGCACGGAAGCTCGACTTCATCTTCATGATTAAACAAGCGAGATGGGGAGGAATTTACATTTTTAAGGTGGCTTGTCTCTGCTCTACGGATATTTCCGCGATGTATCTCTTTGTTGGTTTTACACTTCTTGGTGTGTGGCAACGAAATGACGCAGTGGCGGTTTAATGTCACGCAGTGCACGGAGATTTACAATTGCGGACTCCTGTCATTCGAGATTAATTTCGCAGATATTATCCGTTCACCCTAAGAATAAACCTAATGTAAACAAATTGAAGAAATCTTTGCGCCACTCTACGCTCCTGATTGGACAACTCGTAGCGCACTACTTGCGATTACGCGAGCAGCATACCCCACCGATTCAAATTGAATAAAAAAGTGTCATGCAAATGTCATGCTCATTCAACTACTTTACTTTACTATCATTATGCTTCAGAAAGGAGAATGATGTCATCACTGTCCTGAATAATATTTCTTTTCCTTCTTCTCTGAAATCCAAACCCGGATGTCATTACGTATAAGTAATCCGTAAAATTCGGATCACTGTTGACAAGCTGCAACAATTTCGCAAGCGTTCTCCTTGCCCCTCGACGGTGGAATCTTTTCTGAGTTTCATTACGCTGGGAACGGATGTGCCAGTGAACTCTGTGGCTTGGAAGTGCTTCATCGGGAACGACGGATACCTATGCTATGAAAATTGAAATCGTTCAGAACTACAGAAACTACAGAAACAGGCGCTTTTCGCCACTTCGAAGAAATTTTACACTCTTGGGTTTAATTACTGAAGGGCCATCCACACTCTCAGACATTCTAGGACTACCTGACTACAGACATTCTAAAGTGAACTGAAGGCCTCACAGACCGATCAGCGGCTTGGCGCCACGCCGCGGTCCCACGCAGCCCACGCGCCTGACCCGCCAGTCAGCACGTTCGTGGGCTGAACTTTCAGAGGCTCATAAACTTATCGCCCAACCACACGTGTGCAGTTCACAATGGCTATGTCGAAACCGTTGCAATAGTTTTGACCCAAGATTTATTTAACTTAGGATTGCAAATAAATTAGTACTTGTTTAGAAAACTATTTACTTTAGCTTCAGGATCCTGACAATAGCAGAGCGTATACTGCAAACCAATGATAATTATCCGAACACACGTGTATCGTTTACATAAGATATTTTTCTTAGCGTGAACTGATTTTAGTTACGTGTAAACCGTTTATGGTAGCAACCCTGCATTTATTTATGAACTCCTATAATGTCCCAATACAGTATTGTGGTTGCTTGCTCATCGGACTGACCAGAATTCGATGGTTTGAACTCGGTGAAGTCAGAGAAGACGACCAAATCGCATGGCCTAGATTTTTTCATATAAATGTGTAGCATGCAAATTCAAACATTAAAAAGAATCTATGTTGTCTCTTTACTATGTTATTTAACCCTTCTTCTTCCTCAACTCATCTCGAAAGATAGTGAATGACATTATGACGAATGTATACCCTTCATACGGTCACTGGAACTGTGAAAGCCTAACCTAATTCACAGTCGAAATTGAGATCATTAGTTCTCCGGTTTTGGCTATAAATGCCCACATGTTACACGAAATACAACAAAAGCACAACGAACAAAGCTAAAAATTTAAACTATTATTTCATTCTAGTATTGTAGATCTCTTTTATGAAGACGTCGAGTGTGGTGATAGAAGGTGTAGTTAATATCCGACTCCGGCATTGTTGATCAGCGAAGTCTGCGTGATTTGCATTATATGATATGTTTAAATTAACATGGAAACATAATTCTATCACATGAAATATCTCATGGAAGATTTGAAGCTTGAAATCAATCGTTACTTTAACAATACTAGTACTTGGTTGTGTACATCACGAATCGGGTAATCTGAATGTCATCGTCCGGTACTCACGATCTCTTCTGAACGACCAATCGGAGCAAGTGAGACTTTTGTCTCTTCACTCCTACTACTTTTCGAATCCTTTCAGCACATTTTAAGAGAAATGTATAACATGTTTGTTTGATTGTTCTTTGTGATTTTTAAGCATGTCAAACGGGTTTGGAGAGTTTTAAGGAACACAGGTAATTAATATAACTCTCTGTTCCTCTTGTGCAAGGTAAATCGACTGCTATTATTCTTAATCCTTCTAAAATATTCGGAACGAATTCCACGTAAAAATGTTCATTTGAAAGTTTAAAACACAGTGTTGAAGCGCTGACAATTACTGTAATGAATTTGCGTCGTAACACGACGTTACTTGATCCGTCAGATTAACAATAATAAATAAACCTTTTGTAATGAAAAAATAGAAGAGTTATTTCTATTTAAACTTTTACACGCAACATTCTGAACTTTTAATATGTAACTTTAAGGGAGAATTTGTATTATAGAGGGAACTTTGTTTCGAATGTTTGTTGTGAATTTATTTTTATTATGAACCTTTATGCAAAAACTTTTAAACTCAAAAAACAGCCGCAAAATACGCCACGCTAAGCTAGTCGGGAAGTACTTCCGTAGACCTTTTACGTAACGAGCTTGATCGAAATTCGCCTGCAGTGTTTCCTGAAATATGAGCGAGTCGACCTTCGGCAGTTGCGTCACCACTTGCGCAAGACCTTCCCACGCAAGGTGCTCTGTTCCGGGAAATCCCCTCAGCGGAGACCAGCTGACCGATGGGTGGGGGCGGGGGTGGGGCGGCAACCGCCTGTCACGAGTGGTCGCCTCGTCACGCAGACCGAAACTCCCACTAAAGGTCCATTCACGATGCAAACGTAAACATAAGCATAGCGCTGGACTGAAATATTCTAACATAAACGAAGCAAAATAAGAGTTTCTATTGGCTGAGAGACATTCTAGTTTACTATTGGTTGGATGTGAGAATCGATTTCGAGGTATCCACTGTGTCCATGGCCCATATGACGTTAGTTCGTCTATCGACTTCGCTCCAATTTCGATTCTCGGTTTTGAGTTAACTTACCGTGATCGGTTCATTTCTAATGTCTTACTTAAGCATAAGCACCGAAGAGTGAAGCTTACAAGCTTTAAAGTTAACGTCTTACGAGTTATGCTTATGCGGACGCATTGTGAATGAATCCGCTTATGGGCGTAGTCCTTTTATTTTAATGCCATGCTCATGTTTATGTTTCTGTTTGAATTGTGAATGAGCCTTTATCTTCGCCCTTGCAACGTCGCAACTTTTCTTCCGGCTCGTGTTTTCGAAATTCTTGATTGTTTGGTTCCGTTATCGATGTTCACGTTGCGATCGCCGTTGGTGGTTTATATATTTGTCGTTTAAATATTTGTTGGTGTCGTTTGTGAAGCTTCGTAGTTTGGGAATTCGTAGATTCGTGTCGGCATGGTGGCTGATGTTCGTTGCCAGCTAAATTGGTTGTTCACAAACGACCACTTTGTGAATGAGAGTTGCTCTTATCGATCACTTCTGTTGCTTCCTATGAAATGCATGCGGAGACCGAAGCACACCTTTCGACAAAAGGGCACGAACCGCCCGCGATTCGCCGTTCCCTGTTGTGTACTATCTTGTCTATTCTTCCACCAAATCAATAGACCGATCACCCATCCTTTCAGAGTTCATTCCCGTGACACGAGATGCGGCTTTAGCTGGGAGACTCATGACAGAAAACTTACTGAGGTGTATTTCATTATCAGTACACATCTTTTATTAGTTAACCCTGGCATTGAGTTACTAGCATTTGCAGACATTTTATATCCCATGAGTAATTTATTCGCTTACATATTCTTTTTTTTGTGGCTTTTGTATATTAGGATAAATGAATAGAACAAACACGTTCCTTGTTGGACGTTGCATCTCGATCGCTTCTATTTTCGGATTCAGATTATTTTAATTCTTTGCAAGATTGTTCTGAAGTAACAATAATATTCTTCGAATACAAATAACTAGTGAAACTTTCGTGTTTTTTTAAATAAAAATATAATGTTGAGACAAACATTTTGCATGTCGAGAAAATAAAATTTGAAAAGAATTGACATTCATTTCACGACATTTTGACAGTGCGTGGAGACTCAAAGTACACATAATATTGTTTTTTTCTTGACTAGGGAAAGATGAGTTGTTTTCAGTACTGTCGAAGTCAGCAGCCGACCTTCAGTTTTCATTTGCTACCTGAGGCGATGCAGCAGAGTTTTCATCTCAAATATCATGACCTGTTGAAAACGAAGATGGCAGAGAGACTTCTGTCTCGCGCGTGACACCTCGTGGCTACACCGCCCACTGAAGATTTGTTTTCTCTCTCTGCCACGTCCACCGACTCTGCCGTTACAGCGCTACGGTCACTGCACCACTCCCACTGACCTCAGTGAGACTGTTCCCTCTACCTCTCCTTGACATTGTCGTGTTGTCCAGATTTTCAATGAGCCCATTTAGTATTTTTTGGGAGAATAGTTTTTCTTTGAATTAGATGACATATAATATATTGCAATTGTAGGTAGGCGGTTTCCAACTTTTCGGGTTTTACTACATCTATTTGTTAAAGAGTGCAATTTTAGTTTTACATAAATCCTGAAATATTCCAATATATTGCTAAAAGGATACTACATAAATATTAATTTCGTATACATTAATATATTTCAAATCATAACTTATGATTGTTTATTATTTACTATCCCTAAAAATGTATTTAGACGAGCCCTCTGGAATATTTATTTCCCATAAGGACACGTTGGTCTTTCCCATATATTCTGCTTTCTTGCCTATTTCTTGCATAGAACAAAGTACTAAACATTAACTAGTGCATTTTAATAGGGCATTATAGTTCATTTATTCAGATTATCATTCCCTAAAACTTATTTATTTCTGGAGATTTTTGGAGAGCATCAGTGTATTGTGTTCTTGGTTAATGTTACAAGTTATCTGTTTGCAAGTTAATAACTGCTTGGTTTACTGCCTTCTTTTATTTGAATTTCATAGAAATATCATGCACTGAGATCGTAAATCACTTCAGTCTCTACTATTCTCAACATTTCGTGTCTTCACTTCATGGCTGATCTGAAGCATATATTGTCTTCACCAGGGATTCACACACACAGTTTTATCGCTTTCTACATATTGAAAATATACAATTCAATATATTGCACAATCATCTTCACTATTGGCAACAAAACGGCTTCGGGAAGATTACCCATTGTCTTCCGATTTATTTTTGGTTTTGGAAACGATTTCCTGCATCTTATGTAACATCTTGAGATTTTGTGAATCATTGGAGCAGAAACAATACAACCTCCACAAACCACTCCAATACATTCTACAATCACAAAAAAAAACTATCACAATACAACAGAACAATATTATCCTTTAAACATCTTTTGGTTTTATAAATTATCCCGTGCATCATCTTGAGCTGCGACGGTGCATATACTCTACTATCTCTACATTCCTCTGATATATTCTGTTCTCATTCTTCAGAATATATTCCACAATCCACTCCATTAAGTTATGAATCACCAGAACTATAACTATCACAACCTATACAGTAGAATTTCTGTTGGGTTGAAACATCTCTTAGTTCTTGAAATTATTTCGTGCATAATCTTTAACTGCGTCGCGGCAGGTACACTACTCATACTGCTTCGATTTTCATCTGTGATATTCTTGTCCCATCTCTGAAATATATCCGACAATCCACTTCTTTCAATTCAGAACACCTATAGCTGTGTGCGCATTGCCTTTAATCTCCTTTTGGCTTTCAAAATGATATTCGTGTATCATCTTAAGCTGCGCCGAACAGAAGCACTACTACTTCCGCAACCCTCTCTGCCACGCCGTTCCCATCTCTACGCTTCTCCGTTCCCTCGCCGGCTCCACCATCTACGCTCTGCCTTCGACCTGCCTGGGACCGCAGAGCATTTATCATTCCTCTGCCGCCCATTGGGGTCACAGCGCGTACATTTTTCAGAGCAATGGTCTGCGGCGTACCCCGCAACGTTTCAATCGCAGAGGCCGAAGGATTTCCAGCGATGCGGATTCTTGCAGAATGTGGAATGGGATTCAGCAAATCTCCCGTTTTGTAATGTCAGGTTTGTATCCCGACGCCGTGGGTGGAGTAACGGAAATTCCTCATAAATGGCAATGACCTCGTCACTGACAAAATTGAATTTGAATGACTTAATGTTACTTAACTATTTTGCAATGTCAGTGCAACTCAATCAATGAAAAAAATTTTGGTTAATTTATTCTGCATTCTTTAAATTGGATTGCTCGAATTAAGGTATATTTTCAAATTCACTGTTCTCGCCTGGTAATGGGGGTGATAATTTGTTTTTTTGTGATCGTAGCTTGTGTGGGCCACCAAAAGTTACTCTTGTCTTGTTTCTGTTGCAAATTATTGTAACTCAAGTAGAATTCGCTTTTGATTGTATGCATTGGTTGAGATTGGTTCTGTGATGACGGAACTAAATTTAATTTCAATACTCATTTAGTGAACAACGTTTGCACCAAGGTAATCTTATTGTAGAACTACTTTCATCTAGTTTAATTCCATAATGCGCGTATTCTTCTAGCGATTTTTGAATGTTGCTAGTGCCTACGTTCCCTAACATTCGCTGTAGATGGGAATTAGAAATATATTTTAAGTCCCTAGTTATTTTCTTGAAACGCCATGATAATCTCTGTTTTTCTAGAGATTTTTGAAAGAGAGAGGGAGAGAGAGAGAGAGAGAGAGAGAGAGAGAGAGAGAGAGAGAGAGAGAGAGGAAAAGATAAAGAGAGGGAGAGAAAAAGAGAAAAAAAGAGAGAGAATGGGAGAAAGAGAAAAAAGAAAGAGAAAGAGGGAAAGATAGAGAGGGAAAGAGAAAAAGAAAAGCGCTGGACGCTGCTGAGTGACGGATGGTCGCATCGACTCCCAGAAAGCTCTCCCTCTTTCGCCACTTGCCGTCTCTCACCATGTGCTCGAATACAGCGGTTACCATGTGACATTTTTCTAGTATATTTTCGATAAATTGCACGTGCAATGAACTGTCTTCTTCAACCGTCTATCAACATCAGTTGAATTTCATAACAATCTAATTGCGCTTGAGGTTCCTGGAAATAGAACACACCCAATTCATTAGACTGATTACAATTTTAATTTCCCATTATTATTGTAGTCAATCATTTCAGTAACGATCCACCTCTGCTAGATAAGTGCATAAGGTTTGCATTACTGAATGACCCTTTAATTTAGGCATCTTTCTAAATTTTCCGGGGTGCCAAAATGGTCTAAATAAAAGAGTTTTCATTGCTAAACATTAGAAGGATCTTCCGGAAAGGATGGCGCCATTTTTTTTTATTTTTCCAATTGCTCCGCATTTATCAAGAAAACTGTTGTGATGGTCGTGAGCATTGCACTAATCGATTTGGTTCCCTAAAATCATCGCCAATCCCGAGACCTAGGAATGAAGCGCAGCGCTTCCCCTTTACGTGCATCTGAGCGACGGCGCCGATCGAAATATTGAATAATACTCTGAATAAATCAGTGGTGGGATCCGAGTTAATCCAGATTCCATCGTGTCATCGCTTTCATGCCCTCCACATTGCTTCCGTGCCAGGGCGAGCGAGCCCGCTGCTCCCATTGTGAACGCCATACTGCCCTCCCCCCCCCCCCCACTGTCCCCGCCACCCGCCGAAGCAGCACCGGGCTTAAACAAGGTCGAGAGGAATCTGCTGGCAACGGCGGAGAAATACGGTCGGACTTGCGGTTGATTTGGCCGAATAAGTGGAAGTTCTGATCCCTTTTGTGACCTGCCTGGCCGACATTTCCATGCACGTGCTAGACTTTCTAGGGGATTTGAACGCGCGCCTCAGGAGGCGTTAGGTCGTTGCCGGTCTCGCGGCCGAGTGGCGTTCTGCCCCGGATGGGCCCTCGCGTGAAATGGAGGCTGCGGTGACTGCAGGTGGCTTATTAGGTCGCTCTCTTAAGATGTTCTGTTCTGGTTGGTTTCATGGCTGTCACCGACGTAATTGTCTTTCTTTGGATGTTTCCTCACCAATCTGTATCTTACTTTCTTGTGGACGTTCTCAAATGTTAGGATATACCAATGTTTCTGGCTCATTGCATCACTACATTCATTCACCTTGTTGATATGATGGTTGTCACCTAGGCAACTCCCTTCCTTTGAACGGTTATTCACCAATCTATATTTTGCTTTCTTGTGGTCGTTCTCTCATGATATAAAATACTCACGTTCCTGTCTCATTGCTTTCCTACATTCATTCGCCTTGTTGGTTTGATGAATAATACCTACCTAACTCCCTTGCACTGGATGATTCTTCACCAATCTGTACATTGCTTTCGCGTGGACTTTCTCTCGCGTTGCATTATACTCAGGATTTCTGTCTTTTTGCTTTCCTATATTTATTACTAATAACTGTGTTTGTTTCCTAGTCTTTCTGTCTTTGCCTCTCTGTTTGTTTGACTGCCTTTCATTCCCCTTCACTGCCACGTCACACTGCGAAGAAGCCGTATGAGTTGAAAACCGGCCAGGATCAATTTGTGGAGTTACGCGTCCGGTCTTGGTTTATTTGGCCGAATAAATGAGAATCAGTGGCATCGGATTTCTGATCAGCTTAGTGAGCTGACAGGCCGGTTTTTATCTGCTGACAAGCTGCCGTTGCTCTCGACTGGCTTGATTATGTGCGGTTTCTAAACACCTTTGTGTAAGTTTAAAGATAGTGCGTCAGTATAAGGATTGATATGTGGTATTGTATTTGTTGTAAAGTGCTTTTAAGTGATTGAAATTTATAAATAAACACATTTAAAGGCAAATCGTAAATATACATCCCTTAGTAGATATATGAATTATCGTTCAAAATTTTGCAACTGCCCTATCAAACATAAAACTAATATTGCCAGTAAAATTCTCCAAATCGATATGTACTTCGCAGGTTTTCACCACATTTTTTGTTATTTGGCCACACAGTGGATTTATCGGAGTGAAGAAGTAAAAGCCGCGATTTGCAGCCATCTCCGACGGCTTCTAGATAGAAGTGGCGCTTGGTGCTTTCCAATACATTTCACACTTGACGTTTTGCGTTAAAGCAGCGCCGGGAACTATCAACGAGGAAATGGCACCGAATGGCGCTGTTAAGGACAGCAATAAACTGAGTCAATTGTCCGATTTTCAATGAAATTCTTCTCATTTTTATGGGCAGTGATAAAATTATTGCATTTTCCAAATACGTTTACGTTTCGATGAAAATGTAACAAGTTGGTGTATAGGAAATGAATCATTACTCCCCAATATTTTCGAAGCATTAATGCTCAAGCCTGACTGTTAATGGTACTGAAAATGTATGTATAGTTATTGGTAAAATGAAGCACGACTAGTACCTATGTGTGAAGAAGATCCAATGATTCACTCAAATAAATGTGTATTTGGAAAAAATCCATGTGTATTCGTGCATAACTCCATGCCACCACAGGAAAGAAAGTTGGAAAATATCAAGGTATTTAATGCAATTTAATGTAAATACGCTTGACATGAATCCCATACAAAACATTTGATCTAGTAAAAAAATGAAAAACATTAAAACTAGTTTATAAAAAACGCATTTGAGTCTGGCAAAATGACTCGTAACTTTGAAAGAATTTATTAAAAATTGATTTCAACATTTCTCACAACAAAAATGTTAATTATAAATAAAAGTTTGATTATAAAACATTATAAAACTGTACATATCGTTCATTGTCAAGATCTGTGGCCACAAGTGCCTACGTCTCATTCAATAACTCCACTCTAATAAATTGCCCACCTCTGTACATGGCATTAACTCATTCCATTAGTAGTGGATCTCAATTTCAATTACTTTCTGCTCCTCTTTGTCGCAGCCGTAGACTTCCTCAGGTAGCCCCTGGTGGAATATGGTAATTGGCGCGTGGAGGGTTGGGTGGCCTGCGCGCAGGACGCGCCCGCTCTCTTTAGGCAATCTGGGTCGCTTGAGGCGCGTGCCAGCACGCCCAAGACCTCGTCCTGCGCCCTTCGCCCTTCACCCGCCCTTCGCCCACACCCCGTCCCACGCCCTTGAGCCCATCGCCCCGCGCCCCGCGCGCCACAACCCGCTCAGATCAATACGTAAAGCGCCCCGCCCAGCCCCGCCCCCCGCCCCGCCCGGCCACCCTTCCCCGCACGCCGCCGGCTGTCTTCTTCATTCCGTCCTGACGCCCGGATTTCTTCCATCTTTTTTTCTTGTGCGTTGGATTGTGCTTTTTTTTCATTTTTATGTCTTTGACTATGCCCGATCCGCTTTGACCTGAGCTAACCTCCTTTGACACAAAGTCCATTCCTCTTTTGCTCTTTCCCGTTTTAAACTCGGCTTCTCCCTATAAGGTGGGTTGGCACACATCGATCTGCACCGTGCATACTATTTCGTTTCGTCTGCCGTATATATTCTCTTATTTATTGTTATTTATCTTCATGATTATTATTAATATCATTATTCATTATTGTCATTATTATTCATATTATCATTATTATTTATTGTTTTTGCTACCGTATATACTCTCTTCTGTCTTACTTATTGGACGCCCTCTTTTTTGTTTTACGAACATTTTTAGCTTTTTATAATCGCCTCTCTTCCTCCTGCCTCTCGATACACATGATGTTTACGCGGAATTTTTCATGTTATAAATGATCTGGGTTTCTGATTAATCCATTTTCCATTTCAGTCGGAGAACTCATATAATGATATCACAAATTTGTCCTTGTAGATCAAATAAATGTAATGTCATGTTATTAATCGGGTGATAAAGACAGGAAAATGCTGACAGTGTTTTATTCGATAGTTTTCCTGATAGCTTCAGTACTTTTATATAAGAAACTATGTAGTATAAAATTACGCAATCGTTTGAGTGCATAAGAGTTAAAGGAAGTAACAGACTGACATGACATTTTTATTTGCATTTCACTACGTGGGTTTTTAAATTGAAATCCAGCAATTAATAAAATTAAATTCAAATTATTATTAAAGAAAAAGATTGTAAAACTCGTAGCAAACGTACATTTTAAAGAGATAAAATCACTAGAAATAGCCGCTATTTGCACATCTTTACGCGTGCTCTCTTCTCTGATCTAAATTGCTTCTCAAATTGGACTGACTTTGCAAAAGACAACCAATTGGAAAAGGCCTTTTGCTATCGACTGTTAGAGTGACGTGATTGGTAGATTCCGTGAACCATCTCGTCGTCTTGCAAATGCCAATTCCATTTACATTTTAAATCAGACACCGACTCCACGTTCGGATAAACCGCAATACACCAAATCTTTCTGGGACTCCTTCAGTCCCCCTCCTCCCCAGGTCTTCCTTTCCCTTCCTTACGCACATCTCCTTCCTCCCCTCACCCGCTCGAACCCGACCGCCTAGCCCTCCGCGGGACATTGAAAAACGCCCGGCATTTGCGCTCAACCATCGATCGCGTGTTTCGATTCCCGCGCCGCCTACCGCCTGCATTTGCCGCCCGACGCGCGCACACGACCGACCGCCCGCCCGCCCTCGCAGCGGGTGAGCGATCGCCCACGGGCGATAACGCCGTCGCCCCTTTCGCTCGCACGTCCGCTCGCAATCACTGCTTCAGACGGAGAGCGCCGCCTCCGTCACCAACGCCCAGCTCCCGTTGCACCACAACCGAATCCACACTCTTCCCACATTAGCCCCCGCCTCCACCACCGCCTCTGCCCCTCTTCCCCGGTGACACCACAACCGAAGCGGCCCCCTTCGCCGGTGCCCTGTCCCCAGAGTTGCCCCCGCCTCCACCACGATTTGTCATCGCCTTCTCCACCGCGTCTGTCCCCATTCGCCGTTACCGCCACAACCGAAACCACCCCAACTGACGCCGCCCTCACATTTTTCCCCGCCTCCACCCCCGCCATAGCCTGCACCATCGTCACTGCCCCCTTCCCTGCTGCCGCCCCAAACCGAATCCACCGCCAGCACGTTCGCTCCGTTCTCATATTTGCCCCCGCCCCCACCACCGCCATTGCATTCTCCACCGCGTCTGCCCCCCTCGCCGTCGCCCCTTCCCACATTTTCCCCCGTCTCCACCGCCTCTGTCCCCTTCCCCATTGCCACAGCAACCGAATCCACATTCTCTGCCGCCATCGCTCCTTCCCACATTTCCCCCGCCTTCACCTCGCCATTACCTCTACCACTGCCTCTTGCCCCCTTCTTCGCTGCCACCGCAACCGAATCCACCCCCGCTGCGGTCTCCCTGTCCCCGCCACCGCTTCCATCACCGTCATTGCCTCCACCCCCGCCTCCGCCGCTACTCCTACCCGATTCTGCCTTCGCCTCCGTTCCCGCTACCACATTCACGTGCGCCTCTACCTCCTTATCCACCCTCTTCCCCGCCACTTCCTCCGCCGCCGTCTGCACCCGCACCTCTAGCGCCGCCTCTGCCCCGTCCGCCGCCGCCCGCGCCGTCCAATAAGCGGGTGTCGATTTCTTCCGGCGAAGAGCGGCCTTCCCACGCGCCCAGGAAGCGAATGGAATAACTCGTTCACTCGCTGGAAATCGTAGGCCCCGAGGAACGCCGTGCGTTTAATTGACACATTGTCGATTCCACGGCCCCCGTCGCGTTGGAAAGAGCAGATCTCTGAGCGACGCTGCGCGTGGTTTGGCAATGCGTCCTAAATTGCGTTGTCAAATGAAATGAAACTCGAATGATCATTTGCTGGATAAAATGAAAAGCTATATCTACTTGCACAATTTTTATTAAGAAAAAAATTTCAATAAAATGTTGAAATTTTTGAAAAGTATTTATTATTCATTCCAATATTATTTTCACGCGTCGAATGCCATCAAAATCCTCTCAGTTTTATCTTCGAGCTGCAAAACTGTGATTTATTGACATTTATCAGTTAGTGAGTACACGTTAATTGATAGACATTACAGAATGTTACTTGTGCATTACAGAATTTTACATATTAGACAACATTATTGTAGAGTAATAAATTGTTAATGAAATGGAAAATTTCAAGATAACAAAAGTAGATTTTTAATTCTGTAAGATTCTGTCATTCCACAGACTTTTCACGCCGTTGATGTTTTATTGACGATAAAGCCGCGTTTTGGTCTATCTCTCCTAACAAACGAAAGAGATTTATTATGTGCAAATTCAAAATATGTTTTTCACAAATTCCAAAACATTTGAAATTCCCCGATAAAAGAGGGCTTCCTGTGAAAAAAGGAGTGATCGTTGTGAAATATTTACCTGGCTTGCAAATTCCTGTGCGATGAAATTTTAAAGGGCTATTTATCGACCAATAATTGTTAAAAATGTGAAAAATTTTGTTGGCAGTTTTACTTGCTTGAATCCTAGCAATAACTAGATGTAAAAAGGTTTCTGTTTTTCCAAGGTGGGATCGGAGCCTTCGGCAGGTTAAAGTTTTATTGTATTGAAGTATTAGATTACTTTGTGAACTTAATAAATTGAATAATTTATTTCTCCTTTAAATAGAGACATGTTTGTTTTCAAGTTATACAATTGAAAGAAAAGGTCTGTCAACATAATTTGAATGTAATTCTAATAGCAAAACCTTCTACTGCTTTACGTCAAATACAGCAGATGTTCTTCACAAAATAGCATCTTTAAAATATATTACACTAAAAAAGTCTAAAAAATGTTCTAAAGGTTTTGAAATGATATTTTCAAAACTTATTTTGAATTTTCAGTTTCCGTGTAAATAGTTCCGATTTTTTTCCTCAGCCAAAAACGAAATAATGATTCAAATTTGTGAAAATATGAAACATTTTGTGAAACTTATATAGAAAAATGTATCATATGCTTGTGAAACAGGCAGAACCAAAAACTGGAATTGAGAGATTTGAGAGTTACTTCACAATGGATGGAGATCATGACCACGAGTGTTGCTGACAAGTTGTTCTCAAAGTGGTCTAATGGACTCCTTGGAGTCTGTGGGCTCTTAGGACTTATAACCCCCGCCCTCTCACCCTCCGTCCGCCCCCCCCCCTTTGTCCGACCGCCTGACGTCGTTTTGGAACGAGTAGACGATGCGAATTTCGTTACGTCAAAACAGTTTCTTTTGAGTGCACATACCTTAGCTCAAAACGAATATTGATATCCACCAACAACCTCTTTCAAAATCCTGATCTTCGCGGAGATAACTTCTGCGGAAGAGCTTGCGAAGGAGATCTCTCTCGCGCCGCCGGGGCGAGGACAATGTGAGATACTCGAGAGACACGTTCTATTTCTCTTTGCGGTTTCTATGTCCGCGCGGCTGTATTGACAGCACGTTCGCTAGTTAAAAAGAAAACTAAGGGAGGAAGAGGTCCTCTTTTTTTCGAAAAGAACGTCTTCTAAAAGGCGCCACGGCCTTCGAACTTTAGGGAAAGAGTCACCGCTATTCAATGCACTCAGTGGGGATTTGGCTCGATTTTATTTGACGCACCACCAGTGGAGATGCGGCTTTCTAGTTTCGCTTTAAACTTGCATTGCTACGAAAGAACGAGACTTCCTGCAGTGGTAATGCTACGCTTGCGATATTGTGGTTGGGTCGAAGAGGACGGTGGAGAATGGAAGACTATTGGTGTCGAAAATAATTTAATTCAAAGGTGATGAGAAAAGGATTTCGGAGATGATAAAAGTCGTGGGACAATCTAATGACTCTTTATCTTGGCTGCGTAACATGTGAAAAAGGACAAATATTTGTAAGTAAGGAAGTTGTCAACCTCAGAACGGTAAGAAAATTTATATTAATATTGTGTTTCATGAACTGTAAGATTTGAGTTCTTTAAATATTGAACATTTTATACTAGAAAATATCGCTGGTAGTTTGTATTGTGTTCGAGTCTAAGATAATGAGCGTGAATATATTCTGTTCTATCATATTATATCTGCATACACGACTGTAAACAGAATTAAGTGCCGACAGGAGTATCCAATATTGATAAGATCGTAACGTTTCTGCTAGCTGAGCTCACAGGGTTCGAATCTCACTTCGGATATCACTTTTGTGTGGATTTGTATATTAGACGTTCCAAGTACTTCGAATGAACTCAACATTTGGAATTTTTAATTAACCATTGTGAAGTACACATGTGACCCTCAAGCCCAAAGGTATACAGACGTCTCAAAATTAATATTATGATTACTATCCTGAGACACGTAGAAGGGTCGAAAATGTTCACGTTTAGCCATTGAACTTGGAGGAGGTTTCGCACAACGTAGTTACTCACGTGGCGTTTCCCCGTTTTTAGGGGAACTCGTTACGCACAAATCACCGAAAGGTAACATTGCAGTCAATGAGGTATCATGTACTTGCCAAACATATGTGCATGCGGGGTTGCCCAAAAATTAAAGTGCAAATGTCGCAACTCTGATGATGCAATTTTCCCCTATATATTCATTGGCAAAAAGTAATCATTGTTCCCTAGGTTTAGACGTTTGTAACATTAATTCTGGCACCTGTATTAAGAAGAGTTCGCTCCTCTTTTTCATAGAAAATGCGTTCCTCAAAGAAACATTTGGTTGAGTGCGCTCTTTGCGTTAACGCGTTTTTCTTTCGAATCTTGTGTTTGTCCAGTTCGCCCTTCCTACCCGGAACGTCCCTTATATTCACGTGGCACATAGGGTAGCAAACTATAGTTGATGGCATGACATCTCCGCGTACAAATCACTCTGGCGAGAAAAAAAGAATGTATATGTGATGGGCATCGCCGTCGTGGCTAAGAAATGGGGAAGAGAGATGGCCGAGTGCCGGGCACAGAGGAAGGAGCAAGTGTCTCGGGCGCCGGTCGGAGGCAGCTGCGACGCCAGAGTGGCCGGCGGCGGAAGGCGAGGCTTCCGAAACCGCAGGCGGCCCTTCATCCGACAGGCGGAGCGCTGAAATCCGCTTCGCAGCGCAACTTCGGACTCAGTAGGGGAAGGGAAGGGCGCGGCGTTTGGTGGGAGGTGGTTGGGCACTTCGCGCTTCGCATTGTCCGCCGACGCTCACTTCCTATTCTCTCTCGCGTTACCTTTTTTTTTTTTTAAGTCTTGTTCTGAAATACTCGGGCTAAAAACATAGTATAATGCTAACTTTGAAGAAGTTTGGGGCTAACAAGGTTGTATATCAACGCGCGAGCGAATTCCTTGCAGGGGCGAAATGCGCCAAAGGAAATTTTGGAAGGAACAATGCATGAGAAGTTTTTGAAGTTCGCTTCATGTGAAGGTAAGAGCAAACGGTGTCTTAGCATCGATTCGTTACGTCTCAACAAGTAGATTGGGAAAACGCAAGTTCCGAAACAAAAGTTAAGTTCATAAATATATACATAGTATAAACTATATTTTTCGTACTACTAACTTTGAGTTTAATTTGTAATGTTTCTGAAATTTTAAGACCCTTGATGAAAATGTCATTCGGAGCATTTCGTTTATCTGAGAGCGTAGGCTTCCGCGGCCGGAGTCAGTATTTACTTGGCTGTCCGGGTGACGCCGCGTCCATGGCGAAGGTGCCGACGTTTCGGTCGCCATTCTGCGACCTTCCTCAGGGCGTAATGCATACATACTTCGTTTATCTGTTGTTCAACTGGCTGTGTTTCGTTGATTACATATGTTGAATTTCTGAATATTACGAAAGGACTGTTAAGAGGCACTGAAAATAACTCAAATTTGGCGCCTAATCTCAAATAGAGACAATCAAAACCTGTCTTTGGTGTAAATAAACAGCAAAGAGCGTGCATTTCAAACGTACCTCACCCGAGATAGTTCTTTGTTCCTCTCAAATCCCGCGAGCCTAAGAGCAAAGAAAAAACTAAATAAGGAACAAGGAATAAATGCTTACCTAACTGTTTCGCAATAGGCCAGCAGAGACCATCACTTGTCGGGGCTGGACCGAAGCAAGCATCTCCACAATAATACGTAAAGCGTCTCAAATAGTTGGTTCCCCCCCCCCCCCAATAAAAAAGATGTTTCTATTTAAGACGCCGTTCGCACGCATCGTTAAAAACCAACAGCCGGACTAGCTGCACCGGGATCGCGTTGCAACGTAAGACATTTTCACGCAAAGATATGAAATGAGTTATAGACGGTCGATTCCTTGTTTCGCAACTTCCAGACAGTACGTTACCCAGCTGTATTTGGCGCACCGCGCAGCGAATCGAAATGAGCATGGTATGCATGCATGAAAGCATGCACGCACGCACGCACGCGCGCACGCACAAGCTCTTTAAATAGTCTGTTGCTGTTAACCTTAATCATAATAGCCCATTATTTCTGTTAAAAGATTTACGAATATTGATTTTTAAGGTAAGATATATTGTTTGATTTTTAAATTATTATTTGAGATTTTCACAATTATAGTTTTTGAACGTGTGTCAGTAAATTGAAAATACAACTTAAAACTGAATAGAACTTGGTATAAATTGAATCTCTCTTGATATTTGGAGATAAACGATGTAATATGAATACATTACATTTCAAGACAATTGTCGCATTCTTTTAAAATCACAGGTCAAATTCAGAATGTACACAATCAACAACGAACATGTAAATGATTCATCAACGGATGAAAATAATGCAAATTCATGTTTTATCTGCGTCCACACAACAGCAATATATATTTAGGAATACAGTTTGTAAACGAGTCAACATTGTAATTGTGTAAGACATGTAAAATTTATGAATCATGCTCATTGACAAATAAAGTTCGAAAGAAATAGAAGATCAATTACACAGAAGTCGTTTAAAATCTGGTCAAACGTGTAGTACTGCTTCACGAACAACTCCTTACAAAATTTTTGGCATGCAGCCTGTTTATATATCGGTGCTCAAGTGAACTTGACACCATCTTTAACCAAGGAAGTAGAAGCTGCCGAAATCGGACACCCAACACCTCTTCTTCGTATTTGCATTTACGCTGTCTTTGTGTACCCAACTGGAGGCACGTCCTACCCCAAAACGTGATCGCTTTGCACTGGCGCGCTTGCGCACTCGTGACCTCGCGGCCGGACGGCTGCACCTGGGCGCAGGGCGGCGCAGTAAGCCACGGGGTCGGAGACCGCACGCCAGCGGACAGTGCCGCGTAGTGCGGGGCGGCGCGGGGCGAGGCGAGGCGGTCACAGCGAAGTGGCGCGGGGAGAACGTGAGGAGGAGGGGAATGGCGGAGGAGCGGGGGGTGGGGAAAGGAATGGTCTGACGGGATGGGAGGGGAATGGCGGAGGAGCGGGGGGTGGGGAACGGAATGGTCTGACGGGATGGGAGGGAATGGTGGCGAGGTGGAGGGGGATTTGGCGTGGCGGGACGAGTCGGTGCGGGGCGGGCAGGTGCGGCGAGGGGGGTGGGCGGGGCGGCGGCGGCGGCGGCGCGCCCGGCATGCGGGATCAAGGGCAGCGGCGCCTGGCCCGCGGCCACCGCCCGCAGGCCGCCGCCGCCGCCGCCGCCGCCGCCGCCGCCGCCGCTTTTGCATGCGCCGCGTGCCTTCGCGTGCCACCGCGGTCCCGCTAACCGCTCGACCGCTTCGCGCGCGCCCGTTCTGTTGCCGTCACCGCTGCCTGCCCTTCCGTCCATGACGATGCCCCGCCGCCAGCTCTTCCGTCTTCAGCTCTGATACAACACCGCAGCCTCCCCCGCCTCCTCCTCCACTTCCACCACCACCATCCTCCCCTCCCCCGTAGGCTTTACTGCCGCTACCATCATCGCTCTCCTCTGAGCGACAACTCAGTGACTACACTGTAGCTTCTGCAGCAAAGATGACAGAGATGCCTTATTACTCGTCTCCCGAAGATGGCTGGTTTCCGCCTCTAGTTAAAGGGCTAGTTCAGTCACTGCCTGGGGAAAGTTCTTGCTCTGATCGGTAGTTTTCCATGGTTTCTCCGCTTAATGCCAGGTGAATGTCGGTGTAATGCCCTAACAAACGGGCCAGAGACCGCGCGGGATCTTTCCTTCTTCATACTTGACAATTCTAATCCCTTACCAATCACGCGCTGACACTTGCATGCATACTACACAAACCCATATAACGGGAGACTAGTCGAGAACCAAGAGCTTGACGTGGCTGGAGCGGTGCCCTCTCCCCCTCGGGTCTGACCGCTGAAGAAACTCCTAAGTGGTCGTGTAGAGCGACGGCAGATTTTCTTTCCAGCGGGTAGGAACACCGCCACCTTCCGGGATATAATACGAGATTAATCACCTACAAGTACGTTGTTCAGTGACCGAATCAATAATTAATTACTCACACATCCCACCACCGCCGCCTTTACCTCCGCCTCCACTACTACCTTTACTGCCGCTCTTGCATGCCTTCCTTCGACTATCGACTTCCTTGCTTCGAGTCTCGACCGCCGCCGTCGCGGACCTGCCTGTCCTCCTCGCGCCGAATCCCGCTCGCCCCTGCTCTCACGTCGGCCGTCTCGCTCCTTCTGCAGCTCGACTGCTCCCGCTGCTTCCGACCTCGCTCCGTGCGGCGCTGTCCCGGCCAGTGGCCACTGCCCGTCCTTCGCGCAGCCACTCGAGTGTCACGTGCGCGTTTACGCCCGTCGAGGCCGCCTCTTTACCCGGCGTTGGACCTCTAACATTCCGTCAATGCAATCACGTCTTTGTGCAAACCGAACGGCTACTGTTTCTATTTCGTCTCCTAGGCAACATTCGGATTCCTGAAAAATATAATGTTTAGGTTTTTAATATTCTGTTGCGAGTGTGGGGAAACGTGCTATATGGTAATTCTGTTCGGTTGCGCTGCAGATATTACAGTTTTCTTTCCCAATTCATTTGGTTTACTTATAATCAGTATTTGTGCGTTATTAGGGAGACAATAATTTGGCCATACCGAGGGCCCCTTAACATATTAACCCGCCTCTATTGCCTTTTTGACACCACACGTATCACTACCACCGTTGAATCCGCCTTCACCACTCTCACCTAATGCGGACTCCATGGTTACAACCGCTGCCATGAACGTTCAGTAAATTCAAAAATAAAATTTATAAATATTATTGAGGTTAACACTGAAGGGCGAAATCAAAATTACGTAACTTTATTTCACTATTAAAATCACATCGATGAAGTTCCTAGCCTGATGAATGCAGGACAGGAAAAATAAATATTTAAAAAAATACTCCTTCACTGGCGATGGTCTCGTCTACCGTCACTCTATGGTTATAACCGCCGCGCGGGACCTCTGAACTCCTCTGTAGTAGGGATGCCACATCGATGTTTTCAAAACATGGATAGAAATATCGATGTTTTGAACATCGATTTATTAACACCGATGTGTTTTTTAACAGCGACGTTTCGTGATCGAAGTTTTTCGTTTTCCGATGTTTTGTTTCTGAATGAAAAATTCGCATGATCGCAATATTGTTCAAGTTAAAATACGAAATAATAATTGACAATAACCCTGTTATTCATGTTGGAACCAATGGAACGCTGTTTTCACTACCTTCATCGATCAAACTCTCTCGTCCGAGATGACCTCCATGCCTTGTATTTCCTCTTTCTTCATATTCATTATGCACATTGGTCAACAAATACGCTGGGGGAATAGGGTCTGACCCTTATCGGCGAATTGATGACAATGAACACTGTCAAATTAAATTTTCTTGAACACGAATTTAATGTTACAGGTTACTAATCCAGTTTAAAAACAACGATGTTGAAAAACGTGGAAGATTTTTAGTCGATGTATTTTTAACATCGATGTTTTAATTTTGAACACGGATGTTTTCTAACATCGATGTTTTTTTATCGATGTCGCATCACTTATCTGTAGCACCTCCACCTTCGCAGCTATTCCCGTCACCGCCACCACCATTACCACCGTCTGTCCCGCGCCACCCCCGCCGCCGCCGCCGCCGCTCACCGCAGCTTCCGCGGTATGTTTTGTGAGTCAGCGACGCGCCGGCGCTCCCCCCCCCCCCCCCGGAAGAGGCGCGCGACCGCAGGAAGCGGCAGGCGCCCCGCGCAGTGGGCCCCAACGCCCCCCTCCCGGGTGCACTGTCAACTTGTCCTCAGCCTCTTACCTGCCATCCCCAAAAGACATAGCTCAATTGCATACCGCGGTCGAATTTTCCTTTGCCTTTTCTTGCCTTTCTTCTCAAAAAGTCACAGTCCGACTGCATCTCGCAGTGAAATTTTCCTTTGCCTTTTCCTACCTTTGTTCCCAAAAAGTCATAGTCCGATTGCATCCCGCGGTCACCTTTTCCTTAGCCTTTTCCCTGCCTTCCCAAAAAGGTAGAGATAGAATAGAAACTTTATTCTACAATGGGGCATAAGTTGGTGGGAGACTGAATGTAGCAATATTAGCCTTATGGCAATAGTCGTATGGAATCTGCGGTTAACTTTTCGCGACTTCTTTTGCCTACTTTCCCAAGAAGTCATAGACTTGTTGCATCCTGTGGTGAACTTTTCGTAAGCCTTTTACATACCTTTCCAAAAATACGTAGCCCGATTGCATTCCATTCGGTTTTCCTCGCGAGTACAACGAAGAACTGGTTATTTATTAGTGCTTCGAAAACCGCTGATTGGACAAATGCTTCTTTTAATGATTTGCATTTTCTGTTACTGTTTTGTAGTAGTGGTTTTGTTGAAAGAGAAAGGAAAGCTTGTTGTTTTCGAATAAACTGTATTTATTATTATTATTATTATTATTATTATTATTATTATTATTATTAATTTATTGAATCTGATTTCCACCATGAACTGCTCCAAAGTTGAGATCTTACCTAAAAATATGTAAAATTACAATAATTAAATTAAAATGATTAATGTGTTAAGATACACAGTTGTGATGTTTCTGCCATGCACACCCATGATCTAGGTTTTCTCTCAACTGCTACGAGAACATCAATTTGCGTTGTTCGTGAGTCGAAACTTAACTAAATTGTTCCCTCCTCCTCAATCCACTGATTGGGATGCAATCGGGCTATGGTCTTCTCAGGTAGCCAAATGTGTCAAGAAACTAACTGGAATGTGAGTATGAGGGAAATATTATCACGGGATTCAACTGGCCAATTGCCGGCCAGAATATCAACATCCGAGTCCAACTCGGCACCTTACATAGCGTACTTTTCTCACATTTTCAAGCGACCATTAAAAACAGAAAAAAGAAAATAAAGAAAAGACACCTGCTACGTTCCGCAACCAAGTTCACGGGGCGGCGATGGTGTGACGGTTAGCGTACCGGACTGTTATACCCAAGCTCGCGGGTTCAAACCCGATCGAAGCCGTGGATTTTTAGGGCGACAAAATCCTTCGTACGCCTTCCTTCGGAGGGGAAGTAAAGCCGGCTGGCCCATGTTAGTAGATTTACTTGCATGTAAAAGATCCTCAAGCCTAAATGACGCCTCTGAGCTAAATTCAAATCACCTGTTTCTCGCCCAAGAAATACCTCCTTTCTCTGCTAGTTGGTGAAAGGAGCGTAGCGAAATTTGCGTGGTCAGACGGAAGAGCGGGCCTGATGGCCCGAGTCTCGCCACGTAAAATAAGGCAAATTCAATTCAATTCAATTCAAAGTTCATTGCAAACTACACATTCGGTAGGACATTGTTTTGGTATCATTGGATTAAAACCTGTATGTACTATATGTAAAAGTATTTCGAAATAATAATTCTACAAGTCACAATGGTTCCTTTAAAAGAAATACTATCGAAACCCGAGAAAGACCCTTCTCCCAGGGTTTGAATTCCCACGGTAACGGATTATTTAAAAATGTAATTTTCATTTGTAATAGTGACTTTGCCAGTTCCCCGTGTATCATACTTAAGTCTTCCGTACCCTTCTTTCCTTGACATTATCTGGCAGTGATATAGATATTTTGTGCTACGCAATGGATCTATAGACCATGGCAATACCTGTTCCAACTAGCAGCGAGCATTCTTTTCTGTTTCTAACAGTTTTCGTTATTATATATGGACTTTCTCTTGTCTCTTGTCACTATATCATTCTCGATGGTGAAACTCAACGCAATTATTGTTCACCCACAAGGGAGCATTCTTATTTCAGGAATCTTCATACATTTTAGATTATTATTATTATTATTATTATTATTATTATTATTATTATTATTATTATTATTATTATTATTACTATTATTATTACTGCTATTAATATTACTATTATTATTATTATTATTATTATTAAATTATTACATAAACATTACGATCACGCCGTCTCTTCTGATGTTCTTTCGGGTTACTGACTGCCCGGCCGACACCTGTTTTTCGTGTATTCTTCGCTATTCCGCTTTGCGCACGTGAATGAGCGCCCGCCCACCGTGCGTGGGTGGGCGATGGCGCCGGCAGCGCTGCCGCGGCCGCCGCTGCGGTCGTGGATTTTGCCGTGCGACTGCGGCCGACCGCAACGCCAGGCCGCGCTCTGCTTCCTCGGGCTTCGCTCGCAGCGTAGCTCTTGAAATGGCCGCCGCCGCTGTAATGGCGGCCCGTCGGCGGTGAAGGCCCCTCTGTTGTCTCCCTTGGTTCGAGTTTGCCAACTTTATCCCTGTGTAATTTGCGATCGAGCTGGTGACAAGGTGTCTTGACATTCTCCTATTCGCCTCTTGTTTCATCATTGCTTAGCCATCATTTACTATATCATCAGTATTATTATTATTATTATTATTATTATTATTATTACAAAATAATATAAATTTTATATTATTAATATAACAATAATTACATCTAGGAAGTGTCTAATACTAAAGAAGCTGCAAAAAAAATGTCTGTGAATTAAGCCGGGAATTAGAATTTGTTTACGTCTGTTTATATAATAGATTACATAAATATATCACTTTTTGTTGATCAGTTACTTATTTCATTCCAGTTATAAGGAATTAGTCTCGAATATGTGACATGTATTCCAAAGACTAAAACCATGGTTGTGATGATTGCGAAGGGAGAGAGAGAGAGACGTGCTGTATAGTGATAACGATAAAACATAACGGCAGATTTATTGCTTCGCTCGATGCAAACAACGAGCTCCCATGTCGCTATGTTTCCGAAATTCCAGTAAAGGCTGTACAAGTTATGATCTGAATTTATGTGGCAATTGGCCATTTCCTTGAATAATTAATAAAATAAGAAACACTTTAGCGTTCGCACATGCTTTAAATGACTCTCACGTATGCAAGTACTGATCATCATTGCGTCAATAAATTATCATAATATATTATTTATTATATAAATTGTATATAATTAAACATATAAATTATCATAAAACCCGATTGACGAAAGAACTAAAAATTATTAAAAATCTGTATTTCTTGCGATAGCGAGGCTTCGATGAAGATACCCCGATATTTAGAGCCGATCCGGTGGCCGAGATCGCTAAGGCAGTAGTGCCGTAGCGATCTCGTACATCTCGTACGCATGGTTGTATTGTGTTCGTCCTTTCACCCCTTATCATCATATCAGGGAAGGCAACGGGAAACCACCCTGAATAATTTATCCCAAGAAAACCCGTTATGGGTCACCTAACTTCCGTATATGGAAGATAGGACCAAAGAAGAAGACCCCGATATTTGCCTTTTACGTGTTGGGTTACTAAACTGCAACTTTTTTTATGTTCTTCCTATATAAAGAACTGTTGTATACTAAACGATGTTGGTATTTTTGAACTGTTTTTGTTAAAATATTTAATTTATTGACTTGTTATAAGAGAGCATTTCATTTATTTTTCCTGCGGTTTCGTTCAGCAGATTTATTGCTGGTGCAGGCCACCAACTATTATTATTTTTATGTTAAAATTTTCGACTCAGGCACTTCAGCTCCGTTGTGAGTTCTCCTCAGTAGCCAATATTGCCTCGGCATTTTTGTTGGAAAATCTCGCTGACCAAAATTCTCGAAAGCGCTCGTTTCAGGAAAACGCCGAAACGCGCGTCGCGGAGGCGACACCTCGTTCTGGAGCGAGCGTGCGTCATTCCGCCTCGTTTAACGAGTGCAATATCACGCCCGCTCTCCGATTTTCCCTTCTCCTTCTTCTTCTGTCGCTCCAAGCGAGCGGCACCGCGCCCCGCCCCCTCACGCTCCACTGCGCCTTCCACCCGGCCCGCCCTTTCCGCGCCGCCCCGTTCCTGCACACCCTCATCCGTCCCACCGCACCTCAGCCTACCCTTCCGCACTTCACCCCACCTATCCTTATCTGCCCTTCCGCGCTTCACCCCACCTATCCTCATCTGCCCTTCCGCACTTCACCCCACCTATCCTCATCTACCCTTTTGCACTTCATCCCACCTATCCTCATCTACCCTTCTTCGCTTCACCCCACCTATCCTCATCTACCCTTCTTCGCTTCACCCCACCTATCCTCATCTACCCTTCTTCGCTTCACCCCACCTATCCTCATCTGCCCTTCCGCACTTCACCCCACCTATCCTCATCTGCCCTTCCGCGCTTTCACCCAACCTATCCTCATCTACCCTTCCTCGTTTCACCCCACCTATCCTCATCTACCCTTCCTTACTTCACCACACCTATCCTCATCTACCCTTCTTCGCTTCACCCCACCTATCCTCATCTACCCTTCCTCACTTCACCCCACCTATCCTCATCTACCCTTCCTTACTTCACCACACATATCCTCATCTACCCTTCTTCGCTTCACCCCACCTATCCTAATCTACCCTTCCTCACTTCACCCCACCTATCCTCATCTACCCTTCCTCACTTCACCCCACCTATCCTCATCTACCCTTCCTCACTTCACCCCACCTCAACCCACCCATCCTCAACCTAACCTTCCTCACTTCATCCTACCCCACCCATTCTTATCCTACCCTTCTGCAACCTACCCTTTCTCATTTCACTCCACTCTACCCAACCCTACCACTCCGTAGCCCTCTCCTCTTCAACCACCGCTTCCTCGTATCTCCCCACCCCATCCCTTCTCAACCCACTCTATCAATTTCGCCCTGCCCCTTCTCGTCGCGATCTGCTCTGCAGAGCCACCCCCACGTCACTCCAGCCCGTCCCCTCCCCTCTCCCCTCCTGCTCCGCCCCTCCTCGTCCCACCCGCCCGGTGCTGTGTCGCTCCGACAAGCGCAATTTTCGCCCCGGGAACCTGATCTCACGCTCAGCCGCCGTGGCAGACGGCGCGGCGCCGGGGCGACCTCTGCGGGCGATGCGACGGTTGGTAGCTGCGCTTTCAAATGCGCCCTCTGGGATGGCGATAGCTGCGTGCTAGGCGCGAGTTTTCTGTTCTTTTTCCTCCTCTATTCCTCCTGTGTTATATTTGTCTATCCACTGCCATCAATTTGAACTCTTTCTGTCATTGTCATCACCACCACTGTCGACATCGTCATCGGTCAGCTCTTTGATTACGTCATTGTTAGTGTGAATTCTTGCTTCCCTTCATCTTCTTTTCGTGTTTCTCGTAATGTTAAAACACGTCACTGTCGTAATACATCCACAATAAAAGTTTTTTCACAACCACTATCACCGAGTAATTATATCGTTACTCTTTCATTATAACGTTACTCCCATTCCTCTTAAGTTAATACCCTTAGCAACGAAAGCAACTCCGAAAGCAACTCCTTAATACCCTTAGTACAAAAGCAACTCCTACATTCTCAATTTGTTACGTGCCAATGCGTGTTCAAATCCCCCGTTATTTCGTTTACATCTATATCTGACTATCGTCATTGCGCCTCTCTTATTGTTTGACCATTGTGTTTTCGCTTCTTGTACGAATGCGGATATGGTTTTCAAGGGTTCAGAGCATTGGTCTCTCCCAATCTCGACAATCTACAATCATAGTGAACAACTATACCGCCGGTGACAAACAGTATTGCCATTATGTTTCTACTTCCGATCAAGTTTTTTTCTCCCCCTCTCTCCTAATTCTGTATGAATCCTATTGTCGCCCTTGCGAGAGCGCTGCGCTGCCGTACCTTCGTGGAGCGTCGCCTCCTCGTGCCGCCCCCGCCATCTGCAGGAGGCCTTGGCAACAGGCGGCTTCGATCGCCGGCGCAACTCGCGAAATACGACGCTCCGCGGAGCCATCTCGGGCGAACGTGCTATAGCGACGAGTGCGGCGGCGGTGGAGGCGGTGGCGAGAGCGGTGGTGGCAGTGGCGATGACTGTTGGCATTGGCGGGGTAGGTGGGGATGGTGGTACGTTTGGCGATGGAGGGGTAGAGGGGGGCGGGGCGGTTGGCGTGGGCGGGAAGGTGGGGGTGGCGGTGAGGGTGGTGACAAAGGCGATGAGGTGACGGGGAGGGTCGAGGCGTAGCAGCGAGGACAGTGTGGGCGGTGGCGAGGGCGGGAGGAAGACGGCGTGGGGACGACGGCGCGGCAGGTCCCCACCTTCCCCGCGAGGGCGATAGGGGAGACGGCGAGGGCGGGAGTTGAGGGGGTGAAGGGGGCGGTAGCGATGGTGCCGAAGGCGGTGTGGGTAACGGCAAGGCCTGAGGTTGGGGTGACTGCGAGGATTGTGGCGGAGATAGACGGTGGAGGAGGCAGCGACGTGGTCGGGGACGGCAGAGGCGATGGGGGCTGGGGGAGCGGTGGTTCAAAATGCTTGACGCATTGCATAGCAGGTAGCAGTAGTCGGTTACAATCGCCAAAGAACTGCAAACAATTCTCACTCCCTTTGCCTCAGCTGTAGTGTAAGTTACGCTCTTTCCTACTTCGTTCGCATACGATGCGTTCCTCGACACGGTTTTCTATCTCAATAAAATGAGACGTTTGAGAAAATGGATTTGGACAATTGCAACACATTACGCAATAAGTAGTTTGTCAACTCTACTCTATTTTCTCTCGAACATATTTTCTTTTAAATAAACTTTATTGTACTATGCAGTAAACAGTATTGTAAAAGTATCTTATCTTGGAAATCTGTGTTATTTTCTACATATTTTTCTTTGAAAATTCAAACTATGTGACGAAATATTTTTTGATTTATAGTTAAGAATGTGAAAGATATAGATTGCACTAAATTATTCACACACTTCAGTTAATAATTCGTGTATCATCTTAACCATTTATGCTAGCATTACCAGAGAGGGGCTCAAATGCGCACATATGATTGCTTATTTTTTTTAATTATAGATTTGAGTTTTTTGGTTAGCTAAAAATCATTGATATTGTTTACGGTAGCTTTTTGATCACAATTTGTTGTCATTTATCACAAGCATTTGTTATAATGTGAGTTATGTGTCTTTGGATGTGACAAATATTCGGGTCTATTCTATTTAAAACTGAACGTTCAAAACATTCGTTTTCAATTTCCTGTTTCGAGTCACTATTCTAAAGTGGTTGAATACGTTTACAATGTTCGGTTGGATAAAGCGGTCAAAAATACTATTACCATTACATGACGTTTGAATGCTGGCAGTTACATCCGAAACATAGACTGAAACTAACTTTATCGTCGTAACAACTCATGAACGTTACGATTCGAATCGTTTGGCCGAGCGAAACATCATTACTAACTAGGATTACAAGAAATTAAAATCCCTATTACGCAATACCTTTTCGCTCCTTTCAAATAACTACGGCAATGATACCCGAAACTCAAATTTATGGATGATCGTATAGCAGTTGACATTTTGGGCTCAATATCGCAACCTAGAGAGCAGTCGCCATCTTTTGAATCTCGTACACGTCGACGCGCCATTCAAGAGCATGCATTTTGCAGTCATGATCTACAGAACAGCCATAAACCTTTACATATTTTTTAAATAAAATTTTAATATCAGTTTCAGGAAATTACTAGCGTTCTCCAGCAAAGTCTGGAATTCGAAGTTCCGCGTAATTACAGTTTAATCAATAAACCGAATACACGTATTTGTGAAATCGGGTCTTACCATATAATTCCGCGAATAAGACACGAGTACATCATTGAGATTTGAAAATTAAAATTTGTCTTATCACAGCCTCTTTTTCCCACAGGAAAAGAATCATTCCTGGCTTAGTAAGGTCATGCCTCTTATCATTTGAACCACTAACATGTCACGCCTTCCCTGTTAACTGGTTTGTTTTACCTTGATGTGAAATAAATGGAGAAATATCTGATGAGATGAATTTGACAATCAGAATAGCCGTAATCCCCATTCTTAGATTCACCCATTACGGCGGTATTGCACATTTGCGACTGTGTGTGAGAATTCGAATGTTGGTATTATTGCATTTCCATTTGTCAACTAAATACGTGGGAATTAAAATTGTACCTGATTAACCTATTGACGACCCGACTCTACAATGCACTATCCAAGCATGTCTTTTCACTTTGCTACCGTTAGCTGCCCTGTGCTTGCTTTGTTTCCTCTTATAATTTTTATTTAAAGAATTGTCCACTTCTAAATACAATAATAATAGTAATAAGTACTAGTAATAATACAACAAATACGCAGCTGGATCTCCTACAACCAAGGCACCCAAAAATTAAATTTTTGCCCGATGAGAGAATTGTTCGGACATTTCCAGGAGGAAACAAAATCACAGTTTCGGCAGCATCCGCCATCTTTTGAGCCTTCCACATAACACGCCATCCACGTACGCTTTTTGGACTGGCCTGCGTCATCCGCTCCGTGCTCTTGCATTGTTTCCTCGTGTTAGTAATCGCGTTGCCTCGCAGAGGGTGCCAACCGTGCCCGCTCTCGTCGGATTCGCAACGCGAACGCGTTGGCCTGACCGTACCGCCTACGTACGCGTAACCCGCCTGCCTGCCAAAAGGGTCTCTCGCCGCCTTTTTTGCATTTCCGTGTCAATGCTTCAACATTCGCTGGAGCGGAGAGACAGCGCGCCGTGGCGCAGTGAGCGCGAATAGCATTCTGAAAGGGCATCGCTGGACGCGAATCCGTCGCTTCACGCTGTGCGTCTTTTTTTTCTCTTCTTGTTGCGTTACATGTGTTTATGAAATATCCAGTCAGAATATGAATAGAAGTCTGTCGGCTAGGGAACTAATGACACATTGACCTTTTTATTTTCTCGCATTCTGCTTACGTATCACCGAGAAAATTATGTAATGCCACGAAAAAAACTGTTTTTTTTTGGGGGGGGGGAGAGCAGAAAACGTCGTGTTGTAGGTCCCTGATAACGAAAAGTGGTTAATTCTTGTTCCTATATCTGGTAAATTACTGTATGTAAAACATTCCGCCCTTAAAATCCACGTTTCATGAGTCCTAAATGCCGAAAAATTGACATATGTCGAAACGTCAGGTTGCGTGACTGACCTCAGGTGAAAAAACATTAACAACTATACCACAGGCAGAATTTTCACCACAATTGTTATTCCCCAATCGATATGCTCATTTTTTCTATACACTTTTTGAATAGGTTGATTTGAGTGTATTAAATAAATTCACATCAACTTTGTTTTGATGTAACCTTTTTATGTTTCAAAAATTACCCTAATATTTATGTATCATATCGTATTATAATGTTACGTAACCTTAATACATAATGCGCGAAAATTCCTGCTGTTGAAGTACTAGTTCTTTCGCTGGTCATTATTATTATTATTATTATTATTATTATTATTATTATTATTATTATTATTATTATTATTATCATTGTATTTGGTAATTGCAGATTTTAAAATGAATTTTGAACAACAGTCAATGTTTCCTCTCATCGCTCGCAAAACTATATTGGATGTCTAAATCCTTCAATTTACTGACATTTCTTGCACTCTACAATTAACCCACAAGGAAATTCGAAAGAAATATTTAAAACCGTCCTGAAGTGTTTTTAAACTGATTTCTGACTAACACTTCTGTGACATTTGGCAACTCTTCTCCACAATTAGACCTATTTTTAACTTTGTTGAAGTTCCTCACTGGAATCGATTATTACGGTTCGAGCTATAGATTACAAACTGTTTGGTCAAGAGAGAATAATATAAGATAAATTTTGCGGATGAACTTTTGCTAAATTTGTGTCAAATTGGTCAGAAATTTGAAATCAAGGAGTTAATATTAAGACAGCAGACCTAAATTCATTTGAAATTTAATTAACATTTTATGTTGGTGTGTGTTTCTGTGTGTCATACCAACTTGTTGTATAATAACTTATCCCAATAGAAATATTAAATAAATGATAAATTGTTATTTAGATGATTAAATAGGATTCTTGTCACTTCGCTGATGCAACACCATAACCTCGAAATTGAAATATTCATGCCTTACCTGGAATTTGTGCCCACAGTCGTAGCAAAGAACGAATGCCATAGACATGGTACATGGTGTCTCAGAATAAATGTTACACACTTCTATTGTAAAGGAGGGTCGATGATCAATCAATCAATCAACAATACCTTATTTTCCGTGGCGAGGCTCAGGCCATGAGGCCTGCTTTTCCGCCTGACCATGCCAATTTTACTACGCCCCGTACATCATCTGGCAGAGAAAAGAAGTCCCAAGCTCTGGTGGTGGGAACGTTTTCTTATAACGAAGTTACTCATGTGTCGTTTGCCCGTGTTTGGTGAGCAACTCATTTTGCACTGGTGGTTGGCAGGTACACTTTCTGACGCTCTGAGAGATTTTTCATGTACCCACCTAATACTAGTACACGATGTCTTGCCTACAAACAAAGGACATGATGTTCACAATTGCCTATTAGTTATTTCGTTATTTGAGATTTTCAACCATGTTCATTGGCAAAAATTATCTTTGATCTCTCTTCATGTTCTAGAAATTTGTAACATTTTTTCTGAGTCATTCTATATTTAATGCTGGGATTGACCGGAGAAAAACATCGGAAATAAACGATGCGAGCAGCCGAATTCTATAATCCTACTCCCGGCATATTCCTACAATGCTTCTTGCCTGGAATCAAAACTCCACATCCGCTGACACTCGGACCTGGGAGATTAAAGCCAAAGCAGTTTGTCACGGACTCGCAACTAGACCGCTAACAAACCCGGTGCATGTAACGCATACGTAGTCTTTTCGCTTTCGACCACTGTGTTTCCATATCGCTCTCAAAGCGTTGTTCTTCTCGTTTGGCGGATGATGGGATTGTCGGAGGCTGCTTTCAACGACGCGCGTTGCGCCAATGGCCATTCTCGTCGGGAATGAATAGGTCGGTGCATGCATTCATGAAGAATTTCGAGTGCGCAAAGTAGCACTCGTTTCCACGCACGTCCCTCTGCCTGCTTCCCGCCCCTGCCCGTCCCTCCCCTCTCCGCTCCTCTCCCAGACCACCTCGCCCCCCTCTCAGACCACCTCGCCCTCTCCCAGACCACCTCGCCCCCTCCCAGACCACCTCGCCCCCTCCCAGACCACCCCTCCCTGATTACCCCAGCCTAACCTCTCCCAGATGGCCCCACCCCACCCACCACACTCCATCCCAGATCACCCCAACCCTCGGCACCCTCCCTGCCCTGCGTCCGCGCCCTTCCACCTCGTCCCTCTCTCCCGATCTCTCGGCCCTGGATCCCCCTCTCTCCCTGCCCTGCCAACTCCCTCCCACCGCCCTCCCCAACCACCCTCCCGGCCTGTCCCACCGCCCTGCCTTTCTTCGCTAGCCTGGCTGGAGCACCTGTACCGAAGGTGATCGATAAGCGAAGCCGGCAGGTAACGTTAATGTTATTAGCCCACCTGCGTGGGTGTGGGTGAGGGGTGGACGGGGCGCCCTCGCTCTGACGACTGTTAATTATCTACTCCGCGCGTTGTTTGCTTCGCTTCTGCATACAAACATGACGAGCGATCGGCCGGGAATATACCCTCGTTCGGTTCGCTTCCATCCTAGTTTGTAGGCTTATGGTGCTCACCGATATTGTGTCGACTTCGCTTGTGATTGATTCAGTAGCTACCACATACTGATGCAAAACAAACAGAATATTTGTTCTTTGTACGTGAATTGTGAATTTTCTGTGGAATTACCACCCGCAAACACTAATATGAAAATCACTTGTCCTTGAAAAAAAATAGTGTTCTATTTTCAAAACTTGTTTATTATTGTATTAAATTTACCTCTGTTAAATGTTTAGAAAACTGGTAAATATATACGACCGAATTTTAATTTTCAGCATTTTCATTTATTTAGACATTTTGGATTTGCTGTTTTTGTATTATTTTCTTCTGAAATTTTCTGACTTTATTGAAGTCTTATCTTACTTAAATCTTGTGATCTTGAATGTTGGTGAACATCCTTGCCATGTTGTATTGTTTAAACACACTTACCGAAATTAAGTTTTTGCAACCCTTTCGAAGTTTGGTTTCTCCAGTTAACAGTCGCAATAGAAAGAAAATGTATTGTTAATGATAAATCCATTCTGTGTATTGTATGTGCGTGTATGGTGTGGGTGCGTGTATGTGCGTTTATTGCGTGATTGAATGTATGCGTGTGTGTGAATTAGTTTTTGTGTTGTGGACTTGCAGCCAAATCCAACACCATCACATTGGTTGCCAATTGTTTACTCGTACGTCGTGTTCCTAAACCACATGTGAACGAATGCTTCACTTCGCAGTCCGAGTTTTACTTTCGGAAATGTAATATATACAAACGATGAATGCAAATCCTTTTACGTATAAAGCTGAGTCTAAAACGTGTTGTTTTTTGTTTCAGGTGAGTAGCCGCCATTTCACTATAGCGAAGTTACATTTGGCTGATACATTTGGGTGAGTGTCTTACGATAATAAACAAAAGTTAACTAATGGTGTATTCGAATACTTTGCAATGTTACTATGCTATTCAACTTGCATTTTCAGCCTAAACTTGAAACTTGGCATTGAGTCTTGAGGCGAGCGTTACCTTGTTATCGATCTGCTTCGCCTTTTAATTATGATTTTTTTCTTGAGTAGAAGAAATTAATGTTCAAGGAATAATAAGATGTGAATATAACACTGTAACTGGATGCAAGAGATTAACAGAAAATTGTCAGGAGTAGTTTCGCTGTCTGTAACCACCCAGCTTATTATTCCTAATTTTATTTCCGGCACAACACGTCGTCATAATATTGATCGTTATGAACGGGTCCTCAAAACACCCCGTAAATGTTATGGATAGACGAGTCGCCAGTAGTCTAAACCTCACTACCTAAGAGTCTGATTTTAAGAATCACGAAATTGAAATGCATTAAGTTTTTGAATTTTTTTGAATTACTGGTTTCCAATATCTCTGAGTTTTTTACGAATTCCATTCGAAAATCTTCAAAAATCTCTTGAAAGCAAAACTGTTGGTTTTGTAAAGCGAATTAACTTTTTGTGGGTGCGCCACTTTAAATCTTTCAGAAGAATCCTATTCATTCCGAACTTCGGAAGTAAAGGAAGTAGAGTGACATAATATTGTTAATTTAATACTATAACTAAATACTGCTTCTATTTGTCTCTATTGAAATTTTACAGTCATAAAAGTTCTTTTGAAATTTCGGAATTTGATTAATTATTTAACTACCTACTTAAATTGTATTGGAACAATGATGAACAGCTCTTTTATGTTGTTTGGAAACTTTTATCCGAGAGAAGGAAATCGTTTCCACGGGAAAAATGTTCTCGCTCCCGCTTTTAAATGGAATCGAGCTTCTAAGTAATAAAAGCAATTGTCGTTTGTGCGTGAAACTGGTAATGAAAATAAAATTAATCTTCTCAGTCGAATGTGCATCTTTATCGGGAGACTCCTCCATTTCGCTTCCCTTTTTTCGATCGAACGCAGTCTCGCCTCTCGATAGCTCCTGGAGAACATGGCTGCCTGTTTCCTAAAGCAGCTTAAGGGCACAATTCCTACTATGTAATCTATGTTTGGAATAACGCTAGAACACCCCATAATTTCGTGCCCTATTTGTAAGGGGTACTATAATGTCTTAATCTGCTAAAGTATTTCCCACCTTCAATTTTTTTTTCACGCTGGGATTTGAACTTAGAAACTTAGATTTAGCCTTTCAGGTTAACCCTATTCTACCAAACTCGAAAAAAACAAAACCCATTTCGCTGCTTTAAAAAGAAAGATGAACATTTGCATTTGCAATCATCGAAAATTAAGAGATTGCACCTGTCATAATTTGAACATCTAATTTTGAAAAATAGATTTCATTGAGAAGAAAATCTCGATCATCAATAGTGTAGTTGTAGTAACACGCGGCAAAAAACTTTTGTAATTTTTGAAAATACCTCATTTTTCCGAAATTCAAAGTATGAATTTAAAATTTGCTCGGCGTCGAGCTCTGACAGATCAATCGGGAATATGAATTTTGGAGAAAATTGTTTGGACAGTTTAGGCGCTGGAATTGCCCACAGACAGGTGGATCAATTTGCTGTACCCGCAAAACTTTTATTTTGGCAACACATAAGAGATGAAGTAATTTGCTTCGTATAGAAGCAAGAATTGCCCACTTTTTCAGCATCAAAGTCCTATAATAGGATTCAGTATTTTTTTGTCGAAAAATTGCCTCACCCCTCTGCATCATTCCAATAGTTGTTTACCATGTTCAATATGTATGTTGTAGGCGAGAAAGTAAAAGGTAACTAATATTTTATTTCAAGTGTAATGTGTACATGGATTCTGAAACCATTCTCATTTTTTTCTATTTCTCGCTTATTACGAACAAATATAATGAGAAGGCGAGCATCTAGGGATCGGTGTGTTATCTTGTGAGTTCGGAGTTGCACTGTCGAAACACAGGGAAACTAAAATAAAAAAAAGTCATTCTCTTATCAATTAATGTAATCAGAACCCTCGTGCATATATAAATGCATTGCATAAAAGTATTTGAAAAAACAATTACCATACTAGCTCTCAAAACACACTCTGTGTTTACATTGTTTTTGGCTACTGACAAGTGCCTGTGGCCAAGAGTACAGACACTTATTTTCGTGCGAGAGTTCAAAACTAATATTTGTTTGGATAAGCCAATCCTGGACAAATCACTCACACGGCGCTCCTGAAGATGTGGGTGTCAGATCTTGGTATCAAGGGGCAATAAACTTTAAATTCATAAAGAGAAAGTGGAAACCTGCAATCCTGGATTTATTTAGAGATAACCATAACATTTTCTTGTCTACATATTGAAATAAAGTCACAAAGTCACATCACAATTTAACAAGAGGATATTCTATTGTAAATGAATAGTTACGGAAGCAATGAATCCGAATCGCGATAGAGACAGTGCATAGCATAATTTAATTTTTCTCCCTCCAAAATCATTACTTTATTTAAAATTAAGACAATATGGAAATGCTTCTCGAAAGTAGATATAATTATTACAATTCTAAATTCGAACATTATCACTCAGCAGGTGACCAGATTTGTACTGAGCGGATTACCAATTACTGACATGTGGTATTTTTAAGATGTGTTCAAAATGGAATGCTGGAAATCAGTTCTAAAAATCTTCCTTCTCGTTACTTCAACCTTCTCGTATGTTTCCTTTTGGAATTAAACAAAATATTGGCAGCAGAGATCCTTGTTCCCAGAAAATGAGGTTTGAAATTGTGCCTGCGGCACTTTTATTGTCCATTTAAGTAATTGGATATCTTTCAAATATTTTATTATTCCGGATCCACATCATTTCACATTTTAAATATTTTTAGCTGAATATCACATCGTATTCTACCCTCCGTCTCATTCATATAATGCAGCCTGAAAACTGAGCACCTCTGCTTCTCTCCGCCCTTTTGTGGCAGTCCTCAGGGTTCGGTGGCCGTTGAAAATGGCTCGTTCGCTGCTAATTGCAGGAACCGGGGCGCGCGAGAACAGTGGAGACACCTGCAGCCGCGCACTTCGTGTTTCTGCTGAGGAGGGCGTCCCCATCCCGCCATACAAAATCTCGCCCCTACACTCTCTTCTCACCGCTCCATTCCGCCTGCTTCGCCCACCCTGCTCTGGGCCTGCCTGTCTGGCCTCTCGCCGACAATTTGTTTGTGCCCGCCTCCGCCCATTTCTCCTGTCCATATCCTGCTCCATACCGCCAACTCCTTCCCGCTCTATCCCTCTCCACCACACAACCCCTCGCTACACCCCGCTCCGCCAACCTCCTGGTGTTCCATGCCAGATCCTGCCCTGAAACATCTTGCCTCGCCATATCCCGCCCAGCCACAGCCCTTCCCCACTCTCCCGTTCCTGCACCGCCATACACCGCCTCTTCCCCCCTCACTCACCCACCACAACTCGCCCTGCGACACCCCACTCCGCCTCAGACCTCCTGTCCTCTCTGTACTGTGAAACCCGCTCCGGGACTCCTCCCACACACATCCCATCCATCCACATCCCGCTCCGACACATCCTTCCCGCCACACCCCGCTCTTCCTCGTTCCATCCTACGTCTCACCATATCCCACTCTACCACCACCTTCCGTCAACCCGTCCCCGCCATGTCCCTTCCCCTCCAACGTCACTGTCACATCCCACCGAGGCACGCTCCGTCCCGCTATTCCCTGCTCGTAACACCCTGATGGCAGTTCCCTCTTCCATCCCACTGCGCCTCTGATCTTCCCTCCCCATCTCCTTGCCACTCGCCATATTCCTCGTTGGTCCACCCTGACCTCCACCTTGCCCTACTATCTGTTCTGTCCACCGTCCAGCCCAACCCGCTCCCTTCCGTCCCCACCTTGTCCACCGGTGATTCCCCACCTCACCCCGCGCCATCCTCCCTCGCCCCAGCCCGTCCTCCCGGTCTCTCCTCGCCTTCTCCCCTTCTCGCTCTTCTCGTCCTCAATCTACCATTCCTCGACCTACCCCTTCACCCCCTGTCTGTTCGACCTTCCCCTTCTCGTAGTGCCCCTCCCCAGTTCCCCCCTCGCCGCACCGCTCACCTCTCCCCCTTCGACAGCACAACTCTCCGACACACTCTCCCCCGCCCCGCCGCGCTCCGCATCGCTCCGCCCCGCCCCGCCCCGCCCCTCCCCTCCCCGCTCCACCCCGCTCCACCCCGCTCCACCCCGCTCCACCCCGCTCCACCCCGCTCCACCCCGCTCCACACCCGCTCCACACCCGCTCCACACCCGCTCCACACCCGCTCCACACCCGCTCCACACCCGCCCCACCCCGCCCCACCCCGCCCCGCCCCGCCCCGCCCCGCCCTGCAGCGCCAGGCGCTGCGCCACTGCTGCGGGAAGGTGTGCGCCTGTCATTTTTCACCGCCTGCGCAAAGGTCGCCCTGCGCGCATTAATACCGCTCTTAACGAGCGAGGGAGCGTGCGGGCGGGCGCGCCGGGCGGGCAAGCGCCGGCCCCCGGAGGGCGGATGACCCCATTACACTAACGCAGCCCTCTCGAAGAGCCTCGCGTCTGCGGCTTTCGATCTGTTTTTCACTAATTCGCCATTGCGTTCGTCGGTTTTGTCGCTTTAATTGCGACGCGTCTCCCTGCAGTATGAAAGTCGTTTGTCGAAGTATTGCTTTAAGCCCCGTTTGTATCAATTTCGTTCGTTTACCTGGCTTGAGCTACAGAAAACGCTGGCTTCATTGGTTTTTAATAAAGCACTTCGACAAGGTAATTCCGTTAATATCTTGTTTTCTGGTCTTTATCCTATTTGACTTTTGAAATTACGCCCTACATATCACGTGCTAGAAAAAACGGAAAGCAGTAATTGAAGAGGCCGCGATATGTTAACTTATTCTTAATTAGTTTTGAAAATATAACTAAAGTTTTTATGTTGTAGTCTGATAAAGACACAAACCAAATTTGAAACTCTGGTTTCGATCGATTATTTCCGAATTAGAGAATCTAAACTCCATAAATTAATATACTTAGTACTGTAAAGTTTCTGTTCATTCAAATTACCGCTTATTCAAATGTGATAATTTCCACGTTAGCATATGCTTCTTATGAACAATTGTTAGGTAATATGCATAAATCGTGTTATCTTTATTTATTCTATTTCGTTCTCTAGTTTATTTGTTTTCGTTTATTACTTTTTCTCTGCGTTTCCATGTTTTCATGGATCTGTGGTTGTGTGGTCTGTAACCTTTCCAACATCACTTTCTGTCCCATCTTCCCGACCATCCATTGTAGGCAATCAGCTTATTTGCATTCGTCGTCCGAACCCCATTCTTTCTCTTCCACCTGATTCATTCGTTGTCACGGCGCATGGCATTGTCAGTCACATCGCCCGTGCTGTCGTAAATTCCCCGCAGCCCTCCCAGTTATTCTGCGTTCATTGCCCTCCCAACCCCTTTCATAACCCTTTCTCGGAACCTCCCTGTCTCAATAGTCCCCCCCCCTCTCTGCGCTTTTCCCTATTGAGCGCGAGGCAATTTTGCGTCGTCGCGGCAGCCGCCGGTTGCTCGCGAGCGCCCGCACTCGCCCCGTCGAACCCACAGCCCCGCCCCCGCCCCCGCCCCCGCCCCCGCTTCCACCGCCACAATCTTCCGGCCGCCCTCTGCCTCTGCCCTCGCCGCCCTCCAGTCGCCCTCGCCGCCTCCATCGCTCCCTCCGCGTCTCTCCTCTGTACCTCCGTGCCAGGTACTCGCAGTAGGTACTCGTAGTTCTCGCGCGTTTATTGAACGATGAATTGAAGAAATTAGGGTATTAATTACGAAAAGGGCCATTAGATTTTATAAAGTAATGTCAATCTCTGGAGAATCAGTCATGCCTTCCCAATTTTCTCAATGATTTGCGTTTTAACTTTCTCAGGAGTTCTAGGTATCTCCTGTGATGGATCTTCACCGGCTTCGTTCATTTCTTTAGATTTTTTTTAGAGAAAATCACGGACAGAAATTCTGTTCAACATAAAATAGTTTCTATTTCACGCCAGTTAAGGTGTGTTTGGAATGTTATCAGTGCTCGCTGCGGGCTTTTGCCTTCAAGTGTTTATTGTTCCAGAGAGGAGGAAGCAAGGACATCGTTCAAGAAACGTTGCGCGATTAATACCAGGTAGTCATGAACTGGTACATCTGCCGCGTTCCGTTCTCTCCGCTCTTATCACCCAACCCCACACCTGAAACCTCCACTTCCTCCGCCATTCCCTCCCTCGCCGCTCCTGTTGCAACGGCACACCACCCGATTTTCCCACCCCGCCGCCTCACCGGCCCTCACCGGCGCCGCTGCCACCCCCATCATCGCCGCCACCCCCGTAGTTGCCATCATCCCCCCGATTTCTGCTGCTACCGTTGTCGCCACCACTTCCATCGCCACCGCCACCTCCTCCGTCAGCGCCGTTGCCACCGCAACCGCCACCACCTTCTCCAGCAACGTTACTTCTCCCGCTACCGCCGTTGCCACCGCCACCTCCGCCGCCGGTCGTTAGGCGCTTGTTTCCGCGATTGGCGATCGAGAGGCCGCGCAGGCTGTTTGGTGGCTGCTCGGCGCGCGCTCTCGTTGCTAAGTGGGGCTGTCGACTCCGCCGCGAACAAGGAGGCCCGAGAGGAGGAAGGTAATTTGCAATCGTGTTGCCCGGAATTTTCTTTCCGTTTCTTTCATAGACGTTTTGTCGTGTCCGTCGAGACCTCAGCGCTTTCTTTCTTTCTTTCTTTTTTTTCCCTCCTTAGTTTGTAAGCGTTTGTTTGGGAAGTTCTCTTCTCAAACACAAGACGAAAGAAGCATTTCGTGATTTGATGTCGTTATTGTCAGAATATAGAAGCTCTCTTTTGTTCGTTCTATTTCCTTCGATGTTCTGTCCTCTCGTTCTGTTGGGCCGTTGAGTGGAAGAATTGTTCACTTTCTCTTGGGTTTACTTGGTAATTTCTCAATGTGCGCGTGTGGCATTTTAAGCGGTACATATTTTTGTAAAAAATGTATGTTTGGTAAAATGTAATATTCCTAGCAATATTCGGCGAACAAACATCGATATTGTACAAATTGGTCATATTTCAGATACATACCTATATGAATTTTGGGAGCAAAATGTCAAAATAATTCTTCGATTTTGTAATGCAATTATATTCAGACAGCAGGAGAAACATGAATCGCTAACGAGTATTAGTCTTTGCTTAATTAGAAAGCAATAACGTAAAATCTCAGACTTTTCCGAGAAAAGGGTGATTATAAAAACATCAATACAAAATGAGTTATATGAACTTTGTAATATTTTCCAGTTCCAAAGTAAAAAATAAAGTTTGTATGAATATAATTTCTCTATATAATTATTATTGTCCTCAATTGAACAGACCCTTTTAAGTTTATATATTTAATTTTCTTGTTGAAGGATAACGCAAAGTGGTAATAAAAAACTGAAAATTACTGTTCTTTGATCCTCCAAGTAATTAGTGTGAAAAAAGTATGCCTCTACAAACTAAATTAATTAACCATATAAAACATCATGCGTAACTGTTATAGCCAAGTACATTATGTGCAAACATCATTTTATATTGGCAATTACTCAAAGAACAAATATATGACTGAAAGAAAAAAGAAGTCGAAAAAAGGAAACTACCCCTAAAACAACTATAAAAATACGTGAAAGAAAATGTTATCCGTTTCAAGTATCGGTATTCTGCGTGGATATGTATCGTAACGACTTTCTTTACTGCTTTCTAGATATTTTAATGCATTAATAGTTAAACGTAACACTTGAAAAATATTTTTTTATTTGCGACACTTCACATACATTACAAAATATTGAGTCTGATACTAAACATTACTTTAAATGCTTATCGCTTATTTGTGTATATCCCGAATACTTTTTATTGTTTCTCAAGAAGACGTTTTATTGTTCTTTAAATAGTAGGTAAGTTTTTATTGTGCTCTGGCCCTTATTATGTGTACAAAATGATTCCGAATTTCCCATATCTACTTCGTCAAGATTTGCTTCATCTTTCACACATCTCACCATGTAATGCACGCTCTTTGTCTCCTTCTCGCGCTTCTTTTGTTTCACTTCCTGCACCCCTCCTTCCTTTGCCATCGCTGCGCGGCCTTTACGCTCCTCAGTGGGGTCCACTGCGTCTAGTGTCGCCGCATCGATTGGCGTAATGAATCTTACATGAAGGGACCTGCAGTGTTTATTGTCACACTCCCACAGTGCCTCAGTGGAACCGCTTCCCCGGCCGACCCACTGCTCCGCTGCCCTTTTCAGTCCCTGCTTCCCCCGTCACCCCGCGACCCTTCTACCCTCGCCGCCCCGTCCCCGTTTCTTCCGCCACCCCACCGCCCCGCTTCCCTCACCGCTATCGTCGCTTCCCATCCCGATGCCTTCTTCGCCTACGCCGATTCCGACGCCGCCATTGCCCCGCCCCCGCCACGGCCCCACTCGGTCACCGCCACTACCACCACCACCACCATCACCCCCATCGCCCTATCCTCACCGCCACCACTTCGACCACCGCCACTGCCGCCTCCACAGCCACCACTGCCGCTGTCGCCACCGTCGCTTTCTAGCTCTCGCTGTCCCCGCAATCATTGCCGCTCCCTCGTTCCTTACAACCCCCTCCGCCCCTGCGATCTTGGCCACTCACTCCGCCCTCGGCGCCGCCGCCCTCGCTCCTCTCGCAACCGCCCGCCGCCTGCCTCCCCTCTCCACTGCGCCGCCACCGCGATGGAACCGGCGCTTGTCTCCTATCTGCTGCTCCACAGCAGCAGTTTCCATCGCTTGACAAAACCCGAGTCGTAAAAGCTCTACGTTATTTATTCATTGGTCGAGAGTAGGGGGAACCAAGTGCGAAGAAACAGTGATTGAAATCTCCCGGAAGCGATTGATGCGCTGGCGTTCGTCACGTTGCCGATACTGAGTGCTGCGAGAAGGGAAGAAGTCAAGTCTGGAGAAGTGTTGATGGAGTGAAAGAGGAGAACGTGCCGAGCATTTTCTGTGGAATGGAGTTCATTCTTTCTCCGAAGTGAGTTGTTGTTTTCTTCTTAAATTTTAATATTCCATATGCAATCGTACGTAAAACAGAAAATCCGAAATATTCTATCATTCGAACCAGCATCAAATGGGAAGAGACGTATAGATGTAAATAAATATTTCCTTTCATAAATAAATAATTTTTCTGGTTGTTTTCACTTATTTATTTGTATGTTTTTTGTTAGGTTGCATACTGTTTAAAAATTTGGAGTAAAAAACCCTTTATTCGTGTTTTTGTCTATTTTATGAAGTCAATATCTGTGAGAAGTATGTACTTCGAAATACTTACCGTTTTTTTATCTCTCCATTAAATTGATCACTTACACTTTCAAGTCAGTATGTCAAGACTTAAAGCGTTCAAATATAGCGTTCAAGCGGTAACTGCATAATTATTTTTCCTCTTATTCTAAGAGCAAATGTCGCATATTTCTACTACAGCATTACTATTGTATTTCACAGTTCATAAATTAACCAAATTATATTACCGTTATTAAATTATTTGTCATTGTAAATACGTACCTCAATCCAAAATAACCGTTTTCTTAAAAATCAAGACAAAATTGTAGCTTCGAAAATACTCGTGTGAAGCTATGAAAATACTTTGATAATGGCCAATAAATAACGAGGAATGTGAGCCCGTGCTTTTGAAGTGCTTCCACAATTTTAAGAGCACTTCACCAAGTCCTTAATACGAGGTGTTTTCTTCAAACTTGTAAAACCGCGAGCAATATTTTTCCGCCTCGTTGTGCCATGTAAAATAGTATGATTGCTCTGGAACTATTCTGAGTCTCTCTGCGTTTTCATAAAATATGAAGTGGAAAAATGTTTGCCGCTCAATAGAACACAGTAAATAAAAAATGGACGCTCAGTTCCCGTCAATTTTTAATTTTTTAATTCTTGGCTACGAAACGGGCGTTAATGTCCTTCATACAGATAGTTATTGAAATGTTTACTCTGTTAAAAGAGCTTTTCAAATCAAAACGTTTTAATAATTTAGAAGTATCTGAAACCCATATATTTATATGTATATTTGTATTGATTTATACACGTAAACTATTTCACTGTTCTGCATATTAATGGTTATTTATGTTACGAGTGGTAAAAGTGGCATTTTATTTTGCGAGTAGGAAAGGTTGCGACATGAGACTGATAGGTCGAGTAAACTAAAATCACACTTACCACTTGTGTTACACGCTATTTTTAGACACCCTTATTGACATTATTTTTAGTTTTTCGAAAATTCATTTTTAGTTCTTCAAAGCAGTGAAAGAGATTTAATCTTTCCTAAGATAATGAAATAGCTATTTAATTACATTACATAACAGTCGAAATTCATGTATAAGGGTGAATCATGTGTATTATTTCTATACTACGCGTGAATAATCCATACGTGTCTACGAAACATAAATACAATTTTCCAAAGCGAAACAATATCTTAATATATTCTATTTCATTATATTTTCTTAAATTTTCCACTACTCCGTTAATTTCTCCGTTCTCAAATTCTCCACTGCTTAAACGTCTTGTTCTCATTAATAAGTAATTCAAAGTACGAGACCTATTGCGCTTTAGTCTTACATGAACATTATTTTAAATTTAATTTATAAATTATTTTATTTATTTATTTATTTATTTATTTATTTATTTATTTATTTATTTATTTATTTATACTACGTCAGAAGTTAAAAACTAAGCGTGACGTTGTTGGGGGAAAGTGTATTCTGTTCAGTTTTTTGTATATTTTTCGAAAAACGGGTTTTTGAATCTTTTCGAAATCCTACATTACAGTAAGTTGGTTCGTGTACTCCTTAAAATTGTAGATGTTTTACGAAAGATTTACTTGTATTCTACTATAAAGCTCTTGTAAAAAAATGATATTAAAAATGAAATCAAAACATTGGAAGTAAACTCACTTTTTAATTGAATCACAGGCGAAGAACCATTTTGTTTGTATAAGATTCGTTAAATAAAAATGTGCAATATAATATTTGTGAAACATCTGTGTTGATGTTCATTTAAAAACAAATTGTGTAGTGCTTTGAATTGACTACTCCCACTCATTTGTACTTGAACGCCGACGGTACGGGCATATCGGTTATATGAGCCTCGATTGTAGCAGTATGGATTCAATGTCACCTTTTTATGATGCGCTTCCGGTCAACGGCTGGGTGTCGCCCTGCCCGGATGTAGTCACCCTCACCCGCCTCAGCTTCGGCCCTCCTTCTTCCTTGGAAGCGACATCGCGACCTTCGCCTTCTCCTCTATCCTCGGCCTCCTCCTTATCCAGCACTTATCTTCCTCTTTACCATCGCCACCTTTCCTTCACCTTCGTCCTTACCATCTCTTCGTCTTGTCATCATTTCTGCGTCCCGCACTCTATATCCGTCTTCGCCCTTTCCTCCGCCTCCTCCTTTGACCTTACAACCACCACCACCTCCTCCTCCTCTTCGTTCTCCTTCTCCTCCTCCTCCTCCTCCTCCTCCTCCTCCTCCTCCTCCACCGCCGTCCCCCCCCCAGGTCATCATCCCTGCTCCCGCCTCTCAGTCCACAACCGTCTTCCCCGTCTCCTCCTTTTCGGCCGGCCCCTCCATCCTCGGTCTCCTCTTGTCATCATTTCTTCTCCCCGCCCAACAGTCCGCCACCGCCTTCGCCCTCTCCTCCGCCTTCGCCTGCCTCTTTCAGCCGTACCTTCCCATCGATCAGTCTCGTGCCCCCTGGCCACCCTGCGCCCGCCACCCGCCACCCGGCGCCGCCTTCCGTCTTGGCCTCCGCGCGGCCTTTCCATCTCCCACGCGCCGACTTCCGGTGACAAATGGCTTCACTGCCGCCACTTGCGAAATCAAACGCCTATTTTTTTTTGTTTTCCTCTTCCTGGCCCCTTGATCCGCACGCCCTGACCCATTCTCCAAGATGGTGGACGCGAAAGATTGATTGTGCTGGATTATTGTTTGTTGCAAGTTTGAATGATATGTAACCAATGTGAGGTATTTCGCGTGTAGAAACTATTGACGTCCAAAATCTCCCTTACGACAACCTGTGGAAAATAGAATTCAACTTTGAAATATGAATGTCCTGCTCGTCAACGTACATACTAAAAACATTTCATCCTTGGTTAGTAAGTTAGTAAGCTCTAGAAATTGAGGAAAGCCATTTCCATTATTAGAGAAGCTAAAATAATCAATGAAATGATATAATTTTAATTAAAAAAGAAATACATGAGTTTAAGCCTTGTATAATTGTCTTCAATTATGTTTTCAATAAAAATAATAATACCAATAATTAAGCATTCTCTTTAAATAGCATTAATTAATATTGTAATTTGTAATTTTTCGATTGCAAATTTGAAGAAAAATATTGGAAACATTTCTACAGAACTTTTTAAAGTTTAATTTAATGTAAATTATCTTTCAAATTGAAATAATTTTGCAAACAAATTATATTATTGCATGTAAGACAGTTTTAATATTTCTAAATATCCGAAGCCAGCTTAAACCTATATTATTGGTAATTTACGATAGAAGAAGGAATAGTCGTTTAAAAAAAGAGAATGAAAGAATAATAAATAAAAGGAAAGAAATTAAGAATAGAACAAAGAAAAAAGAAGATACAAAAGAAAGATTGAAAAAAGAAAGAAGGAAAGAGACGTACAAAATAAAAAGTGTCGCCGGTGCATGAAAGCTTTGTAACTGGACCATGTGCTTGCTTTCTAAATAAATATTCCGCGCAATAAAACGAAAAAGAAAGGAAAACACACAGAACGATCTTGTGACGCGGGCCGACCATTGTAGCGGCCGGGGGAGAAACAAAACCCCTAACGTCGTGACGTAATGAGAAGTAATGACTATTATTCTTTTTCTCAAGGGTAGAAAGTTGAGGAGGATAAACTCTGGAAAAAAAAACTGGGACGAACTAAATAACGCGGAACGCACTGTTGCGCTGTGGCGGAGTTGGCGTTGGCGGCGTGGCGCGGCGTGGCGCGGCGTGGCGCGGTGTCCTCTGGTGCGCCGCGCGCTTGCATTATTCATTTGTTAATTCCGACGCGCGATTGTTTCGCCGGCGTGCTGAGCGCCGGCGTCCGGCTAGAGCTTACTTGTTTTATTCATGTCCGAAGCGTCGACGAAGAATTAATCGAGATCCGAAATGAAATTCTGGCCTTTGCGCTGTTAAAATGGATGATAGGGAGTCGTTCGGTGTGTGTACTGGAACCGAGTGGTCTCCGAGGCGTTGTTGACGGAGCGTGTGTGGGGTCTCGAGGAAGCGCTTTCCGTAGGGGTTGGAGCCTTGGGGAAGTGGGGAAAGCAAGGAGTCAGCTGACGTGTGAATGTCTGTCACACCTGTACTAGGCTAAAAGCCTCGACTGTACAACCTTAAAAAGATGTACGAAATTGTTGACCGTGTGCATTTAATAAGTAAATATTCGAAAGGAGTTTATACGGAACATAACTTTTCATCAAAATCAGAAAATGTGTAAAGATACATTTTATAGTCCTTATAATTATATATTTTTTTACTAAAATTACTAGTCAATTTAAGTTTTAACTTAAAAATGCATTATTAAATAATAAACATGTGTATATTTTTATATTCATTATATTCTTATTTTAATAAAATATGTGTTTGCAAATTGTGGTGTGCGTTGTAATTATTCTGGGAAATATCAAAAAGGTACGGTAAAATATGTTTGTAAATGTGTGATGAAAACAATAAAAATATGTAACAAATATGTAAGAAGGCATGTAATATTAAATTATCATATTTATTGAACATTTCTAACCAAGCGAAATTAATTTGTACAATATGAAATAACGTTAATAAAATTTTTATTAACACATTATTAAAATATTTATTGGTTTTGTGAATTAACATTTTTAAGAGTAACATTTTAGTCTTTAACAGCAATGAAGGCGAAGGAATTTAAAGATCGGCAAACAATCAGAGTGCCAATGACATAGTGTTACATATGTGCGACAACCAATATTTCGCGGTAACTGGGATTAAAGATGAAGAACACGACGTAACTAATACTTTTCAGTTCTCACTGGCGTATTATCAGTTCTCACGGGCTTTTGTCGCAGCATATATGGCGTGCAGATAAGAAGTTTGACCGATCTTCTCATAGTGTACCTCGCAATTTAGAATTTGTGAAAGAAAATGTCGGCCGGTTTTTAAAATAAAAACTTCTTTTGAAAATCCATTTCATAATGTTTGCGAAATTAATTTAAGAATGGGTAGAAGAATATGTTTTCTAAATTTGTAAAATATATACTAAAGAATTAAATGTATACAAATATTTAACGAACAATTTGGTTATTGTAATAGGATTGCCATATTTCTCTAAGATCAGAAATTTGAGAACTGGACACCGAAGAATAGACGTAATTATATAAGTCTGGACTCTAGTTATAACAATGCGGCAGACATTATTGTGATGAAAAATTAAATATAATACCTATTTCATTCACGTTACTTAGTTGATTGAAATCATAATTATATTTGGTTTAGGTTCTTACACGCTAACTATTAAATTTGGTGTATTTGACAATTTGTTTGGTGTGAGCAGAAAATAGTATAACTTACGTGAAATAATTATTGGTGGTTTAATTTTCACTGAGAAATTTTGCATTTCTTCGAGAATTCATTACAGAAGGAAAATTGATTTTATCACATTTTAATTTGGCATGTTTTATTTATCTTTTTAGGTAGAGATAGGTTTTTTATTTTACATGAGAGATGGTTTAGACCCAAAACTTTGTATGTAATCAAACGAAATGGCAAAATTGTAGGTTATGATATATTATGTATCGAAGTACCTGAGGGATTGAGGCTAATGAAAATTCAAAAATTTGACCCCGTTTCAAAAGTTCCTGGAGCGGCATTTGATATGTTGAATGATTTTCTGGTTTGTCTTTCTATTTGACTCAATCCTGAAACTGTATTGTATTATTTGTCATTCGTTCGCAATATACTATTCTGTAATCTAAGTTAACTTATTTTGTATAACGCTATGATTGTTATTTTCAGAACGTTTTGTAATATTAATTTATCTCTTTAATTGTGGAGTGAAAGGTTTCTGGCATACAAGTTATCGCGTCACGTTAGAAGCAGCCTGGATGTACGGGAACTTCCATATTTGAAATTCATTCAGGGAAATGCTATACGACCTTTTTTATGTACTTCCTACGAAACCTTTAATCTGCTATGCAGTGCATTATTTTTAAACACATTTTAGCTTAGACAAAGAGCTTTTTCAGTTCATCGCAATTGGCTGGGCATAATTTTATTTTGTTTTCTAGAATATCTCTGAATAGCAGCAAAGCTTTTTAATGCATAAAAAGCAGTGCCTAAAATGCGGTGGTTTTATTAAATCCCTTTGCAATGAATGCAATGATTAGAATCATTCTGCATGATTGGAAGCGGTATTAAGTATTGCGAATAATGCAACTCTTTGTAAGTACTTACTTTTTGTTTAAATACTGAATAATAGTAGTGGTACTAATATCACTAATTATATTAATATTTATAATATTAATAATAAATGAGTTACGGAAGATTATTTGTTGCAAACTAATTCAGGAGGCACGCCGATGTTCTAACGAACTAATGATCTCGAAATATTAAAGATAAGCTGGTAGAAGAACAGAATTTATTTACAATATTACTCAAACATTATACCATGAAGTAATTGTCTAGTACTGACTACATTTTTTTAATTTTTTTCTCTACACGCAGTCGTGTGAACTTCCGGTGCTTATGAGCTGTGAGGCAAAGAGTCCACCGTTTCCCTTGTGCTTCGTGGCGCCTTGCCCAGACACCACCGTCTGCGGCGGCGGACTATGGTTCGAATTGCAAAAGATTGTGCAAAAACATTCCTTCAATGAATCGAAATTCGCAACTGCAGCTTAATGGTCGGGGAAGTCCATAGTTCAAGTCCTGACTCGTAAGTGACCGATAGGTTATGCCAGCGAAATAGTTGTGTGAAAGATAATGTCTGGTTGGGAATTCTAGAGGTCAGTTAATTCTATCGTTCGTTTGAGTGACTTCTTGCGACCGATTCGAGGTCGTTCAATGTGACTTCTTGCGACCAATTTTATCTTAGGGAGGTGGCAATAAAACGAACTACGTACTTCCTAAATTTTCTTTATTGAGAAGTCTACGTTTCGTGTTAATTTATGTTCCTTAGTTGCCGGATTTCGGAAATGGTACCTTCATGAATGTATTCCCTACTTTTTCAACGTTATAGCAGTAGTTCAAGCTTGTTGCAAAGTTGCAAGCAAAGTTGCTCGTGGCAGAATTGAATTGAAAATTATAACAAATATGAAAACAATTAGCATTGGTATGTAATAACTTGCATTAGAAATTAATGTGAAATAAGTAGAGAAAAATCATCTCTATACATAATTCACTAAGGAAAAATGATGGGATTATTCCCTTTTACAATAAACGATGGGCACACAACCCCGTAAGCGCATTACTGCTAAATAGGTAATTACCCCACAGGGGTAATACCAATGCATCAAAGTATGCCAATGCATCAAAGGGGTAATACCAATGCAATTACCAATGCATCAAAGAGATTTAAGACAAAAACTTTAGCAAAATATGGTGTATTTGGATTATTAGGTGCACACGCAACTCGCAAAACAATACTACTAACTTCACTAATGTGCACAACTTGGAAACTACACATCCTAGGCTTAATACTAGATGTTTGTGTCCTAGGGGCACAAGTTGTTTTCGCTACTGTTATCTATAAAGTGAGACCTTCTGGACGTGTCATTACATTTTTGTAATTTTCCGTCTTTTCGTAGCTTGAATTTCCAGATACGCTGAAAGTTGGTTTCCCGTGTAAAGCTATTGTCACTTTTAAAATAATTATTTGAAAAGGTCTGTTTATGGAGATAGCAATTTTTTGCGAACACTTTGTGCAGGGTACAATGTTTTGTTCATTGGACTCTTCTTCCTATATCTGATAGAATCACGAATTGAAGGGTGCTATTGCTCTTTGATAACATCTTTTGCCTTTACCGTTTCGTGTGTACCAGAATGTTAGGATCGAGTAATAACGATGGCGGAATTTCGATACTACAGCTACACAGCTGGGTCGAATTCAACCACTGTCTGGAGTTGAAATTTATAGGCTGCACTGATCGGCAGTCTTCCTTGTTTCCGTTCAAACAATGACAGGTTAATGCCGGAGTATTGCATTTACAAACGGGCCGCGGACTGCGCGTTTTCTTTCGATTGTTTCTTCCTCATTCTTGTCCCCACCCCTCTCTCTCTCTCTCTCACACACACACACACACATACATACATACACACACCCACACACCACTTACATGCACACTAACAAACATTTCGGGATAACTGGGAAGGCTTATAGCTTCTCCCTGCTGGAACAGTGGCCCAGTAATGTAGATACCTGTAGGGGGAAACCCTTCATCCAACGAGTGGGTTGGCGACGGATCTCACTTTCCAGCAGAGTAAGAACATCGCAACTCCATTGATATAACATGCCCTATTCTTACGAATGTTCGTAGTTGACGCACCCTGAACCAATATCTCACTCACGTGAATCATGTTCATTTGATAGTTTGGGGAAAAAACAAAAATTTGCCCGTTTTGTTGCGTGTTTGCACCCACCGTGTGGCAGCGGCGGCGCCCGGAGGTGACTTAAAGACGAGGACGGCACGTGTCGCGCCGCGCCATTTGCACAGCGGCGGCGCCAGCCGTCGCGTCCTCAGCCGGGCTGTCACGTCCAGAGCGCGCCCGCCGCGGCCCGGGCGAGGCCATTAAAGAGCTGCGCTCCGCCGCCGCCGCCCCCGCCCTCGCCGCCGCCGCCGCTTCTCGCCCTCGCACGTCTCTCCTGTGCTTGTGGCCTCGCCCTTCCACATCGCAGTTCGCGCCTCACAGCTCGGATACTGCTACCGTAGAGGAACGATATAATATATTATACTTCCCTTCTGCGCTGTTACTGCGTCATCGTTTTATAGTTGTCGGGGTTGTCTTTCTTATGCTTTTGGACTCGCCCTTCCACGTCGGACTTCACGTGTCACGTTTCTCAAATACTACCATAGAAGAACGACATGCTATATTTCTCCTCCTTGCTGCTACTGATCCTGCGTCATCCTTTCCTAGCTGTCTTTGTTTTTGGCCTCTCCCTTCTACGTCGTTCGCGCTTCGCGGCTCTGATACTGCTACCATAGAAGACTCGACATAATATATTGTGTTTCTCGTCTCTGCTACTACTGATACTGCGTCATCCTTTCACAGTTGTCGAAGTTGTCTTTGCTTTTGGCCATGCCCTTCCACAAGGTAGGTGGCGTGTCACGTTGCATTTGATACTGCAACCGTGGGGGAACGATGAATCGAATGATATTACAGCTTTCCTACATGCTGCTACTACTTCATCCTTTCGTACTTGTTGGACTTGTCTTTCTTATGCTCCATTTCCGCCGTTCCCTTTTTCTCACAGTTTGCATGTTGCATTGCGTCTCCAGCACTCCCAGTTTCGCCCATGTTGCATTATCTTTTCTTTGATTTTCTTTCTCCCTTTCTCAGTTGTAGAGGTGTGTTTCGCGTTGCTTTTCCTGTAATTCTGCTTTTTCCTGCCTCAACGGAGCTCGCTGGTAACGTCCCTTGCATAAGGTTAATCCAATCTCATTTGTCGGATTAGCATTTTGTGTGTTTTCTTTCGTATGCTTTCTCTGTGACCACCCCTAGCCTTGGGAGTTCGTGTATAATTTTAACTTTTGTTTGCTTCTTCATCGTTCTCTAATGTTCGACGTTTGTTTCGCGTTGTTTTTCCCTGTTCGCTTTTTCAGAGTTCTTGGGATTAGTTTTGAGTTGCCTTGAGTGATTTTAACGCTTCTACTTTGCTCTTCCTTTCACCGAACGATTTTCCTTCTTATGGTTCCTCTTTTCACATCCCAATTCTCGATGTTCGGTTTGCGTTGTTTTTTCTACGCTCTTTTTTGTTCTTCCTCAGTACTCGGAGGTCGCGATTCCCATTGTGTATTTTCCTTCTCTGCCTTTAGCTAGTTCGCGTTTCGCATTGTCTTTCCTGTGCTTATGCCTTGCCTTTCCAGAGTCCGCGTGTCGCATGTTTTTTATCGTGTTGAACTCACTTGAAATATTTTAATTTTAACGCAAGTATTTTGTTTTGAATTTTGTTCTGTCATTCAGGTCTTTGTATAAATAAGAGCCATTGAGGCACAGCTATCATTATCCAGAAGAACCGTACATCAAGAGGACGAGGAGCGTTCCGCAGTGACGAATTGTCTGGATTGTTTGAGTTGATGAAATTTGTTTGAATAGAAAGTATCGTCTGGATGTTTCGATCGTTCCTTTATTTGTTTTGTGGATAATCAAAATGGAATCTTGTTGATTTTCTGTGGGAATGAGATCAGCTCAAACATGTTAAAAAGTCAGTATATTTACTTATTCACGGAGTGGGTTTTAAACCTGAGTATTATTTTCCAAAAGGCTACGGCTATGATCTCGCTTTTGAAAATATTGATAGTTAAAACAATTGTGATTTTTTATTTCATCGGTTTTGAAAAAGAGCAAGCACATATGCCAATTTCATTAAGTAACCAACGCACTAATCTACAAATGTCGTTCCCATGATAACATTTACCTTTCTTCTCGTCACGAGATGGTAGTGTGGTGTGCTTCTCCTTCTCATAAGATCACACATCACGTCTGAACAATCTTCACATTCTTAATCATTCGTTTCGTATCATCGTTCATCTTTTATAATCACCCTTACTATCATTCACTCGAAGGTAAAACTAAACGACCACTGTGATCTGCCCAGTGCGAGAAAATAATAAGAAACCCCTCCTATCTTTCCCACACTGTCAGTCTGAGTATTGCACTGATCATCATCTTCATCATCAAATGTTATTTAGTGTTAAATTTAGTAAATTCGACTCGAAAAGACAAAGTCATGAAATAAATGCACGATATATGTCGGGAAAATTTTAATCCTTTGAATTTCATGGCATTTTAAACTATTTCGGAAAATTATTCTCGATTTTAGATCAGGAATTAAAACCCATTTTTTGCAAAATCATTTTACCGAATCATGCCAAAGCATGATTTTAGGAAATATTTCGGTGATTTATTTCTTTTTCTACAGGCCTGTCACTATAGACACCTCTATTGCTGAACAATCGTTACCCAACGTCAGAAACAGTTTTCCAGATTCATTTTTATTTTATTTTGGAAGGAACTTTAGACCCCCGGTCACCCTTCGAGCCGCTTGCCCGCCGCAAAGCATTATCCGCCTTCCGGGTACAGACGTCCTCTTCGGGATGAAAAGTTGGCATGGTGCTCGAGATCTCTTCTGTCGACGGAGATACGCCGCTTCCGAATGAAGCTTGAAGCAACCGAAGCGAGTGGCTTTTCCACGGCCTCTTGCCTTTGCAAAGAGCGCGTTTGTGTCCGGCGGCGGGACGCAGGGCGCATGCGCGGACGACTGTTGACCTTCCTGAGAAAACGCCCCCCCCCCCCCCCCGGGTTCTGATCTGTCACCGCCTCGTTTGGCTTTCGCGGAAGATGGAACACTCCGCCATTCAGTCGGCACTTTTCGAAGCTTTTTCGCGCGCGGAGACAGATTTTGGCTCGATAAAAGGGTTTTTCTTTATTCTTGAAATCTTTTTTTTTATTTTTTTTTATTTTACTGACGCTATTTGTCCCTAGTTAATTGCGTGAAAATAAACAAAATCTCTATCAGCTTTTGTATTGTATTGTATTTTGTATTGGTTGGTTTAAAAAAATGTTTTTCCACCGACTGTGATCTGTAATTGAGCTGGGTAATTGGGGTTCTGGGATTCGGGATATGTAATTAACGGGTCTTATACTATCCTCCGCATATTGTATCTACTGTAGTAAATACAATTCTTGCTGCATTAGCCGTAATTTTCTGACGACTTCGTTTCCGACCTCCTCGTGAGAATTTGTCTGTCCGAGTGCGACTGGTATTGCTTCGGCACTGTGACAGGGCGCCGCGTGTGTCGGACACATGCCTGCCTGCCAGCCCGGGCGCCCTTCAGTTCCCTGGGCCCTTCGCCCTTGGCAGAGCTCCTGCCCTTGTTAGCACCGTTCCGATGCTGTGAGAAGGGGCAGAAAGAGAATCCTGAGCAGAGGATGCAGGCTGGGGCGACGCGGAAGGTAGCGACTTCCTGGCTCGAGGCCCTCGTTAGCGGCCCGCGCTACGCTTTTCTGTTTCCGACTGTCGCGCGCAACCTCTTGAAGAAGGGAACTGTTTTCGCTTATTTTGCCCAGAGAAGTGCGAACTTATTTATGACGAAATGGACGGAAACCTTACTTTGCGTAGTTGAGAAATTGCAACTGCAATTTCGCCCACTGATAGGTTCTACTAGTTTCTACCATAGGTTCTACTCGTAGAATCGGATCGCGACAGTGGTGAGCTTTCGTCACGAGGTTAGTAGTCGGACGGAGTATTATCTGGACGAGTGTTCCGAAAGCCAGCTGCTATATTTGGTAATATTGGTGGTCCAATCCAGACGAATGCCTTGAAAGTACGGACCGCGTAGTGAGCGCTATTTTTCTTTTGCCGTCCTGCCCCACTCGCAGCCTTACGGCAGCCAATGATCCCCCATCTCTTATGTTCCATCTCATGATCTCAAAAGATTTGAACGGTACTGCGAGAACGTGGATATGAGGCGACGTTTCGAGAGACTGTTGGTACCAGGGGAAGATTTGCTAAAAGAATCCAAAACTTCAATTGTTGATGTCACACAAATAGAGTATTTTATTAAAGTACTGAAAGTGTTTTTTTTTAATTATTGAAACTTGTCATGTGTGCTTATATTCACTGGTATACTTATTTTTGCTCTTTTTCAGATAATGTTATAATTAAAATCTTAAGCTTTTGAAGATAGATTGTCTAAATAAAAAATGGTGATTTTTGGAGTGATCTCTCTTACTTTCGTTCTTATTTGTGAGAAATATTTTCTTGGTGAATGAAAAAATATTATAGAAGAAAGCATCACGTTAGTTACTTTTATTTGGAGAGTAATAACAATCGCTTATCTAAGAATTCTGCCATTTGATTTAATAGTTGTGAGAAATGTATACATACAATGTAGAACCACCATATATTTTTTTTAAAATAACTGTGTAAACTATGTTGACAATTTTGCAAATAAAACTAAAATTAAGAAAATTAAAGAATTTACTCACTATTTTACCCAAATGTTAAATATATTAATGTCGACCCGGATAGCGGAGAACGCTAAGGCAATAGTGTCGTGGGGATCTCGGATCGCAGGATCGCGGGTTGGAATCCGACCTCGGGCATGGATGCATTTGTTGTCGTCCCTTCACCCTTCGTCATCATCCTATCACTTCATTAAAGAGGGATTAATAATTCCCTACGCGAGCAGGAGGCCCTTGCCCTTGGTGGCAGTTGGCTAATAAGAAAAATCTATTAATTGTAAGATCGCCAATGTGTGAAGAATTGCTTGCTTTTATTTAGTGTACGTTCGTTGTGTGACGTACGCGTTGAATTTACCTTTGCATATTGTTAGCATAACAATACGAGTGCCTGCCCAGATTTCGGAGCAGCAGCGTGATTGGCGTTGGGTCGCTCCGCGCTCTGCCTCCCCGCTCGCGTTTCCCTCGACCTCCGCCGGGCGCTCCCCGGGCGAGCCGCATGACACGCTGTCAGCGCGGGGAGGCGGGCCGCGCATTTGCATAAACGCCTCCCGCCGCCGCCGCAAGGAGGCCCCGCAGCCCTCTCTCCCGCCCCGCACACCCGTCGCGCCCGCGCAGCACCTGCCAGCTTCCGTTCCTATCCCGGGCCGCCCCTGATTCCATTCGGTCTCGTTCCCAGCTTGCTCCCGACCCCGATGACTACTCGCTTGTGACTCGACCCTGCTCGTTGCACCCTATTCACTTTTGAGTTTTTTCCAACCCAATCACGACCCCCTCTTGAGCTGTTCATGACTTTTAACGGGCCGCTCACGACTGGATATCGACTTGCTCTCAACTCGTTTGACCCGCTCACGTCTCGCTCATGTCTCGCTCACGACCAGCTCTGGCACCACTTACGTCCTGCTCACGACCCGTTCTCGTCGTACTCACAATCCGTGCTTGTCAGTCAGCATTCGTGTTATCAATTCGCTCTCGACTCAAACACGACTCCTTGCACGACCCGCTCATGATCCGCGCCTGACTTACTCCCGATTCGCTCTCGACCCTCTCGCATCTCCACTGTTGCCGCCCTTGCTCTTCTCCCACTCCCATCCTGGCATCTAGTCGACACTCGCCTCGTTCTCCTTTCCCTGTCCCCACCTTCGCCCACACACTCGCTCTCTCAGAACGGTTGCTATTGCCACTGAACATCTGGAGGAGAATTCTAGCGGCCGGCTGCTCTGATCAGTAGTTTTTTGTGGTTTCTCCGATGATCACCTAGCGAATGCCGGAGCAGCACCCTAACAAACGGGCCACGAACTGCGCGTGATATTTTCCACTTCTTCCTTGTCCTGTCCTCTCCCGTTACACACTTACACTAACACGCTCTACACTACCACACATTCCGGGAGACCGGTCAGGAATTTAGAGCTGGTCCCAGCTGGGGCGGTGACCCGCAGGTGGGAGATACCTGGCGGCGGGAAATGCGCTAGCCGACGGTAGGTCGGCCACGGATCTCGCGGTGGAGGAAGACCGCCACTTTCCGATCAAAACATGTACTACACTTACGGGACTAATGACCGTAGTAGTTCACGCTCCAGGAATTGCTAACAATCAATCAATTAGCCATTGAACGTAAAGTTCTACCATCTGATGCACGGTCAACTCCAACAGTGATGCTGCCCCCACCAGGTCTGTCCCCATCCCTTTCGCCTGCCAGCATTGCACCGCGTCCGTCCGCCTCCGACGCTGCCTCCCGCGGCAGCGCAAGCGCCCGAGATGTCTCGTGAAATATTCAGCAGCGGCGACGCGAGCGGCGGCGTCGCCCTCCGCCGCGAAACATCGTCGAGCACCGTCGCCGTCGCTGTCGCCGTCGCCGTCACCGGCGGGGAGCGGGTGCAAAGTGGCGCGAAACTTCCCCGCAGGGGCGAGGCGAAGCGCGTGTGAAGTTAAAGTCTGGTATCGTTCTCCTGTCGTACTCCTTCGTAACTAGTGCTATGCTCTTTCGTGGGAGCTCGATAAGTGAGCGTTGTGTGAAAGAACTTTCGTGATGCAAGTGTCGGATATACTTTAACGTGACGTTTTGCGAAACCGAATTACGGAATTTTCAAACATTTGGATCTCGAAATCAATAATATTATTTTAAGAGATTTTGTAGGTATTAGCATATTTTATTTTAACCTGTAGAAAATGATCTGATGAAAAAGTGCCTTGCAAAACATTTGTAACAGGCACAAAATATAGTCACAAAGCAGGATTGTTTCGGATCCCTCTACCTTCCCTACCTGCGTGCCTGTTCACAAGTAGGAATTCACCCATTGTAATGAAGTACAGTATGAGTAGGTCAGCGAATGTATCTGAAGCATAATGCACTATTAAATATTCTATCCAATTATTACTTCTGTTATATTGCAAATAGCGTTTTAATGGTCCGAGGGTTTTGTGTCAAGGGCACTGGAACAACATACTTTCTCCTGCTATCGAACGGAGGCGTCTTGCAGGACATGATTCCCCCCCCCCGGGGGGAGGGTGTCATTTTCCAGAAAGTCACAAACGTTGTTTTAGTTTGTTTTACAGAAATTAAGAATTAAAACCGTTGATTTCACTGGATTTTTCAAACAATTGGAACGCTCTATTATCCTTTTCCGCACTTGAATGGATTTACTTAACAACACTCTCACTTCATGAATAAGTTCAGTTTATTTCGAAGGTGGTGTTGGTGAATGATCATTAAAATATATGTTTTTGTTTTTGCGAATTTAAAAACTTTCTGTGTACGTCATTGTTATTTTTAAATCCTAATCCTATAGTTAGATATCTTCCCCATAACATTTTATTTGTAGTTCGTTATCGTATGCTAATAATTTTCTAATTCAACCATCTTATATATGAAATAGTTTATTTTATATTTGTATTGGTATCATGATCGAATGATTTGATTTGTTCACTCAAAATTAATAATTGCTGATTACATTTTGGTGCCGAACCGCAAGATACACAAAATTCCCTTCTAGAAACAAGCGTTCTCCCATAAACATCCGTGAAAACAACAAATATATTGAAACAAATTTTTTTTCGAGGTAAAACATTAAAAGGGTGTTATGCCTATTAGAGTCGATAGAAGGTAATTCCCTTTAAACACTGCATGTACATACAAGTAGTTATAGGCATATCAGTAATTGTATATGCAAATGTTGCTAATTTGTATATTGTGCGCATTATCTTTCTGTTCGAGAGAAATATTCGAACTTTCACGTGGGGCAGTTAGAGGGAAATCTGTCGCAGTAATATTACCTACAACTAAAATCCAAAATCACTTTGAATTTATTTTCCTAAATGAAACGGACCAAGATGACATTACAATCATAACATGTTCATAATGACATTTGTGATGGATTGTCGAGAAACGTTGGAAAAAGTCTACAGGTGATTACAACAGCATCAAATCGTTCAGGGCTGGCCGTCAATGTCCGAGAATTTCTGTGACAAACGGATGAATGCACCACAGCGGAGGTGCAACTGAGTATAGGGAATGAGAGTAATATTGTATTTTGACTCACTGAGTAAAATCAGCGCATGCCGGTTGTAGCGATTGGCACGGTTAAACTATTGAAGAATGTACAATTAAAATATTCTGATTTTCAACTGCCAAATTAGCGTCAATTGAAAAGTAGTCGTAGCTTTTCTTTTATTTTCGACATTTTAATTTGGACACTACCTTTTCACTGAAGTGCTGAATTTCAACTAACATGATGTAAGGTAAATAGTTCGTTTACTAGTGACCTGCATCGTCAATTACAGATGTACCAAATACAAAGATGTTGTTCCAAAAAGTAGCACCCATACTGATTAAGAACAAGAAATAAAATACTCTACGTATAACACTACAATAAGTTAAATGTTTTAACAAAAACGGACTTCATGAATACTGCAAGAACATAATTTTATAGAAGAAATACAGAATGAATATCTTCTATAATATTTTGTATAACTCTCTGTCAAAGTACAGTCATATTTATTTTCTGTAACGTATAGAAAGTATTTTATACCTGTCGCTCATTCACATTTGATCTATAATCATATTGATAATTGTGATATCTTTCGATGCGAAACACAATCTCTCAATTATTGTTTATGATTTGAGAAAATAAAATAAATTGCCAATAATCAGTGGTGCACTGACTTCTGTCTCCCGAATAGTAATTAAAAATAGACCATGAAATATTCTATTGATATGTGAAAATAAAATATGTTTAGAAATTGAAGTCGATGTAATGAAATTTTAAATTCATAATTATTAAAAATCTACACTTTCTCTCAATTTCGTTTAGTGAATTTACAGAAAGTTATTGATCAGCGAAAAATTATTACCTTCAGCATGCGTTTGAAAGAGTTCAATAAACAGCTATAATTAATTTTTTCAGATTTTCTGAATATTGTTTTTTATTAATTTTTTAAAAATTGAAATAGGCTATTTGTCAGTATTTAGCGATCAGTTTATGAATGATCAAAATTTAAGCCGTATTCGAACACATATATGATTTTCGATGTTAAAGTTTACTGGATATTTAATAATCGACATTTCAAACAATATAGATTGAATATATCGTTTTCTTAAAAGTTTTACTTACATCTAATTACAATTGTCTCTAAAATTAGATAGTTGCTACTAATTTATTAACAGAATATATTAATCGAATAATGAATCAAAAGCATAAATAGATAATTGTATTTAAAATGTGCTTAATTGTTTAGAAAACCTAATTAATAAAACAGCGATAACTGAATTGTAAACTCAGAAGATTGTATTTTTGAAAATCATACAGTTCGTTAAAATGTACTTAATGTACTTCAACTGGAATGCATCGCTGTATATTTTTCCATAAAAAAATCATTCAAAATCTACCTGCAATTTTTTAATTGCTTACGCATCGGACAAATGTTAATTTGTCTCTTGTTTGCTTGCGCAATATAATAACAGCTAATTTATTTCTCTTATAGTTAAGGCTTGAAAGGCAAGTATCTCCCGTGTGCAATTTCCACGCCATATTAATTCCTTCACACAAACTGTCAGACGTACAGATAAACTACTATTCATGGACAGCATTTAGGCAGGAAACGAGAAATTGGTTGGCTAGTGGGAATTATTCCCCCATAAATTCACTCATTCATCTGATTTCCGTTCTCAATCCCATTTATCGCCACACTCCTGTATTGTACCCCCCTCGTTGCAGTCACTCTCGGTTAAAATTTTGTAATGGAGAAATCCGGGCGTTTTTTGGTTGAGCTAAACCGATTCCAACGTTAACAAACCCTCTTTGCTGCGAGTGGCGGCGAGGGAGAGGCCCCGGAAGTGGGGCGCTTGGGAGTGAAGGGGCGCGGTGGCACCTTAATCCACCTTGGATTAGGCACCGCCACTAACTCCGCAACCCCTCCCTGCAGCCACTGTCCTCACACATCGCCACCGCCACTGCCATTGCGCCTCGCTGCTGCGTTTGCATCTCTCTAACCGCTGACCCTGTCTTCTCTTAGCATTCTGCATACACACACACACACACACACACACACCTCGCACTCCTACCCCAACCCTAACACCCGACACAGATAACACAGCAACATTATAACACCGACCTTCGCACCCCGACACCGACCTTCGCACCCCGACACCGACCTTCGCACCCCGACACCGACCTTCGCACCCCGACACCGACCTTCGCACCCCGACACCGACCTTCGCACCCCGACACCAACTTTCGCATCCCGACACCAACTTTCGCATCCCGACACCAACCTTCGCACCCCGACACCGACCTTCGCACCCCGACACCAACTTTCGCATCCCGACACACCGACCTTCGCACCCCGACACCAACCTTCGCACCTCGATACCCAATCTGGCACCCCAATACCAATCCTAGCACCCGTTCACCTAATGCAAACCTAGCACCTTCCTACCGGGACAGAAAAAAAACAGTCCACTGACGGCCAACCTAGCACACCGACTCCGAACCCAGCACCGCTCATGTCGCTTCTGGCAGTTCCAACATCGACACCAACACACCGCCTCCATTGTCCATTGTCTCGTTGCCCTTGCCCTCCCTGGAACCCGGTACCATCACCCGTACTCATACCCTAACACCTTGCTCTTCAGTCGAAATGTGTTTTCGGCACTTTAATTCCTGTTTTCATCAGTTGCCATCGTAATTATCTTTTGTTACCGCTCCGTCAACTTCCATATCCTCTTACAATATATCACCACTTTCTTTCCATTTTTATTTCTAACACTCCCACTTCAACTGCACACCAATTTACAGCGTTGCTACTGCTGCCTCCGTACCAATGTCATCTCTTCCACCTTCGCCATCGACTCAACCATTAAAGTCGACACCGCCAGCACCGCCTCCTCTCATTCCCGCCTCCATCCCAACCAGTATCCCCCGCGCCCGCCTCCGTCACCATCACCTTCCCCCTCACTGCCACCACCACTTTGCCCTCACCGTCACCACCATCGCCACCACTTCCGCCACCGCCACCGCAACCGTCCCACCAACGCCCCCACACTGCCAGCGCTACCAATCCCAACGTTTGCAGTGGCGCGCAGCCGGCGGCCGGTGGAAAAAGCGCGCTTCTAATCGCATTGCCGTAATTGATTCGCCGGGTTCCGCGGAGAGCTTTGCGCTGGCCGCGGCGCCGAGTGGCGCTCAGCGCCTCCCGAGCGCGTATATCACGGCCGCTCTTAAACCTCGGCGCGCCACAGCCTCCGCCCCCCCCCCCACGCACTCGCCACCCTGCAACGTACGCTGTGAACGCGCCGCGGGCGCACCGCAGGCGCCTTTGGCCCCACAACGTGGAATTGAAAAAAGTCCCGTCCGCTCTATCTCTCTCTCTCTCTCTCTCTCTCTCTCTCTCTCTCTCTCTCTCTCTCGCTCTCGCTCTCTCTTTGTCTGTCTCTCCCTGTCTGTCTCTCTGCCTCTCTCTCTGTCTCTCTCTGTCTCTCTGTTTCTCTCTGCCTCTGTCTCCCTCTCTGCCTCTCTGTCTCTCTCTCCCTCTCTCTCTCTGTCTCTCTCTGTCTCGAACATACGTGTACTATCCTTATACTTTTTATGAAATAATGAGAAAAATTACCAATTTCTTAGTATACATCATGGAGTGAGGTTCACGTTGCGCATCATTAACGTTGCGGATCATTGCACAGCTAATTGCGCAATAGAGGCACTTTATTCTGATTAGTCATGACAATTTTTTCTCACTGTTCATATTTATTATTCGACAAGTTCTACATTGTTGTTTAATTATATACGTTGAAAACGTTTTTTTCTGTTCCACATTTTTTCTACATAACTAAACTTATGTTGAGATTCCGACTTCGTATTGCTATTTAGAGGTCAGTTTTAGGTATAGTAAATCCTACTTAATTGTCTATCTCGTAATGCCTTTTAACCTTGTCAGGCTAATGGTGCCAAAGAACCATACCACAGATCTCCGACAACTAAATGTATGTTTTACATCGTAACAATTCCAAAGTTGAAATCCGTGCTCCGCGCCTTCGACTAAATGCCCTAGGCAACCACCTTGGCAGTGCAGTACAAAGAGTTGCGTTCGTGTAGTCCCTGTCTTACAGATGTGACAGGAAATGTAAATATCTACCTCTTGTTATTCCCTTACAACAATTTGCTGCTGCTCCCAACAAATGCGACTTTCTAAAGTTTACAATTGCCGTAATTGCAAATTTACACAATATAAGCTAATACTTTCTTTTGTAATAAATCTACGGGCAGAGGGTACTCACGCGTGTCTGCGCAATGCTAATTCCTGCTCCCTCAATTTTTATGAAATCGCTCTCGAATATGAGTGCTTTTGTCTATTGTCGTCAGCACCTTCTGCGTTTTCAATGACGTTCCGTTTTAAACGTGTAGTTGCCGTCTCCTTATCGTTTCTTCCAAAAATATATTTTTTTAAAATCGATCTTTCAGTGTTACGAAAACTCCAGATCGACCCTGCTCCCCTTCTCTGCAAGCGATCGCAACTTGCGTTGTAGCCGTGATTGCGCGCCCGCAGCGATTCAGTGTCGACAGCGACGCTCTTGCGAATCGCGAGGGCGAGCTGTGGAGCGGGCCAGTGGATGCCGGAGAGATGAGGGAGGGGGACCTGCCGGGCAAGCCGGCGTAAGGGTGGGCGACGAGCAGACGACAGCATGAGCGGACGAGTGGACGAGCGAACGAGTGCGCTGGCGTCCGGGCGAGTGAATAGCTGACGAGAGGGCAGTGGACGGGCAAGCGGGAGGGCGAGCGGGCGGGCGGGCTAGCGGGCGGGAGAGCGGGCGAGTGGGCGGGCGAGCGAGCGGGCGGGCGAGTGGGTGGGCGAGCGGGCGGGCGAGCGGGTGGGCGAGTGGGCGGGCGGGCGAGAGGGCGGGCGAGTGGGCGGGCGAGCGGGCGGGCGGGCGGGCTGGCGAGCGGGCGGGCGGGCGGGCGAGCGGGCAAGCGGGCGGGCGAGTGGGCGGGCGAGCAAGCGGGCGGGCGAGTAGGCGGGCGAGTGGGTGGGCGAGCGGGCGGGCGAGCGGGTGGGCGAGTGGGTGGGCGGGCGAGAGGGCGGGCTGGCGGGCGAACGGACGGAGAGAGTAGAGGGTCAACGTGTACGTGAAGAGCGGGGCGGGCGAGTGGGAGGCATCTCGAGTCCCCGTCGCGAGCGAGTGGGCTCTGTCGGAGGCATTTGTGTGGCGAGGGGCTTCCGCGCCTATTCACGGGCCCGCATTCGCCTACGCTCCCGTTGAGAGGCTTCAGGAACGTCCCCACACACGCGGCCCGCGCGCGGCCGCCACATATGATGAAAGGGAGAGATCGGATTCGATGTGCCTGCCAGTGTTTGATTTCACAGACGAATATCGCGACGGTTCGATGGATTTTTTTCGGATGAAAATTGAAGAAAGTCGTCTTATAGTTTTCAAGTATACAAAAATACGTGTTGCTATCTGACTGAATTGTATATGACCCATGTTTTACTGGTATGTTTTCGATTCGCGATGGTAAATGACAGTGTGACAATAAATATTTTTGTAATTATTGTCAATATTAACGGTGTGGATAAAGCTGACTGAATATGAAACCGATATTTAATATAAATTTAATATTTTATATAAATTTCGTTATGAAAAAATGCATTTCTTTGGCGAGTCAGCTCTTCATTTCGCCACTGGCGTGTCTCATTGTCTATAAACTTTATCATATCATTACTGAATCAAATTAGTCCCTTGTGTTAGGGACGGTTTTTGAGAATTAGCGCCCTAAATAGAAAGTTTGCGGGATTTTTTAAGCGTCTGGTGAAGAGGTCTTCCACCTTTTTCACCTTTCCATGTGTGTGTATTGGTATTGCAATCCCGGGCGATAGATGTGCGCTTTATGGTGAAAGAAGCTGATTCGTGACGGTTTCTCGCGGGCTTTTCCAATTTTATCTTTTTCCCGTTCCGCCATTGACTAATCATCATGCATACTAATTCAACATTATTTTCACTTATCCATCATATCGTTTGTTTGTTCCCGGTAGTAAATATATTAATTGCTACTTGCCTCCAAGTAAAAAAGAATAGACGGCAAGAAAAAAAGAGTACTCTGCAACATACTCGTATGCTACTACTTACACACAGTACAGTCGTGCGCACCGTGAGTAGCATTTAGTGTGGCGTCGCCATCGAGCAGAACCGCCGATGTGCTCTGCTCTGCCGCGCCGCTCGAAGCGCATCGTCCCCGCTCTCGATACGAGGAAACCCTCGACAAAAGCGCACCCTCCCTCCCCTCTCTCTCCCTCTCTCTCCTTCCCTCTCTCTCTCTCTCTCTTCCTCTCTCCCCCTCCCTCACCCTCTCTGTCCCTCCCTCTCTCTCCCTCCCACCCTCCCTCTCGAATGCGTTTCGAGCTTCTCCCGAACAAAGCGCTGGAGCAGCGGCCGTCGCGACGGGCAGGAAATATTGCAGAAATGCTAGGAGGGGCGGGGCTAGCGGCGTTAACGAAACTGAAGGATGCAAGGAATGCGCTATTCGAATCTGAGTTATGTCGGATATGATCAGTTTTCGTTCCCGAGGGTCTGGAAATCGGAGCGATGAGACGTTTCAACCTCTCGAAATCCGAAGTTAGTAACATTTGAGCAATTTTGCTTAATCTGATATTACGTTTTGTATTTTGTATTTTTATTATAAGTAATTGGACAAAATTCGCATATTTATGGTTCGAAACAGTAGTAGTACCAGGAGCAAGAATGATAATTATGTGTTTTGTAAGTTAACACTTAAGATTGCAAGAATACAAGTTTAACCTCGTTAACCTAATTGAATATCTGTCACTTGGCAACTGATATTCTTGCCCTAACATTTAGTCCCTGAGGTAGACAACGACTTCGATAACACAAACATTTGTGACAATACTTTCCAAAATTCACATCGAAAATAGAAGTCCGGCATTGTAATACATTCAACGTATGTATGCTATCAGGATATTTACATTTGGAGTTTTTTCAGTTTACAAAATTCTATTGAATATATTTCGGTTCTGGTGTATGTAAATCGATGATGCCTGTAAATTCATCGCATACTTTGGAATACCTTTTTTGAATTTGGAATTGCTGGACGAGGTGATCATCCTCTGGCTGTATCGATGTTTGGCAAAATGACATAAATGTGTGGCATATTCGTAGACTTCAATGCTGTTTGACTATTTATTTATTTTTCAATTATCTCGTAGTTTTTCCGAAGCACTATTACATTAGTATTGCGATTACTCAATTACAATAGTATTGCCATTTACTTTAATCATTTGGTTCTATCTTGTTTACTTCAAGTGCTAACAGCTCTCATTGAAATATGTATTAATAAAATTGAAATATATAAAATTTTAATAAAGAACTCTCTTATTATAAACTCGCATGGTTATTTTTATAGAAATATTCATAGAATTTATTTGTTTAGTTTATACATTTTTTTCTGTTTGTTCGGGATGATCTTGGGAATGGCTAAACCAATCTCGATGGAATTTTCACCAAAAGGAAGTGTATATTTTCAGTCATAATTTAGATTATTTTTTATCTTATATGGATTACAAATATTGTAGGTTAACTATATTTTGGTTGCTGAAAAAGTATACAACCTTTAGTACGCACGTCAGGACGAACAGGCGGACAAGTCGGAACAGGGCAGGGCATGCTAAGTTGGAGCGTTGTCAAGGGGGGGGGGCTGACGAGTCACCAAGAGGGGGGGAGGGCAGGGAAGCAGGACGGGGGAGCTTCCGGGAGGAACCATTCGGGGCGAGACGAAATGCGGAGCACGGCGAGGGGGGTGAAGTGGGGTGGGGTGGGGAGTAGGAGTGGCCGGGGCAGGGCGGTGCAGGGCGGGTGGAGGCAGTGGGGAAGAGTGGAAGAGGGAAGGCCAAGGCAGGGAAAAGTGCAGCGCAGTGAGGCGAGGCATGGCGAGGTATTTGGGGTTAAGTTTCTTCCATTTGACACTGGAACAAATATACTCATTTTCCTGCCGAATAGATTATATTGCGATAAATGGATTTGCGATTTACTAAACTAACATTTAAAAAATATGCTATATTAGTTTTGAAATACAATAATTTTGAGTATTCTGTGAATGTATTAAAATTAACTATCGGTAATGTTTATATTGAACGAGAATATTTAGCTCTCGTCATATCGTAGAATGCCAGTGTTTCGCTAATAGGCTAGCAAATAATGTGGTATTTTAGCACGATGTCACAAGATTGTCATAAATAGATGTTGTTGAATATGTCGTAGAAAGTACAAGCAATTTAAAATATCTCCATTGAAATTGAATAAGTTCTACTGATTGCGACGCAATGTAAAATATGTTTTGTATTCAGAACGAAACATTCACAAAATTGTAAAGCTTACTTCAATTTTTTTCGTCTCATTCTAACTTTCCAGTCTGTTTTCTCTGAAAAGAACTTACAACAAGCAGCTTTTGATGAGAATGAAAGCTGCTTACAGTTTAGAGCGAGTATTTGCCAGTCTTCTGTTAGCTTTTCTCCTGTCAACATTTTCATGAGTTGAACGTTTCTGTTGTACTATTTATTTGCATCATTTAACTTTGAAGTTAGTTTTGTGTTATATATAATCAACTTCGAATAATAGCTGGGTCACTGATACGTTTAAAACAAAGAAGGTAACAAGAATATTTTATTGTGTTTTGAATTACTTTGTGGTGGTAATTAGTGCTTTCCAATTACTTTTACCGTGAATTACAAAAGCTTTCTTTGGCTACAGAATGGAGAAAGGAGCTGGATAAATATCGAGTAAATCCTGTTTATTTGAAAGGAACAAATTACATTCACAAACCCCAAAGAATAATTTATTCCGTTTCTTAGAAAATTGCTTCTGTCGATTAATTAAAATGTGAAATCCAAAGAAATAAATTGGCTTCCTTAGCTCCACCATTGGCGTACAAAGTCTGCGAAATCCTCTGTGAAGTAACTAAGGAGAAGATAATGGCCAATCCAGTTTATATTTCGAAACTAGTTAGAATTTAAATCTATTATTTGCTTTATTACAGTTCTATAAGATCTAATATTAATATATTCACAATTTCAAATACATTATTGCCATATTGGAGGTGTTTACGAAGGACAAATCTCGCATTACAGGTATTACTGTACTGTAAATCAATCCTACGCTTTGTATTCCGATTGCATAGAGAGTGCTCCCACTGCATGAGCCGTGATCTGAAAGTTTTGGCAGAGATTGAATACGCTCATTTATAACGATAGAATTATATATGCGTAATTACAATAATCCTACATGTCTAATATTTACTGCGCAAACAGCATCGGTGGCAGCGTGGCAGGTGGGAACGCGGCGCGGCAAACACACGCATGCACGAATAACGCATTGTTGTTCTGTTCCGCTGGGCGCAAACATTCGGGCAAACGCCGGGCGAGCGGGCGCGGCGCGACGCGGCGTGGGTGCAGCGCCGGGGGGCGGGCGGGGGGAGGGGCAGGCGACGGGGTGCTGCGGGGAGGGCGCCGGGACCAGTTGCGATGGAGCGGCAGAGGACGGGTGTTTGCTGCGAGCGGCGCCGGTCGGGCGGGGAGCGCGGGGCGGGGCGGGGCGGGGCCCAGTCGCTGCAAATAACGCTCTGCGCAGACTTCCGCCGCGGCGCGGATTTGTGACGGAACTTCAGCCCCCCGCAGGCGGAAGCGGCGCTCCGGCCGGAGGCCCTTCCGCCGCCGCTGCCGCCGCCGCCGCCGCTGCTCCTGCGGGCCTGTCGCCCACTGCAGCGCCCACCACGCCTCGCCAATCGCGAGCCGCCAACCACGCTCTCGCGATGGTTTTCTTATTTGTTGACATTCCTTGCCTCCGCCGTTATCTACACTACCACAACCTCAGTCAGCACTGCTACCAGCATGGCCACTGCCACAACCAACAACTGCTCCCGCCACGTCACCACCGCCGACGCCATCGGCACCACCAACGCCACCTGCACCACACTTCCACCGCAGTAGCCCCCGCCATAGCAAACACCAATACAGCAGCCTTCCCAGCAATCGCCCCAGCCACTCACAACCATAGTCACCGCCCAAATCACTGCCCCCCACCTATTACCACTATCCGGACACCGCCACTCCCAATCCACCTCTAGACACACACACACACACACGCACACACACACACACACGCCGGTCTGCACGGGAAATTTAAATTATTGGGACGTAGTTACAATTTTAAATGTGTAAAATGCGTATTTTCAAATTGTTGATAAATTTTGAAATTTATCCATATATGTAGCAGCCGGATTTTATAATACTGGGAGAACAAGGCATATCATTCTACAACACATGCCAGTCGATTGTACTTTTACATCCACAACCGTCGTACGTAAAAGTAATCAATCATACCACCAGATAATAGACGATTGGAAGTAAGACAAAATAAATCATGGATTATTCACATCTAGTTGTTCATATTTGTCATTTTATTTCTCCGTTCCCTCACACCATTTTTCTTCTAACATCTAAGACTTGGTCAACAACTTTATTTGAGTACCCATGAGGTAATAAGCAAAATATGTGTGCTTATTACTTCTGCGAGAGAAAAAAATGTGCTTACTGGCAGTAGAAAAGTCTCAACTTTTCTTTTTAATATTGTATGCAGAATGCAGAAAACAAATCAGTTTATTATCAAAATATGACCATGGATTTTCAGATAACTTTTTATGACCATCTTTATGTTATTTCCAAATATTTTATTTGATCTTTTCCGATGGATGTAGTTATTAAAGATAAAAATGCGCTATTGATGTACGATGCTATTAAAGAGTCGAAAAATATCTTAGATGTAATAGAAAACAGCGATCCCACCTCGAGCATCAACATAGCGGGGATGTAATATCGGTTTTCGATTATCGGGGTTTGGTGTGGTGACGCTTATCTGTTATTGGTAACCAATGCCGTGTAAATATTAATCAATCGTCAGTGCAGTTTCTTTATTCAATTTTTCGTAGAAGTTAAATGTGCTATGGAGACTTGTATTGTGCTAGAATATGTTTTAGTTTTACTTTACTTAAATGTAAGAATATTCTTAATTTTCATAAGATATCAAAGCAAATCCTTTTATATGTTTTTATATGTTTATGTGATGTTTAAGTTAGTTTTAAATAACAATGTATCCTCATCTAATCGAATTACAAGAAATTTTAACATTTCTTTCACCTTGGCCAACCTATTTTCATACAGTTTTAGGTAAAATGTGTGCTAGGATAGTGCCATATTGTAATTTTTGTCGTTGTTGACTCTTATTTAATTTCTACATTATTTTTTGTCTAATCATTCTCTTTCTCGATAATAATTACAAGCCGAAAACTTGTTTTCGCTTGAAGCTGGTTTCCAAATACTTTGTCCAAATTATTTTTTTTGGAAACAACTTGATTTTTTCTATCTCATAATGGGATTTATATAACCTTCCAGGGACATTTTTGAAACTTCGCCTTTGGGGTATTGTTATATACCCGGACGACACCGAAGCGTTGATGCTGTCTACAGTAACGAATCAATCTCAGGAAGTTACATAAATATATTATAGAATGTGAAGAACCTCAGCAGCCAGGATCGAACTTCGCCTTATCCGCTGCCTCTCAATGATTCATTAACGAAGCCCTTTTAATTTTAACCTTTTCATTAGAGCGCGCTGTGCGGAGCGGCGGAGGGCGCGGCGTTAACCAAGGCGGATGCAGGGCGCCTTGGTGCTTTTAAAAATCCACTCGCCCGGTCGCCAATTTGAGAATACAGGATTAGGCGCAGGGTAAGCGGATCAGCGTGGACGCCCGGGTGACGCGCGCGCAGTCTTTGAGGCTGATCGTCAATATTTGAGCACGCGCCTCCCCGCTCTCCCGCCAAGCAGCTCCCCGCCTCACCCAGCTCACCCATTCCCACTCTCTCCCTCGTTCCCACACTCCCGCTCTAACGCCAAGCAGCTCTGCCACCGCACCGCCGCTCCCCGCTACCGTGCTCTCTCTTCTCCTCTACCCTGCTCCCCGCTCCACCACTTCACCGATTTCCGGCTCCTCCGCTCCCCGCTGCGCCACTCTCTCGCTTGTCCGCTCTCTGTTCCCCGCACCAACCGCTTGCCCGGTGTCTGCTCCCCGCTCTCTTGCTCACATGCCCCTCACTTGCCCTCCCTCTGTTCCTCGATTTTCAACTACCGCGCCCCCTTTGCTTACCCGATCTCTGCTCCCCATTATCCCTCTCTCCCGCTCCCACGCCCCTCGCTTGCCCGCTCTCTGCTCCCCGCTCACTTGCCCCTCTCTTGCCCGCTCTCCGGCTCCCACGCCCCTAGCCTGCCCACTCTCTGCTCCCTCACTGATTTCTCTCAACTCGTCCGTTCTTGCCATCCTCGGCTCCTCCACCACCCTCCCGCTTCCCCGCCGCTCTTCCTCCCTCCTCCCCCGCGCCTCAGGGGAAGGGCGGGGAGTGTTTGTTTTTCATCCCGCATTCGCCGACGCTTCCCTTCCCCTCCCCGACCAGGGGCGTCTTTACGGCGGAGGCCTCCATAATTCGGCTATCGGCAGGAAGCGCCTGCAGCCCCGCCCCCAATCCCCGCGCATCGTCCCCGGGGGAGGGGTGGGGGAGGGATTGATTGGATTACGGAAACCGTCTTCGCCAGCGTAATGAAATGGTATCTAATTAAAACCCCCGATGACGAAGAGCTTGGGATTTTATTCGTCGGGTCCGGTGGGAAGAGGTAATTAAATTCTTTAGATATTTCTTTTCTCCTTTAAGTCGCTAAGCATAAGGATCGCAGAGTTTAATAGAAGAAGCCCCTTGACGTGACCTGGTTGGGGAGTTTTTCTCGCCTTAGAAAAACTTGCGTTTAGGAGGTGCTGACGTAACTTTAAGTGTGTTTATAATTTTTCGTATTTCTTTCCTTTTAAAAATTTAAGGTTTTTAAGAAAAAATATCTGATATCTATATGCCGCACAGTGAACACTGCAGAATTATCTTATTTCTGGACATTGCAAAGTAAGAAAATTGTAGTTCTTTATCCAGTTGTTTGTAGAATTATATTTCGTAATATGGGAGATGCAGCTGATTTCTGCGTTTTTCAACGTTATACATTTTCCAAAATTGCGGAAAACGTCTTCTGAAATTACGGTAGACTCCTTGAAACAGAAATCCGAGTTTTATATAACTAGGAGGTAGAATTTATCCATCTAGATGTTGCCATTTTTGCAATTAATTCTCTGTCAACTCCTAGTAGCATCAAACATTTTGGGTAGAATTAATTTTATTGATACTTATGAATTACCAAAAACATGCACTAAAGAAACTATGAAAATCCCCACGACATTATGCTCGAAAAACTTGCATTGAGTTCTGAGAGAGTAAAATTTAGTCTTTCTTAGAAGCAGAATTGATTCGTTGTTCCGTATTCTTTGCTTTCTTCTTCCTTTAATTAAAAATGAAGGGGCTCTTGACTTCTATCGTTTGAAAGAGAAGCTACATGATTCACAAAGTAAAATTGAATTGCAGTTCCCAATGATCAAAAAGAATATTATAGCAAATAATGTGCGTTCAAAACGTCATTGTTTCCAGAATAAATTAGGTTGACCCGATCCGAGCTAACATAAGTTTTGTTGGGAATCTTTGACGCCCCTCTCAGGAGAATATATGCCTGATGTATGGAATTGTAAGAAATGACAATGCGATTAGGTTATCTGAATTGTCTGTAAGACATTTTAAAGAGTGATAAACCTTCAAGTAACTCAATTACTACATTTCTCGTCTCGTCATTGTGGAGAACAAATCAAAGCTCCTTTCCCTCTCTGTTGTAATGAGAACTTAATTAGACTTTAATATGAATTGTGTTACAAACAATACTGTAAGTATACTCCTAGATTAAATGGAAAGTTAAAAATACTGGAATGCCACATTGTGAAACATTCTTCATTGTGAATTAGTGTTTCTATATCAATTTAAACTGAAAACAAATTAGCATGCCTATCACCTTTACGCATTCTTAGTCATGTAATTTGGGATTGAATATCTGTAAGTCTGTCTGAATCTCGCTAGATGAGTAATATAACTTACATTTCACTTCACTGTCATACATTTCTAGTTCATTAAACATGGACTATTTTATAGTTTATTTTGCATGTAATTAATTTCTGTCTAAAAACTGAACACTATGTTGTTGTCGAAATCTCTTGATCTGATTTAGTTAAGTTAACTTGAATTACTTATGGGTCACCCAGAGCTCATGCACGCGAAAAAGACCATTCTCGAGCACATCCCGAAGCGAATTTGCTTTAAGATGCCATTACTAATCTTAACGCTACATGATAAAATGATATAGGTTAGGAGGAGGATCTTAACGAGACAGATAACTGCTCTCGAATAGCTCGAAATTTTAATCGCAAAGTTTCTCGATTGTAGCCATAAATTAGCAGTTGTAACCTCAAACTATTATACTTGATTACCAAAAACCAACTAAAATGTGCAATACAATATTGCCAATAATATTGTATATGTATTGTATTGTCATATTGTATTGCATTGTAATTTATATTCCTAATAATTAGACAATACAAACGTTTCTTTGAATGATAGCAAGATACTTGAATTTCAAATGCATTGTTTCTTACGTGAGTGTCCCAGTGGTGGCTTGATGCGAGGCACGAACCGTCATCAGTCTCGAGAAGTTATCAATTTGTTAAATATCTCAATTCTCTTGCGATAATTGTGACAACAGATTGACTTATTTTCGTCGTAACATTAACATCGATGTTGAAAAAACCCTTTTGGAACATATTCTAGGGTGCCTCATAATGAATTTTGCAAACTTGTGGGGTATGTAGAGGGTCGGAGATGGTCACCTTTCACTGAAGAAAATGTGGTGGGAACTTACATATAACGTTATTACATTAATCACATTTGCACCATGCACTGCTATTCGGCAGGTAAACGAATACCCTTCGTCTAACAACGTGACCTGCCAAAACTTCTACCCGAGAAATTGCGTATCAAGCAGGGGGCAAACACACTTGTGTTACATTGTTATATGAAATTTTCCACCTCACGTCCATTGACAATCAAGTGATCGTCGTCGACCTTTCTACGTGTTCTAGAAGGTTGTAACATTTATTCGATGATACCCTGTATATATTTATTTATTTATTTACAAAATCCTGATAATTTTCATAATGAAACGAATATACACATAAGAAATAATATGAAATGACAATACTGTATACAGAAAAAATTGTGACTAAAATGGAAAAGAAGAAAAAGAAAACCCAGTAGATAAGAGAGAACAGTCCAACCGTTGATTGTGTGAACGCTGGGAGCATTGACGACAGCAGCAGTTAGGCGATTCCAGTCATCAACAACTCCGTCCGCCAGGAAAATCTTGTAAGAATCGCGCAAAAAATTGTCTGTGTTCAATGTGTACTTGTGATCACATAGGCATGCAATATACAAAAAGGCATTTAGAGAGAAACGAACACGTATCACGTCGTTCATTCCCATTTCGCTCTCAACGCGCAGAGGCAAACGACTTGCGCGAATGCCTCCGCGGGGAGCCAGGCGCCGTCGACAGGCGAATGTATCGCTGCGACTTCTCCCTCCCCTTCTTCTTCTTCTTCTTCTTCTTCTTCTTCTTCTTCTTCTTCTTCTTCTTCTTCACTCAGCCTTCCTCTCCCCCTTTCCCCAAGACGAAACCCCTGAATTACCCTGCTTCATTGATATTAAGTTTGTTATTAGTAGGTAAGTTAGTTACCGCGCAGTTGGTACCTTGACATCGCGTGGGTTAAACTTGAGATAAGTCGAGATTTGTTAGTGAAAGTTTAAGGAGCCCCGCGCGGGGAAAAGAGGTGGAAGAGTGGTGCATCGGCGCGGAAGGGAAGCGGTGGTGGGGGGAAGAGGAGGGGCGGGCAAAGAAGTGGGTCGCGGAGGCAGGAGGCGGTCTCCGACGCGTTCGTTGAATAGGTTTAGCGGTAGTTAAATTTTTGGAAGTTGCAGCCGTCCTGGTAATCGTGTAATGCTTATCGGGGTCGTAACGTGGAGTTAAGGCGCTGGGGAGAGGGAGGCACTAGGGGTGGGGTCGGTGAGGTAGCTGACAGAATCTCCAGTGAGCAGCGAGGTTGTCTCAGAGACGAAGTATCATTACATGGCACGGCTCTCATTCGAAAGAAAGGAAAAAAATGGGGAATCTAATATAACTTACCGTTATAACTAGAGTGTGAAGAAAATGATTTAAAATATCATGTTAGTTTAATTAGATCGACGTTGGCAGGTCCATTAAGAATGTCGTTGATGTTTGCGTCAACTACAAAGGTTTCAATTTGAAGGTTTATAAAAGATTTCATTTTATTCTTTAAGGCAATGATAATATGCCATAAGATATAGTTTTGTTAATGAATCCAACTCGGATGTCTTCATTTCCATTATAACGGCGATGGCAACAGTGCCTGCGAAGCGAACACTTTTATTATTGTAAAGTTCGGATGAGTCACTGTTTCGTTGACATGCAGTTAATTACGAAAAAGAATGGTAGTGATAATCGTACTATGTAGTGCAGAATTTATGTCTACGAGCAAAAGTGGAAGTTTCCAGTGGTATGAATCTATTCCATTCACAAATTGACATTCCCTGGAAAGGAGGGAATTGAGGTTAGATTGTAGCCAACTCTACACTCCCAAACGCATTGTGAATGTTTCCATCATTGCTGTATGTGCTGCGAGGCAGCTAAAAGCATTATACATCTCGAATATAAACTCTAAAAGAGAAGTTACAGATACAGAATATATTGGATTATCAAGATTCGAATTACCAAACATTAAAGCTAAGCACAAGGAACGGGGAAGAGCCTAATGTGATATATAGAGCAACCTGAGTTATTAAAGTGTGAGTTATCGAGGTTTATCGGTTCATTAAGATGAATATCGTGAAGTTGTAATTCTTAGTGCATATCTATATGTGAGTTTTTTCAGGGATAAAATTATTCAATTAACAAATAAACACTCCGCTTCAACTCTCCACTTCAAGACAAAAACGATGTGAATATTTATGAGATCTCAATTTAAATTACAGTGAAATCTCATTTTCTCGATGTACTCTCGAAAAGGTATAGTTGGCCTTGTAGAGATTCTATTTACGGTACTTTACTGTGAATAACGGACAAAATTCAAGATATCGAAAATTGTAGTTATTAAAGTTTCAGTCACTGAAGAGAGACTGTACGAAATTGACAAAACGGATTATTGTGGGTGGAAGATTGAGTCAGCGTCGTCTCCAGCTGTGGCGATAGCGGATGTGCATGGTACGTGCGGGCGGGCGCCGGTGGTGATGTGGCGTGAGGTCGTAAAGCCCTGCTTAGCGCAGTTAATTCCGTGATCGCCTGTGAGCGCCTTCCTTCCGCCACATCTCCTCTTCCCCTCCCCTCCTCTCCCCTCTCCACTCGCTCTCCCTCCCCCTCAACTATCCACGCCCCTTTCTCACCCGTTGAGTCTCAGTTACGACCAGTTAGCTCCCCGCCACAATCTTCTCTCCCCCACTCGCCTTCCGTTTCCGAAAGCTCCTTCTCCTTTACGTCATCCAAATTGGAAATGTCTTTTACTTTTTTTCGACATATTACGCACGTAGTAAAGAGACGATGTTGTAAAGCTGCGACAAATATTGCCGATTCTTCGATAGAAAACTCGTATTGTTTGCTCCTGATATGGAAATTGTGGAAAAATATTGTTCCTTTACATATTAAATTTCTTCCTCTGACACGTTGTGCGGACGTAATCCACGTTTTGGAAATCGTGATACCGAAAAATTGGTTAACTAAAAATGTCGAGTAGGTTTGTCCGTCCATGGTCTGCGCTAACATCTAAACCGTTCAAACAGTTCTCTCCAAAACTGATTAATTCCCCGATCGATCTTGCCGAAAGTACCCCCCATTATGAAAAGGATTTTTTTTTTATTTTTGGAGATACTTTACATGATTCCTTCACTTTTTCAAAATTTCTTCAAAAATTGTTTCAATTTTTTTTTAAATCCTTTTTCCCTCTGATAGAGCAAACGACGGCAAAAAATGATGCAGGTTCCATTTTCTTTAAAAATAATTTTGAAAATTTCTAAAGTTAAAGATACTTCATAATGAAATTATTCGTCAATGAACAATCTTGAAATAAGGTTTGATATATATTTTCAAAAATATTAGTAGGTTTCACATAATTAAGCGTGAAATTTAGGCAATTTTTAAGCAAGTTTTTTCGAAAAAAGGTGTCCGGATTTTTTATTTTTTTCCTGCGATAGAACAAATTACGTTAAGCAAATGGCGGAAATGTCATTATTAGTTGTTCTCTCTCAACATTTGAAAATTCCAACAGTCACATATAATGCAAAAAAGTATGTGCTGTTGAAGCGCCATTCGTTATTTGTTTCCCATTATGTCTGTCCAGAGTTTCTAATTTCACTATTACTATTGCGTTTAAGTAATAACGTTGGTAAATAGAATAGTAATATAAATACACTGGAAAACCCGTGTTGATCCTGCGAGTGCGAGTGCGAATCCGAAGTCATGCGAGCGGGTGGTCGTGGGCCACCAAGAGAACACTATCAGCACTCTCTCAGACTGGTGGAATCTAAGCTCTTAGGTCGAAGAAGAGGGCGGATAGGAGCTTTCTTTGTTCAGATGCCTCCATCTCTTCCTCTCCCTCCTCCTCAGCCTGAATAGCTCTTGCGCGCATGCAGTACTAATTGAATTGAATTGAATTAATGCCTTATTTTACGTGGCGAGACTCGGGCCATCAGGGCCGCTCTTCCGTCTGACCACGCAAATTTCGGTACGCTTCTTTCAATAACTAGCAGATGAAGGAAGTTTCTTGGGCGAGAAACAGGCGATTTGAATTTAGCTCAGAGGCGTCATTTAGGCTTGAGAATCTTTTACATGCATGTAAATCTACTAACATGGGACAGCCGGCTTTACTTCCCCTCCGAAGGAAGGCGTACGAAGGATTTTTTCGCCCTTAAAAATCCACAGCTTCGATCGGGATTGAACCCGCCAACCAGTCCAATACGCTAACCGTTACACCATCACCGCTGTAGAGTTGGGCTGGTGCAACCTGGCATTCTTCTAAACTTCAGCGCTGGCATTATCGGGACTGCGACCGTGTTTGTAATTTCGTAATTTTTCTTTTAACTTGAACACTCAACAAAACAATGTATTTTAACATAAAAATAGTGTTTTGTTGAAGTTCACAAAAAATGTATCCATTGGCACCTGATTCATCGCTGTAGGCTTCGTAGTGTTTGAGAAAAAACGATGTTGAACACAAATAATATGAGATTAATTACTACTCGCTATATAAAAAAACGTTTTATTAGTTTCGTGAGATAATTAGTTTCCCCACTCTTTTACGTATTTAGTCATTTATTCCTCTTGAGTGTTTCATGATGTTTAAGCTGGTATGTGTTCGTTTCGACGAGAGCTAGTAAGTTTTGTTGCAGAATGAAATTGTACTTAAAAAACAGTACACGTCTGTGCATATTCCGAAGATCAAATATTCCTATTACGTGACACCAAACCATGACGCGTCAATATTCGTCTCTCATTTGACTTCACTGAAGTTTTTGTTTGTATTTACATTAATTTCTAAGTCTGATATTTATTTCACATTTTAAAAAGACTTTCTACTTTTAATGAATTATTTTTAAGCGTTTTTTTCTGCAATTTATTTCCTTATGAGAAACACTTCGTTAAATGTACCTTGTTCATAAATACGGGTTTTTGTTCTCTGTGTATGTTTGATAATTAGTATTTGTATCGCGCCGTGTCACAACTCCATTTGTAATTTGGACACGTTTTGGCAACCTTGTATGTGGAGGATGGGGCACAGAAATTGAATTCAGTAGTTGCTGACCAGAGGCGTTTGGAGATTTTTATTGAGGTTTGTTCGGCTTTTTGATTGAACGGAGACTTAATTCAAAATGTCACAATGTTCTAACCGAGACTCGTGTATCAGAGGGAAATTCATTAAACATTTATCTGACAACGTTCAAATGAAAACGTACTTCGTGAGATAAAACAAACACATAACACCAAAACGTTTCATATGCGACAATAATTCTTACCTCAAATACAAGATAATAATCCTTTATGTTACGATTTTTCCACATATAATGAGTATTGTTAGCGAAATTTGAAATAATGTAAACCTTTGTGTTATCGAACATGGAAAGAGATGCTTTTCATTTAAGAATTTGCAATATTGATAGATTGAATGTGAGAATTCTCTTAAATTCACATAACGTTGTAAAATCTTAAAGTATTCTTGGTATATAAATATTTGGAAAGTATGTGAAGTTTCTTGAAACGCAATAAGCAAAAAGATTTGATTTTTTTTACATATTTCATATTTTTTCTTTTAACAGTCTGTTGCTTTAAATTGTAAATATTCCTGACAGTGGTTCATAAATTTACAGTTTATTTACTCTCCAATAAACATATTTTCTCAGTCCGGAGAATGCAAATAAGATTGTGGTATATGTATGTATATGGCTTTTCGCCCACCAAATTTACTTGGTAAGTGCTTACTTAGTAACTTGATAGCTAGTTCAGTGACAAAAGTTTGTTTAAGAATATCATTAGTACGAATGAAATGCCGCACTCCCACATAGCTCGCCATTCAATTACATTTATATCAGTACCAGTTCTAACACTTGATTGAAAACGTGCAGCGTAATCATGGCTTCACCACTTTCCAAAAGTACCCTTGTAGCAAAACGAACAGGCTTTTGTAATTCGTTTTCCGTGCCCAGAATGTGTACCAAAAGCTGAAATACTTAGAAGCACAATGTAGTTGCAATATTTTTCCCAGGCGAAGAATTTACCAGTTGGTTGAATCATTCAAAAACAAACAAGCACGCGGTATGCATTCTTTGTTTGATCTTGTAAATAAGTTTTTCTTTGTGTATTTCGTCTATTTCAATTCATTCGCCTTCATAAACAACAAGAAGTTAGTTAATGCGTTAAATAATTTAGAGGTTATTGCCTAATAATATGTAGCTGTGAAAGAAGTGCCCTATACTGTCGCCAGAAAGTCATATATTTTTACTTTCCAATTAACCACAGTCGAGTAATTGTCGAAAAAATTCAAGACAGGGATTAAGGTGAGAGTATTTTTCTTGGTAGAAGAACTGTGCAGTTTCCCTATATTGGACCGCATCTGATTTCAATGCCCAACACTGCCACTTGGCCGTAGTGCATTAACACAACCACAGAAAAAGCTGGAGCTTATGGCCCAGTTGAATAGGTACACTGTTTAAAAAACAAATTTTTATAAAGTTCAGATATATGTAAAATATGCTTCAACTAAATTGTTAATATTTAATTTTTAATAATATATTTCATTTATTTGATGAATTATCACATGTATAGCAATTTAATCAAAACGGGAAGTAGAACGGAAAATCCTACTGAGTCGAAATGCACATATACTCGTAAAATATTTTCCAATCTATTCGCTCAGAGCTTTTACGTTTTTAGAGCGAATTCATTATAAATTATTAATGAATATTAGATTTTTCAACTAATACAAACCTACGATTTATAAATAGATTTCAAAATTCCAGTCTGTCCTTATGCACTCATACTTCTGTATTGATTGAAAGAAAACTGATTGTCGTCGCCGTATCGATGAATAATATTTTCCATCTGCAATTTGTTTTATTGCGGGCTGCGCCATACGTTGTTCATTCTTGGGGCTTCTAAAGATAGTAATCCGGCCCTTCACTGGCCGCAGGGGAGTGGAGGCGGCGTTTGGCAGCCGTCATAGCGTGCTGCCGCCCTGCGCTTCCGGCAGCTGCTGAAGAGCGGAAGCGCCGCCCGCGACATCTCTCCGAACTAAGGCAGGGCAAATCGCTTCGGGAGCCCGTAAACATGTCCAAACAATGAATCCTCTCTCAGGATATTGAAATATTAAACATGTCTTCATATTTAATGCAAAAATCTTCAATAACATTCTCTATTTTAAAACTTCTTTATATTTCTTCCCCTGTCATACACACATACACACACATCTGCAAACCACTGCGGGCAGAGCGCTTCTAATATAGCCAGCACACACTACACACACACACACACACACACACACACACACACACATATATATATATATATATATATATATATATATATATATATACACAGTTCTCGTTTTCCCTCTCTCGTTCGCTTGCGCGCGGGAAACACTGCAAGGAGGCTCCTTGAGGAAGGAGCATAGACATGCTCATTCCATGTAAGGCGGATAAAAACATGTGCAAGTCACACATTACGCAAAGTCCGAGACGACTGTCTTTTATTTATAACTGTCAAATTCAGGTAGCGAAAAATATTTTGAAAAGAGAACTTGTAATATATTGGAAGTTGCTAAAGTCAAATGTATAAAATTGTGGAGTTGTTGGAAGTAATATCAAGAATAAAATACTCTCTCATAAAATGTAGGTAACTGTACATTACGTGCTGTAATTTCCTTCCCTTTACTTAAAACACTCTCTAAGCTCGCATTTATGTTTGCTTGTTCTAGATTAAACATAATCCATTTTCGGTGTCCCCTCGTTATTTTCAAGATAAAATCTGGTAATAGTTGTAATACAATCGTCTTCAACAGCACTTTATCACGCCACTGAGAGTTGTATAGTAAAATGGAATCATAAATTTTTGTTAGATTTGTCGCAAACTCGTTTTCATTAATGTAATTTGTTTTTTATTACAATGATTATCTATATATTACTTGCGTAAAAAACTTGAGATGTAGAAAAGTACTCAAAATATATTTCATACAACGCTTATAATAACCGTTTGCTTTCATTAAAGACGTACTTTTCATCACGTAAATCAAGCGACTTCCTTAAACATCACTAATACAATCAATAAATTATGACAATAGACACTTTTCATCGTTCATCATTCTATTTAATTATATTTTATACGTTTGTGACATGAATGCTGATAAGTAGTTAAAGTATATTTTGCATTTCTATGCACTAAAATAAAAGCTTGTCTAAATGTCTTGTGTAAAATAAAAGCAGTGCCTAAATGTCTTTTTTGTGGAATTAAGAGGGAATGTGCAGTGGTGGACGTAGGGCGTCAGCTGACTCTTGGTGTCTCAGTTAGGGTCTTGCTTGCTGAGGGAGCGCCCCGCGCCGCCAATCAACTGAGAGCCTTATCGCCGCCTTGATTAGTCTCCTCGCACTTTATCCCCGCTTGAAAGCTCCTTTGAGACGCCTGCCTGTTTACCCCGAACGCGAATGCGTTTGAGAAGCGTCTGCGGCGGTGGCGCTGGCGGTGGCGGTGGCGGTGGCAAGGGCTGTGGCGAAGGTGCAGATGACGGTGGCGGTGGCGGAAGTAGTAACGGTTGAGGTGCGATGACAGTGACGATGGCGGTGTGGTTGCCAATGACTGTGTCAGTAGTTTGACAGTGGCGATGGTGATGATTGTAGGGTTGGTAGCGGCGATGGCAGTTTATTTGGCGTAGGTGGAGGTGGAGGTGACGGTTGGGTTAGTAGTGACGATGGCAGTAGGTTTGGCGGTGGCGATTGTGGTGATGGTAGGGTTAGTAGTGGCGGTACCTTGGGTTTGGGAGTGGAGGTGACTGTAGGTTTAGTAGTGGCGTGACAGTGAGTTTGGCGGTGGTGGTGACGGTAGGATTAGTAGTGGCTGTGACGGTGGCAATGGTGGTGACGGAATTGTTAGTAGTGGCGTGGCATTGAGTTTTGTGGTGGCGGTGTAGGTGACCGTAGTGGTGACGGTGTCAATAGGTTTGGCATTGGTGCTTGTGGTGACGGTAGTGTTAGTAGTGACGTGGCAAATGAGTTTGGAGGTGACGGTAAGGTTAGTAGTGACGTTGGGCTTGTCGGTGGCGGTGTGGGTGACGGTGGGGTTAGGAACGATGGTGATGGCAGAGGTGGCGACAGGTGGCGAAGAGCCCTCCTACGTGCTCGTAAGGTTTGCAGCGAGGTCTTCTGTGTGTGCCCGGGAGAAACTGAGGGGCGCATGAGTGCGTGGGTGGTTGTCTCCACAACTTACCCGCCAGTCTGAAGTGATGGACGCTGTGCAAATATTTGGTTCCTCGATGCCGCGATGCTTACCGCGGCTGCTGATTTCTCGTGATAAACGCGATGTTTCAGATCAGATCTTTGAAGGCGGTTGTAAATGAAAATATTATGTTTGTTTATGTTTCATTAATATCCATTATTTCAACAACTCATTTAACCCTGCCGTCAAAAAGCCCCACAAAAGAAAATAAATTAGATTCCTGTTAGAGGGAATTTCGTTGGAAATTGAGAGGTCTTCGAACTTTTTTCATTGACTGCTCTGCAGATGTATTTGAAATAAAGGTGCTATGGTTGTGCCAATCATTCAATCACTGAGACAGACAAGAGAAGTTTCTGGTATTAATGTCAGATCGGTCACAAAATAGACTGACAAATAGTCTGAGACTAATTAGGAAAAACTGCCTAATATTGTTAAATATAATTACTTTAAGATGTAAGTCTATAATTTCAGGGATGCGGGAGGGGTCCATCCCTCAGAAATATCAATTTTTGGGTTTTTACTTTAAAAATAATTTAATTTTTGCTCTTCAAAATGCAATTTTCATTTTTGGTTTACGCGCTCTAGAGTTTGAGATATTGTTATTTTTTGTAAATGCATACACCAAATGCCAGCGTGTCAAGTTATGTGTATTATCTAGATGATGGTGACTAAAGAATTCAACTGAGTTGGGGAATCAAACCATAATGTTTAGATGTTTCTGTGCAAACATTTGAATGCTTAATCAGCATTCAATAACGAATTGAGGTGAGACCGAGGAAATTAAACAAACATTTGGTACACCAAAACTAAGTGATGGGAAAACTATGGAGGAAGAGATCGAGTAACTGATAAAACAATTGGCAGGGTGCAGTAATGTTGTAGGTACGTCATAAGACAAAATACTTTCTCTGGTTGAAAACATGAATATAGTAGTACGCGGTCTTTTCTTCCACGTGGCACGAACCTTAGCGCTCGCGCATTGTTGTCGAATCCATGCACACATTGTTTAAGGTCCCTGGTAAAATGTTTTGCAAGTTTTAGTTATAATCCATTGTTGTATTGCTAATTTGAACTTTTGCTTTCTCCCTGACTGTAATGAACGCTTCTTCACGAAGAGTTCACAATACTATGAGATAAATATCTACATATTGTGACTTGAGCAGTTGCTAATAATGGAGTGCTTCTTAAATTCCAGAATTAAACAAATTATACTATATACATCCAACAATGACTAAGTATTGTTCTGTGTCGTACTCGTACAGTGAGTAAATATGAATCTTTAATTAGATGATCAATAAACATGAGGTAACTTAAAGATGCATAGCGATAGAAATGTGCCAGAATCCTGAAGATAAGATGTCAGCAATCCGAAGATTATCACTTCCACACATTCCCGATTTGTCCCCACACATGCCACTGCAATTGAGCACGCGATTTTCCGAGATGGAAATACGTAATGCGCGCTGCGAAATACGTACCGACCATTGCGCAGCGATTGCTTCGAGTTTGCACGCAGTCAGTAATAGCCACTCGGAGCTCGTCCCTTTTCCCCCACCCTACTGTTCTCATCCTCTGCTCCAGACTGCCCCGCGTTGCCACTGCTACCGTTCCCTCGTCGTACCTCACTGTGCTTCAGATACACCGATACACCCCCCCCCCTCAGCCGATCCCTCTTTACCGACTTGTGTGTACCAGAATCGTACACAATTCTGAGGTTTCACCAATCTCACTATTGTTTCATTCTTGCCGTCCATCACTCATCCTCGAATACTACCTCTTGTCACATTTTCCCCTTCACTTCAACAACCAATACGCCAAAAACGATTTCAAACTGCTCTGATTCTGACAGCACCTCCTCTTCCACTGCCAAACATTTCCCCCTTCCCTCTCCACCATCGCTCTGATTCCGAACTCCCCCTCTCGCACATTCCCCCATCTGCCGTTCCTCGCCCAGCCGATAACGCACCGCCACTCACAGCCCAGTGCCGCTCCCCGCTATTCCGCCACATTCTGTCGAACTCCACCGCCACCGCTGCTCGAGGCCGGCTCTCCGCATCCCCGCTGCACCCCACGGCGTCCCATCGCAGCCCGTTGCTTCCCTCGGCACCCCCTACACACTGATGCAATCCATCGCACCCCACTACACCCTGTTACACCCGCGTCTTCACTCGCTTCACCCCTTCAAATCCGATGCAACCTGACGCAGCCAGTTGCAACCTGCTGCACATGCTTGCTATCGCGCCGCTCTTCACCATTCCCTGGCGCACAACACCCACCCCGCCCACCGCACTTTACCTCCCTTGCCAAACTCCATCGCGCCTTTCCCTTCCTGCCCTTCCTCGCCGCGTCCCTTTCAACCCTATCACACCCCGCCACGCCCGCCCCGCCCCGCTCCGTCGCACCGCATTGCGCCGACCGGTGCGGCCGCCGGCTGAAATGAAAATGTTTATCGGCGATATTAGCGCGGAGAAATGAACTGGAAGTAGCGGAACGGCGCGGCGCAGCGCGGTGCGGCGGCGGCGGCGGCGGGGCCTGCACGGGGGGCGTGGCGCGGAGCAGGGCGGGGCGGGGCGGGAGCGGAAGCGGCGCCGCTGAAGCCTAATGGAGCGTGGCGGAGTTGTCCGCGGGACGTGCGCCGCATGTCGGACACAGGCGCCGAGCGAGACGCCGCGCCGCCGCTGAGCGGAGCTGAAAGCGATTGGAGGGGACGCGAATGTAAGAAAGAGAGCGAGCGAGAGAGGGAGAGAGAGCGAGCGAGAGAGGGAGAGAGAGCGAGCGAGAGAGGGAGAGAGAGCGAGCGAGAGAGGGAGAGAGAGCAAGCGAGAGAGGGAGAGAGAGCGAGCGAGAGACGGAGAGAGAGAGAGCGAGAGAGGGAGAGAGAGCGAGCGAGAGGGAGAGAGAGCGAGCGAGAGGGAGAGAGCGCGAGAGAGGGAGAGAGCGCGAGAGAGGGAGAGAGAGAGCGCGAGTGAGGGAGATAGAGCGAGCGAGAGAGGGAGAGAGAGAGCGAGAGAGGGAGAGAGCGCGCGAGAGAGGGAGAGAGCGAGCGAGAGGGAGATAGAGCGAGCGAGAGGGAGAGAGAGCGAGCGAGAGGGAGAGAGAGAGAGCGAGAGGGAGAGAGAGCGCGAGAGAGGGAGAGCGAGCGAGAGAGGGAGAGTGAGAGAGAGTGAGAGAGGGAGAGCGAGAGAGAGCGAGAGATCGCGAGACAGAGATCGCGAGGCAGAGATCGCGAGGCAGAGATCGCGAGGCAGAGATCGCGAGGCAGAGATCGCGAGGCCGAGATCGCGAGGCAGAGATCGCGAGGCAGAGATCGCGAGGCAGAGATCGCGAGGCAGAGATCGCGAGGCAGAGATCGCGAGGCAGAGATCGCGAGACAGAGATCGCGAGACAGAGATCGCGCGCGCGCGAGAGAGAGAGAGAGCCCGAGAAAGAGAGTGCGAGAGAGAGCGAGAGCGAGGAAGAGAGCGCGAGAGCGAGGAAGAGAGCGAGAGAGAAAGAGAGCGAGACAGAACGCGAGAGAGAGAGAGAGAGAGAGAGAGAGAGAGAGAGAGAGAGAACGATTGAGTAGCTGGTGTAATTGACGAGTGAGAGAATCTGGAGGAATTTACGTGGTGTATTGTAGATGATTGAAAGAGAAGGCGATTAAGTAAGATCTTCGGATTTCGCTGAGTTGGCTGAAAAAGAGAAGTAACAAAAATTATTGTCATTGTGGACTTTTAATAGGAATATATTTGATTAATAGGATTGAGAGTGAGATAATGAGAACGTTGTTGTTGGTAAAATAACAAGAGATCCATTTTTATTAATTCGAAAATAATTACGTGTCTATTCTACGACTATTGAGTTTATATTTCCATTATTCACTTGTAAAATATACCGTAGCATATATTTCAGCTGTCAGGCATGGAAACCACTACTTCTATGTACTGCGATTGATTGGAAAGTTGCACTTGGAGCAAGCATACAGAAAGGACCCCTTCTGCATTCAGGGACCCGTCCTGCGAAGCAAATTAAACAGAGCACACTTAATAAAAACACCGAAGAGACATTAATTGTCGTGTCTGTCGTCACATATACTCAAGAGTACACGATATATTTTCATGAATTTGTGAAATATATAAAATAAGCAACACGAATGAAAAAGGGTATGTAACATATTCACTTCAAAAATCGGTTTCTACCATCACCTTTTCCCTCAACATTTCATTCGTATGCCGAATATTCACTTTCTGTACTAATTAAAGGTACATAAATAACGTTTTAAAAAATTATAAATATTTTTGTTAGATTTAGCAAATGAATATTAGATTATGAAAATTGGATTGATATTAATTATTTTCTCTTTTTCTTTATTTTCAGGTACGTATTACGGATACATCCTCTTTGGAAAATAGAAGACATGCTATCAGATATGTATGGTAAGTCTTCTTTGAAAATAATTACGTTCAGCGGTAAAAGAAAAGAGCAGCTTCGTAGACTGATGAGTCTCAAACGTTTGCTACCTAATCATACTGATATTCGACAAACTATTTTGTAACGGTTTTTGACTTACCGTGTTTGGATATTTTACATTAATCGATAACGTTTCCGAAGCACTTTGACCAACGATGCTGCATTTATTTGAATTGATATCGTGGAAGGGTAAAGTAAAATTTAATGAGGAGAATTAGAGAGGAAGCTAACTTGCTAAAAAATTTATATGATAAACGAATGTATAATAAAAATGTAATGTGTGAATGTACTACTCACAATAGAGAATGCAATTTGCTACTGAATTAACTGTTAAATGTTGAAATGAGATGAATAATCTAAGTTAAGTTTGTTTTCTCACTGCGTGTCCATTAAAACAGTAATTGTAGTTTCAGATGAAGCACCATCTCATTTTCAGTGTCGCGTTCAATTGTTGTTCAACGTTTTTCGATCATTCCGTGGATCCGACGTCTAAATGCTGCCGCCAGACATTATCTGATTTTACATTGCAAACGAACGCTCCATGGACGCCTTTTTCATTAGCTCTTCCCCGGCAGTGTGGTCTTCTTTATAAAACAATGGATGTTAAGCTTGACAGATCCCATCTATCAGTGTACGCGCCTTTTACAATTACAGAAAACAATTGTGAGGAGAGCTTGGAGCTGTCAATAAAGCAGGAATACGAATCCAATAAAAGAGAACATGGTGGCGCAGAATAAACAAGTAATATTTTTACCTCCGGATTGGAGCGGAATTAACACATCGCTCTTATTTTTTTAATTGATCGTAAAAGAAAATGTTCATAAAACAGTAAATATAAATGTCTGGCTTGATGCAAGACAGGCAATGTCAATATTCGAAGTTTTACAGAATGGTTGGTTATCTTAGACTATCGAAATGACAAAACAATTGTAGGGTAAGAAAAATTAATGTAAAACTAGGGGATAGGAACCGCTTTTGACTTTGGCATTTCTTGCACTAGTAGAAGCGCACATTGCTCAAACAAACCGAAAATCACTAGAACTGATATTGGCCCTTCTTGCACGAAGACACAGATATAATTAAAAGTTTTCAGTTTCATAGGCAAAAACACCATCGTCTGAATTATATTCCGATTAAAACAGTGTCCCTTCAAGGGTACGAGTTGGCAGGGTAGGAGGACACTGACATCGAATCGTAAACTTCGTTACAACATAAATGTTTTGTCTAGAAGCTCCGGATTTGACGATAGTGTCCTCCCTCTTTTTTCATCTCGTGACCTTGAAGGAAAACACAGCTGTAATCGAAGTATAGTTTACCCAGCGCCTCCTTCCCTTTGTACATCTCCCCCACGGCGGGAAAGTGTGGCAAGCGTGGGCGGGACGCAGGGGGGGGGGCGACGGGGAGCGGAGTGACGCCTCGGGGTGAGGCTTCCCTCGCCCCCCACCACCACTTTCCCGGGTGCCCCGCCCCCTCCGCGTGCTGACGTGCTCCGAATTTCCGCGCGCGGTTCCGAACATAAACAAGCCGTTTAAGTCGCTCTGCCGCCGGCGGGGGCGGAGGCGGAGGCGGAGGTGGCGCGGCGGCGCGGCGCTCGGCACGACTACTTTGCGGCCTCCCCCGCCCGCTGGCGGTCCATCCACATGGCTTTTATATTCTCCGCGCAGCAGCCACTGTCGTTCTGCTTTCGAAAATGTGCGAGTGACGTGCCAGTTATATGAGCGGTGAAGGAGGGTGGGTATTGGAAGTTGCGAATGTACAGGATGCTTCGGAAAGTGCAGTCATGCTTCTGGAATAGCATTTTACTTCTACGTTTGATCAACAAGTGTTTGTTTCGAATCTGAGATGGCCGATAAGTGGGATTGTAGGAGGAGTTTTGTTTTAATGCAATTTGTAGAAGTGCAGGAGATGCATAGAGAGTCGGACGTGAAGTTTGAGTCGGCAAAAATAGAAATTTACTCAGTCACCTTCAAATAATTAATTTTGGATTTACAGAAGAATTCTTTAATTTTAATATGCCACCCGGAGTGAAATAGAAAGGATTCATTGTTCACAAGCAAAAAAATATCCGACTTCGAAAGAAAAGAAACTGCAAAGTCAAATTTGGATTGAGAATTTAACATTGGAAATTTCGCTATTTTCTTCTTCTGAAGCATCCTGTATTGTATTTGAGAAATCTGATTAGATAGGAAGAGTGATAATTTGCAGATACTTAAGTATGGACGGTATTGGAATTATAGAATTAGATATTTTATTTTCCTTTTTCATAGAAAGTAGACTAACAAACTTTGTCATTTCCTTTTACTTATCCACATATCTTCATTTTAGCCTAGTACGCTTTTATCAATTTGAAATTATCGATTCCAAGTTAGTCATTATTCATTCGCAAAATAAAAAAGAATATAACAGTAATTTCTTTTCATTCCCTTATTTTGTTCAATTTATTTGAGTACTATTCTCATTTTTCAAACGGTGAAAAGTTCAAATGCTCTAATGACAAAAATAACTTCTCATAGAAAATTGATTCTGTTAATAATTTTTTTAAATGTACTATATAATAATTATTGAGAAATGTAATTTTGTTCAAGCGCCTCATTTAATTATTCAACTCACATAATTTTCAATTCCATTAATATTCACATAACACATTAAAAATATAACGAAATATAAAATTTGCCAATTTGCATTATTAACTTTTCAAATTGGCAAATTTTATATTTCGTTATATTTCACCTTTATAACGTAAAGTTTATTGGTAAAAAACTGGTGGGTATAGGAGGTAACCGTGAAGAAGCATAAATTAACTACAAAATATCACAGTCGAATGGTTGCTCTCCTTCAGCTTCAACTTTTGAGCCCACCGCGGTATTTCTCGTTCCTTCGTGGCCGCGGCGGCCGCTGCGTCGTTAGTGGAGCTAAAGCCCGTCGCAGTCAAGAGTGGCGCGGATCGCTGCGATTCATAATGCAGCAGCTGTGGTCCTCTGGTCGCCCTGGCGCCGTGCGGTCCCCGGAATTCAACGCCACCGTCCCACGTCCACGACGCCATTTTCGCTCCACCTTCGCCTGCGCCTCGGTACTCGCGCGCAGTCTCTGCCACCGCCCCCTCACTGACCTAGATCTTTCACCCTCGTCCCGGCCCCCTGCTCTCACCCCTCCTTGTTAGTCTTGCCCCGCTCCGCCTTCCCGCGCCGCTTCAACAGCGCCGTGCTTCGCCCTCATCCCCTTCCACCCTCGTACCTCTTTGGCTTCTCCGCACCTTCCTAGCACTTTCGTTTCTGCAGGCACTATTTAATGCCATGGTGTTCAAAATGTAGTAGTGATTGATGGCGGCGGCGATGGTGTGATGGTTAGCGTACTGGACTGTTGTACCCAAGTTGGCGGGTTCAAACCCGATCGCAGCGAAAGGGCGAAAAAATCCTTCGTACGCCTTCCTTCGGAGGGGAAGTAGATGCATGTCCCATGTTCGTAGATTTACTTGCATGTAAAAGATCCTCAAGCCTAAATGACGCCTCTGAGCTAAATTCAAATCGCCTGTTTCTCGCCCAAGAAATACCTTCTTTCTCTGCTAGATGAAAGGAGCGTAGCGAAATTTGCGTGGTCAGACGGAAGAGCGGGCCTAATGGCCCGAGTCTCGTCACGTAAAATAACGCAAATTCAAAATTCAATTGATGAAAATCACGCCTCATGGTTTTGTCAAGGTGCGTCGTGTTTGTTCTGTGAATGGACTCTAAGTGCGAGTGACACATCGATTCCCTATTCCTAATGTCTGTTCCTCCTGTCAATGCATATTTTCTGAATTATTATTCTGGACCATGATTTCATCACTCTCTTCCACCTTCTCTCCAGGAGGTGTCTTTCATTATTACCATCTGCTAAGATTCTTGATGCCACACATTTCGCTCTGACAGTACCAATTGCCCTCACGGATTAAGGGCGTAGCATTGGATAACTCGTGTTTGTTTCTGAAATATACATTTTTAGACAAAATATTAAGTGTGAACGGATACTGCATGTCTCAGTATGTGCTTGGTCGTTAGAGTTAAAGCAAGGAACATATTTAACAATTTTCGTTTGTTCAACTGAGTCCCAGCATTCATTAGGAAGGACGGACACGCTTACGCACATGCCTAATATCACGATACATCAACATCGTGAAGGGGGATTGCGATCTCAACTGCATGTGCAATTTAGATCGTTACAACTTTATATAAACAAATGAAGAGTTATCTTTATTGTCATCCGTGCCCGCGTTACTTTCATTACCCATGTAATTGTCACCACCCTGTCTCCTTTTTTTAACGCGTTTACGCTAGGAAATTTGTATTCCGCACACGTAAAGAATACCAACTTGTGACCTTGTTACTGAGTAACAATTGTATTTTAATAATTAAATTTGTTCAAAGATTCGTCACTCCGACCGGAATTCTAACCCGCTAACCACTAAGCTCTATCCCCTAAGAATCTGTTCAAAGAATTGGTTGTCTCGGTAGCTTAGTAGTTAGAGGAACTAGGCGTAACCATGAGACCTGTGTTCGAATTCCGGACAGGATGACAATTCTTTAAACAAGTTTAATTATTTATTACCCATGTTTGCCTCTTGTTTACTCCACTAACTATTCTCAACGACATCTCAGAGGAGTTACTTTGGCTCTAGTCCTCCGCTTGCTTCCTTCGCCAGCGTCCTCGCCGTTGCGACTTCCTCGCGCTCGGCCCTCTGCCTTGGTCCGCGAGCTCCCGTCGTCACGTCCGCCCCACCCCCCACTCCACGGGGACCCACGGGCATCCGCCGTGCATGCCTGTGTCGCGCGCGCCGCCAAGGGGCCCCTCGGGGGGGCGGCTGGTGCACCGCACCACCCGGCCCCCGCGACTCCACGACCCACTTCGCGACGCGACAACTCGGTCTTACTCTGCAGACGGAATGCACAGGATATCTCGGAAGAAATGTTGAACATTTCTAGGATAAGAGGATGGAGATTTTTTTACTCGCTGCCGACTTACGCAGTAGAGAGATAGTTATGTAATATTGTGCGAAAAACGGGGTATTTTCGGCAGAAAAACTCTTATTACCGGGCCCTGGTGACAAAAAAGTGAATAAATCCAGTTGCTACATTTAGAAAAAAAAGTTCTGACACGTGGTGTAGCCAGAATCCACGTTTTCTGGGTCCTTCATACAGAAAAATCGATTGACGGCAAATTGTGTGTCCGTCCGTCCGTCTTTTTGTCCGTCCGTCCGTCTGTCTATTTGTCCGTCCGTCACTCCGTCCGTCCCTCCGTCCGTCCCTCCGTCCGTCCCTCCGTCCGTCCCTCCGTCCGTCCCTCCGTCCGTCCCTCCGTCCGTCCCTCCGTCCGTCCCTCCATCCGTCCCTCCGTCCGTCCCTCCGTCCGTCCCTCCGTCCGTCCCTCCGTCCGTCCGTCTGTCCGTCCGTCCGTCCGTCCGTCCCTCCGTCCGTTTGTGAACAACGTTAAGAGCTAAACTGTTCATCCGATTCTTTCCAAAATTAGTATTCCAAAATCGATCTGGCTGATGTCATGGCCCCGTGAGTTTGAAATCGATATTTTAATTTAAGCTCAATGCCCCCTGGGCTTGGAGACGCGTTGCGTCAATTCAGACGCAACAAATTAAAAAACGAAAAGCTGACTCGTGGCTCAGGACGAAGTCGCTCGCCTTTCACCAAAGAGATCAGGATTCGATTCCCGTCTGTTCCCGCACCATCTCATGTGAAATTTGTTCAAAGTGAAATTAGCTGCTTCACAACGGCTAGTTCAACCCCTCTCAAGTGTCCTAAACCGTACCCCTACCCTAATTCCTTCCCAATTCTGGCCGCTGGGTAGTGGCATAGGAACACGTAGTAGGAGGCGCGTACGCCGAGATGTTACCTGGTGGTCCTCTTGACAACTGACTGCGAGGACACGTGACATTAAATGACAGACTGTTAATGGAGGTTTACTCCTATATATAGCGCAATTAATTGAGGATTACTCCCAAGCGCAAAGCGCTCAACGCCCTCTCGGGGCTTGGAGACGCAACAAACTTTAAAAAAAAGTTTTTTTGCATGAAGCTCTAAAACATTTTCAAAAAAAGACTACATCGTTTTTCTTTAAATTTTGTTATTGGATATTGTGAAATACGTATAATAGAATGGTTCAGACCTTATTTTCGTTCAAAACTAATTTTTCGAAAATTGCAAAAATATTTTTTTTGGGGGGAGGCGTCTTACTACAACTACAGTTATGAAGATAGAATTTTTTCCTTAATGAAAGCTGTTCCTTAGAGATAGATTTTAAAGTAAGGTCAGGTACAATTTTCCGAAAATTTGAGTACTTTTCGCATAATATATAGAAATGTTTGTATGAGAATGTCTGCTGCAATCACCCACCAAAACCAATTTTTTGGCTGTTTTGTTTTTCGGAAACGAGCTCTGACCTAGAATCAAACTACAAGCATATCACTAGTTCTGTGTCATTTAAAACTTGGTCAGTTAGAACGAAATCGTGAAAAATGCGGCCTGTTTTCTCCGCCCAACCTCTCATTTCAATGTTCACTTCATCAGCAACACAAATACACTGATCGTAAAAATGTGAAAAATATGCTTTACCCAGAGAAATGTTTCTATGCCGTAAGCAAAACACTCGGAATACAATATACTCTTTCGCGTTAACTCCGCTTTATTTGGATAATAAAAGCATAAGGATAAAGTCAGCTTTTTCCCTGCATTTCGAAATACTGAAATACCCCGGTCGTGGCATTTCCCTCCATTTCGGTCCAACATGCGCAGCAAGCAGCGTGTGGGCAGCACCTGCTCTTTCGGAAGGGCCCATGCGGCCGCACTATAATCCCTGGCTCTGCTCGGCGTCCCCCAGCATTCGGGTTCTCCGCCGAGGCTTTAGTGCTCTTAAACACATGGCGGCGCCTCCCTCGCCCTCTGCTGCCTCCGCCCTGCGCCCACGACCCCGCCCCGGCGGAGTTCGGCTCAGAGACTCGGACTGGGAGGGCCTAGAGTTCGACTCCCCTGGTGGCGGACTTTCTACGCTAGCTGCGTAGCTAGATCGAATTCAGTGGCTGTCTGGAGTAGAATTCTAGCAACCGGTTGGCTGATCTAATCTGTCGTTTTCCGTGGTTTCTACGATCCATACCAGACGAATGCTGGAGCTGTATCATAAAAAATGGGCCACGGGTGACGCGCGAACATTCATTGCTGAGAATTAGCGGCAAATTCGGACTCTCAGCTTAGTCGGTATGTCGTTGTAAAGTTTCATTGAAATTCGACATCTTAGTAGGTTTTCACGTCTAACAACAGGTTGTAATGTCTGTTATCAGTGCTTATTCTGAGTACTTAATTGTTTTCTTAAGATTGACTCTTTTTGCTCGTGTATTTTATAATTTTATTTTTCTAAAATATTGTTTATTATGTATGGCTCGATTTGGTCTTCAAAATTTCATTTTGATATTTGAAACGCAAATTCTCTATAGAAGTACAAGAAATTGTTCTGTGCCGAAGTAAAAAATAATGAATATAGTAATACAAGTCTCATCGATGGACGAAGGAAATTTCTTTTAGTCTAGTCTTTCAATTACGAGTCAAAAAATGAAAAATTCTTTGATGTATATAAAATATAAATAATGAAGTGGAAAGTAATTACGAATAAATCTTGAAAGGATACGTTATATTGTAATATTTTAATCACCATACTGCGTGGCTTATAATTCTTTTTCTTCTGCCAATCTTTCGATCGTCTATGTTTTAATCGGATAGGTCGTTCAAGGTTTAGAGACGTTGAAGTAGTATTTTGATACACATGTTCATCAAAATAAAACAACAACGAATTTGTTAATTTGTTTTTTGCTTTCATGCTTTCCAATGTATGCATTATGGAACCCCAATAATTCTCATAAAATTCGCAAAAGAGGCATCACTTAACAGGTATTAGGTATGAGATAAATACCTAAAAGATATGTAGAATTATCTGTTAAGAATATTTAGTACAATGAGTAAAGTAAGAGTACAGAACTGAATTGTAGAATAAATCGACTAAAATAAATATTATTTCAAATTCAAAGTATTGTCACAATACACAGTATCGTTGAACAGGAATGAAAATAAATTAGAATAAATGCGTAGTTTTCCTTTATTCGTACTTTGTAGTTACTGGAAACATAATGAAAGAAATTACTTTTCGTCACCATCATATTTTTTAGGAACTTCATTTCCCCGAAAGAGTGCAATTGTACGAATAATCGTCGCCAAACGCTGCATCTGCATCTTCTGTTGCTCCACTCTACTCGCAGAACCCCGTAACAGAGACGCGCAGTGCATTGCGGCCTAATTCAATTCCGCGCTAAACGCGGGAAAAACGCTCGTTGCAAGTGGTTTATTTCCTTCGCTGCGCCTCGCGTTACGATCGCGCTCTGCAGATGAGAACTGCGCTCTGCTCGTCGCCATTTGCATTTTTATTTTCATTCATTCGTCCCTATTATTTTTTTCCCCTTCACGAGCCAGCTTCCTTGTTTTGAGAGGGTCGTGTGTAGGTTTTTTATTATTACAACGTTCTCAGGGACCATTAATGCAAAGATGAAATATTCATATTTTATTATTCAGAGCGAGAAAGACGTTAATTCTAGTATACTAAATCGCGTAAAATGTTGTCGTAACGATTCATTCCGTATTCATACTGCCTTCTCGGTTTCCGTGTCAGTGGATTTCGGCGGCCGGAGAAAGTACGGCGAGGGGCGATTGTCTCGTGTCGTCTGGCGTAGTTCTGACGGTTGGCGCGCGGCGCGCTGAGGTCGCGCCGTGTGAAGCCAGTCAGTCTGCCCCGGCGCGTCGCGCGTCGTGGTGTGGGGGCAGGCGCCGCATGCATAATTTCTCGTTTTCTGCGCGGGATGAGGGAATTTTGCTCGCGGCCTTATCGCTGTAATTGTTTCGGAGGTCTCGCCGCGCGCGTGCGCATGCCACGCCGTGCGTGGGCGTGCGACGTGTCGGCCATCGCGTGCGGAATTGGCTCCTTTGCTCCGTCGCTTTCCGCCCGGCAGTCGGGACGATGAGAGCCGGCGAGAAATTCACGAGTAGAGATGATGTGACGAATAGTGACGACCTAAATGTAATTGATCGTATGAATGATTGAAAACCAGAACAGTATAAATGGAATTTCATAAATTCTGAGACATCTGTTTATTTAAGTCAATAACATTGTAAAATTGTTGTGTTTTGTTTCATCATTAAAACTAGGAATTTCAATTGTTCACGAAAACTACGTAAATTCATTTCCTCTTAAATATAATCTAAAATAAACATTTTTCTCAGCATTGATTAAATATCATTTACTCCGTTCTGGTTTTCACCCATTAATAAGCAGTAACAATGTTCAAATGAGGGTTTTAGATGGCAACAGAATCTTAGTTACATTAATTTCGTTACATATTGTCGCTATATTTTTTGTCATCCTCTTTAGATTTTTGTTCCTCGTCCTTCTTTCTCTCCTTTTTCTGTGCTCTTTCCCTTAGCGCGAATCGACTGGCCATTCTTTCCTGACTTTTACTGAAAAGATGATGATGCTAATGATGATGAGTGTGGTGCAGCAAAGATGGCCTGAAATGACTAACCGCGTGATAATCTGCCATGAATGCACTTTGTCCACCATCTGTTCCTCTTGAATTGGATTGGAATCGAAGGTTCGCCAGCAGTGAGACTACAACAGCCTGGCTGATTTGAAGGTAATATGACGTCCCTGTTGTGATCCCATATTCCGGAAGGTCACGGTCTGTGCAAATGGATTCTGTATTTTGTCTGTAAAAGATTTTATTTTCAGGCCGTAAATATTACACACTTCTGAATGAGCAGTTTATATTTGTAATCACAGACATGCTAGTTAAAATGCATCGGTTGTCACGGCGATATGTATTATAAATTTAGAAATATTTTGTGAAAATTACATTAAAGCTTTATGATAGGCAAGTTTTGGACGATTGGAATTTCCGACTCTTGAGATTACTTAGTAAATATCTTCGTAAAGTACATATGTCTATTGTTCATTAGAGTCGATAGGTCGCAGATAGGTTTTTGAAAGTGTTATTAATTATTAAATTATGAAATATTAATTTTTACTTTACACCATTTTTTCAATTCTAAACATGTTAAAACTCTTCCACTCCTTTGTGCGTTCATACTTAAATTCAATAACTTTTCGTCACGCTTTCACACTTGAGAATTTTGGCTTCCAAGCCAAAGTATACAGTGAATTGATGTAATTCAAAGGCAAGCTATAATTTTCTTCGGTTTGTGGTCATCATAATAGTCACAGTGTATTGTTTCGGTAGTCTGTTTACGTATTATAATTAAGGAAGCCGTTCCAACGAGAAGAGAAGCGTTTTAATGAAACAAATTTTAGTGTTTAGAGTAATTAGTCTATTATTTTTGGTATAGTATAAATAAACGGAGCATTTCCAGAAACTTAGTATAAATGTCAATAATATTATATTATACAGTAGTATTTCAATCGTAGAATGGGAGTAGAATGTATTTGTGTACCATTTTCTGCTACAATTTTCTTCTTCTTCTTCTGTTATCAATCTTTCTCTTTTTTACTTTTCATAATAGCCTGCCAAGCTAAAGTTTTTATTAATGATCTATTACTATTAAATATTTAAATTATTTTTTATTAAGGACCTTCTTATCCTATCCTATCGCCGAGGAGGTGAAACCTAGAAAGAAATTCCGGTTCACCATTCGGGGAAAGCGAGGTGTCGACATCGGCTTACTGGTGTGGAACTGACCATTTATTTTGTATTTTTGTAATATAATGTAATGATAAAGAATCAAATTAATAAGTAATAAAATAATTATAATTAAATAAATAGTAATTATAAATAAAATAAATAAATAATATTAATAAATAAATCGTAAAAGACGCCACATAAGCTACGAGTATTAAAAAGTAACTTAAAAATCCCACGCTTTTCATAAACTTCAAACAGATTACAACGTATAAATTAAGTTTTGTTCCTAGTTTTAATAAAAAATCCATATGTCGACGTGTAATTCGGCGCCGACTCTCACCATTCATTGGCAGAAGATCACCGCCACCTTCCACGATGGAAACATTCACTACACTTATGAGAGCAATGACCTTAGAAATTGACGCGCCAGGAATCAATCGAGTGTCAGTGCGGTGGGAGGTCGCGCAACGTCAGTAAATAATGTTGCGCGCACTCTCTTGCCTCGGAGAGGGCGAGCGAAAGAAGGAGACGAGCGAGGGAAGGGGCTCGGCTCGACGCGGCGCCTGGGGCGCTCGGGCGCTAGGCAACCCGCGCACCGCCTCGAAGAATCGGCCCCTGGGGCTCCCGGGCGGCCGCAACCCGCGCGGCGCGTGAGGGGAGGTGAAGGGCGGGCGCCGAGGCGGCTTGAAGTGCCTCACCACCGGCCCACGTGTTGCAGTACGCACGTCCTGTCGCACGGTGGTTGCAGTCGACTTGTAAAGCACACGTTCATTTCACGGTTGATATTATCTTATTTGTCTTCTTCTCCGTCTCTTTTTTAAGTTTCTCATCCTCATCGTATCCTCCTTTCTTAATGCCTTTTTCACATCTCTACGTCCTCGGTTTGTCTTGTTTTACTTTTCTTCCTTTACTCTCTTCTTCTCGCTCTCTTCTCTTCCTCCTTCTTTTCCATTTCCTCTTCCTCTGTGTTCCAACTAAAATTAATAAAGATTAATTATAATTATCTATGATATTATTATGATTATGATTATTATTATTTTACGTTTTACCGCCTGACCACAGTTGTACGTTTGAACAATTTCATTGGAATATGTTTCTCGTTCTCAATAGCCAATTGCAGTTACACAACTCCTTAGCTTCTTAGTAGATGTAATAGTTACAACTGACGTTTGACTGTTGAAACTCCTGGTGGAAAGAAATCTCTTGACACCATCAACCAACAATTCATATAAAATACTTAAAACATTTACAAAAAATAGGAATGAGCTATGTAGACAGTGGGAGATCACCACACAATTCAACAAAGATATACATTTGAGTAACTTAAATCTTTTACAGAAAACGAAATTGTTTGTCATTGATGTTACGCACCCTGTTGATTTCAACTTCTATAATACAGAAACAAATAAAATTTCAAAATGTATTCCTCTCTAAATAGAATATTGAGAAAAAGAATAACTTAATTCTGTTGAGTTTATACGAATTTTACCAACAGCAACTGGCCTTAATAACAAACATATAAAGTATTATTTGGAAAAATTAGGGCTTTCTCCTCAACATTATTCCAAAAACTGCCAGGTTAGTATTTTTTTGAAATCTGGCGGTTTATTCTAAATATGTTCTAAATATGTAAAGCTAGGAATGTGCTATGTTTAAAAGCACCTGAGACCTTGAACTCTAGACGATAAACGAGAAAGAATTAATGACAATAATAATATTAAAAATAACATTAAAAACGTAGAAAGCATGTTACATAACCCATTCGGATGGCTTGTTTATTGATTTTCACTCTCTTGCTTACTTCTGAGGTACACACTCTCCATTTACTGGCTCTTTGATCTCTTAATACAGTGAATCCCAGAGCTTGTGCTTTGTTGTTTCTTCTCTAACCATTTCTAGTAAAATATCGCTTATTCTTCTTTAGCTCAACAAATATCTGAAGTTTACGCAGCAACGGTGTGCTCGGCGGCGACCTGTTTCCACGTCAAGAGCCTTATTTTCTTTTCTCTTTGCGTTTTCAATTTCTTTTGTTTCATTTTCCCAATTCCACTATATTATACCAAGTTAGTCCCGAGACCGTGTGTCGCCATCTCTTTGAGAGACATCTTTTTCATCAACGTTCCATTACTTCCCCTACTTCAGATTCTTGTCGTACTTCACATTCCCATCTACTCTGCTCGTGGCACGCTCTGGCGGTCGGCAACCCGCGACTCGCCCGCCCGCTCGCCCGCACTCGCCCGTGCCCTTTGAGTAAGCGCTCGACCTTTCACAGACATTTGACCGTGGGCGGGCTGGGGCGACGGGGTTTGTGTTTGCTCCGGCGGAGGCGACTTTGTAGGAGACGATGTTGCAGCGAATGTGATAGCAGTGAGCATGTGAGACGGTGATGAAATGTCAGTTAGAACGGCGGTGATGGAATCACTGGCAGTGAGTATCGTAGTATCGATTATTAGGAAGTCCGCCCGCTTCCTGGAACCTGCGCTCACCTCTGTAGTGAGCTCAAGACGGGATGGAAATTAAAAGGGGCCTTAACTTAACGAAACGTTGGGAATTCAAAGTTGAAATTTTTAACATACGTACTAAAACGTAGTGTGAAAATAAACTGTAATATGTGACGTTTAAGAATTAATAATAATAATAATAATAATAATAATAATAATAATAATGTGTTTTATATATTTATAAACATGTAAACAATTATGTTTAAAATATTTGAAAGCCTCTATCCAGCGGAGGCCATAAGCGTTGATCAATATGTACTTATGCAATGAGTATTCCACCCTTGTCAAGCACCCTTTCAGCTGTCTTTCTGAAATCCCAGAGATCCCGGTACTCTCTCCAGACAATGCGCACTCACCTGACTTCACGCGAAGCTTTCAACTGTATCTCCTTGAAAGAGCGTGGACATCGCAATACCAGAACCAGGCCTCGGAATATGAGAAGAGTAAAAATTGACGTAGTTGAGCTTATATCGACAGTCGCACTGTCAAAAGCCCTACCAATAAGATAACTAATGCTACGAAAGTGATGAGACACTGGAGAAGAAGTAGTGGACAAAGCAATGTTGGCTATGTGTATTGAGGACAAGACAGTATTTTTAAAATCAGATATATTGATATTAAAATGCACCGCAAAACTAAAACCATTAAACGTTATTTATATTGTGTGCACTACCTTTTCTTCATAGATGCGCTAGAAGATAAAGAATTAAAAGAGTGAAGAGATACCGCAATGATACCATGATTTTAATGCTTAAAATATATTCAAATACGGATGAACGCGGCATCTACAGTTTCAGAATGCAAATGGTCGTGGTCGACTTAAATAATTTCAGTACAATCTAGATTTTACCTAATGCACATTACATTAAAATGGTCAATATTTTGTTGATTATACTTCAATATAAGGAAACAAATCTATATTAATGTACCATTCGGTATTACTATAGGGTTGAAATAAAATTAACGATATGTCAATACCATCGCACAACGTGCCACTTACATCCCTGGTTGCCCAAAGTTAAGCCAGAGGGAAACTGAAATGGCTGTGCGGTGGAAGACGGAGGGTGTGATAGCAGTGACGATGCCATGGCTAGTGGAGCGAGCGACACGCAAAAGGCGTCCTTGGGCGACGCCACGCCCACTTCCTCCTCCCCGGCAGCGCTCCGCTCGCTCAGCCCCTTTCTGAAATAATAATCCACCGCCGCAGGCACCGAACTCGGAGAGGAGTCGCCTGCCGGCCCGGAAGGGCAAACTGTTCCGATACCGGGGATTCTGCTTTCCTTCTTTTTCTTTTTTTTTTCTTTTTTCCTGATCGCGATACAACGCGAACGATTGAAAACCTCGGTCTCCCTCCGCCTTGCGCCCTGCGTGAATTTTTAACGAAACGAACTTATTCCTGGGGAATCGTTGAGATTCAAAGCCGCGTCCTCGATGCCGGGCGCCTCCCGGAGGACCGGTTTTGCATGCGACTCGCTGCTCGAGGATACGGAGGATGCTTCTGCCATCGTAAACTTGTTCTCCATATGCACCCGCGCTGCTTGTGGGTTGCACTGGGGAGGAAAACTCGCGCTCCGGGGATTGGCGGGATTATCTCTCAACGCGCGATTTATTAACAAACGAATGGCATGACCCCGTTTTGTGCAGTTGAGGGATTTGGCGTGGTGCATTGTGGAAAAAAAATAACGTTTCAAGTATCCAACGTCAGTTTCTGCTTCACGGGTGATCTGTATCTGATATGCTCTTATTAAGAGGTGATAATGCCCACTAGGGAGGAATATCTCACAGTGTGAGGCTTTATTACGATTCGTCAATTGCTTAGAATACCTTCGCACTCAAACGTGATATTACGGGCTTCTTCATTAATTTTTTACTTTCTCGCTACGGAGTAGAGGGAAATTTATGTAATGCTGCGCGAAAAAATGGCGCATTTGCAGCAGAAAACGCCTATTCAAGGGCCCTGATAACGAAAAGTGGATAAATCCAGTTGCTAAATTTAAGAAAAAAATCGACCAACAGCTAGTGTAGTCAGAATCCATATTTTGTGAGTCCTTGACACCGAAAAATCTAATACGACAAAATCTCTGTCTGTCCATCCATCTGACCATCGTCTATCTGTCCGTCCGTCAGTCAGTAAACAACTTTATCAGCTGAACCGTTCAGCGGATTTTCTCCAAAGCTCATATTCCCCTATCTATCTGGCTGATATCACGTACCTTGATTTTGAAAACAATTCTAATTTTTGGGGGGTACTTTACATGAATTTCCCTGGAACATTTTCCAAATTTTCAGAAAAAAAATTGCTCCACCAATTTTGATTAAATGTTGTTGTTGGTTAGTGTGAAGGACGTTTAAGAGAATGGTGCAGGTTTCATGTCAGGTAAAAAAACCTGATTTTTTTAAAATTGCAAAAGTTCAGAATTGTTACAGCGTCGCTCTACAACTAAAATATTAATGTCAGAGACTTTTTCCTACAACGAAACATGTTTCTTAAAAATAGATTTTAGAATAATATCATGTACAATTTTTCGAAAATTTGAGTATTTTTGGCGTAATTTTCCGTGAGAATACTGGGCGAGAAGGTACGTGCTGCTTTAGCACCACTAGTTTGCATTTTGGTTCTTGCTGCAGAGATTTAATTAGCTATAAAAATCATCAGCTTTGAATTCCGTTTATTTCGAATTCAAAATTCCACAGACCGACGTATTTCGTTCCTCCAACATCTGACATCCATCACGTTTCGTACTGCATCTCCGTGCTCTTCCATCTCCCCCCGCAGCGGAGCTCTCCGCGAGAAGCTTCGCCCGCGGGCCGCCAGGGCGCGCGCGCGGCGCAGGTGTGTCAGTCGAGCTGTGTCAATCGAGCGCGCTCCGCTGATCGATAGATGGAGTCCGGCTGCGATAAAACAGGCTCAATTGTCTCCATAATGTATTAGCGGAATTAATTTTCCGGAAGGCTGCCTGATCCGCGAGTGCTGTAACTCGCGCCGCCGTTCGCCCGTTTGGCTCGTCCGGACCGCGCGCTGGGGCCGATCGTGTTCTCCATCCGGAAAAACGGGCGAATGAAAATCATTGTCCGTATGTTCTCATGAATGTGTTATGCGCGCGTCCGTGTTTCGGCCGGCGGACCGCTGTCGGGTCGCGAGGGTACCCGATAAAATCAGGTGCAGAGTTCGTTTTAATTGAACGGTGATTGTACATCGAATATGCTCAGAGTCGGGCTTGTTAACTTTCGAAAGGTCGGGAATACAGAGAAAGCGTTGGGCCCGATGTAGGACGACAAGAAAAGGTTCTTAGTATTGTAGGAATGGATCATGCAAATGAGAATTTTGTGTTTTGTTTCTTTTGCGAGTTAATGCTCGTGAAATTTATTTCTTCTAACGAAACAAAATATACATGCATTGTGTAGCACATATCTCTTTTCAGTGTTCAGTTAATGTCTAAACCAAGGATTTAGCGTGCATGACAATGCACTTCCAAGTACAATCAACTCTCGTTAGCACGAACTCACTTAACACAAAATTCGCCATATTACGAACAAAATTTCGGCCCCGGAAGGGGTACAGTGTAATACGAATATACATAAGTTAACGTGGAATTCTATAATACGAATATCGATTATTTGGATTATTTGGATTTTCTACAGCATAATTTCCTGCATCCTTGCGATTCTATCGTTAAGATTGATCATCTGGAGCAAAATAGGACATTTTCTCTGCATTTTATTTTTATGTTCAAGAATTTGCTGCTAAAAAAGGATTTTTCGGATATGACTAAAAACTGACCCAATCGCTACGAAATTACTACACTATTTGGCGCTAATTAAACGACATCTGGTGGAACAATTCAATACTTTTTAAAGCGCGCAATTCAATAGTTTGTGCGTTTGGGGATAGGCCGTTAGACATGGAAATTGAATTGGCAAAATATAGTAATAGCATGTAAGGTTTCATAAAGATAATTCGATTCCATTACAACACTGCTCATTATAGCTCTAAACTACGAGTAAATAGCCCTTCAGGTGTTTTAGTTGTTTTAGTAATGTGCATATAATATGCTTTATTAAAATGCAACGAAATAAAATAATGTTCGTCATGAATGAGCTTGAAAAGTTCACCCAAAAATTACTTCCATCAAGAGAATAATTAATTAAAAAGTTTGAAATATTAAGAAAAATGCAATAATACTTATAAATAAAACGACATTACCAAGAGAATTTGATTTCGTCCCGCCTTGTTTGAAGGGTTACCTCTCTTCTTGGTAATCATATTAACGCGTGTGTGAACCAATTTCAGTCACTTACCTCGAGTAAATGACATTTAACATTCTCTATCTACCTTTTTAAGGTTGACGGTCTCCGTTACATTCGCGTTCAACAAATGGTACGTAATGAATATAAATGATAAAGAGTTCTTGAAATTCGAAAAGAAATGTATTTAATACGTTTCACTCTCAAATTTGTCTAAGTGCGGATTAATGTATATTTGATTCCTACATTGAGAGTCACACTATTAATTTATTTTACTCCTTTTTATAATCCTTGTTTCGTTACTTTTACAATCGTTGCAATGGTCAATGCAATCAAAAAGGATATTTTTTATCTAATAGAGGATTTTGACATTGTGAAATCTAATTTTATACTGGTCATTTTTATTACCACTTGCTTTATATGTATAAACGAAAATGATAATTAGGCCAATATAGTTGCTGCAGTTACTAGGACAAAAAGAATACAGTTAATGTAAAAAATTTCCAATCTACTAGTATACTATTGATTTGTCATTCTTCCTAAATCAAATACTTGCCTTCCGGTGAGACGTTTTTTTGTTGTTGTTTTCCGAAAATGTGAAAAAAAATGAACGTACAACTTCACACAATTATTATCCATTGACTGTAACATTACGAAGCAAGGTTCACAAGTCCTTCTATTCAGTACTGTATAGCTAAGGGTAACACAGAATATTGCAGCGGCTATTGAATGCATGCGCATTTTAACAACTTTTTTGAGAGCGTAGGCTTCCGCGGTCGGAGTCAGTATTTAACTGGCTGTCCGGGTGACGCCGCATCCATGGCGAAGGTGCCGACGTTTCGGTCGCCATTCTGCGACCTTCCTCAGGGCGTAATGCATTACCCGCACCGTCACCCGGACAGGCAATTAAATAACAACTTTTTTAACAACACTTGTGTATTTTAACAACAATTTTAACGTACTTGAGCCAGTTATTATCCATTCGATGTAACTTCAGTTGCAAGCTGCGCAAGTCCTTCTGTTCAGAATACCATAGCTCAGGATGGCACAGAATACTGCAGCCGCTATTCAACACTTCTGCATTCCCGGAATCCTCTCCATCCACTCTCGTCTCTGAGGCAGCGCCGTCTGCAGAGATGAAGTTGGCAGAGTTGAATTGCAGATCCGGGACGTCGGCCAATCAAAAATTCAAGGGCGCTCGACCTGGCTGCAGCTATCAGTGTTATGTAAATAGGCCTCGCGGGCGGTAGGGCAGTCTTTTTACGCCTTGGAGCGGCGTTAATTTTCCTTGGCAGACGAGACGAGAGGAAGTTTCTCCTGGTAGGTGCGGAAAAGACATCTGCTTGCTTTAGCGCTGCAGCTTGGAGAGAACACGACACCTCTTTTCATTCCACCTGCTCTCCTTTTTATTTCCGCGTCGGAGTGAGTAATTGACAGCGAGCATGAAAACTCAATTTTTTTTCGCGTGTATCTAAATTCACCTGAATTTCAAAATGTTACAGTACGATCTCCATGTAGCCGTTGTTTCGTTCTGATGAAAATCTCAATCATTTAGTTCATTCGTCAAAGTACAGAGGGGAAAAATTGGTATTTTTAATACTACGTTTGCATACAAGACGATGTGTATTCTAATCATTCGGTTGTATTAGATAATGTTTTGTAAGTGATCTTTTATGTGTTTATCATCCGAATGTATTTCTTTTACTCAGAAAATTATTGTAATCATGGTCATTTTGCATTAAGTTTAAGCCTTAAACAATTTTAGTTAAATTACGTATTTATTCATAAACTACTTGCAAGACCACATAATTTATTATCTCCCAGTTAGTTGAAATAAAAAAATTCTGTAATCCATTGGTAAAAGTTGAACAGAAATATCCACTAGAACAAATCAACATCCGTAAGTCAAATTTTAGTTTAATATTTGTCGAAAAATTGCAATAATTTAATATTACAATACACGTTGCACTCAGCGCATTATTTATTCACGTAGTAAATTGCTTTGCTGCTTCTATGGATTCTTCTTGTAGGCCGCTTTTATCGAATATCCTTAAACGATATCACATCAAGGATTCTGGATATTGTTAAGGAAAGATACTATCAGTAAATATTCTTGGTTGTTAGTGAATAAGATAATAAATATTTTTAAAAATGTGTTAGAAATAGATACATATGCTTAAAATTATAAGTGCCAGGTCGTTTAGTCAAATGAAAAGTTTGTTTTTGTGGATTGTTTAATAAAATATTTTATTTCAGGTTGACGAGCAGTGAAAGTGCGAACTTGTCAATTGTATTTAAATATTTACGTCGCGTTGTTGATTCTTCTCATTTTAAATTCAACAACACAAATTCCGAAGTACACAGAAATAGTATTTTTAAAATGTAAAATAGTATTTTACCTGGAATTAAGTTTGATAAATATTAATGAATTTAAATTGTGTTTGACAGCAAAATTTTCATGCATTGAATATAAGCTAAAATAGTATGAATATTGCTTTTTATGCACCTGTAGATGCTTTATATGACAAATATCAGCAGGGAGTGGGGTGTGTTTTAATTTGTTTGTTGAAAAATATTCGGAAAATAGATGAGAATATTTTCTTCACCTTGGGCAACTCTATTAAAACGTATTACCTTCTTTGGAACCTCGGTGTTAGATATATGTCGATCCAGCCGGAACTTGCTCTAAGCTCGCGACTGTTCTCTCAATATGTGTGATAGTGTAGTGCGTGTAAGTGTTAAAGGAGGAAGGGATGATCGCGTACAGTTCGTGGCCCGATGAGTAGGGTATTGCCCGGCAATTGATGTTGATCGGAGGCGTCACGAAACTCTACCGATTAGAACAGCCGTACACTCGAATGCTCCTCCTAACGGTGGCTTAATTCCCCCTAGCTATCTAAAATCGCTAGAATGGAACGTCCGGCCACTGTCGGGACTCGAACCTTAGGACCTCCCGGTCAGAGTGAGCAGCAACGCTAGCTCTGGGCTGCACTGGGCCGAGGGCGACGGCCGGCGCGGCGGTAGGCCACTTCCCGGCCGAACGGCTCAGCCGCGCCGCGCCACGCCGCGGTCGCCCGCGCAACTTTTCCAATCAGAGGGCGCGCGGTCGCGTTGGCGCCCGGCGGAGCGCGGACACGTGGGCGGCGAAGCGAAGCGGAAGGCACTCGGAGGAGCCAGCGAGCGGGTGCGGCGCACGGAGTGCAAGAGGATCGCAAGAGGAAGGAGCGAGAGGGCGAGTGCGGTGACAAGGGATTCGATACGCTTGCTGCGGACTGTATCACCGATGATTTGAGGCGACCGCGAGAGAAGCGAAAACCAAGTGAGCGTCGGAGTCGGTTTGCACTGAGACGGGGCTCGTGGATGAGAATGAGGTGTGGAGTGAAGATCGAAAAGACGGCAAGGGAACATTACGGAGACCACAAGGACATCGCTTGCGACTTCATCGTGTTAGAAGTGGGAGGACGAGTACGACGAAAGTGCAAAAAGTAGGATTCAATTCGATCCCCGCAGACGGTATCACTAATGGGTAAAGGCATCCGTGGTGCTTAGAAAAGCGAGATTGCTGTAGCTTTCATGCGACGAGATATAACGTCCATGAAAGGTAAGTGAACATCTGAGACGCGTTCATTACGCAATGGAACGATATTTGCAGTTAGGGGTACGAGACCGTTAAAGTAATGTTGAAGAAAGACGGAAGACGGAGGACACAGCGTCGGAGTGAGTGGCGGATGGTGATAATAGGCAGATTGCTTGCGGTCGAAACACGGAAAAAGGGTGAAATAACCGAAAAAAGTAATGCGATTGGATATGGCTATTTTCACGCACCATTATTTTTTTAGCGTTTTGTAAATAAGGGCCATACGAAGTTAAAATCCTAGAATATATCTACAGTATTCGCATCCTTTACGTTATTAACACCCTAAGACATGCCATTATTTCTTCACTATCACTTTGTGTCTTCTATTCCAGCATCCTTGATCCCTTATACATCTTTGTTTCGCTCCTTTACACATCTCCATTGCTTTTCCCTGCTGAACCTAGTAACAACATTCAGTCTACATTCACTCTACAGTACACACATGATAACTTTTTAGGTCGCTTTTTAACTTCTAGCTCGTATAGCGACCAATGTAACTGTAGAGGTAACACGTAGGGACAACACAAACATCAATGTTTTAGGTGGGATTCGAACCCGCGATCCTTCGTACCGAGGCAGCTAGTGCCCTTCAGCTGTAGCTACCTCGGCTATCGAGAGATAAAGTAACCTTTTCCATCATGTTTCCTCCCCGTTTTGTTTCTCGCCTTCCCTCGCCACTACATTCCAACGACTCCTCGCTTATTCTGTACATCGTTGTCTTCGACTGGCTCACCCCGCTCCTACCTACGTCCTTTTGGTACTAGGTGCATCTCCGCCGGCGACTCGTCCTTTGGTCGTCTCATCGCCCTTGCGTCGCTTTTTCCGCCGCCATCTCAGCCCCCTCCCCGCGTGTTTACGACTGCGTGCGGCAGAGCGCGAGCGCGTTTTATCGGTGGGCCACGACCTGCGGCGCGGCCTCTGCGTTCCGCTACCCCACCCACGCCGTCCCAATCCTCCTCACCTCGCTACCGCCCGGCCCCAGCCCTCCTCCTATCACTGGTTCTAGCCCGCCCCGCCCCGCCCTGCCTCCGCCACCCGCCCTGACTCCACTCAACCCACCTCTAAGCCCCCGGCAAAGTCCCCCCAATCCCTGGCACAATCTCCAGCCTCCTCGCTCCCCCGCCACACCCACAGCACGCCCGCACCAGACCCTTCGTCCCCCTCGCTCGGCCCACCGTCTGCTGCACTGCCAAGGCCCCCCCCGCCCTGCCCCCCGCCCTGCCCCCCGCCCTGCCCCCCGCCCTGCCCCCCGCCCTGCCCCCGATCTTCCCCCGCCCTGCCCCCGCCCTGCCCCCGCCCTGCCCCCGCCCTGCCACCCGCCCTGCCACCCGCCCTGCCACCCGCCCGCCCCCCGCCCTGCTCCCGCCCTTCCCCCCGCCCTGCCCCCGCCCTGCCCCCCGCCTTGCCCCCCGCCCTGCCCCCCGCCCTGCCCCCCGCCCTGCCCCCCGCCCTGCCCCCGATCTGCCCCCGCCCTGCCACCCGCCCTGCCACCCGCCCTGCCACCCGCCCGCCTCCGCCCTGCTCCCGCCCTTCCCCCCGCCCTGCCCCCGTCCTTCCACCCGCCCTGCCCCCGCCCTTCCCCCCGCCCTGCCCTGCTCCCCACCCCCCCTGCCCCCCGCCCTGCCCCCCGCCCTGCCACCCGCCCGGCCCCCGCCCGGCCCCCGCCCTACCCCCGCCCGGCCCCCGCCCGGCCCCCGCCCGGCCCCCGCCCGGCCCCCGCCCGGCCCCCGCCCGGCCCCCGCCCGGCCCCGCCCGGCCCCCGCCCGGCCCCCCGCCCGGCCCCCCGTCCTGTCTCCCGCCCGGCCACCTGCCTGGCCTCCACGCCCGCTCTCGTCCACTCTCCCCACACCCGCTCCGCCCTTCGCAGTGTCTCGCCACTCCACCCTACTCCATCGCGGCCCTCCGCCCCGTCGTAACGCACCTCGCGCCTCCCCTCCGCGCTCCTCCTCCTCCTCCTCCTCGTCTCCTGCGTGCGAAGTCGCGTACGTGCCGCGGGAGTAATTCAATTTTCTGGGTCGTTCCCGGAACGACTTCGGGTGCGTTTCGGTATTTCGGGCACGACACCCGGTTTCGCCGAAGCATACGTTACGAGTGCTTTTCCGCCGCGTGCGCGATGCCGAAGCTGCGAGAGTTCGCGCGCTTGCGAACGCGGAAAGAATTACGCGAGGCGTAGTTTACGATCCGCTTTGATGGTTTAGAGCGTTGGAATAGATGGGCGCTTTTGAGGGTTAAATGTAGCGTCTACGCGTTGCCGTTGAAATAACGCAGTTCAGTGTCAAATTTCGATATCAGGCGCCTGCTTAGAGCAGACTCGAGTGCAATTAAATACTGCGTTTGATGTTCTGGTGTTTACAGCAATGATGTCGCGTTATTTCCCGTTTTACAAGAGTTTTAGAAATTAAAATTGTTCTTTTCTTTGCCTGAAATAAAAAAAAATCTTTAATCTGTTCTTACAGCTTCTTATATTATCAAAAAGATTAATAAAAATTCCATTTAGCCATAAAATTAAAGTATGCATATATCATTTAGGTTAAGTTAAATAGAACGTATTCACTATTCAGCAGATGAACTCCATGCACTATGTTCCCGGTATTAAATGTTAGATAAATGAGATACTATTCGAGCTATTGTTCACTTTGTTATGGAATTGCCCTTCTTCAATTATATCTCCGTTTGCCAGTTTATCTTGGATTTCGCAGTCACACACCAACTTTATAATGACATTTATAAAGTACATTATCAGTATTATGTCATCTCAAGATTAAACACGTTATTTAAGAATTTTAATTACTACAGAAGAGAGTTGCTGCTTTATTTGTTTCGCTAAAATGCAAAAAAAAAAGTTTTAATAGAGTGCTTCGTGTGTCTAGCCAGATAACCTACACACTTTTGCGCCACGTTTAAAATGTTTGTACTCTCAGAAAGGCCTCAATGTAAAGCATGCAGTTAAATGCGTTTTTTTTTTTGGGGGGGGGGGTTCTTTCAAGTACCAAACAAGTATAAAATTCTATATTTTGAGATATTCCACCAAATTATTCCCTACATCTGGAGCTATGTGGTGGGACATTTCCTTTTGGCAAGTGCCAAACTCAATGAAAGACATAAGGCGGGTAAAAATCATAAATTAATTTTTTTGCACATCTGCGCTGTGAAGGTTTTGCTGCTTCCTGCAAAATGTGGAATTTGAACTAGTTTGGATTTCTTGTAAGAACCCCTTTAATTTCTTCTATCATTGCAATGTTCATCCAATCTACGTTCCTTTCGAGAATTCAGCATGAGGAACGTTCTCCAAACGAAGAAGGCTTTAACGGCCTCGGGTATTTGCATTTCGGCTTCGACGACGCGAAGCACGTGTTCCCACCCTCCGGGCGGCGCGGCGCTGTCGCCCAAACTGCTGCCATAACGGCGCGCCATTCCGTGCCGCGCGGTGCTTTGGAAAGCTCTCCTGTCAAAATACAAGGCTTCCTCTCCGGCCGTGAAGCCTCCCCGGGGCGTTGCACTTGTATTTGTTTGTTCGGGGCGCGGTTTGTCTATTTCGAGCGGCTGGCAGCTTTATTCAGTCGCGCAGACTGCGGCCAGGGCGTCTTGGGCGACGGCCTGTGACCCTATGCGGAGGGGAAAAGTGTACTTGTTGAGTTTTTTGGGTTATTTGAATTGGAAGGGAGACCAAAGCATCACATCAAGTACGAGTGTCAGGGTTAACCGCGTTGATGTGTATGTGAGGATCCTGCATACGTTTTGTCAGACTGTGCACTCACTATTATTTAAAAACTAACATCCAACGTGTTCTGGAGAAAGACTATTTATCCTGATGTAATGCAGTGTGAGCTGAGAATTAATTTTGATATTGCTCTCTCCAAGAGCATATTTTTTTCGAATATTTTATTAGATAATGATCTTAGCTTATTACTAAATCATTTCACGTTCTCTGTAGATTGTATATAGATGAAGTCCTTTTACACTCATAGTTTTACACTCATAGCTTCAATTTGCAGAGATGGTGCCTAATGGTCTCTAACTCCAAGCGCGAGGTAAAATGTATTCCTTGATATTTTGGTTATTTGAAGTAGCAAGAGAGATCATACAACCTTGTGAAGTTTGATCGTCAAAGATACATACAGTTCTTGAAAGCATGTCCCTATACCTTGGATACCAATTCTTGTTAAGATGCCACTGAATAAAGCATCTGTCACTCTGAGACACACTCACACATACACGCACTGTTCTAGGGAGCTCATATTTAAATGGTTTGGCCAGGATGTGGATGGACATGGTCTCTATCACCATTCGTGGGAAAATTGAGCTTTGCTGATTTGGCATATGATTGGAAATGATAAGGGATAAGGCAAGCATCTGATCAGAACAGCCTGCTTTGAGAAATTAATACCTGTTGGTGCCAGAAACTCACTGATGTTAAACACCAAGTTAATTTGCGTCACTTTGCCTAATTGTTCCTTGATTCATTTTAAGACACATTGTATCTTCCGAGATGAAGTGGGTACGCATGATCTACTGTTTCTTACTATTCACATCGTTATTAAATCTTCTGATCAATGTTAAACATCAAGTTTGATAGTGACTATTGGGTTTGATAGTGACATGCACGTAATAAAAAGTAATCCAGTAGACTTGTGTCGTGTTTTTGCAGAGCTTTTATCGTGAATTTTAGCGTTTCAGACCAAAAGTATTCTGCTCATTCTCATAATCTGCGTGTATAATTTGTATTTCCAAGTATGATATTAAATAAATGTAGATCATATTCAAAGAATGTTTATTAAACATGAACGTTATTTTCTTCTAAACATTCCGTGTTAACTCAAGTACTATTAAAATATCTTTCAGTATCTATAATTCGTTGTGGAAGATACGATTTGAATGAACTGAATGGAAAGTTGAACACATGGTTTTCTAACTTCTACTTTCTGTGTTTCGGCAGTTAACAAAAATGTAACATCTTTATTTCGTAATGAATTTGTCGAACGCTAATGTACAGTACATGCATACGTCTAAAAACCTAACTTCACTTCAAATTTCGATCTTTTAACTTTGTAGATGTTCTTTCGAACAAACGTTTGACATATTGTTTTGAACGTTTTTTTGTGGCTAAATATTCTTCAATGTTCATTTTGTTTATGAATTATTTGAAATAAACATGCATATTCCAGAGTATGTTTACAGTGCTTTATGCAAATTGTTCGATAGTATTATAATGAAAATTTAAGATTCAAACGTAGCTTTCAGTAATGATTTGTTGATGAAGTAACTCATTTACTTTATTTCCTAGATTCAAACGAAATTATTTTAAATTCTTATTACACAGGGTCTTTATAGCGCCACAGCATTGGCCACACGTGTGCGTTGAACTGGAGCACATGTGTTGGTGAGAGGGATTTTAACAAATAATTCTCCATCTGCATGCAAAGTAGCCGTCCCCAGCGTGAGCCAGCGGCCCAAACCACTCGCACCGCGGCGGCGGAGGTGGCGGGAGCGGGAGAGGGGGCAGAGGTGGGGACGGGGACGCTGACGAGGGTTAGGGCAAGAGCGAAGACGAGGACGAGGGCAAGAGCGAGGGCGAGGGCAAAAGCGAGGATGAGGGCGAGGGTGAGTGTGAGAGCGAGGATGAGAATGAAAGCGAGGGCGAGGGAGGGAGTGCTGTGGGTGCGGCGGAGGCCGCAGTGTCGGGGTGGGGGCGGCGGAGGTTGCAGAGGCAGAGGCAGAGGCGGGGCGATGCCGGTGGCGGCGGTCGCTGTGTGAAGCATTGCGCTCAAGGCCCCGAATTCACACGCGCGCCGCCTCCCCGACCAGTGTTCTCCGCTCTTTATGCGGAGTCCTTCCACAGCCGCAGAAATCAGCGACGCAATTTGCGGCATGGCGGCGCGCCAGCAGCCAGGGGGAAGGGAGGGGAAGGAGAAACCGGGATGAACACCGCAGGACTGCGATTCCTAGGTCGAGAGGAAATTTACAATGGGAAAATGCGGACAAGCATAGCCAATAACGGTTTATTTGCTGCAATTTGGGCTAGAACTCGATTAAAATGTTGTAGATCTCCATTTCTTGATTGTAACTACAGTATGGATGTAATGGTTATTACAGATTTTCGTCATTCAAGCTGTATTGGAATGCGCTTCGGAATTTCACTTGACTATTGTCAATAAATGATATAAAGTACATACAATGGCAAATAGTGAGTGACTGATAACAGTACTGTCCATAACGAAACTAGTACAAAACGAAGGAACCAACTCACAAATTCAGTGGATTCCACATTAAAATGTGGATCACGTGCATCTTTTTTGCCTCAACTGAAAAATTATTTATATTTAGAAATGACCACTTTTACAACGAAAATTAGGTTACTTCCTTTACAATTGTTGTAGTTACTAATTATATCTTTTATTGGAAGAAGGTAACTGGATGTGATATGTTAATAATAAATATAGTATTATAAGTGAGTTGAGAAATGTTGAATCATGCGTTGAGTATAAAAACCAAAGAAAAACCTGTATCAACTAATTTATTTTCAATTGGTATGAACATTTTGTCTATTCTGAAACTGAATTAAAATACTTTTTATACTCCATATTGTATTACTGCGGGGAGAGGTGTGCAAAATCACTTTGGATATATAATACGCCATTTACACGAGCAGCAAGAACTGTGTTAAGTCGTTACAAACCCTTTCTGCAAATAAATACACGCCATCACTTACTCCGCGATCTCACTCCTCGCCGCCCCTGTTCAATTTATTCGCCCAAGCCCCGCGCAGTTAGTCCGCCCTGAGCAAATAACCCACCTGGGCGGAGGTGACTCGACAATAACCCTCCCTCAGCCGCGGCAGGTAGCAGTGAAATACCGGTGGTTATTCCCCTCCGGGCGGGCGGCCCGCTTACCGCTCTGCAAACGCCCCCGGCCCAATCTAAGCCCCTCCCAGGACGACGACTCCGCTTCCTCACGCCCCCGCCCGCAAACCGCCGCCGCCCCACCAACTTCGCCCCCTTACCGGCCGCCCCGGCGACGACACTCCCACCGCCGACGCCCCCCCCTTTGACAACACTGTTACTCCCACCCTCCCGCCACCTACGTCCACATCCTCCCCTCTTACATCACTACATCATTCTTGACGCGACCTCCACCGCCATCAACTTCGCCCTTACCCGCCGCCTCTCCAACCGCCGACGCACCCCCGCTCTCGCCAGCGCTGCCCCCCCCTTAGACACTGCCGCTCTCCCCCGCCCCTCTGCCCTTCCACCCCGATGCCACATCCACTCTTCCCACACTGCCCACGCCGCGACCTCCAACGCCACCAACTTGGTCTCAATTATTGTCGCCAGCGACGACGACACTCCCACCGCCGACGCACCCGCCAACCCCCCCCCTTAGACAACATGTTTCACCCGCAATCCTGCCACCTGCGCTGCCACCTACGCCCGCATCTGCCCTCCGACATCATTCTTGCCGCGACCTCCGCCACCACTAACCTCGTCTGTCGGCCCTGTCGACCCACCACCGCCCCCGCCTCCTCCGACCAACCCCGGCCCCTTAGACACCGCTCCCCCCGCCGCCACCGCCGCTCCCGTTGCCATGCCCCCTGCCGCCATGCCCCATGCCCACATCTTTCCCTCCCACACCGCCGAAACTGCGACCTCCGCCGCCGCCAAGTTCGTCACAGCTTCCACCGCGTCCACCCGTCTTCTTCCACTCCTTCCCCACTCAAGGCCGGCTCCACGCGATTCCTCCCCTCGTTTCCGCCGCGGGGGAGAGCGGCGCGGGCGGGGGAGGACACGTGTTGGCGGCGTCCCGCACCCTGATTGCGCTCTCCCCGCCCCTCGTCCCATCCCCGCTTCCTGTCGGCGAGCTTCCGGTTTACCCCTTAATTAAATAGTTCTCGCCGGCGCGGGCGGGCGCTTCCGGAAAATGGAGCCGCCGCAGCCCCCCCCCGTCCACCCCTCCCCCGCCCCCACGCTCCGGCTTCCCCTCGCTGGACCCGCGCGATCCCCCCTCCGCCCCGCTCCCGCTCCGCCTCCGCCCCCGCCCCCGCGCTCCGGCTTCCCCTCGCTGGACCCGCGCGATCCCCCCTCCGCCCCGCTCCCGCTCCGCCTCCGCCCCCGCCCCCGCGCTCCGGCTTCCCCTCGCTGGACCCGCGTGATGCTCCGCCGCTCTCGGGGCGCAGTGTCGGTGCCAAAGTGCCCCTGTTGCCCTGCCGCTGCTGAGTAGGCGGGCTTATGGCCACTAAAAGGCTCTGTTGGAACCGTCGGTGCACCCGATTTTCCGGGGCACTGCTGGAACTGTTGTCGGCGAGAGAGTTACGGGAAGATGTTTCTACCTCGGGATGGAGAGTGCTGTTCGAATGCGTTCCCGAAATTTAGGTCGGGCGAGTGAAGTACTATTAATGTAAGCGCTCCAATCACAGCCAAAATAGGTTTGTGAAGGCTGAGTCGTAGCAATTGGAAATCTGTCGCCATCGTTCGGTTCTTTTTATTAGTAGGGCTTTTTTTCTCCTCTACAATCCCTTTTTTATAATTGTCATCTTCCGTTTTATTCGTCATAAGTTTAAACGTGGAGCACGAAAAGTTAGAATTGAAGATTTTTCCTGCGTAAGAAACATTACCTCTGAAGGCGATGTCTCAATGTAAACGTATATTTGCCAAATCTGCTCAAATATCCTACACCGAATGATGTTATTCAGTTAAAATTTTCATTCACCTCCCGCATCTCCGCCAGTTACAAAAGTATCGCGAAAAAAAACAAAACAATGTAAGCTCAGTGTTTTTGAAAAGTTACACGAAAATCATTCTTTGGACCTGTGGCGCAACCTTTTTTAATGTAAGCAATTATTTTTCACTTGTCCGTGCGTTGTGGAAATGAATGGCTTCCCGCGGGACGAGTCGTGGCCTTTCACGGGCTCTCTGAGCGATTAAAAATGAAGCCAGTGTACGCCGCTGCACGTTTTAACCTGTTTGAACATCCCCGCCCCCGCCCCCTCCCTTGACCTACGAGAGCAGAGAGCGGGCACGCGCATTTCGCCAGTAATTGTCCGCAAGGGGACGGGGCGACTAGCTGCTGCACGTTTTGTACTGCGCTTGTGAAGCGGTTGTACACCAACAAGGATCTATTTGTTCCATTCTGGCCGCCTGTTTGTCAGTGTTGGTAGCTACGCGTTCACTGTCGCGTCATGCGTTTAAATCTGTACCTTTCAGTACATTCCCCCCCCCCATTTTTTTTCTTTTCCTCTCTCGTTTTTTAGCCTGGTCCTTTTATGTTGTCTAGCGCTTTCACTCACTTGAATTCTTCCGTTCGATGTATGAAAAACTCAAACTCATTCGTACCAAAAATAATATTTTAAATAACATGATATATAAGAATATTTATTTGGCACTCATTATTATAGTAATTGATTTTATTTCTAAATTGTAACGATTAAAACATATTAAAATGTTATAAAATGTTTAAAAACACATAATTTAAAATCTGATTTGAAGAACCGAATTTCCTTAAAGCTATAGAATCCGTGCTCGTTGTATGGTTAAAGTGGTCACATAATTACTGTATGGATCCATTTAGATGGTGGTATCAAAAAAGTGGTAATGCATTCGTTTTTAGAAAAAGACTTGAAAGTACGTAAAACATTTTTTGAATGAAGTATTGTGCAGATGAGGAAGGAGATGAAAATTTTCTAATGCAATACTATTAGAGTTATTCTTCCCATAGTATTTTACAAAAGTATAAACATCCATTCTTTGCTCAAACTCCAAATATTGGGTCCCTTTTCTGTTGAGTTGCAGTGTTGGAGCAACCCTTTAACAGTTTTCTTTCAATAACCCTTGGCCCGCCTTTTGAAACCGTGAGCCGTTACCGATATTATTTTTCCACGTCTTTCATTTGTTTATTCTTCGGATCGCCCACGTAAAGTTTGTAAGGGACTATCGATCGGAAAAAGATATTCAAATACGCGCAGGTCGTCATAAAGGGGATGAAAAACGTGTGAGATAGAAGGAGAAATGCAACAGCTCCACTTTTCGGGCAAAAATAGTCTTTTATTTCTTTCCAAACTGCACAAAAATTGCTCTGATACCGCACAATTTCACAACAAGCACTTTATGATGACGAAAAACCTATAAAATGAATATGGCACATTCAAAAAGTTTCTTACGAACCGACTCTCATAAATTTCGGTGTGAGTGTTCGAAATACAGCTCTCTCACCGAGCCGCAACGCGACGTTGCGTCAATAAACGTCAGAAAATGTAATAATAAGAAAAGGAAAAAAATAAAAATGGAAATGCGCACGCTATTAAATGCCAATGCGCTCTCAGTTCATCAAAAACAAAAACGTACTTCAGGACACTGTCCACCTAAACTGAGTCTTTAATACGAATATTAATCTCTTATGACTCTTGTCTTCTTCACTCGCCTGTCCTCCCATAACTCGCCCAACAACAGCCTGCCATATTAATTCCCATTTTCATCCTTTCGTCTTGAACATCTTCTTCTTAAACTCACACCTTATCCTCGCATTTTTAGGCATCATCCACAAAGTCGTGCATCATATATGAAATCTTCATCTAACAGTTTTATTGCCATATTTCACTCATCCTGTCCTCGGCTCCACTTTACTCTGCGCGTTGAACACACCACCGCTTGCAACTTCGCAACACCTCAGTAGCCGCAACTTCACCCGACCTGCGCCACCCCCGCGCACAGCGCGGTCGCACGCGGCGGTGGAAACTAGGTCGAACAGTTGCACGGGCGCATCGGACACACGGTACGGGGGCTTCTCGCTGGAGGCGTCGCGTGCTCTATCGCCGCTTCATCTGCTGCCCTCTGCCGCAGACGCAGCCCGCGCTATTGCCCTCGCTTATAATAATCTCGGGCCCCCGCCCTCCGCGCCGCCCGTGCCGCGGACCTATGCGCCGCCTCTCCCTCCAACACCACCAATCCCGTGCCACGACCCTCGCCGCCTCCGCCAGCCCACCTTCCTCCTCACCGCCTTTTCTTTCTTTTGTCCCTTCCACAGTAACCCTGTGAAGAAGGGGAATTTATTATCTATGAATGTTTTTATATTATGCTGCTGCCTTGCGGCTTAAGCAGCTACAGGCGGGGCTTTTTCTTATAACTAATTTACAATCTAGACCTAAAGTTATCTTAATTGCACTTTGGCATTACTAACTTACACTAAAATCATTTTTGTAATTCTATTTTTTATATTCTACGTACATTGTATTTTGTATTGTTTGTAAATTGTTATTATTATTATTATTATTATTATTATTATTATTATTATTATTTTTCTACATTCACAGCCACCGTCTACCTACTTAATCGCCGCGTATCTCTTCCGATAACCATCAATCACCCGTCAATCACCCTATCATTGCCGTCAGCCATCCAACCGCCTATGTCAACCACTGAAACCAAACACCACCGTCGTCGAAACCCGTCCCTAACCCCGTCGCCAAACACCGTCGCCAAACTCCGTCGCCAAACTCCGTCGCCCAACTCCGTCGCCCAACACCGTTGCCCAACACCGTCGCCCAACACCGTCGCCTAATACCGTCGCCCAACACCGTCGCCCAACACCGTCGCCCAACACCGTCGCCCAACACCGTCGCCCAACACCGTCGCCCAACACCGTCGCCCAACACCGTCGCCCAACACCGTCGCCCAACACCGTCGCCCAACACCGTCGCCCAACACCGTCGCCCAACATCGTCGCCCAACACCGTCGCCCAACACCGTCGCCCAACACCGTCGCCCAACAACGTCGCAAACACCGTCGCCAAACACCGTCGCCAAACAACGTCGCCAAACAATGTCGCCAAACAATCAAACAATGTCCCCAAACCCCGTCGCCAAACCCCGTCGCCAACGCCGCTCTCTTCGTTCTAGAACGGCAAACCACAGCGACTCACCCAGGCGGATTTAAAGCTCCACATTATAGGAACTATGCAATGAGCTCGTGGAATAATCGTAAAATTCAACGATAATTTTGTGCAAACACGAGCGTTTATTTCGCCTGAAATGAGAAGGAATTATTTTTTGAATTTAATTGTTATTTGAATATTGTTGATATTTTGAATTTACTAAAGAGTAGAACAAATGTGTTGTGATAAAGTTGGACTGCGAAATATCATTGCGATTGGCATGAAGTTATGAGACACTTTGACTTCGTGACCGAATTATAAAGATCAGGTTTGATATACAATATGAATGAATAAGATAAAGAGAAAAAATTGTTTCTAATCTACACTTTTTTGGAGGCAGAAAACAAATTCAGAAGTATCAGAGACAAAAATTCTCTGTGTTAAATAGATATTCCACGTTATGTTCTTAAAATATGTTATATTGCCTGAAAACATGTCCGAAATGAATAATTGATTCTGTTTCCTGAATAATATTTACTACCCTTATCCGGCGTTCTCAGTCAATGTATTCTTTAAATTTGCACCACGTTTACCTTACTTATGTCTTCCAAGAGTGCTAAGTTACTTGAATTGTATTTAATGCCTCAAGATTAATCATATTTAATCCTCAATGTAGGCAGTAGCAACGGCCACAAGGCATTACTTTAGCAATTGTTTTAATATTTCGTTTTTATGAATATCTCAATCTTTGTTAAATAATTTTAATACGGCAATATATATATATATATATATATATATATATATATATATTGAAACACAGAATGTGTTCCCTTACACTAATTAAAAACATTAGTGTAAGTAATCAATATATATTTTGGACTGCGCGGTGCGTGCGCCGGGCGCTGCGAGCAGCGAGGGGAGCTAGCGACGGTTGCTACCGCCGCCGGTGCCACCGCGGGGAGGCCAGCGTGAGAACGTCGGCGACAAGCGGGGCAGCGAGCACGTGCGGGCAGTCGTTAGGAGAATCGCGAGGAGAACAGACGTTAGCGGAGCGGCGACGAGTTCGGACTTGTGGCGAAAATCTCGCCGGTAGTGCATGGACAAAGAGAACATGCGGTGTAGTTAATGAACTATTAGCGACTGGAATATAGTAGATATGTGGATGAGATATTGAAAGTATCAGTAGAAGAAAAGATTCGCGTTAATAGAACAACCGATCACGCTTGCAGTAAGTAGTGTAGTGGAAACTTTACCGAAATTGTGTGGTACGGAACTGGGACCAGCACGCGTGATCGGCGCGGGTTGAGCAATTGAATCCATCGACGGAAGGTGATTCGAGAGAGGTGCAACGCTGTGGTATCAAGATCCGAGTCGGGGAGGAGTTGCAAGGCTACCAGCCCAGGACGACCGCCACGCCACCAGCCGCCGACGGCCCGCCGTTGCTGCCGAGGTCGGCAACCCTGTCGATACGAGTTGTTCTACGAGCATCGAAGGTATCTAGTCGGGGCCCCGAAGGTATGATAAATGCATATTACCTCTAATCTTGGTACCAAGGCAGAGTGTACAGATGTTATCAGATCATGTAATTAACAAATTTGATTTGCAAATAAATCTTGTTCATGATTGTATTTCCATTTTTGATTAACTTCCCCAATATTATACCAACTTATCCAGGGACCCATTCACGGAAAAGATACCCTCCTTTAGTGTTATATATTGCAGTGAAATACCCGGCATCACCAGGTATGTCACAGCTGGCGCCCGAACAGATGGAAAACGTGTAGTTAAGAAATGTGGCCTTAGGAAAGTTGGTAAAATATTGGAAGGTACTGGGCATGTATTTGATGCATAGCAATGTAGATTAAAGATAATAGGCAGGCAATGTACAGGTTATTATTATAGGGAACAAAAGTAACAGTACATGTATTAGCAAAGCATGCATAAGTCATGTAAGCATAAGGTATATTTGATAATTACAGAAATTTTGTTGTGTAATTAATTGTGGGCAGATATAGGAAATTATTTGAGAGTAACCAGTATAAAGTTACTACTGCAGATACTGAGTTATGAAAGCCACACATATACATATTGTAAATGATATAAGGTAATAGAATTTCAAATTTTGTAAAACATGTTAATAATGCTTGAATGGGTTGGTAGTTTTTAATAACATGGAAATTAAAGAATTTGGAAGTAGTAACAATTCTGGTGGAAATATCAGGGTATTTAATATTACTATATAAATTGTGCACATTACCTGCTGGGAATTTACATTCAGCAGTGCATTGTCCATTGGTAAGGGTAATGTTTGTGGAATTCAATGGAAAGGATACTAGGTTGGGGAATATATAGCAGCATTGTGAAGGTATATTGTTAATATTTATATGGTACTATTGAGGAAAATTTAGGGAGAAGATATGACATGTAATTGTGAGTGATTATTGTGTACATAATATAGCAATAATTGTGTTGAGAAGTAATCCCAAATTAATAGTGGATTTATAAAAATTTGAGAGTATTGTTGTAACAATGTTAATAAGTTTGTCAGCGGCATATATGTAGTCAAGTGGTAATAATATTACTGATTGTAGAGAATATGTTTATTGTGTTTTTGTGGTGAGTGAGGGTGTGTTCATCATTAATCTGCATGTGAAATATTAGTGCATTACAACAGTTACGTGTAGTACATAGTGCTGGGGTGGACATAGTAAATTCACAGGATAACTGGTGTATCGTTGTTAGGTGAGGCAAAAGGAAAATTTGCGCGAGTATTTTAGTGAAGTGAGAATCGAACGGATAGCTTAAAGCAACAGAATGGAGGCGCGAAATGTAGTGCTGGACCGGGAGGAGAAGGTGGATGAAGCAAGGGAGATAGATGTAGGAATCGATAATAGCACGTCATCGGAAAGCAGGGATAGTGGTATTGAAAGTCGGTTGGATGATACGTCAGGGGACAGCTTCAATAAAGATGTACAAGTTACATCAACGCCGATGTACCAAGCGGTAGGAAATCTAAATCGGGGGGGTGGAGAAGATAATAATTCAAGTATTATGCAGATGATGATGAAGATGCTCGAACAACTGAATGGGAAAATGGATGAACAGAGCAGGAAAACAGAAGAGCAGATTAAGGAGTCGGCAGAGGATCAGAAGAAGTCGGCCGAAGAACGGGATAGGAAGATATTGGAAGAACTGAATAGGAAATCAGAGGAGCAGAAAATATTCACAGGGGAACAGAATAGGAAGTTAGCTGAAGAATTGAATGGGAGATTAGACGAACAGGATAGGAAATTCGAGGAACGGATCAGCAAATTACAAGAGGAATTAAGTGGGAGAATAGGACGCGCCGAAGAACAAATTGAGTCAACGAAGAATGAGATGACCAAAATTGCGGAGCGGGTAGAAAGTCATGAGCAATGGACTGCCGAAGAATTAGGGAAACAGAAGAAGGAGTTAGAATCCCAAGTAATTAGTCTGGGGGGAGAATTAGAGAATAAGTTATACCAACAATTAGATGCTAAAACCGCTAAGCAGGACGAGAAAATTGAAAGGATGCAGTTGGTAGTCAAAGAAGAAATGCAAGAGAATAAGCGGGAATGCGAAGAGAAGGTTGTGTCACTACGAACAGAGATCGAACAAATGAAAGAATGCAAGGCATCCCCAATTGCAGCAAGCGGGACGGTACCATTCACCCCTCCAAGATCACTAAAATTTTCAGGAGACGGTAAAGAAAATCCGTGCATATTCATGAAGGCGGCAGAACGACATTTAGCTGTCATTCATACTTCGGAAAGGTGTAAGATACAATTGTTATATTTAATGCTGGAAGGGAACGCAAGGATATGGGCCGATACATTCGATGAGTTTCCTGAATCAGTAAAAGCATTTAAAGATCGGTTCTTTGAGCGGTACTGGAATGAGGAGATTCAAATTAATTTTAAAATCAGCTTGATGAATAATCACTATAACCAGTCAATGGGAAGCTTGCGGGAATACGCAACAAGGCGTATCATGGAATACAAAACGTTATCCCCACCGATGAGCGATCAAGAAATTATATGTGTACTAACGAGACAATTTCCAGTTACGGTGCAGAATCTATTACGTAGTGTGCAGCACACTAACTTGGAGAGATTTCAGAATGTGTTAGGAGGGTACGACCTAACTTTTGCTGGCGCACCAAAGAACAGGAATGAGGGGAACATTAATATGATAAGAACAGAACGGAATCAGGGGCAAGGGAGTGACAGGAGCACTAATTACCAGGGAAATCAACGCGGAAGAGGGAGAGATGGATGGAGACCAGAGCCGAGGAACCAAAGACCGGCCTGGAGCGGACCCAACCCAAACCGCACGGAGTCAAGAGGCGGGGGCGGAAGCGCATCGGACCAACCAGCACAGCCTAGCACAAGTAGAGAACAAGAGCACTATTTAAACCAGTAAAGTCCGTGGTGAAAGGTGGCCCCATTACGGACGCGGAAATTGTGAAAGTTAACGTGGTCTCCATAAATACTATACAGCCAGTAACCCACGATGCCCAACCGTGGCAGAGAAGTAAGAGCTCAGCGATCAGAATCAGGAAATGTCCCACGATTACGATGGAATGTGAGGGAGTAGTTAAAGAAGCATTAGTAGACACAGGGTGCACGACTACAGTAGTGTCGGAGGAAATGTACGAGGAATTAAAAGCAAAAGGAAAAGAAATAATGTGTTTGCCTATGAATAGGGCGTATGTGATTGGAGCCACTCAGAAGAAGTCAAGCCCCATCACAAAACAAATAATGTTTCGAGCCATGATTGGCGACCAAGTATACGAGATAGTGGCCCTGGTAGTCAAAAAGTTATTACACCCGATAATCATAGGGACGGATTTTCTGGTCGATCACAGAGCAATTATTGATCTAGAACGGCAAGTGGTGGAGCTGGGGAGCCAGGCGATAGGATTCGACTTGGGGATAGACGAAGGATACGAAGTATGCACGGGCGCAGTGGCCGAAGAATCATTAGAAGAACAGCTGAGGCAGCAGACGGAGAAGATAGAGATATTAAATACGCGTCACAAGGAGCAACTGTTGCAGCTGTTGATGGAGAATAAAGAAGTATTCCAGAAGAATCGCGCCCCAATAAAGGGATTCACATTTCGAATCCAACTTACAGATACAACACCATTTCGACAGCGTAACTATCCGATACCAGCGGCGTTGAAGCAAGATGTTTCTGAATTATTACAATCAATGATAAATGATGGAATCATAAGAAAGGCACAGACATCCTACACTAACCCCATCGTGATCGTCAAAAAGAAAGATGGAGGAATACGATTATGCCTAGACGCACGAAGACTAAATGCAGCAACACAACCATACAGGGATGCTCCGTTATCGGTGGAAGAAGCATTGCAGAGGTTTGGAGGGAACATCATTTTCTCTAGTACTGATTTTAGTAAAGCTTATTGGCAAATGCAAGTGGCGGAAGAGGACCAGCAATATACAGGCTTCGCATTTGAGGGAATATGTTATGTGTTTTGTAGAGTGCCATTCGGGTTACGCAATAGCGGAGCCGCGTTGATTCAATGTGTGGACAAGATTTTGCACGGAAAGCTGCAGAACAGGGTTACAACATATGTGGATGACATAGTTTTACAAGCCAGATCAATAGAACAGCATTTTGAAGACCTACGAGAATTATTTCACATCTTAAAGGAAAATAATTTAGTACTGAATGTGAAGAAATCAACTTGGTTCACTAAGAAAATAGAGTTCTTGGGCTACGTAATAACCACAGAAGGAATCAGCATGAAGCAGGAAACCATCGAGGAAATCAAGAATATACCACCACCGAAAACAGTTAAACAGGTACGCAGATTCATCGGCACCTGTAACTACTACGCCAGATTTTGCCCACGATTCGCAGAAGCAATGCATCCATTCTACCAACTAACAAAAAAGGACCGAAAATGGAAGTGGGATGAAAAGTATCAAGAAGCATTCGAGAAAGTAAAGGAAATGTTTTACAACAGTTGCTTTATTGCACATCCGGACTTTTCAAAAAAGTGCGTGGTACAGACAGACAGTAGTGATTTCGGTATGGGAGCAATGCTATATCAGGTGATCGACAAACAGGAGAAAATAGTGGCAATAGCTAGCAGAACCTTGAAAGGACCCGAACTCCGATTTTCGGCCACAGAAAAGGAGGCGAACGCCATCATATGGGCAGTAGCAAAATTTAAACCCTACCTAAAAGGAAGACATTTTACAATAAGAACTGATCACCAAGCTCTAACATTTTTCAGCAGATGTCATTTGCAGAACGACAGACTGCATCGATGGGTATTAGCATTACAGGAGTTTTCCTTTGATATAGAACATTGTCGCGGGACTCAAAATTATCTACCAGACCTCTTAAGTAGACACGAACCAGGCAGGGACAGTAAATACGCCAACACCAGGGAATTCCACGTAATGGCGATTGATCTAGGAATCTCGAGATCACCGGTATTCGACTGGAATGATCTAGTCAAGCTACAGGGAAGTGACGACGAGATTTGCAAAATTAAAAGATTCAAGCAAGGACAGATGGCGGAAGAAGAGGCGGAATTCGCAATGTTACAGCAGAAGGAGGACAGGTGGAAAGTGGTACAGGAAGCAGTACTAATTAAAACCAAAGATAACCCGGAAATATGGAGAATTTGGATACCTCAGGATTGCACTAAGGAATTAATCAGATTTGCACACACATCATTGGCACACTTTGGTGCGGAAAAAATCCATCAAATACTACAGTCCCTGTGTTATTGGAAAGGAATGCGGAAACAAATCCGAAAGGTGATAAACTCATGTATGACATGTTTGAAGGCAAAACATCCGAATCGGAAATATGACGGCCCGATGCAGAACATAATACCAACAGAGAAAAACGATTTGGCTGCACTGGACGTGTACGGACCACTGCCTCGTACAGACCACGGTAATAAATACATATTCGTAATCCTGGATGTATTTTCAAAGTTTGTCCAAGTGTACCCAATCAATAAGGTAAATTCAAGGAACTGCTTAAAACTAGTGGAGAGGTTTATTCAAATCGCCGGATCATATAAAAGGATATTATCCGACCATGGAACGATGTTCACGAGTGAAAGGTGGGAAGAAGGAATACGTAGAATGGGGGCAATTCCCATCCACTCGACGGTGCGACATCCTCAATCTAATCCGTCTGAACGGGTAATGAGAGAGCTATCAAGGTTATTCAGAACTTACTGCAAGAATGACCATACAACATGGAACAAACTAATTCCGGACATTAACCGATGGCTGAACCACATCCCCCACGATAGCACAGGAATCTCCCCGTGGGAAGCACATTTTCAAAACAAACCGCCCCACATCTTATACGCGTTGGAGAGACCCGAGATATCGCAGGAACCAGCTAAAACATCAGAACAGATATACCAAGCATTAGTGAAGTCAGGGAAGGAAAGGAAATCGAAAGTAAAGAAGAAGAGTTACAAGTTCAGTGAAGGGCAACTAGTGTTACTACGAGTTCCCAAGGTATCAAACCCAAATTTGAAGCTGTATGCAAAATTTTTCCCATTATATGAGGGACCATATGTGATAGATAAAATTACGGATAAAAATGTGGCTAAGTTAATAAATGACAAACAAGAAGTGGTCGGACACTACAATTTCCATAACCTAAGACCCTGTCCCATAGGTATGGAAAATAGTGAAGTGTAAATAAGTGTAATCTTAGTGTTAATCTAAACAATCAAGTGTTAATTCGATTTTAGGGTATAAGTGTATATAGGATTCTTGTAATATACAACATAGTGCAACCATCGGCAGAGACGATGATGCTAAGGTGAATTTTTCCGAGACGGGAAAAATCCAAAAAAAGAGAGGAGGGGGGTGATGAAACACAGAATGTGTTCCCTTACACTAATTAAAAACATTAGTGTAAGTAATCAATATATATTTTGGACTGCGCGGTGCGTGCGCCGGGCGCTGCGAGCAGCGAGGGGAGCTAGCGACGGTTGCTACCGCCGCCGGTGCCACCGCGGGGAGGCCAGCGTGAGAACGTCGGCGACAAGCGGGGCAGCGAGCACGTGCGGGCAGTCGTTAGGAGAATCGCGAGGAGAACAGACGTTAGCGGAGCGGCGACGAGTTCGGACGTGTGGCGAAAATCTCGCCGGTAGTGCATGGACAAAGAGAACATGCGGTGTAGTTAATGAACTATTAGCGACTGGAATATAGTAGATATGTGGATGAGATATTGAAAGTATCAGTAGAAGAAAAGATTCGCGTTAATAGAACAACCGATCACGCTTGCAGTAAGTAGTGTAGTGGAAACTTTACCGAAATTGTGTGGTACGGAACTGGGACCAGCACGCGTGATCGGCGCGGGTTGAGCAATTGAATCCATCGACGGAAGGTGATTCGAGAGAGGTGCAACGCTGTGGTATCAAGATCCGAGTCGGGGAGGAGTTGCAAGGCTACCAGCCCAGGACGACCGCCACGCCACCAGCCGCCGACGGCCCGCCGTTGCTGCCGAGGTCGGCAACCCTGTCGATACGAGTTGTTCTACGAGCATCGAAGGTATCTAGTCGGGGCCCCGAAGGTATGATAAATGCATATTACCTCTAATCTTGGTACCAAGGCAGAGTGTACAGATGTTATCAGATCATGTAATTAACAAATTTGATTTGCAAATAAATCTTGTTCATGATTGTATTTCCATTTTTGATTAACTTCCCCAATATTATACCAACTTATCCAGGGACCCATTCACGGAAAAGATACCCTCCTTTAGTGTTATATATTGCAGTGAAATACCCGGCATCACCAGGTATGTCACAATATATATATATATATATATATATGTGTGTGTGTGTGTGTGTGTGTGTGTGTGTGTGTGTGTGTGTGTGTGTCCAATAAGAAATACTAGTTCCTGTTAATAAAATGGTCAGTGTTACGATCTTTAAAAATTTTAGTGTTAAAACTTAATTTCTAAATTATGCAACTAGAGATTCTCGTGTTATACATGCTACTTAATATAGAGATATTTAAAGTTGTGGGATGAGAGAATGGGACTTTATTCCCAAGGAACTCATTTTGTTCGTGGTTTCGTGAATCTTAGTAAATGTATTTCCGGAGTAATTTTTGTTAAGTACTATTTCTCGCGACAAGAGCTTCACCAAAAGCTTCTGGAAGGAGAAAGAGGACCAGGCTTTCAAAAGAGAAGACTTATTCTCAAAAGTATTCTTTTTTAACAAATCGCGATGATATCGCAGATGTTGATCGAACTCGCTCTTTGGAATGAAAGATAGTACGGCCTTCAGAGAGAAAGTGGGGCTAAGACAGCGTGGATGGAGGCGGTTGGTGAAACGAAGCGACCTCCATTGGTTTATTTTTGGCCTCCCACTTGCTTCTGATGGGATGCAAGGTGTGCCCAGGCGGTGGAGACAGCCTTTCTCAGCCACAAACATCTTGAGAGGCCGGAAATGCCTCTTCTGAGCACGGGTCTAGAGCACGCTTTCAGAACACGCTCTTAGTAAATGAACAAATCGAGACACACAGTGCTACTAGTTACGGGGTATTTGAAAAATAACCGACATATGTATGTCGGAAAATTATATAATATATGCATTTAAAATTGCATTAAAATAGATGCATGCTATTAAGAAAAAGCCGTCAGTTTACTCTCGGAGAGTTGTATTAACAAATGCTTATATGTTATCAATCAGTACTTCAGAATTTAGTTGGAGCTCCATATATTCTTTCATAACTAGCATAGTGATTTAAACTTACTTCGTATGTTTAATAGCAGATTATTATATTATCGATATTCTTTATTCATTTTAATAATGCCATAAAAATCTCACAAAAATCTTAAATCGTCTTTAAAATTTAATCTTGAATCTGCGAATAAATAACGATGATATTGATTTTCAATATATTGTAATTAAAACATTTAGGTTTTTTATGTCAATTATTAATTTTGTGGTATTATAATAATTGCCTTCTGCGTTTAATATTTTATGAATATTGCCATTCAAAATCTCCGTTCTACATAAAGACCATGTAAACACGTTATTATTGAAAGTAATACAAATTAGATGCTAATACGTACAGTGTGTCGGGTTACATATTAAAAGAATACATAAAGTTTGAGGCTTAAGTGCTTCGTTTTTTTTGCGTTATATTTACGGAAATACCTATTATCCACAAATGTGTTGTATAAAGCTGTACGTTTTAAATTACATTTAAAATTTCTGGCAGACAGTAAACAAAGCCCACAGTTGATGAATGAGCTTCTCTGACAAAATTCAACAAAAGAAAATCAAGCCGCTTTTCATCAGTAATGAAAGATCAATGCACATTTTCCAATTAGTTTTTTATGCGATGTGGCACAAATTATTCGTTGAATGGGATGAGCTTGGACATCGTTATCTGTAGCTGTGGTCTATTATTCTATTGAAATTGTTTTAGGATTATTTACATCACTGTTTGGTTTGAGGCATTTAAATTCAAATTGCTTTCATTTTCTTCAATGCAGTACTTTGAATTCAAATCGAATTTTTTGTGTAGAATTTGTTTTTTTGTTATCCTTGTATTAATTGGACGTATGTATGCAGGTACACTGTTGTTAATGTAACACCAACGGATACTCATTTTTAATTTCCTTTTGCCCTTTTCACAAAACTTTTTATCTCTATCGTAGGGTATATTGTGCATGTTTGATTGAAGCAGTAAGGGATCTTGTAAACATCGATACAGTTACGACCGGGGAGTAATCTCACATTCTCCTGATTAAAAAAAACTTAAATTTATATATTTTGTATTGTATTAAATTTATTTCCTCAGCGAAAGTGTATGCACTTAGGAAAGGAACTCCGTAGGCCGACGTCATTATTTTTTTAAATATATTTATTTTAGTCACATTAAGGATAAAGTTATTAGCGACTTCAGTAAGTTGCAAAAAGTGAGACAATAACCAAAAGGTATAAATTAATGTATTTACATTTTAGAACATATATTTGAGCATTAATAATTTTACAAAATCTGACTATTAACTTTTGGTGCGCAGGAGAAAGCAACCGTTTCTTCTCATCTAAATCTTGAAAGAACCCTCTTCGCTGTAAAGAAATTTAAGACATGAATTAATGATATATTGTAATTCCGTAAATATGATAATTCCTGATTTTTCCAGTTTTAAAACTGTCACTGTGGGTAATTGATAGACGATATTTGGAGGAGAAGCTCTCCAAACATCTAGCAACTCTGTAAATGGTTCAACGTCATCACAATTGTATTTGTTAGTTTTATTCCCCTATTAGTATGTTTTATTTATTTACGTAAAATGGTAAATGATAAAATGGTAAAATGTGTAATAGGTAAATAAGGTTTAATGGAGAAAGGGGCCCAGAGAGGACATATAGTGTTGAAATGTAGTTAACTCTGCTTCATGTTTTATATTGCGCACGCTTATTCTCTCCCATATTGATTGTCTTTGCTTTCTGATCGGATTCTTTTTTTTTAAATGTATTTTAGGAATGTTAATTTTTTTCTTGTATTGTTTTTTCCGGAAAATTTGCCTACCATCGCTCTATTTGGCTAAAATGATCAACCAACAATTTCATTTGTTTTGTGCAAATTTTGCTCTTATCTACAACAAACAACTGGAAAAGAAGTTGTGAGCATTACTTTCTCGTAGTCTCTTATTTTCATGGCCGTTCTGACAAAAGGCGGCACATTAAAACTTCGGTTTGTAGACTTGAGCGTTCCGTTTTACGGCATTTTCGTGAGACTGGCCGGTGTGAGGCGCCACTGCGGGTATAACGCTCAACTTCGCTGCTTCCCCTACCCTTTATCGTGTTTGCCTGGGAAGCTTCTGCCTTCTCCCCGCCCGCCACCGCTTCTCTCTGCACCATTCCTTTCAAGCCTGTTTCTCCAGGTCCTAATTTCCTCTCACCAACTCCTCTTTCGTGGCGCTGTCTAGTTTGAACCCAGCCCTGAACCGCGAAGTCCGAGCATCGCTATTCTAAATGATGAGGAATGGGACACATGGCGCTGATGAATCAGCCGATCGACCAGCTCGAAGGGTAGGGGTGGCAACTCGGTGGAAACAGGAGGATTCAGTGATGTCCGTGACTCATTATTTAAACTACTGCTCCAGCCTACGCCTGGAATTGAAGGGCGAAAACCACGGAAGGAATGGATTTACTCTTCAAAATCTTCATCTAGGCACTAACATAATCCATCACAACTGGTTAGCTGATGAAAATACGATAACGCCTGGATTAGGACCTAGTTTTTTCTAGAACCACGAAGCTTTGATCAAAAGTGATGCTATGTACTTAAGGCACCCACTTATAATAATACCTAACCACGTAAAGACCGTTTTGAGCAGTCGATATCTGCTATTTCTCGGCAATGGCATTGAGCGACCACGTGTCGAAATTTCGCCCTCGATCTCCGCACACGTGACAACATGCACTACCTTTTATTCGAATTCCAGTAGTTGTTTTTTTTAATTTTGCTGGAGAGCACTTTCAAAGTTTATAATCTTTTGTAGAATTCCCTTCTGAAAAATTATGAAATTATGAATTTATGATATCTTTATTTTTAGAAAAATCTCTGAGCTTAAACTTGCAGTAAAATATATAGTTCTACAATACAAATGTTTTGATAATAAACTGAAATGTGATAACGTGTTCTTGGATTAGGACACTTGGAGTTTCATTAGTAGTACAAAATTTGTATCGTGTTCTACCTTCATCGGCTGAAGTTGTGTAGATCTCTTTGTTTATGAAGTCTTATAGAAATGATTTACAAATTAAAAGATTTAGTACCGATATAAGGCATTAAAAATAAAAGGTTACAGAACAAAACATAATAATTTCTTTGTCTTTGAAGTATGCAGAGAAAACGTCTTTATTCTTACAACAAATCCAGTATTACATGAAGAGAAAAAGCACATTCTAGAGTTAAAATAGGATGATTTTTGTTGTTCCAACCTCAAGTGTTAGAAAAATGTCGTCTCGGAAAATTCGGAACGAAAATAAGAGTACACAAACGGCTGTATAAAACAAAAACATTAAGTGCCTAACGGGGATTTGGATTACTCACAACTGAATTTTTTAAGTAGAGTTAGAACTGTCTGGTTGAGGGGGAGCTGTGCACTAAGAATCTCCCCACCACCTCTAATCACATCTCCTATTCACAAGCCCTTTCATGTTGCTTTGTGTCCCTCTATTTCACTTGTTTTATATCACTGCCTCATATGCTCATCCTAATCTCCTTAGTCCAACCTCTGGTTCGGAGGGGCAGTGGTAAACTCGAGACGGCGGCGGAAACGATGAGGTGAATGTCAGTGGAAGCGGCAACTGACAATAGCGTAGAAGAGGTGAAAGTGAAGGCAGCGATTTGCGGGACGGCAGCGGCAGCGGCAGAGGCTGCGGAGGCGGGCGCGGACGCGGCGGCAACACGATCTAAGCTCCTTTGGAAGTCGGGAGCAAATCCCTAGGACTGCGGCGCAAGCAATATTCTCAGTCGCGCTAGTCCGCTCCAGTCGTACTGTTTCGGTCGGCCTGACCTCCCTCGCCTATGTCCAGACAATCCGTTCCGGGCTTTGTCAGGTCGTCCTCGATTCCTCCGAAACCCGTCGTTTCTAGTTTTTGCTCAAGTACAAGTTGTGTTTAATGTTAACGTGAAGTTTGTACATTAGCACTTGGTTGCATGTTTCAAGTATATTCTTTTCTGTGTTTTATTGCGGTAAAATGTCTCTATTTTTACTAGTTGGCGGTTGCTAATGTGGCTGTTTATCGTATAATTATTGTTCTAGAGTACTTCCGTTTCCGTCGAGAAGGAAAATCAAAGAAACTTGTTTTTTTGTGCTCCGTAATTTTGGGAGGGGAAATTCAAAATGTCTTCATCAAATATGTAATATTACAGATTTTGTACAGTGTCGGAGACTCCACTCAGCTCATGCTCCGATGCGATTTCATTCGTTTTAATGATTATCCGAAAATAGTTTTGCGCTTGAACGTCTTGTGACAAGTTAAAATTAATAGATACTGAATAATTTTGTCTATATGTACTTGGCGCGAGAGCTCGTGAACGGGCTCGGGCCTACCAGCGACGTTCCTGCCTCGCGACCATGGATTAAGGGGGTACGCGTGGTTAGAACGTAGACATCCCCATACCATATTCCAGTCTTCTCAATCTGGGAAGTGAATTTTCTCGTCGTCACAGCAACATATACTGGGACATTGCAAGGAAAACGCACACTATAGTCTTGGCTCGACCGGGAATCGAATCCGGAGCCGAGTAGTGGAAAGCGAGCAGGCTGACCAAGAGCCCACTGTAAAATTTTAGGGGGGAAGTCCCTCTGTCCCCTCCCCGTGGATCCGCGCCTAACTCTGGCCAGTGGCGGTTGTAAATGCACATCTAACTGGTGCCGGAGACGGAAGCAGCGTTGTCCAGAATGAACGCTGTCGCATAACAAGGAGACGGGCACTAGTCGGGGGAGGACGAGCAGTCGCGTGGGCAGCGGCGGAGACAATGAAGAGGCATGAATGGTGGCAGAACAGGAGGCAACCGCAGAGATGAGGGGCGTCCACCAAGACCGGGAAATGATTAGACAAAGTGGTGGTGGCGGCGGCAGCGGCGTTGTTGTAGACGGCGTGTTCTGGGATTCAACTTCGAAACCAGGGGCCGCTGTGTTCAAGACGGTAGGTAGTCGGGACAAGTAGCTCCGAGGAAGCACTGCCAAGAGTGGTAGAGGTGCAGTTGGAAAGTTTATGAATGGCGTTAGATAGTGACAGCAACTTTATCAATAATTTGCAGTGGCGTATGCTGGAAAGCTGGGCCAGAAGCAGAAGCTCGAAGTGACACGTTTGGGAAGGTGAAGTTTTTGAAGTGAGACAGGAATGGTGAAATCAGCATTGAGAGGTAGCTTTGGAAAGATTCAGAAAATATTCTATTAATTAGCTGGCTGAAATCATTATATGCAATACATAACAGGCGAGGACAACAATCGGACATAGATGGCATCAGCGAGAGATGTCGGAATATGTAATCAAGGGAGCATACGATGAAAAGCACTGATGTAGTTGTAGGTCCGCCATACACACCTGCGTCAGCGAAGGCGTATCCCCAAATGGTTGGATGGGTTAACACCATAGAAAGGAAGCTGGTGAAGTTGCAGCAGCCAGACTCTATCATCTGGTATTCCGTACCGACAATGGAAGTGGCACTGGCAGTGTTCGTCTCGTGCGATGTGAGATTTTAGATTTTCATCCAGCCAGGGCTCAACTAGTAAGGTATATATTTGCAAGTGCAGCGCGTGTTATATCCTGGTAGAAGGGGATGATCCTCCCCATAGGAATAGGAGATTCGGTGCTGTCCTATATCTTGGCTTCCGAGATGCCCAGCGGCTACCAAATGTTCTCTGCACAAGTGTGATAGTGTAGTAGATGTAAGCTCCAATGTATGTGTGTGAGTAACAAGGAAGATAAGTGGCCCAGGATCAGGAAGAAGTCTTTGTGCGCTGTCCGTGGTTCATTTGTTACGACACTGCTTCTGTATTTGCCTGGAGTTTCTACAGAGAAAAAAACCGAAAAACTATCAAAGCAACCACCCGCTACAGTTGCCTTTCAGGCTGTGTATGAATTTCACCCAGCTATTGAATTGAATTGGCCTTATTTTACGCGGCGAGACTCGGGCCATCGGGCCTTCCGTCTGACCACACAAATTTCGCTACGCTCCTTTCATCAATTAGCAGAGAAAGGAGGTATTTCTTGGGCGAGAAACAGGCGATTTGAATTTAGCTCAGAGGCGTCATTTAGGCTTGAGGATCTTTTACATGCAAGTAAATCTACTAACATGGGACAGCCGGATTTACTTCCCCTCCGAAGGAAGGCGTACGAAGGATTTTTTCGCCCTTAAAAATCCACGGCTTCGATCGGGTTTGAACCCGCGAACTTGGGTACAACAGTTCGGTACGCTAACCGTTACACCATCGCCGCCGCCGCTATTCATCTGGTAAAACCTTCCACCATCGGGTCTCGAACTGTAGGCCGACGCTACGGAGGCAACGGTGTTGCCGCCGAGCCCCCGCAGCCGGGGTAGGAAGGGGGAAGCAGGGACAGAAGTGATGGAGCAACCTGCGGGCCCCGAATGCACAGTCGCACCGCCGGCCGGCCTGGAGCCGTTGTTACGGATCGGAGAAGGTTTCCTCAGAAATAACTTACTTCGATTCGTATACAAATATTTAATAGATACTGAAGAACAGTTACAAGTTACAAGCGAGAATGACCTCGGCCACCTCGTGACGAGCAACCGCACGGCAGCGAGACAGTGACTGATCTGGCTTGTTTAGACATGGGCGCAGAGCTTAAATACCAGAGCGTACGTGACTTACTCCGCGTGTGCTGGCATGAGGCGTCATTACAGTCAAAGGCTAGGGCTCGTAGGTCGGGGGGGGTAGTTTAGTCATGGTCCCTCGCGGGGTGTCTCCGTCACCGTGGCCTACGTCACCTCTGTCTATAGTTGTACTTTCGTTAGGGTGCCTCATTCGTCAGGGTGCCTCATTCGTCAGGGTCCTTCATCATGGAGTCAGCGGTCATGGAAGGGGTGGCTCTGTTACTGTATCCTACGTGACCTCTGTCTATAGTAGTGCTTTCGTCAGGGTGCCTCATTCGTCAGGGTGCTTCAAGGGATAGGCGGTCATGGAAGGGGGTGGCTTCGACACTGTGGCCTACGTGACCTCTGCCGCGTGTAACACCGTCGGCCGTGCGAGACGCAGACTGCGCGAACGAGGCCATCGCGTGGCGGTCAGCGGGGGAAGGCGGCTTAGGGGGAGCGGCGCGAAGTGGGCGGGCGAAGCGCTTTAGGGCTCAAGGGATTCCGTCCGCGGCGTTGGACGCGCGCGCGCGGCCCTTTGTACGCGGGCTAAGTGGCACGCCTTAGGACAGCGGGTGCCGTCCGCGTCCGCCAGGCCTGGGCAAATAATGAGGAAGCTTTCAATGAGTTGACTGCGCGCGGGGGGGGGGGGGGGGGCAATGGACTGTGCCGTTTTAGTGCGTCACGATCCGTTGCATTTTGTGCGTTAGAGCTCTCCCGAAATTACCTCTCTCGCTAATGAATTCACCGCTTCTTTAGTTTTCAAGGGCAACTATTGTACTCATTTTACAAGAATTACCGAATTCTAATGGATGAGAATCCAATGAAGAAATTCACTATTTTGAAAAAGTCTTAAAACTGAGAAAATATTTTTCAATGTTTGTTTATATGTGTAAAGTTCTACCTAACTTCTACGATAAAATTTATATTCAACTGACGCAAAGTTGATCAGAACATAGACGAAAGTGTGATTACAAAATAGTAATATTTAATAATCTCAAGATTGCGTCATGAATCGTAGTTACGTGTAGGCTTCGTCTTGGAGAGGAACTTCTGATGTTACTGTAACGAATGGAACTGAAGGCGTACAGTATTCCCTGGTTTCATCATTAACCCTAATATCGTGCACCCGTCGTCTTTGAGACGAACTTCTTGATCCTCGGAAATGTTGCTCTGAAAACGGACGACGATTGAAGACATGCTAAAGGTGAGAAGAACGATATCTGTAATAAAACAACCATGGCTGGTGGTTCGTATTTAAACACATCATTAGACCGCAGTGAAAATAATAGAAGACGTGTTACATTTTACGAACATCATATTTAATTTGATGATTGTATTTGATTGAATGGTTAAATTATAAAGTGGTAAATTCAGGAATTCCAAGTTCAAGTACATCAAGGAATGTTTCTCAGGCCGGACAGTATTTTCAAGATTCATCTTGAATCCTAGTTTAGTGCACCTACCGTTTTTCAGATGAACGTCTTTAGCCTTGTAACGTTTGAAGAGGTGGAGAAGTGGAAGAGAGTGCAGATCTCTGTAAAAATACAGTAGCGACTGGGGGTTCCCCATCCCGGCGCAGTTATTATTAGAAATCAGTGAAAAGAATAGAAAACGTCAGTCAATATTATGAGACCGTGTTTGAATTCGATAATTAAAAGTATAAAGTGATTATGACGTAAAATACCTAAATTCCAAGTTGCATTACTTCAGAGAATGTTTCTTAAGTCGGACAGTATTCCCATGATTCATCGTGAACCCTAGTTTTGTGCACCCGTCGTCTTTGAGACGAACTTCTTGATCCTGGGAAGTGTTGCCCTGAAGACGGACGACCTTTGAAGAGGCGCAGAAGTGGCGGAGAGTGCCGAGCACTGGCAGGAGGCAGCCGGGAGCCCGTGCCTGGCGTCTGGCGCGTAGGGCCCGCGCGGGGCGTAAATCTTTATAAACGGCCGCCATCTATTGACGAGCGAGGGCGGGCCCAGAGGAGCGCGCCCGAGCGCAGACAAAAACAATTACGCAGCGCTCGTCCGTCTCTCTCGGAGGCGGCGGCGGCGGAATCGCGGGAGGCCGTGGATGATGAAGGAAATGGCGGTGTGGCGGGGAAGGAAGAACAGGATGAGTTTGGAAGAAGAGGGGGAGATATATTAAAGGAACGGTAGAAAATGGGGATGGTGGTGGACAGAAATGAGAAGTGGGAACTTAAAGTTGAAAATGAGAACAAGGTATAGAACAGTAACGGTGGTTGATGGTTGGTGATTAGAGCTTCAATAATCGGGCGTCATTCAGTGAGGCAATTGACATTTAATGTTACACGTATTCCTTGAGTTATTTTTCCATGAAATATTGAACATAACGCTCAATATTTTACATTAATAGGAAATAACGTATTAACCAGTTTTTAACAAGTAGTTAATGTGTAATCGAATTATATTTATTTTCGCAACAGCTACAAAATGTATAAGGTGTCTTCCACAAAAGCAGTGATGTGCTGTGCTAATCGCATATTAGTGATTTTGCGGTGGATGTCCTGTAGATTTAATTTTATACATAACTATGATGAACTTGTAACTCTCTGGTAGAACGACTTGAGTGAAGTTACTGGTATACGTTAAGTACTGCAAATGGAATCTGAGACCGTTAGATATTCTGCAATTTTGTAAACGAAATTGCAATGGGAAAAATGAACAGAGGCAGTATTCTCGTTGATTCTGACCATTGTGCCACCGAGACCAGTTACCTGCCACGATACCTGCCGACACACAGGTTCTAGTACTGGGAAATCACGAATGACCATGACGACGTTGGGCGACGAACTAGAATATACAACATAGAGTGGCTGATGCGCCTCCAAGTTTGAAGCAAATTGAATCAATGTTTTTTTGCAGTCAAAGCAACGCCCTCTTGGAAACAAAGTATTCTATGCAGAGATTTATGCTACTCTGTCCCTAGCAGGTCTCAGCTGTTCACGGTTTCATCCAATCGAGAGCTTGAACGCCACAATACTGACGTCTCCATGGTGACGTTAGAGCTCCCGATTGGATGAAACTATCAACAGCTGATACACGCTAGAGCGTAGTTGCCAAAATCTCAGTATAGCATTACGTTTGGTGCTGGTTACGGACGGTTTCACCGCCACTCGTATGTTTTGATTTCAAAAAACATGGCGGCTGTAATTCGGCGGACCTCCACCAAGAGCGCTGAGATTTTAGTGACAGCCACACTCTTATAGTTCGTTGGAATAACCCTGTTTTGAAACGTTTCTTGCAAACTTCTGTGGAGTTGGTGGTTCGACGTTGAGACAATCGCCACCGACGGAGGCAGCGTTGCCTGTGAGGATAATGGGACTGCAGGAGGACTGCTTGCGTTCGGGAGGGGAGTACCGGCGGGTGCGGGCCTGAGAGATTGGTTCGGCGAAGATCTCTGAGGGGCGACGCCTTCCGAAGTTTGAGATGAGGCAGCCAGAAGGGGCCCCCAACGAAAACCAGAAGTTTGGGGGCGAGAACAGATGGGTGAAGGGGGGAGAATGCAGTGTCGAAACAGCGTATTCACTGTCGTGCTATTCTAGTGACTGAGTAAGGAGGAATCTTCTTAGAAGATAAATGGAATGCTTCTAATTATTCTCAGATTTTAGGAACGTCGTTGGATGTGTTCACCTTGGCATTAGTTATATGCATGATTACAATGAGTTAGAGGAAATGGAAAGTGGAATAATGTGTGATCGTACCGTCGTGCTTCTATCTGCATTAGAATTATTTCCTTACATCTATTATGTATTTACCTGAGACCCAAACTCTGTTTAACAAATTTAAAAATAATATTTTCAGCACGAGAGGCGTTGCCACTGGAAAATTTATATTGGGTCGTGGGACTGAAGTTTCCTCCTGTACAGGATGAGAAAAATGATATTTCTCGTTATCTTATTGGTTACACACTTAATAACAAAATATTTACACTATTCTCATTCCGTGCACATTATTATTTTGATGATCACGTACATTATTTAAGCTTTACTAGATCTACAATACTTGGCATTCTTATACATTTATTTCGTACGCGCGGGTAATATTTGCAGAATGTTTACTTCCCTGACTGCTTCTTCTACCGACTTATTTACTAAAACATTATTTTCCAAGACAATAATATTAACTTTTGATAGTTTATGGGACTGAGGTGCTGCGTAGGGTTACAAATGCATCTTCTCAAGTGTGATATTTAGCAATGGAGAGTCATATATTACCACTTGAAAGTGATTCATAGAACTAAAACATACATGCATGAAATAACACATTATAGATCAAATTTTTATGTTTTTTATTATAATTTAAATTTTATTATAAATTATTATAATTGCTTCGTATCCTTTCCATAGGATAAGGTTCACATGCTCCTTTGAGCCTACTTGGGACAATTTAATTTTTAATTAATATAGTACGTACTATGGTAGACAACAGCAGCAAGTCAATCCTTCCAAGTAATATATTTCCCAACTAAAAAATTTAAATATATCATTATAGACTAGAGTTTACAAGGTGTTAATGTATGAACATTTGTAGGGTGGTGTGTCTATGAAAATCAAAAATGAAAATGTATATTATACACTGTAACACCTCGGCTCTCTACGAGAATCCTTCAACATACCCGGAGCAAAAGTCTCTTGTTTAAAACTGAATGCCAACCAAGAAGAAAAGCGTCTGATGACAGAAAATAACACGGAAGGTGTGCTTGCAACTCCAAGCGGAGCCGACGAACGTGAAAGAGAAAGATACGCCGGCGAAAGAGTGGGGCCTGGAATATTCATGAGTTGTTTGAAGTACTCCCCGTGCCCCGCTCTAGAAACGTTCGTGAGCCACTTGCAAGGATGTCCACCACTACCATTCCAACTCGAATGTGTTTGGAGGTCGTAAACCTCGTCGTGTGTGTGTGTCTGTGTAGAGAAGGCTGCAACGATGCACGAAACGGCTGCATCAGCCCATGTAAAAAAGCAGCCATTCAGTTGTAATACGAAATCCTGGGACTGTTTGGGGTGGCTGAATTTGTAAAGAAATTGAATCTTATGGAAAATGGAATGGTCCAACACTGTTTGTTTCCAACACTATGCATGCTGTATGTGCTATGCATGCGCACTGCATGTTTCCAACACTATTTACGTTTATAAGATTGTAGTTGTATATGCTCGGCCCTTTTGTACTATTTGTACTATTTTGTACTTTTGGACTATTTCCTGGTCGAATGTGTATCCTGCACTTTTATGTCGCATCCTATGCAAAAATAAATAAATCGAGATGTACTATGAGTCGCATCTACGAACTCTTTTCTCTACATACAATTTGGTGAGTGTATTTATTGTGGAATGATATAAAGCCAATCGGGATGCTGAGATGTTTAAGAAAAATATTGCCAGACGAGGGAAATTGAAAAAAAAGGCATTTGAGTAATATTTGATACACGCAACTTATTGGATTGTGCCCTGAAATTCAGTTCATGAATACTTATCTACAGCCAACGTGTGGTGTAATGGTTCAACTGTTCTGAATATAAAATATTTTAGAACGGGATAAAATGGGAAATTTTAATTAATGTTTCCGGATTTTGGATTTGTTACTGTCTTATTTTAGTTATGTTAAGTCATTCCAATAAAAGCTGTGAGACATTAATGTGAATGAAACTCATTGAAATGTCATTTAATCATTAATATTTTTCAGAAGGTATTTAACGTCAGTTTTGTAAAGTACATTTATCCGTTAAATTTAAGTAATTGTGAAAGTTGTAAAACAAAAATTATAGAGAATTTTGAAATTATTTTTGAGATAAATTCACTTTTAGTTTATATTTATGAGTTAAGCGAGAGATAAGCGTAGTATAGAATAAAGTATAAATATTTATTCGCGAATTATGCAGCATTTTTTCTTTTGCTTCACTTTGCTTTCAGTTTTCCATCTACAAATGTCATTACACAGGATTAATTCTGAGTTAATTCACATAATTAACCCAGGTAGGTTGGTGCTAATGCTCTACTGATGCTAATGCTAACTGATCTTCGTGTACAGGCGTGGGTTGGTGCTAATGCTAACTGATCTTTGTGTACAGTTCACATATTTATTTTCGTGGTTGGAGGCGAACATTTACTCCCGTTAAATACTACCAAGGTGCAGCATTTATACTATTATTTATTTTATTTATTTCATTTATTTTACTTATTTATTTATTTATTTATCGGATTATGGTCTTCGCGAACGGATTGATTCATTCAAGGAAGTCTTAGAATCTAATTTGTATTTCTTCTGCCGGGTTACTATTTTACCCCTAGAAATCACTGATTTATAACTCATTAATACTATGTTAGAAGTTGACTTTATCATTAACTCATTTTATCTTACATTCTAAAATATTCTAACCAATAAATAAATTTTATAAATGGGTATAATTCATGGAAACATTATATTAAAAGAAATTAGCAATGACAATGAATTCGTAAATTCACATTATGTAAATATGGTTCAATAAAAGGCTAAATTATTCATTGTTTGTTTCCTAACACATAGATCCATTAGTTACTTTCAAACATAAAAATCTCCGCATTGATATAACTCTCCATATATGTGCGTCTGCTTGCTGAATGTCCTATTGCAAATATGTTTAGATTTAAAGAAAGGAGCGAGCCATAAAAATATGGTTTCATATGTTCCACCGTCGTTAATGAGGAAAAACAAAACCACACCCCTTTTTTTCTGCTGCATGTGCGAAAAAGGCCCCCGCGTAGAGTGAGGCGCGAGTGGTGACAGCCGTGGGTGTTGGAATCCCCAGCGCGGGCGGACTCAGCGGCGCCAGGAACGAGCTGAGGACGGCAGGGCGAGCAGCGGGTCGTCCCCAGGGGACGCCTCTCTCGTCAGCCCGCGCCGGCGCCGCCGCCGACCGCGACCCGCGCGCTGACACGCGGCCCAGACGCCGAATGCGACAGGGCCCGTTGTTACGGATCGGAGAAGGTTTCCTCAGAAATAACTTACTTCGATTCGTTTACAAATATTTAATAGATACTGAAAAACAGTTACAAGTTACAAGCGAGAATGACCTCGGCCACCTCGTGACGAGCAACCGCACGGCAGCGAGACAGTAACTGATCTGACTTGTTTAGACATGGGCGCAGAGCTTAAATACCAGAGCGTACGTGACTTACTCCGCGTGTGCTGGCATGAGGCGCCATTACAGTCAAAGGCTAGGGCTCGTAGGTCGGGGGGGGTAGTTTAGTCATGGTCCCTCGCGGGGTGGCTCCGTCACCGTGGCCTACGTGACCTCTGTCTATAGGAGTACTTCCGTTAGGGTGCCTCATTCGTCATGGTGCTTCAAGGGGTCGGCAGTCATGGAAGGGGGTGGCTTCGACACTGTGGCCTACGTGACCTCTGCCGCGTGTAACACCGTCCGTCGCAGTGGTCGTCTGGATGCAACGCCCGGACCACGCAAACCGCTCCGCACTGCTCCGCTTCGCAGCGATTACAGGTGTGAAGAGCTGTTGCGTAGGAAGTGTTCTGCCTTCGTAAATGTAATGTAAATTCTTCGTAATGTATGTAAATTCAGTGGTTAGGCGGAAGAGCAGGCCCTATGGCCTCAGCCTCGCCATTAATAATGACATTATTATTAATTTTATTATTATTATTACTATTATTATTATTACTATTATTATTATTACTATTATTATTATTGTTATTATTACTATTATTATTGTTATTATTATTATTATTATTATTATTATTATTATTATTATTATTATTATTATTATTATTCGGAGCTTCGCTCTATTGGCTCTACTGGAACCATTCTGCTCGAACGCGCTGGTTTGAATTACCCGGGCAGGGCGCGTCGTTCGCAGAGCTCGTCTGGGTGCAACGCCCGGGCCACGCAAAGCGTGCACAAAGCATCTTTCTAATGTGCACAAACCATCTCATCCGTATTTCTCCTTGAAATTCACCCGTTCAAACATCATGCAAACTATTCTACTCAACAGTCCCAGTCCATGCTTCGCCGAGAAAAGGGAGGGAGGGAGAGAGATAAAATAACAGAAACTAAGCAATGAGTGTCACGAACTTCCCTTCGCTGAAAGATGCTTATTCTACTCCAGTAGCTGCGTTTGATTCTTTTTTCTCATTCCTCCATGGACCTTAGTTTTTTTATTACCATATATTTAGGAACATTATGATTATTATTATTATTATTATTATTATTATTATTATTATTATTATTATTATTATTATTATTATTATTATTATTATTTCTGCAATTATAATTATAACCAAAGTAATTTCTTGGCATACATTGTCATGAAAAAAAATTGGCATCCAAATGCAATTCCTTTGGGATTACTAAATGTGAAAACAGCGATACAAATTTGTTCTTTTAAGAAATTGCATGTTCGTCCCTAGGTTCAATCGTAAACAGAAGCGTGGAGTTGCGATTTGCACAGTCTGACTGTCCTTCCTTCAGCCACAGCGTCTCGTCCTACACTTCCGGCAGGCAGGGAGACCGCCGGCCCACCGCGCCCGTCCTGTGCTGCCGCCTCGGGCGCCGCTCGAGGGGAGGGCCGCGCAGCCGCGCGCGAGATTATGTGACGTGCGGCCCCCTGGGCCTCCTCGCGAACACGACTCGCCGCCGCCGCCGACACCTTTCTGCCTGCCCTCCCCTGCGGCGCGCGCCATCCACACGCCCCTCACGTGCCCGCCCAGCACACACAGGGCCGCGCCGCGCCGGCCCGCCCCGCTCCGAGCTAACCCTACCCTGCCTCGTCCCTCCCCGGCTCGTCCGGCCCCGCCCCACCCCGCCTCGCTCCGAGCCAACCCTAGCCTGCCCCGTCCCTCCCCGGCTCGCCCCGCCCCACACCGCCTCGCGCATTTCCGCCCCCCCCCCGCCACGCCTCGAGCCACGCCGCCCCCATCCGCTCCGTGCCTCCCCGCTTCACCTCAACCCTACCCCGCCCCGCCTTGTCCCGTCCCTCCCCGGCTCGCCCCGCCTCGCGCAGCTCCGCCCTACCCCGCCTCGCCTCGTGCCGCGCCGCCCCGCCCCAACCTTACCCCGCTCCGCCCCAACTTTATTCCGCCCCGTTCTGTCCCGTCCCTCCCCAGTTCGCTCCGCCCCGCCCGCCACGCCTCGAGCCGCACCGCCCCAACCCGCCCCATGGCTCCCAGCTCCGCCCCAACCCTACCACGCCCCGTCCTGTCCCGTCCCTCTCCGGCTCGCCCCATCCCGCTCCGCCCCAACCCTACCCCGCCCCGCCCTGCCCGTCCCTCCCCAGCTCGCCTCACCCCGCCTCGCGCAGTTCTTCCCCACCCCGCCTCGCCTCGCGCAGCTCCGCCCTACCCCGCCACGCCCCGCCACCCCACGCCTCGAGCCGCACCGCACCACCCCACCCCACCCCACCCCGTGCCGTCCCGCTCCGCCACAACCCTACCCCTCCCCGCCCTGTCCCGTCCCTCCCCGGCTCTCCCCGCCCAGCCTCGCGCAGTTCTGCCCTACCCCGCCTCGCCTCGTGCCGCGTCGCCCCTCCGCGCGCCGCTCCTTTGAGAGACAAGACGCGTGGAAGTCCGGCGGGGCGAAATATGAGCCGATACGTTATCTTGAGTGACGTTGATCAAGAAATGTTTCTTCTTATTCCTTGATTCGAGGTAGTAGTATGTTAATATTACCGATGTAGTTAATCTAACACTAAAATAAATAAGGTGTATTAAATTGATTTAAATTAAAATAAAACGCCTTGTGTTATGTTTTGTTATGTTAAAAACAATAGAAATCAAGGAAAATCTTGTCTATATTTGCAGTTTAAAATTTCAATTGCGATGGCATTTAAAATGGATAAATATTCGAACGTATGAATATATTTTTGTAGTAAATTTGGTCGGTATCGTTCATTTTGGCATTATACATTTGCAAAAATTAATATGATCGAAAATGTATTCCTTTGCAGTACATCATAAGCTATGTGTTCTGCAAAAAGGCGTGTTTAGTGATGTGTGCCTTCTTATTATTACGTAATGGCGAATTTCCACAAGTACCAAATGCAAGCAATAAAAACATGTTTTAATAAATCAGTAATCTCAAAATAAAGTATAATACTGATAGATACGAATACAAATTAATCGCTTTATGTCCTTTTGTTTGTTTCAGGTGAGTAACTCAAGATAATTCTCTGCGCTTTATTCCGAAAGTTAATTCCAGGTAAAGTAAGTGTATGATTAACTACTTTTGTGTAAGAAGCGTCTCGCACTGCATGAATTAATTTTGTATTAATAAGTTTTTAATGTCAAAGTACTGGATGTAAAGTTTTCTCTATGGCGTGTATAGTGTTATTCCCCTTACTATTTAACCATACAAAATACAATCACGGTTTGCGGAGACATTCTCCGTGACTTCAATATCTCGGAAATAATTGACTCCCCAACTGTGGAGGGACTTAGTAGAATCTGTGCTTTGAAAACATTGAGATAAGACTGCGAAAATCTTTCGTCAAATTTTGGGTCTGATTCATTATTAATTTAATAACGGAGACCCTTATCAAAAATGTAATTTGTTAGGAAAAGAGTGTGTACGTTGTTCTTCCTAACATTTTTCTGTCGTGCGATATTATTCAATGTTCGCTAAATTGAAAAAGTTCTTGAGAGTACCGCAAACTCTAAATGGATGATTTCCAGCATCTATATTATGATGAATGATTTCCATCATCTATATTAGGGATGTCCAACTTGCAAGACCTCAAGGGCCACAACTAAAACCATTACTATGGTTGCTGGTTATATTTTCGTTACTCAGGCGATCCACACCTAACATTCTATTGTTAATCTCGGCACTTTGCCCGGCTGATTTGAAACGGGAGAGGGAGAAGGTAACCATGGGTGGTATCAGGCAGTAGCATGATTTACGCAGTGAAAATACCGAAGTGGAATGAATGAATTTCTGAAATTATTAGAAAAAAATATTAAATCTAAACCTGAACCTATTTTTGCATTAAGGGATTGTGGCCTCCGACAGGAGCACGTGCGCTAGTCGCGCTATGTTCTCGCTCGATATGGAAGCAGGAAACAACTTTCGACTAAAAACCTTTCAGGGGCCATAATTAATGGCGCTGCGGGCCTCATGCGGCCCTCAGACCGTCAGTTGGACATCTCTGATCTACATCAATCCAAAAGGGCTCTTTTCAATGAAATGAATTTGAATTATTTTTTAATGAAAGATTATGAATCTCATATGCGTCTTGCACTGTGTGTTGATAACAATGTTCAATTGTCACCTATCCTGTGAACATAAGTGAAATACTTCTTTGAAATACGTATACAATGCGCAAGGATGTATTTCCTTTCGTACTTTTCTCCTGCTCCCTACGCCCATTGATGACGTTTCTGAACGATTTCTACCATTCTCATGTAGACGAGTCGCTTTGTCCCATCCCGAAGCGACCGCTTTTCATTTGCATTATCGGGCTAGCGATAACTCTGCGTGCCTTCCCCCTCTACAGTCACATCAATTATCCTTAGTTGATTGCCTGCCAGACTCTCATTCTCAAGCCCCTGTATCAGTAATGCCATGTGTCTCCACTCTAGGCAACATTTCTGAATGCACTTCTCTATTCCTTTTGACCATTTCCCCAACTCTACGCGTCCATAGTGCAAATGACATTGCTTCTATGAGGCCCATTGCCACGTGGAGGACCCCTGTTGACCCAGCGCGAAGCAGCCCACCCACTTGGATTATTGACGACAAATCAGCGCCCATCATATTAGTCATCAGTGAAACTTCGTAATTGAGGTATACGCAACCAATTATTCTACTAGTTGCACAATTCGTCCCCGCTTCAAACGCTGAAAACGTTAATTCGTCCCCGCTGAAAACATAACCGACCTTTCTCTCTTGATGTCACCTCCCATCCTACCGACAATACTCCTAAGATCGTTCTCATGTGAGATAGCCGCCTTGACCCCAGCGCTCTGCGATCGACCTTTATTCTTAAGTGGCCGACAAAGTTGCGCACCTCACATTAACTTTCATTGCGTACTAGCTGCATCTCTAGGTCATTTGTTCCCTTTCACATAATCCATCTCCTCTCCGCTAAAGAATACGTCTAATCACACTGCCCTTTCTCTCCCGAATGGACGGTCCACGGGGGAGATCCCATCCCACCTAGGGCGTCTCCTCCGCAGCCCGTTCTCACGTGGTGCAGCCCGTTTTGTCCCCGGCGCGAAGCGGCCTATCCACGTGCATTATTGAGTGCGCGTCCTCTGTCGGACGAGGCAAGTGGCTGGCGAGGGCCACATCACCGGCGACGCGAACGCTCGTCGCCCGCGCCTCGCTTTCCAAACGGCCTCTCCGGCGGAAATGAAAATTCGGTTTAATATTTGAGAGCGCCTCGCTCTCCCCGCCCCGAGCCGCCCTGCCTCTCCCCGCCCCGAGCAGCCCTGCCTTTCCCCGCCCCGCTCCATTTCTCGCCGCCCCGTTCCGCCTCGCACCGCCTGTCCCGCTCTGCCTGCCCCGCACTACCTGCCCCGCCCTGCCCCGCCCCTCCCTGCCCGGCCCCGCCCTGCCCGCCCCCGCCCTGCCCTGCCCCGCCCCCCCCGCCCTGCCTGCCGGGCCCCGCCCCGCTTCGCTCTGCTCCGCTCTGCCCCGCCCCAACCCGCTCCGCGCCCTCCCACGTGATGTTTTTCGCGAGCCGCCCTCTCTCTCTCTTTCTCTCTCCGATTTCGCTGTTAGTCCGCGCTCTGGAGCCACAAACGCTGCGGGGCACGGAGATGGGAAGATTTTTTTTTGTTTTTGCTTATTCATTTGTTTCGTTTTTTCCTGTTTTGAGATCTCACCCGTGTGCCCTCAGGTGTGTTTACTCGTAGGAGGAGTAAATAATAAACAAATGCGGTCACCTTCATTCGGGTGAGATATGGTTTGTTCAACTATTTAATGGATTTAGATGGGGTGGTTTTTGTAATTATGCTCTGAAATTCTCAGCTATAAAGCCACCGAAAGAATTATAAGAACGCTTTTCGGGCGTGTTACTTGTCAGTTAATAAAATTAATAGTAGTAACAGCTTTCTTCAGAAACGGGAAGAAAGTTGTGAAGATTTTAATTTATAAAAGCGCTCTACAGTCGGCACATAGTAAGCGGAAGATTTCATTTAGTTGTTGTTCTTTTGAAAGGATACATTACTAGCAGTGCCATTGTATATTATTAAAGTGCCTTTAATGGTGTACCTTCTGTTACAGTGCAATTTGCAGAAGATATCAGATAAAATGTAGGCCAAATATAGAACTCTTTGAAAATATTACTGCATCGAATTGCCTGTTTTTAATGGCAGAAAATGAAAAAAAAGGAAATTTATCATTAGGTGTGTAGAATGATCTAGAGGATCAGGAACTCAGCTAGTATTTTTAATAAGTAATGAATTCAATTAATTATTACTACTAAAGAAACCATGAGTATTTTAAAGGAATAAATTAGCGACCTTTCTTTATAATTATACTATTGGTAATTGTTTTGTAAACCAAACAAAAAAATATTTTTGTTCCCAAAGACTATTCTGTTCCACGAACCGTCATATAAACAGAACCTCGGTGCATTGAACTGCCTCACTCTACCGCGTTTTGAGATGAGTTTTGTTCTGACCTATTCGTCATAATGGACGTCACATAACGTACATAATCCAAACTCGACTCGAGCTGTCAGTGCGCGGAAATCCACAGCTCCCCCATGCGGCCCGCGGCCGGGCGGTGCGCTGCGCAGCGTTATCACGCGCAGGCGGCCGGCCATATTTCATGGCAGGCAGCCGCTGCGCACGGGCGTGCGAGTGGGAAGTAGGCAACATTGACGCCTGCAGGCCGCCGACAATCGCGCGGCACTGCAGATATCGACTCTCCTTGTATGGGAGCCTGTCGTTTCTGCCTACAATGTGTGATGTTTTAGTTGGAGTTGTGCATCAATGCCATCTATATTTAAAATTACGTTTGCTGTCATTACGTGTCTTCTATGACGTATCCATCCTGTAGTCGTTCTAGACTCTTCTCCTGCCACGTCCTGCAGGTGTGGATGCCACGGTGATAACCAGATTCCCCCACTACCTCACGTCATGTGGTCCCCTGGCAATTGTACTCAGTGTGTCCTTGCCAAACTGTAAAGCGCGGCTCCCAAAATCCCATGGACTTGGGCAGGAATGAGCACAATAGGGGAAAATATGGCTGCTGGTAAAGCGAGCTGGGAAGGCCCGTAAGCCCAGGAACTCAACGCAGGTGCCAACGGACTCACGCTTAAACGAGTTGATGTTCAGAAATTTACTGGGTTTCCCCGACACGCCTTACTGATGTACTGAAGAAATTAACCTAAAAGTTTTACATTGTGAGAACATTACATGTATTCCCACAGTAATAAAAGTGGAGTTGGTGTCCCGTTGGGTAATTAATATATATATAGGTTTCCAACTTCAACTCCGTTAATGATAAAATCTTCGGTGTCTAGATGATGTTTAAGAAAATACATATTTTTGCTCTTCACTCATCTTCCAGAAGGAACGTCATCTGAAAGAAGGCGTGTCTATTGCTGTACAAAGCAAAACAACGTATCAGTCACATTCCTTTAGAACTCGCAAAAAATAAATTTAATTTGAAATCTGTGCTTAAATGTACGCAGGAATTTGTCGACGTAAAGTTATTTTTGTAGCGATTCTTTGTTTCTCGATTATCTACTCCGCACAAAGCATCAGTTTGCCTTGTGGGCTTCTGGACGTTCAACGCACTCCTGCTAAGGTGCACCAACTCGTTCAGGAAGTCCATGTGTATCGAGCGTCGGCGGAACCGGAAGTGCCACGTCGTGTGGCATGGGCTTCGGCTGTCATACGCGCCATTATTCCGAAAAAGCGACAGGTTTTGATGGTGACACGCGGCGCGTGACGGCTGCTATTCGCTAATTGACGATTGGACACACGGCGCCAAGTGCTACTCGCGTCGCGCCAATACGGTCGGCTTTCAAACCGCCGCGACGAGATTTGTTCTGCTTTGAAACCGCGAGCTAACACGGGTTTGAATTAACATGAGAGAGCATGTAAACGCGAGCATTGAAACCAGCGTACACGGCGTTGCTTTGCAAGCAAAATACACAATCAGCGTTTGAATTAAATTACAATGAGATGTATAATATCTCTGTGATGTTTTAAAATATTTTAGGGGTCTGTTTGCTGGAAGAAATCATGATAATGTACAAATTTAGTTTGCGTTAATTGTACAAGATGCAGATTTCGAAATAGTTCAGAACATAATTTACTATTGTGATAATGTTGCTACAAAAGGATAAATGCTTTTATCATTATAATACGATTATACGCTGTACTGATGTTTTTGCGAGTTACGAGCCGTTAATTTGCTTGAAGTAAATTTTTATTATTGCTTCTTGTATCGCAGATAATATTGTGCTAATAGTCGCTGTGATTTGTAAATATATATTTCCTCCTACCTTTTGAATTAGTACGCTCGTAAACCACTCGTTAGTAATTAATATAATTTCAATTTACTTCCAATCAAATATGTGTGACAGGTGATCATAGTATTTTTTGTACTCCAGCCATATATCATTACCAACAGTGGTAAGTACATTTCTGAGGTCACGAGCCTCGTTGAGAAGGACGTTCGCGAATTAATTAAGCATTATAAAAGCCACGTCAGTTAGTTCCGCGGATACTAAAAACCGTACGTAACAAGAATATTAGTGTTACTATTTGAGTTAATACCTGATCATAAATTCATTAAGAATGCTTCATAGATAACTCGAAAACCAGACTCGTTAGGTTTGCGTCAAGTTGCGTCTCATTATTCCGAGGAGGTCGAGAGTTTCCGAAGGCTGAGGGCTTCCGCAGGGAACTCGAAGTTGCCTTCTGGGAGGGAAACCAGCGTCTTATGCAGGTGCTCGAACCCTTCCGCCCAAGAGCCAGCGCCACTCGCCAGCTAGAGAAACAGAGTTCACAGGATGTTGTATTACTGATAGTGTATTTTCATTTTTTCTTATTTAAGACGTATTTAAATTTCATTTCTCACTCACTTTCTCTTTCTTTCATTTTCTCTTTCTATCTCTTTCTTTTTCTCTCTCCCTTTCGATCTTCATCCCTCTCTCCATCCCACTCGTATGAAATTATTCCAATTCCTTTATTTCAAAACAATTACACACAAATAAATAGAAATTGGTTGACCTATAAAGAAGTCATGGGTAACTTTGCTTTTCAAATTTGGCTAATATATTATTGCAAGAATATTCTTCTCGGCTACACATGTGCAGAACAAGAAGCAAATAAATAGTATTTAGAGTTACATGCAGCGTTAAACTAATTCTTTTAAAGCAGATAAAAGTAATTTACGCACCGCTTTGAACCGTGTTTTTGTTGTGAAACTGTAACTTGAAATGCTGAAATTTTTGTGTCTTAGAAGAATAGTTGTGAATGTATAATTTTATTTCCAATAATTGATTGATTGATTGATTGCAATTTCGTCCTTTTTCCTGGTTTTGATATTTACGTAACTCCTCATGAATTGCGATGATGAATGACGAACTCGATTTAATTATTGGATTGGTAAACTAGATGATTCTTCCCCTATCTTCCTATAATGACTGAAATCTACCTATACCTTATACTGCATTCGACTTTCTTCCTCATGTTATATTCTGACCAATGCGGTTGTCATCTTTGCCAATTGAAATGACGTAGGTTAACGTTTCTCGTAATACGTGTGACCATTTCGATGGTGTACATTGGAGTTATTAAGCGTGAATCAGTGACTTTGTCATAGAATTACTTCAAAACAGAGCGCTCTTCTCCGCTTCCTCCGTAGAATGTTTTTTCTCTCCGCGTTCCCCTCGGAAGAGAGGGGCGTGATGAAAGGGCTGCGGCTGCAACAAAAATACTCCGCGTCTCTCCGAATCCAGGAAGCCCTTCGTCACGAGCACGGCCATCTGGAGCGCTTGAGCGGCTATCCAGGGGCCCATTAATTGCAGCCTACGAACGTCCCTTGGAGCTTCCCGATGAAAAAGTCTTTGTGTTCAGGAATCGAAGCTAAAAACTATTGAGAGATTAATAGTACTGATTGAAATCAATGGGGCAATATAAGATTCGTAGCGTGTCTTTCCTGAGTTTCCAATATCTAAACCTGTGTTTGTAGTATTCTCTTTTCAGATAATTACGTTAGAAATACATGTTTTATAACCTCAATTAAAATTTGTAGAAGTATTGTTTTCCTTTAAAATTGTTTCCTGTCATACAATTTAGTATCACATGTTAAAATAACTTAAAATTACGATGTATTTGTGTAAATATAAAAAAAAATGTGTTTGTTGATATTTTTCCACAGAATGAGGATGAAGAATATAGCTTTCAAATAAAACAGAACTATTATTTTTCAATCTGCAGTTGCAGGATTCAGAGAGTTTTTACTTGAAATTCAAATAATGGTATGTTACATTACTTAAAAAACGAAGAAATGTTAACTCCCATACATATTCCAGTGAAATTGACCCCAAGAGACATTTGACATTGTTCCCGTCTAAACGGCAAAATTGATCTACTTCTTCCCCCACCTTCCCGTCGACACCCCTCTTCAATCCCTTTCAACCCCTTAGAGCGCTTCGCCCCGCCTCGCCCCGCCCCGCCTCGCCACGCCCCGCCTCGCCCCGCCCCCCCGCCTCGCCCCGCCCCGCCTCTCCTCGCCCCCCCGTCCCGCCTCGTCCCGCACCGCCTCGCCTCGCCTCGCCCCGCACCGCACCGCCTCGCCCCGCGCCGCCCCGCACCGCCTCGCCCCGCCTCGCTCCGCCCCGCCTCACCCCGCCCCGCCCCGCCTCGCCCCCCCCCGCCCCGCCCCGCCCCACCACGTCCCGCCTCGCCTCGCCTCGCCTCGCCTCGCCTCGCCTCGCCTCGCCTCGCCTCGCCTCGCCTCGCCTCGCCTCGCCTCGCCTCGCCTCGCCTCGCCTCGCCTCGCCTCGCCTCGCCTCGCCTCGCCTCGCCTCGCCTCGCCTCGCCTCGCCTCGCCTCGCCTCGCCTCGCCTCGCCTCGCCTCGCCTCGCCTCGCCTCGCCTCGCCTCGCCTCGCCTCGCCTCGCCTCGCCTCGCCTCGCCTCGCCTCGCCTCGCCTCGCCTCGCCTCGCCTCGCCTCGCCTCGCCTCGCCTCGCCTCGCCTCGCCTCGCCTCGCCTCGCCTCGCCTCGCCTCGCCTCGCCTCGCCTCGCCTCGCCTCGCCTCGCCTCGCCTCGCCTCGCCTCG